>OY755199.1:0-635000 GCA_963576735.1 Bedellia somnulentella
TGAAACAATTGAAACTCCTGAAAATGAAAAAAAGAGTTGGATAGGGAAAAAATAATGGAAAAATATAAAAATTGTTAGGTTGGTCTGGAAAAATCCTAAAAGGGTTGAAATAAATTAAGATGGGTAACATAAGGTTGAGGTGAGAATAAAAAATCAATTACATTCATTACATAAATATCTCAAAAAGTGCTGAGCCTAGAGTAGTGTTTAAACCCTCAAAAAATACGAATTAGTGAGGACTATCAAATGGTAGGAAAATAATTGGCAGTTTGCTTACAAAAAATTTGAAGAAAATACGAAATACCTATATTTTATAACAATGTTACAATTTAAACTACTAATAACTAAAAAATAATTATGATAGAGTCACTTTAATATCATCGAGGTAGAATAAGGCTTTCAAAGAGTTTCAAAGTGGAATAAAATAAAAATATGTAACAATTAAAATTCCTGGAAATGAAAAATTGGACTAAGAAAGAGTGGCCACCGAGGACTGAATTGGTCCCTGGAACAATAAATGTTGTGAGAGACAATTTAGTCCCCCGAAACAAAGTTTTGCTACCCCCTTTACACATAAAACTGGGGATGATAAAACAATTTGTAAAGGCGCTAAACAAAGAAGGAGAAGGTTTTAAATATCTACACCAAATATTTCCGTCTCTCTCTGAAGCTAAACTGAAAGAAGGTATATTCGTTGGTCCGGACATAAGAAAATTGATGAAAGATACAGCTTTCGATGAAAAATTGAGTGAAATTGAGTGAGAAGCCTGGAAATCTTTTAATACTTTTAATACTCTTGTAATACATTTCCTAGGAAACCACAAAAGCCCAAATTATGAAGAAATTGTGGAGAAAATGATTGAAAATTACGGAAAAATGGGATGTTCGATGAGCATTAAACTTCATTTCCTTAATTCACATTTGAACTACTTTCCCGATAACTTGGGAGCTGTAAGTGCAGAGCAAGGCGAAAGATTTCACCAGGATTTGAAGGAGATGGAACGTCGCTATCAGGGACAGTGGAATAAAACAATGATGGCAGACTATTGTTGGCTGTTAAAGCGAGATGATGCAAGTCGCAATTTCAAGCGAAAATCTCACAATCGGAGCTTCAGTGAAAAAAAAGCAAGATACTACAAAAGTATTTGATATTTTTATTTAATTTTTTATTGTCCCCCAAATATATTTTTAATGTTTTAAAGTCATGTAATTGTTTCTTAATTGTAATAAAAAATAAATACTCAAATAAAGTCGTGTTTTTTTTCAATTTTACAAAGTAGGGATTTTTAAAAAAACTGAGGGCGATAGAAAAAAACCAAGTACATATTCGTAATCTACGCACCAAAATACCCCAAGATCAGCATTCAAATCCAAAAGGGGAAACTAAAAGTTAAAATTTGCAGGTCTGTGTAATTGGCAGTTTGCCTACAAAAATTTTGAAAAAAATACGAAAAACCTATATTTTATAACAATGTTACAATCAAAACTACTAATAACTATAAAATAATTATGATAGAGTCACTTTAATATCATCGAGGTAGAAGAAGGCTTTTAAAGAGTTACAAAGTGCGATAAAAAATTAAACAATTGAAATTCCTGAAAATAAAAATAGGGTTGGATAGGGAAAAAAATATAAAAATTGTTAGGTTGGTCTGGAAAATTCCTAAAAGGGTTGAAATAAATTAAGATGGGTTACATATGGTGGAGGTGAGAATAAAAAATCAATTACATTCATTACATAAATATCTCAAAAAGTGCTGAGCCTAGAGTAGTGTTTAAACCCTCAAAAAATATGAATTAGTGAGGACTATCAAATGGTGTGAAAATAATTGACAGTTTGCCTACAAAAATTTTGAAAAAAATACGAAAAACCTATATTTTATAACAATGTTACAATTGAAACTACTAATAACTCAAAAATTATTATGATAGAGTCACTTTAATATCATCGAGGTAGAATAAGGCTTTCAAAGAGTTACAAAGTGGGATAATAAATGAAACAATTGAAATTCCTGAAAATGAAAAATAGAGTTGGATAGGGAAAAAATAATGGAAAAATATAAAAATTGTTAGGTTGGTCTGGAAAAATCCTAAAAGGGTTGAAATAAATTAAAATGGGTTACATAAGGTTGAGGTGAGAATAAAAAATCAATTACATTCATTACATAAATATCTCAAAAAGTGCTGAGCCCAGAGTAGTGTTTAAACCCTCAAAAAATATGAATTAGTGAGGACTATCAAATGAAAGGAAAAAAATTGGCAGATTGACTACAAAAATTTTGAAAAAAATACAAAAAACCTATATTTTATAACAATGTTACAATCAAAACTACTAATAACTATAAAATAATTATGATAGAGTCACTTTAATATCATCGAGGTAGAAAAAGGCTTTTAAAGAGTTACAAAGTGCGATAAAAAATTAAACAATTGAAATTCCTGAAAATAAAAATAGGGTTGGATAGGGAAAAAAATATAAAAATTGTTAGGTTGGTCTGGAAAAATCCTAAATAGGTTGAAATAAATTAAGATGGGTTACATAAGGTTGAGGTGAGAATAAAAAATCAAATATCCCAAAAAGTGCCGAGCCTAGAGTAGTGTTTAAACCCTCAAAAAATATGAATTAGTGAGGACTATCAAATGAAAGGAAAATAATTGGCAGATTGCCTACAAAAATTTTGAAAAAAATACAAAAAACCTATATTTTATAACAATGTTACAATCAAAACTACTAATACCTATAAAATAATTATGATAGAGTCACTTTAATATCATCGAGGTAGAAAAAGGCTTTAAAAGAGTTACAAAGTACGATAAAAATTAAGCAATTGAAATTCCTGAAAAAAAAAATTGGGTTGGATAGGGAAAAAAATATAAAAATTGTTAGGTTGGTCTGGAAAAATCCTAAATAGGTTGAAATAAATTAAGATGGGTTACATAAGGTTGAGGTGAGAATAAAAAATCAAATATCTCAAAAAGTGCTGGAGCCTAGAGTAGTGTTTAAACCCTCAAAAAATATGAATTAGTGAGGATTATCAAATGATAGGAAAATAATTGGCAGTTTGCTTACAAAAATTTTGAAAAAAATACGAAAAACCTATATTTTATAACAAAGTTACAATTGAAACTACTAATACCAAAATAAATATTATCATAGAGTCACTTTAATACCATCGAGGTAGAATAAGGCTTTCAAAGAGTTTCAAAGTGGAATAAAAAATGTAACAATTAAAATTCCTGCAAATGAAAAATAGGGTTGGATAGGGAAAAAAAATGAAAAAATATAAAAATTGTTAGGTTGGTCTGGAAAAATCCTAAAAGGGTTGAAATAAATTAAGATGGGTTACATAAGGTTGAGGTGAGAATAAAAAATCAAATATCCCAAAAAGTGCCGAGCCTAGAGTAGTGTTTAAACCCTCAAAAAATATGAATTAGTGAGGACTATCAAATGAAAGGAAAATAATTGGCAGATTGACTACAAAAATTTTGAAAAAAATACAAAAAACCTATATTTTATAACAATGTTACAATCAAAACTACTAATAACTATAAAATAATTACGATAGAGTCACTTTAATATCATCGAGGTAGAAAAAGGCTTTTAAAGAGTTACAAAGTGCGATAAAAAAATTAAACAATTGAAATTCCTGAAAATAAAAATAGGGTTGGATAGGGAAAAAAATATAAAAATTGTTAGGTTGGTCTGGAAAAATCCTAAATAGGTTGAAATAAATTAAGATGGGTTACATAAGGTTGAGGTGAGAATAAAAAATCAAATATCCCAAAAAGTGCCGAGCCTAGAGTAGTGTTTAAACCCTCAAAAAATATGAATTAGTGAGGACTATCAAATGAAAGGAAAATAATTGGCAGATTGCCTACAAAAATTTTGAAAAAAATACAAAAAACCTATATTTTATAACAATGTTACAATCAAAACTACTAATACCTATAAAATAATTATGATAGAGTCACTTTAATATCATCGAGGTAGAAAAAGGCTTTAAAAGAGTTACAAAGTACGATAAAAATTAAGCAATTGAAATTCCTGAAAAAAAAAATTGGGTTGGATAGGGAAAAAAATATAAAAATTGTTAGGTTGGTCTGGAAAAATCCTAAATAGGTTGAAATAAATTAAGATGGGTTACATAAGGTTGAGGTGAGAATAAAAAATCAAATATCTCAAAAAGTGCTGGAGCCTAGAGTAGTGTTTAAACCCTCAAAAAATATGAATTAGTGAGGATTATCAAATGATAGGAAAATAATTGGCAGTTTGCTTACAAAAATTTTGAAAAAAATACGAAAAACCTATATTTTATAACAAAGTTACAATTGAAACTACTAATACCAAAATAAATATTATCATAGAGTCACTTTAATACCATCGAGGTAGAATAAGGCTTTCAAAGAGTTTCAAAGTGGAATAAAAAATGTAACAATTAAAATTCCTGCAAATGAAAAATAGGGTTGGATAGGGAAAAAAAATGAAAAAATATAAAAATTGTTAGGTTGGTCTGGAAAAATCCTAAAAGGGTTGAAATAAATTAAGATGGGTTACATAAGGTTGAGGTGAGAATAAAAAATCAAATATCCCAAAAAGTGCCGAGCCTAGAGTAGTGTTTAAACCCTCAAAAAATATGAATTAGTGAGGACTATCAAATGAAAGGAAAATAATTGGCAGATTGACTACAAAAATTTTGAAAAAAATACAAAAAACCTATATTTTATAACAATGTTACAATCAAAACTACTAATACCTATAAAATAATTATGATAGAGTCACTTTAATATCATCGAGGTAGAAAAAGGCTTTAAAAGAGTTACAAAGTACGATAAAAATTAAGCAATTGAAATTCCTGAAAAAAAAAATTGGGTTGGATAGGGAAAAAAATATAAAAATTGTTAGGTTGGTCTGGAAAAATCCTAAATAGGTTGAAATAAATTAAGATGGGTTACATAAGGTTGAGGTGAGAATAAAAAATCAAATATCTCAAAAAGTGCTGGAGCCTAGAGTAGTGTTTAAACCCTCAAAAAATATGAATTAGTGAGGACTATCAAATGGTAGGAAAATAATTGGCAGTTTGCTTACAAAAATTTTGAAAAAAATACGAAAAACCTATATTTTATAACAAAGTTACAATTGAAACTACTAATACCAAAATAAATATTATCATAGAGTCACTTTAATACCATCGAGGTAGAATAAGGCTTTCAAAGAGTTTCAAAGTGGAATAAAAAATGTAACAATTAAAATTCCTGCAAATGAAAAATAGGGTTGGATAGGGAAAAAAAATGAAAAAATATAAAAATTGTTAGGTTGGTCTGGAAAAATCCTAAAAGGGTTGAAATAAATTAAGATGGGTTACATAAGGTTGAGGTGAGAATAAAAAATCAAATATCCCAAAAAGTGCCGAGCCTAGAGTAGTGTTTAAACCCTCAAAAAATATGAATTAGTGAGGACTATCAAATGAAAGGAAAATAATTAAAAATAAAATAAAATAAAATAAAATAAAATAATCATTTATTTCAAAATAAAAAGATAAATCTTTGTTTTTTGAACGTCAAATTTTAACTTAATACTAAGTTTACTTCGGATTCGGAAGGTGTTTTGTTGAGAGAAGAACCCGTAAGAAACTCGTCAACACACATCTTTTTTTAACGTCCATTACAATTTTGGTGTTAGCCCGGAAACATCCTGCACAGAGCCCTGATGACACCAAGCCACTTCATCATTAATGTAATCATTGACATTGTAATAGGCTTTCGAACTAAGATTTCTTTTAACTGCTGCTTTGAATTTTGTTTCTGTTAAATTTAAAATGTCCTCAGGTATTTTATTATACATTTTTACGCATAACCCCATGAAAGATGTATTTACTTTTGACAATCTGTATTTTGGTACTGATATTTTATTGTTGTCTCTCAGGTTTCGAATATGTCTGTCACAATTTTTCACAAAAGAGGCCTGATTCTTTCTTACATACATAATATTTTCATAAATATATTGACATGGCAGTGTCATTATATTTATTGTTTTAAACAATTCCCTCAGGGAATCTCGGGATCTCAAATTGTATATAGCTCTTATTGCTCTCTTTTGGAGAATAAATATGGAACCAACATCAGCTGCTCTGCCCCAGAGTAAAATACCGTAAGACATTACACTATGAAAATAGCT
The DNA here is from genome assembly GCA_963576735.1 of Bedellia somnulentella. Taxonomy (NCBI): domain Eukaryota; kingdom Metazoa; phylum Arthropoda; class Insecta; order Lepidoptera; family Bedelliidae; genus Bedellia; species Bedellia somnulentella. The sequence continues at coordinate 6,176 of OY755199.1, forward strand.
GTAATAAACTAATCGAGCTGTCTGTACATCTGTCAAATGTCTTATTTTCCTAACGGCATATGCAGCACTACTTAGCCTGCCAGCTAGTGAGCTAATGTGGGGTCCCCATTGGAGCTTGGAGTCCAGAGTTATCCCTAAGAAAACTGTGTTATCCGAAAATACTAACTTTTCATTATTTAAAATTATTTCGTTATCAACGCACCTAACATTAGGTAATACAAATTTAATGCATTTGGTTTTTTTACCATTCAGTACAAGATTATTGGAAGCAAACCATGTTTGAATCTGTGAAACCGTGTTATTCACCTCGTCAATATTCTGATTATTTCTTTCAACGTCAAATACTAAAGAAGTATCATCAGCAAATAACACTATCTCGGACATTTTCTCGACCATGAACGGCAAATCATTAATATAAACTAAAAATAAAAATGGGCCCAAAATAGAACCCTGCGGAACACCCATTTTTACATGAGTTCCAGGTGATATTGCATTATTGATTTGCACTTTCTGTATCCGATCCGAAAAGTAAGACTTTATTAATTTAAGTGCGTCACCTTGTATGCCATAATGTTCTAATTTAATAAGAAGGATTTCATGATCTGCACAATCAAATGCCTTCGTAAGATCGCAAAACAAACCAATAGCATCATTTTTGCGTTCCCACGAATCAAAAATGTGTTTCATTAAGGCAACGCCTGCATCGGTGGTAGAGCGGCCCTTCGTAAAGCCAAATTGTTTTGGATGAAACAATTTGTTTGAAGCGAAATGCAAAATCATTTGATTGAACATTAGTTTTTCGAATATTTTACTTAAAACTGGCAGAATTGATATGGGTCTATAACCATCAGGACTAATTTTATCTCCTCCGGATTTAAGAAGTGGTACAATTTTACTATGCTTCATGAGATTTGGAAAGATTTTATTTCTTATACATTCATTAAATATATCTGCTAAATATGGAGCCAAAGTTACAATAAAATTATGGCAAACTTTCACTGACATACCCCAAATGTCTTCAGAACTTTTTAGTTTAAATGATTTAAAACATTTTTCGATATCTGTAGGGCTGACATCTTTAAAACAAAACAAAGTTTCGCACCTATCAACATTTTTTTGTAACAAGTGTTGAGCTTTTATGACCGATGTGTTTAAATATTCAGTTGTTTTTGATGGTATGTCAGTAAAATATTTTTCAAAAATACAAGCGATTTCCTCATTAGAGGTAGTCAGACCTTTATCAGATCGAACACAGAACTCCTGATCACATGGTTTACCTCGGCCTGTTTGGGTGTTGATAATATTCCACACTGTTTTAACTTTATTATCGGATGTTCGGATACGTCGGCTTAGGTATCTGGCTTTAGCCTCTTTACATACTTTATTAAATATTTTTGAGTATTTTTTTACATATTCACTCAATTCATTATTATTACTATAAGCTTTTTGATCATATAAATCGAAGAGTTTTTCTCTTGATCTATAAATACTTGGTGTTGCCCACTCACAAAACTTAAATTTACTGGTAATAGTTAAATTTTTTACATTGAAAATTTCATTAAACTCATTTATCAGAACATTATAAAAGATATCATAGCTAGTATCTGAGTTTTTATTAATTGTAAATGTAGGCAACTAAGAGCTTATTATATTTATATATTTTTCTACTTTACTAGCAGTAATATGCCTTTATTTAATAACAATTTTTGGTTCTGGTATCTCTAGAGGAAAGCTAACAAAAAGGCCGCTGTGATCAGACTTTAGTTTATTTATAACACTTTTACTTGAAAAATCTGCATTAGTAAATACATTATCTAAGCATGTTTTGATTCTAGTAGGTTCCAAGAATAAATTTTCTAAATTGAACGATTGGAATAAACTCATCAACCGTGTTTTAAGATAACTGTCTTGTAGGAGATCCACATTGAAGTCTCCACATATTATTATACGTTTTTTATTCCTGAAAACTTTGCTTAATACATCTTCCATTACATTTTCGAATTTATCATAATTTTGGTTATAAGGGGGTCGATACACACATACTAAGAAATAGTTTTTTAACTCTATGCAGGATAATTCCACGACTTGCTCAACGCTTAACTTTACAATATCATTACGAATTTTTGATTTAATATTATTTTTTAAAAATATAGCGGAGCCACCACAGGCTTTAGAATTGCGGCAGTAGTTGCTAGCTAAATAATAGTTTTCAAAACCAAATATGAGTTCGCAATTCTTAAGCCAGTGTTCAGTAACACATAAACAATCTATTTCATATTTTTCCAAAAACAGTTCTATTTCTAATTCTTTACAAGAAAACCCCTGAGTATTTTGACATACAAGTTTAAACTGGGAGACTCCTTGTAAAGTATTCTTTTTATTAATATTGCCAGAAGAACCTCCTTCCTTGTTTACAATATTGATGTTAGGTGGCGACTTAAGGACGACAGGAGGCTCTTCCATTGTCACTCTTAAAAGTTTAAATTATGGTTTCCACCATCGCATACTAGAAGTAAGTTTCCCCTTATATTAAATATATGGGGGTCAGATATATTATATGCTAATAATTTAGCAATGTTCCGCTTTTGATTTAAGGGTATGTATACAGTACCCAGTCGAGAATTTGAATAAGGTAAAAACTTATTCAAATCCAAACAAAACAAATTGTCGCTTTGACAACATGTCACGTGACATATTAAATTATTCATAATATGAATATTGTCATTCTGCTTCATATTAAGTAAGTATGGAAAGGTACAAAATATAAATTTACATTTATATATTTTTTGTATTTCCAAAAGTTTATTTATACTTTTATTTAATAAATACTTATTTAATCCTATACTATTGCCGACCAGTACGACAATCGTTGTATATTCGTCATAAGTGCCTAATAATATTCGTTCTACTATATAATTAAAGTTTGCACCCGTATAGCAATGGTTAATGACCTGTTGATTAAGATACTTATTTAGTATTTCGCCAAAACCTACGGCCATGCCGTCCGAAAATACTAATGTTCTGTTTGCCGGCGGCGGCCGCGTGCTAACAGTTGGTAATGTAATCCCATTACTTGGTTGGGGTGACTGAGATATAACTTGGCAGATGGCCTAAAAAAATTTTGAAAAAAATACAAAAAACCTATATTTTATAACAATGTTACAAACAAAACTACTAATAACTATAAAATAATTATGATAGAGTCACTTTAATACCATCGAGGTAGAATAAGGCTTTCAGAGAGTTTCAAAGTGGAATAAAATAAAAATATGTAACAATTAAAATTCCTGAAAATGAAAAATAGGGTTGGATAGGGAAAAAAATGGAGTAATATAAAAATTGTAAGGTTGGTCTAGAAAAATCCTAAATAGGTTGAAATAAATTAAGATAAGTTACATAAGGTTGAGGTGAGAATAAAAAATCAAATATCTCAAAAAATGCTGAGCCTAGAGTAGTGTTTAACCCTCAAAAAATATGAATTAGTGAGGACTATCAAATGAAAGGAAAATAATTGGCAGTTTGCCTACAAAAATTTTGAAAAAAATACGAAAAACCTATATTTTATAACAATGTTACAATTGAAACTACTAATACCAAAATAAATATTATCATAAAGTCACTATAATACCATCGAGGTAGAATAAGGCTTTCAAAGAGTTTCAAAGTGGAATAAAAATAAAATATGTAACAATTAAAATTCCTGCAAATGAAAAATAAGGTTGGATAGGGAAAAAAAATGGAAAAATATAAAAATTGTTAGGTTGGTCTGGAAAAATCCTAAAGGGGTTGAAATAAATTAAGATGGGTTACATAAGGTTGAGGCGAGAGTAAAAATCAAATATCTCAAAAAGTGCTGAGCCTAGAGAAGTGTTTAAACCCTCAAAAAATATGAATTAGTGAGGACTATCAAATGGTAGGAAAATAATTGACAGTTTGCCTACAAAAATTTTGAAAAAAATACGAAAAACCTATATTTTATAACAATGTTACAATTTAAACTACTAATAACTCAAAAATAATTATGATAGAGTCACTTTAATATCATCGAGGTAGAATAAGGCTTTCAAAGAGTTACAAAGTGGGATAATAAATGAAACAATTGAAATTCCTGAAAATGAAAAAGAAAGTTGGATAGGGAAAAAATAATGGAAAAATATAAAAATTGTTAGGTTGGTCTGGAAAAATCCTAAAAGGGTTGAAATAAATTAAGATGGGTTACATAAGGTTGAGGTGAGAATAAAAAATCAAATATCTCAAAAAGTGCTGAGCCCAGAGTAGTGTTTAAACCCTCTGTTAACGCCTGATCCACATGATACGGCAAGCCGCAGGTGCGGCGGCGGCGGCGGCGCGGGGACAAGCTTCACTACGCAACCAACCACCGCCAACTTAACATATTATATTGTATATTTTGTAATTTAAATATTTAAAGTAAAATTGTGTTTAAAAGCAAGACTTAGTTTGAATTTATTCCTTGCTTAAACATTTGGCGACCGTGACAGGACGCATTCTCGCGCACGTGACACAGCGCCGCGCCACGCGCCGCGCTAAACTCCTACCCCCAACCGGCCAATATCTATCGCGCACGGATGACAGTAATAACTGTGGACCTGCATGGAATAAACGAATATGCTCATGGTTCATAATAAGATACATGAAATGATGCTTAGCATCTAATAAAATGGGATATTTCTTGTCGAAATCAAAACTCGAATTATTTAATCGACCACCAACTCGAACAATTTTATCAGTGTCAATAAACGGTGTCAACTGTATTAATTTATTATTTTTTGGTAAACATTTCCCTTGTTCAAGTAGCTTAATTTCTTCGGGAAACGATTCTGTTTGGCTAAACCTAACTAAAATTTTTAACGAATTATCCAACTCCGTAATATTAATATATAATAATATTCTTTATTTCGCACAACAAGGTACATAACATACAAACATACATACAATGGTTAGTAAAAAGACTTAAGACTATTTTTAGTAAACTATATGTATGATACAAAAACAACACAATTAAAAAAAAAAGCAACACAATTAAAAAATTTAAAACAAGCAATAATTATTTACATTATAAACAAACAGGCTACCTGATATTATGTACAATGCTAACGGACACACGGACTAGAACTGCCTTTGAGGACGTTTAACTGGAGCGTGCATTTTCATCCAGTGCTCCTGAAGGGTGCCCTGGATTCGGTCCGCCACGGATTAAACGGACCTGACAATCTTTGCCTTAATTTTGTAATATTATTTATAAACCGCAAGACGAACGCAAAACTCCTTAACAATTTATTAAATGTGGAGTACCTATCGAAATCGATGAGTGACTGTAAATGCGCTCGCTCGGACGCCACAAACAGAGCGTTCACCTTAATATCGGGTAAACTCTCGGTGGGGTATGAATGCCGCGGCCACTCAGACTCCTCCGTCTTTAGGAAGGAAGGACCCTCCCACCACAAAGAAGATGACGCTAGAACCTGAGGGTCGACCCCCCGCGAGGCAAGGTCAGCTGGGTTCATACTCGTAGGAACATGCCTGAATTGAAAATCACGTGTTAGTTCGTTAATTTCGTTAACCCTATTACATACAAACATTTTTAATTGTTTTACATCAGTCTTTAACCAACCGAGAACAACAGTAGAATCGGTCCAAATTATTTTTTGTTGAACGTTAAAACGTACCGCTTTGAGAACCTTATCACATAAACGCGCGCCTAGTAGATTACCTAACAATTCTGCTCGTGGGATAGTAGTCGGCTTTAAAGGCATAACGCGAGCCTTTCCACAAAATAGGTTCACCGTAACGTCATTGTTTTTATTGACTGAACGTAAATACACGCAAGCAGCATAGGCATCCTTTGACGCATCGACAAAACAATGTAAATCTATTGAAATTGGGTCATGGCAAAGAACATTTCTATTAATAGTTATATTTGAGATTAAGTGCAAATTATTAATAAAATTGTACCATGTACTTACAAGTTTTTGAGGTATGGGTTCTTCCCAACTCAATTTTGCAACCCATAATTGTTGTAAAAATATTTTGGCCTTGATAATACATGCACATATTAAACCGAGAGGGTCAAAAATTTTACAAGTTGTCGTAATGACAGACCTTTTTGTGGGCACTGGAGATGATTCAATGTTGGCTGTAAATTTAATTTTATCAGACTTCGGACAGTAATTTAATCCTAGTACACTCGATTCTTTGGTTAAATCGACTAACTCGGAGTTGGAGTCGTCACTGCCGAAAGCCTGTGAACAATTAGTGCGAATTTTCCTTAAAGGTAAACAAGCCGTATCCAACACCTTTTTAACATTTTTATAGATGTACTGTAGATCGCTCTCACTCTCCGCACCCGTGTTCAAGTCATCAATGTAAAAATCATTTTGAATGACGTTAGCTATAACAGGATCCGTACATTCATATGCTAACTGCAATAAACATCTCGTACTTAGAAATGGAGCAGAAGCCATGCCATACGTGACGGTGTTCAGCTGCAATACTTGCAAAGTATTGCGTTTTCTGTCACTAGAAGTGGGGTCTCGCCAAAGAATGTGCTGGAGATGACGCTGTGAGGGGTGCAATATAATTTGCCGATACATCTTCTCCAGGTCTCCTAATAACACGTAACGATGGCCACGAAAACGTAACAAAATGGAAAATAAGTCGCTTTGAACGACGGCGCCTACGGCTTGAATATCGTTCACCGACTTCCCGGTCGATGTTTTAGCCGACCCGTCAAAAACAACTCTTAACCGTGTTGTTTCACTTTTATTTCGAATGACACAGTGGTGCGGGAGATATACACCAAAGTCCGGTTGTTCTACTTCACTTAAATGACCCATTGTACGATATTCCTCAATAAAAGTTGAATAAGGTGCCTTTAATTGAGGATTTTTATTTAACTTACTCTCTAAATTTGACAACCGCTTAAGTGATAAATTAAAAGAATTTCCGAGATTCGTTTCGGTTTCTTTCAGCGGCATTAAAACACAAAATCTCCCATTCTCTAGTCGAGTGGTAGTCTCTAAAAAATGATTCTCACAGAACTGTTCCTCTAGGGATAATGTTTTTGTGTCAGAAGGCAAATCGTCTATCTGCCAAAATAGTTTAATTGAATTATCTAAATCTAATAGGTTTAAGTTGCAGTGAACTTTAGAGCAAAGATAATTATTTCCAATAGGGCCGGCTATAAGCCACCCCATCTTAGATTCTTGCAAAGTAGGCAAATTATAACCTAACTTTAACTGATTAGTTCCAATTATATCCCAAAATACGTCAGCCCCTAATAAAATGTCAATAGAAGAGGGCTGGAAAAAATGTGGATCAGCTAGTTCAATACTGTTGGGAATATTTAAACGATCAGTATTTATTTCAACACCGGGTAAAATACCGGTTATTTTAGGCACTATAAGGCAACTAATTTTAGTACTATAAGACGATAAATATGAATTCACTCTCACGTTACAACTTCCTCCAATATCGCATTTAACATTATTAAGCCCACAAACACTGACACGATGCAAAGATTCCTTACGCAACCCCAATTTATCACAAATATTTTCTGTAATAAAAGACGATTGACTACCGGTATCTAACAATGCTCGCACCTTCACGCTTTTATTGTTATATTCATTAACAAGTTCGACCTGCGCCGTGCACAATAGAGTGTGAGTCATCGTTACCGCTGATAAGGCGACTGGCCCAGCGGCGGCGGTGGCAGCAGGCGCGGCCAGAGATGCGCTTGGTCGTATTAATCCTTGTTGTGATGACTGTTGATTATGTAACAAGGTGTTATGTTTTCCTTTGCATATCTTACACGAACCTTTCAAACGACACTGATAAGATTGATGACCGCTTCGTAAACAAATAGTACACAATTTAAATTGAGTAACGTCGCGTACCCTACTATCAATATCTAAATCTTTAAACTTTGCACATTCATGAACAAAATGGCTCTTGTTACATATGACACAAGGTTGACATCGTTTATTAACATTATCCGATGATGTAAAAAATGCTCTTACGTTTTTGTTATGGGAAATAGGCCTTTGTTCGTACTTGTCGTTTCGATTATAATGGGTTGTTTCTAAAATGTCTGCGCGACTTCGTAAAAATGTGTAAAATTGATCGAGTGTCGGTAATTCTAACAAACTGTTCTTATGTTCTTCCCACTTTCTACTCGTATTGGAATCTAACTTTGCTGAGGTAATAAATATTAAAAGAACATCCCATTGTTCGGTAGGAAGTCCCAAAGACTGTAGAGATCTTAAATTTTTAGATATGTGATCAATTAAGAAACGTAATGCCTTAAAAGATTCTTTGCTCATAGATTCAATACTTAATAATGACTTGAGATGATTATTTATAAGGATATTTTTGTTATTGTATCTCTCGCATAGTAGTTGCCACGCATTGTTGTAATTGTTTGCAGTAAACTCGAGTGATCTAATTACCACAGCTTTTATTCTATGTTTACGTAGGTTTATATCAAGAAGGGGTAAACCAATTGAAATATATTGCGACAACGGTAGGAATTTTGTTGGTGCTCACAATGAATTAGGTAGGCTACTGAGATCCAGCCGTCAGTCTGTCTATGATTTCGCTAGTTATGAAGGAATTAGATTTATGTTTTCCCCTGTATATTCCCCAACATTTGGAGGAATTTTTGAGGCTGGAATACGCTCAGCCAAATTTCATTTAAAGCGTGTAGCTGGAAATGCTTCTTTGACATTTGAGGAGTTAGCGACATTGTTTACACAAATTGAAGCTATCCTAAACTCACGCCCACTGTCTCCTCTCTCGACCAACTGTACCGATCCTTCTCCTCTAACCCCAGGCCACTTTCTGATCGGGAGACCGCTCACGTCTATACCAACAGCTCCTGTCACTGTTACCAGCCCCAACAGATATCAGGTTATAGAGAAGATCCGCCAGCACTTCTGGGACCGCTGGCGTCGAGAATATATAGCCGAGCTGCAGCACCGCACGAAGTGGCAGTCTCCACAGCGCCAGCTTGCGCTGGGGGACTTGGTTTTACTCAACGACGATAACCTGCCGCCTCTCCATTGGCGAATGGGACGCGTGATCCGTCTCTTTCCTGGCACAGATGGCGTTACCAGAGTCGCTGAGGTAACCACAGCAAAGGGTATTCTTCGGAGGGCCGTCAATAAGATGTGCCTTCTGCCGACTCAGGGACCTACTGAAGAAGACGACCAGGAGCAGAGTGGTCCGCCACGGGGTCCACTATATTCTTGAAAGCTGTAAAGCTTTCAACGTCCCGGAGGATGTTAACGCCTGATCCACATGATACGGCAAGCCGCAGGTGCGGCGGCGGCGGCGGCGCGGGGACAAGCTTCACTACGCAACCAACCACCGCCAACTTAACATATTATATTGTATATTTTGTAATTTAAATATTTAAAGTAAAATTGTGTTTAAAAGCAAGACTTAGTTTGAATTTATTCCTTGCTTAAACATTGTTGTAATTGTTTGCAGTAAACTCGAGTGATCTAATTACCACAGATGCACTACCCTCCAAACTAGACCTTAGATAATGAAATTTATTTATTAATGGTATGGATTCATTTTGATTTATAAGAGAATCAAATGTGTCACGGAATTCGAGCCACTTTAAATAATTCCCATCAAATTTTGCTAAATCAATAGTGGGTAGTTTAATCGAGTTAAAAGAATGTGAACATGAACCAGCCACACTTTCATTAAGATTTGACTCTTTGTGAGAGGAAAACTTTTCAATTAAGTCTTGCGCAATGGAAAGAAGAGAATAGAATTGAGTTTCTATAGTATCTCTCTCAGTTAACTGTTCGTCCACGTTCGGCGACAGTATCTCTATTTCTGTCTGTAAGTTGTTAAAATCAGAGAGTAAATCTTGAAATTTTACCATTCTCATTGATAGATCCTTAATTTGAATTGAAGTTATTTTATCCGCCAATTGAATTAAAACATTTAAATGATCTTTAAACTTAGTTAATCTACCTTTTATAATACTACGTTTCTTTAATAAATCTTTAAGCATGTCTTTTCCTTCCATTATAAATATTATAATAGAACAATTAACGTAGCACAAGAAACGTTAAAATAACCAAACCTCCCAAAGCACTGTCTAGTACTTTATAATCCAACCGCCAATCTGTCTATGCGACGCGCGCGCCGATCACAACTTCAGCTAAAGGTATCGGCAGCAGCTGTAGTAGTCTGCTCGGAACACCCGAACTTTATTTGATGTTTTTCACTGAAATAGTCGGCAGTTGCGTGTAAATAATTTTGAATTTTATGTATTATTTTGATGAAGGTAGTTAACAATGATAGGCAAATAATTGTAAATGATAACGTCTAAATGATAAAACTTCAATAAGAAATTTGTGTATTGATTGAAGTAGGGAAAAAACTTGTCAAATTAGTCTGAGCTAATAAATTGGTTTAGGTTTGCTTGAAGTGCAAATTAAATTGAAATTGATAAAAATATAGTAGGTAGTTAAATAACTTATTATGTAAAAGATAATTAATTGATTTTGTAACGCTAAGGCCAAAGAGTGAATTAGACAATACGCTTTAAATTAACAGCAAGATATTGTTTCAACACTTTGGGGCGATAAATATCTACACAAAATGAATTGGAAAGACAGGAAAGGATAAGAATAGAAGGATGTAGGTAGGCCACTACTTCCCTTGGGATGAACAAACAGATGCGATCGTGAAGCTCCTCAGCAATCCTTTTTGTTGATTATCATAGTGGAAGTCAGCAACACCATCCAGCAAATCAGTTCCCGAAGTCCAAAGGTCGTTATTCGAGTAGCGGTTATCCGATGGTACTCGATAATAGGCATGATGACAGCAAGTAAATTTCATTGAAATAAATTTGTGTGTACATTATTACAAAATTACCTATTCTAAGACTCTGATTCTTTTCATGATTAAAAGCAAGATGAATATTATAATCGATAAAATAAAATCGCTAAATACGGCAATCCGCCATAAAATGTTGAACGCCAATCAGAGCGCATGACGTCACGTTAGAGTTCTTTCTCTTTGTTTACATTTGAATTACTTAAGATAATACACACTCATTCGCTCGCATTTTAATTAAATGCGCCGTTATTAACTTCAATTTCTTTTGTGTAAATTTATTGCGCTAAATTCAGTTATTTCCATACATACATACATATACTCACGGCTATAAATCCCTTATCGGGGTAACCAGAGCTTTGGAATGAGAAATTCCTCAGCCACTTTTGGAAGTTGATTGGGGAAATGATAGTAATAATAAATGTTATTGGTGACGGGTCTCCAACCACATCGCCCAACAATCGCTTAAAAAGCCCCTATACCCTTAGTCGCCTCTTACGATCACCCACGGGTAGAACTGGGGTAGTGTTATTCTAAGCCCTCATTACACACTGTTTAGTTTTTCCTATAAAATTATAATGAATTTAGCAACAAAATTCTACAAAATAAAAAGGAAATACTTTCATCAAAGTGATCTTCACAAAAATAAAGCTGTATAAAGCCACTTTTTTCTTAATTTCTTATCGAAAGGAACAAAAATATATAACTTCTCATGAGTTTTTATGGACGTATGAGTACCCAGAGGGACGGAACACCACCTATTTGCTTTTAAAGCCATGTTTTAATGTAAAAATTAGTGAAATGTCTAAATTAAATATGAATTAGATAATGTTTACATATACCAAATGATCCTTGTACTCTATAGTGACGTAAGCAAGCGACGCCATGACACTTTGACGCGTTTTAGTGCAAATTTTAAATTTATGAATAAATAATTATTTTTTAAATACTAAACCTAAATTTTTCGCAGAAATATTATGTTTATTACAATTCATATATATTTCTAAATATTATAGAATAGTTTCTCAAAATTTGTCATCATGCCTATTCTTCACCGAAGATTGGTTGTAGCCACCACTAGGCAATGGCAACTACTTTGTCACGGTCGCCAAATGTTTAAGCAAGGAATAAATTCAAACTAAGTCTTGCTTTTAAACACAATTTTACTTTAAATATTTAAATTACAAAATATACAATATAATATGTTAAGTTGGCGGTGGTTGGTTGCGTAGTGAAGCTTGTCCCCGCGCCGCCGCCGCCGCCGCACCTGCGGCTTGCCGTATCATGTGGATCAGGCGTTAACACCCTCAAAAAATACGAATTAGTAAGGACTATCAAGTGGTAGGAAAATAATTGGCAGTTTGCCTACAAAAATTTTGATATCAATACGAAAAACCTATGTTTTATAACAATGTTGCAATTGAAACTACTGATACCGAAATAAATATTATCATAGAGTCACTTTAATACCATCGAGGTAGAATAAGGCTTTCAAAGAGTTTCAAAGTTGAATAAAATATGTAATAATTAAAATTCCTGAAAATAAAAAATAGGGTTGGATAGGGAAAAAAAATGGAAATATATAAAAATTGTTAGGTTGGTCTGGTAAAATCCCAAAAGGGTTGAAAAAAATTAAGATGGGTTACATAAGGTAGAGGTGAGAATAAAAAATCAAATATCTCAAAAAGTGCCCAGCCTAGAGTAGTGTTTAAACCCTCAAAAAATACGAATTAGTGAGGACTATCAAATGGTAGGAAAAAAATTGGCAAATTGCCTACAAAAATTTTGATATCAATACAAAAACCTATGTTTTATAACAATGTTGCAATTGACACTACTAATACCGAAATAAATATTATCATAGAGTCACTTTAATACCATCGAGATAGAATAAGGCTTTCAAAGAGTTTCAAAGTGGAATAAAAAATGTAACAATTAAAATTCCTGCAAATAAAAAATAGGGTTGGATAGGGAAAAAAATGGAAAAATATAAAATTTTTAGGTTGGTCTGGAAATACCCTAAAAGGGTTGAAAAAAATTAAGATGGGTTACATAAGGTTGAGGTGAGAATAAAAAATCAAATATCTCAAAAAGTGCCGAGCCTAGAGTAGTGTTTAAACCCTCAAAAAATACGAATTAGTGAGGACTATCAAATGGTAGGAAAATAATTGGCAGTTTGCCTACAAACATTTTGAAAAAAATACCAAAAACCTATATTTTATAACAATGTTACAATTTAAACTAATAATAACTAAAAAATAATTATGATAGAGTCACTTTAATACCATCGAGGTAGAATAAGGCTTTCAAAGAGTTTCAAAGTGGAATAAAAAATGTAACAATTAAAATTCCTGCAAATGAAAAATTGGGTTTGATAGGGAAAAAAATGGAAAAATATAAAAATTGTTAGGTTGGTCTGGAAATATCCTAAAAGGGTTGAAATAAATTAAGATGGGTTACATAAGGTAGAGGTGAGAATAAAAAATCAAATATCTCAAAAAGTGCCGAGCCTAGAGTAGTGTTTAAACCCTCAAAAAATACGAATTAGTGAGGACTATCAAATGGTAGGAAAATAATTGGCAGTTTGCCTACAAAAATTTTGATATCAATACGAAAAACCTATGAAAAAATGGAAAAATATGAAAATTGTTAGGTTGGTCTGGTTAAATCCTAAAAGGGTTGAAATAAATTAAGATGGGTTACATAAGGTTGAGGTGAGAATAAAAAATCAAATATCTCAAAAAGTGCCGAGCCTAGAGTAGTGTTTAAACCCTCAAAAAATACGAATTAGTGAGGACTATCAAATGGTAGGAAAATAATTGGCAGTTTGCCTGCAAAAATTTTGAAATAAATACCAAAAACCTATATTTTATAACAATGTTAAAATTTAAACTACTAATAACTAAAAAATAACTATGATAGAGTCACTTTAATATCAACGAGGTAGAATAAAGCTTTCAAAGAGTTTCAAAGTGGAATAAAAAATGTAACAATTAAAATTCCTGCAAATGAAAAATTGGGTTTGATAGGGAAAAAAATGGAAAAATATAAAAATTGTTAGATTGGTCTGGAAATATCCTAAAAGGGTTGAAATAAATTAAGATGGGTTACATAAGGTAGAGGTGAGAATAAAAAATCAAATATCTCAAAAAGTGCCGAGCCTAGAGTAGTGTTTAAACCCTCAAAAAATACGAATTAGTGAGGACTATCAAATGGTAGGAAAATAATTGGCAGTTTGCCTACAAAAATTTGATATCAATACGAAAAACCTATGTTTTATAACAATGTTGCAATTGAAACTACTAATACCGAAATAAATATTATCATAGAGTCACTTTTATACCATCGAGGTAGAATAAGGCTTTCAAAGAGTTTCAAAGTGGAATAAAATAAAAATATGTAATAATTAAAATTCCTGAAAATCAAAAATAGGGTTGGATAGGGAAAAAAAATGGAAAAATATGAAAATTGTTAGGTTAGTCTGGTAAAATCCTAAAAGGGTTGAAATAAATTAAGATGGGTTACATAAGGTTGAGGTGAGACTAAAAAATCAAATATCTCAAAAAGTGCCGAGCCTAGAGTAGTGTTTAAACCCTCAAAAAATACGAATTAGTGAGGACTATCAAATAGTAGGAAAATAATTGGCAGTTTGCCTACAAAAATTTTGATATCAATACGAAAAACCTATGAAAAAATGGAAAAATATGAAAATTGTTAGGTTGGTCTGGTTAAATGCTAAAAGGGTTGAAATAAATTAAGATGGGTTACATAAGGTTGAGGTGAGAATAAAAAATCAAATATCTCAAAAAGTGCCGAGCCTAGAGTAGTGTTTAAACCCTCAAAAAATACGAATTAGTGAGGACTATCAAATGGTAGGAAAATAATTGGCAGTTTGCCTACAAAAATTTTGAAAAAAATACCAAATACCTATATTTTATAACAATGTTACAATTTAAACTACTATTAACTAAAAAATAATTATGATAGAGTCACTTTAATATCATCGAGGTAGAATAAGGCTTTCAAAGAGTTTCAAAGTGGAATAAAAAATGTAACAATTAAAATTCCTGCAAATAAAAAAAGGGTTGGATAGGGAAAAAATTATGAAAAAATATAAAAATTGTTAGGTTGGTCTGGAAAAATCCTAAAAGGGATGAAATAAATTAAGATAGGTTACATAAGGTAGAGGTGAGAATAAAAAATCAAATATCTCAAAAAGGGCTGAGCCTAGAGTAGTGTTTAAACCCTCAAAAAATACGAATTAGTGAGGACTATCAAATGATAGGAAAATAACTGGCAGTTTGCCTAGAAAAATTTTGAAAAAAATACCAAAAACCTATATTTTATAACAATGTTACAATTTAAACTACTAATAACTAAAAAATAATTATGATAGAGTCACTTTAATATCATCGAGGTAGAATAAGGCTTTCAAAGAGTTTCAAAGTGGAATAAAAAATGTAACATTTAAAATACCTGCGAATGAAAAACTGGGTTTGATAGGGAAAAAAATGGAAAAATATGAAAATTGTTAGGTTGGTCTGGATAAATCCTAAAAGGGTTGAAATAAATTAAGGTGGGTTACATAAGGTAGAGGTGAGAATAAAAAATCAAATATCTCAAAAAGTGCCGAGCCTAGAAGAGTGTTTAAAGCCTCAAAAAATATGAATTAGTGAGGACTATCAAACGGTAGGAAAATAATTGGCAGTTTGGCTACAAAAAATTTGATATCAATACGAAAAACCAATGTTTTATAACATTGTTACAATTGAAACAACTAATACCGAAATAAATAATATCATAGAGTCACTTTAATACCATCGAGGTAGAATAAGGCTTTCAAAGAGTTTAAAAGTGAAATAAAAAATGTAACAATTAAAATTCCTGCAAATGAAAAAGTGGGTTAGATAGGGAAAAAAACTGTAAAAATATAAAAATTGTTAGGTTAGTCTGGTAAAATCCTAAAAGGGTTGAAATAAATTAAGATGGGTTACATAAGGTTGAGGTGAGACTAAAAAATCAAATATCTCAAAAAGTGCCGAGCCTAGAGTAGTGTTTAAACCCTCAAAAAATACGAATTAGTGAGGACTATCAAATAGTAGGAAAATAATTGGCAGTTTGCCTACAAAAATTTTAAAAAAAATACGAAAAACCTATGTTTTATAACAATGTTACAATTGAAACTATTAATACCGAAATAAATATTATCATAGAGTCACTTTAATACCATCGATTTAGAATAAGGCTTTCAAAGAGTTTCAAAGTGGAATAAAAAATGTAACAATTAAAATTCCTGCAAATGAAAAATTGGGTTGGATAGGGAAAAAAAATAGCAAAATATAAAAATTGTTAGGTTGGTCTGGAAAAATCCTAAAAGGGTTGAAATAAATTAAGATGGGTTACATAAGGTTGAGGTGAGACTAAAAAATCAAATATCTCAAAAAGTGCCGAGCCTAGAGTAGTGTTTAAACCCTCAAAAAATACGAATTAGTGAGGACTATCAAATGGTAGGAAAATAATTGGCAGTTTGCTTACAAAAATTTTGAAAAAAATACCAAAAACCTATATTTTATAACAATGTTACAATTTAAACTACTATTAACTAAAAAATAATTATGATAGAGTCACTTTAATACCATCGAGGTAGAAAAAGGCTTTCGAAATGTTTCAAAGTGGAATAAAAAATGTAACAATTAAAATTCCTGCAAATAAAAAAAGGGTTGGATAGGGAAAAAATTATGAAAAAATATAAAAATTGTTAGGTTGGTCTGGAAAAATCCTAAAAGGGATGAAATAAATTAAGATGGGTTACATAAGGTTGAGGTCAGAATAAAAAATCAAATATCTCAAAAAGTGCTGAGCCTAGAGTAGTGTTTAAACCCTCAAAAAATATGAATTAGTGAGGACTATCAAACGGTAGGAAAATAATTGGCAGTTTGCCTACAAAAATTTTGATATCAATACGAAAAACCTATGTTTTATAACAATGTTACAATTGAAACAACTAATACCGAAATAAATATTATCATAGAGTCACTTTAATACCATCGAGGTAGAAAAAGGCTTTCAAAGAGTTTCAAAGTGGAATAAAATAAAAATATGATATAATTAAAATTCCTGAAAATGAAAAATAGGGTTGGATAGGGAAAAAAAATGGAAAAATATAAAAATTGTTAGGTTGGTCTGGTAAAATCCTAAAAGGGTTAAAATAAATTAATATGGGTTACATAAGGTAGAGGTGAGAATAAAAAATCAAATATCTCAAAAAGTGCCGAGCCTAGAGTAGTGTTTAAACCCTCAAAAAATATGAATTAGTGAGGACTATCAAATGGTAGGAAAAAATAATTGGCAGTTTGCCTTCAAAAATTTTGAAAAAAATACGAAAAACCTATATTTTATAACAATGTTACAATTTAAATTACTAATAACTAAAAAATTATTATGATAGAGTCACTTTAATATCATCGAGGTGGAATAAGGCTTTCAAAGAGTTTCAAAGTGGAATCAAAAATGTAACAATTAAAATTCTTGCAAATGAAAAATTGGGTTGGATAGGGAAAAAAATGGAAAAATATGAAAATTGTTAGGTTGGTCTGGATAAATCCTAAAAGGGTTGAAATAAATTAAGATGGGTTACATAAGGTAGAGGTGAGAATAAAAAATCAAATATCTCAAAAAGTGCCGAGCCTAGAGTAGTGTTTAAACCCTCAAAAAATATGAATTAGTGAGGACTATCAAACGGTAGGAAAATAATTGGCAGTTTGCCTACAAAAATTTTGATATCAATACGAAAAACCTATGTTTTATAACAAAGTTACAATTGAAACAACTAATACCGAAATAAATATCATCATTAGAGTCACTTTAATACCATCGAGGTAGAATAAGGCTTTCAAAGAGTTTCAAAGTGGAATAAAAAATGTAACAATTAAAATTCCTGCAAATGAAAAATTTGGTTGGATAGGGAAAAAAAATGGAAAAATATAAAAAATGTTAGGTTGGTCTGGAAAAATCCTAAAAGGGTTGAAATAAATTAAGATGGGTTACATAAGGTTGAGGTGAGAATAAAAAATCAAATTTCTCAAAAAGTGCTGGAGCCTAGAGTAGTTTTTAAACCCCCAAAAAATATGAATTAGTGAGGACTATCAAATGGTAGGAAAATAATTGGCAGTTTGCCTACAAAAATTTTGAAAAAAATACGAAAAACCTATATTTTATAAAAATTTTACAATTGAAACTACTAATACCGAAATAAATATTATCATAGAGCCTACCTATATTTATAACAATGTTAAAATTTAAACTACTAATAACAAAAAAAAATATTATCATAGAGTCACTTTAATACCATCGAGGTAGAATAAGGCTTTCAAAGAGTTTCAAAGTGGAATAAAATAAAAATATGTAACAATTAAAATTCCTGAAAATGAAAAATAGGGTTGGATAGGGAAAAACAATGGAAAATATAAAAATTGTTAGGTTGGTCTGGATAAATCCTAAAAGAGTTGAAATAAATTAAGATGGGTTACATAAGGTAGAGGTGAGAATAAAAAATCAAATATCTCAAAAAGTGCCGAGCCTAGAGTAGTGTTTAAACCTTCAAAAAATATGAATTAGTGAGGACTATCAAATGGTAGGAAAAAATAATTGGCAGTTTGCCTTCAAAAATTTTGAAAAAAATACGAAAAACCTATGTTTTATAACAAAGTTACAATTGAAACAACTTATACCGAAATAAATATTATCATAGAGTCACTTTAATACCATCGAGGTAGAATAAGGCTTTCAAAGAGTTTCAAAGTGGAATAAAAAATGTAACAATTAAAATTCCTGCAAATGAAAAATTGGGTTGGATAGGGAAAAAAAATGGAAAAATATAAAAAAATGTTAGGTTGGTCTGGAAATATCCTAAAAGGGTTGAAATAAATTAGGATGGGTTACATAAGGTAGAGGTGAGAATAAAAAATCAAATATCTCAAAAAGTGCTGAGCCTAGAGTAGTGTTTTAACCCTCAAAAAATATAAATTAGTAAGGACTATCAAATGGTGTGAAAATAGTTGGCAGTTTGCCTACAAAAATTTTGAAAAAAATACGAAAAACCTATATTTTATAAAAATGTTACAATTGAAACTACTAATACCGAAATAAATATTATCATAGAGCCTACCTATATTTATAACAATGTTAAAATTTAAACTACTAATAAAAAAAAAATATTATCATAGAGTCACTTTAATACCATCGAGGTAGAATAAGGCTTTCAAAGAGTTTCAAAGTGGAATAAAATAAAAATATGTAACAATTAAAATTCCTGAAAATGAAAAATAGGGTTGGATAGGGAAAAACAATGGAAAATATAAAAATTGTTAGGTTAGTCTGGAAAAATACTAAAAGAGTTGAAATAAATTAAGATGGGTTACATAAGGTAGAGGTGAGAATAAAAAATCAAATATCTCAAAAAGTGCCGAGCCTAGAGTAGTGTTTAAACCTTCAAAAATATGAATTAGTGAGGACTATCAAATGGTAGGAAAAAATAATTGGCAGTTTGCCTTCAAAAATTTTGAAAAAAATACGAAAAACCTATGTTTTATAACAAAGTTACAATTGAAACAACTTATACCGAAATAAATATTATCATAGAGTCACTTTAATACCATCGAGGTAGAATAAGGCTTTCAAAGAGTTTCAAAGTGGAATAAAAAATGTAACAATTAAAATTCCTGCAAATGAAAAATTGGGTTAGTTAGGGAAAAAAAATGGAAAAATATAAAAAATGTTAGGTTGGTCTGGAAAAATCCTAAAAGGGTTGAAATAAATTAAGATAGGTTACATAAGGTTGAGGTGAGAATAAAAAATCAAATTTCTCAAAAAGTGCTGGAGCCTAGAGTAGTGTTTAAACCCCCAAAAAATATGAATTAGTGAGGACTATTAAATGATAGGAAAATAATTGGCAGTTTGCCTACAAAAATTTTGAAAAAAATACGAAAAACCTATATTTTATAACAATATTACAATTGAAACTACTATTAACTAAAAAAATATTATGATAGAGTCACTTTAATATCATCGAGGTAGAATAAGGCTTTCAAAGAGTTACAAAGTGGGATAATAAATAAAACAATTGAAATGCCTGAAAACAAAATAGGGTTGGATAGGGAAAAAATAATGGAAAAGTATAAAAATTGTTAGGTTGGTCTGGAAATATCCTAAAAGGGTTGAAATAAATTAGGATGGGTTACATAAGGTATAGGTGAGAATAAAAAATCAAATATCTCAAAAAGTGCTGAGCCTAGAGTAGTGTTTTAACCCTCAAAAAATATGAATTAGTAAGGACTATCAAATGGTGTGAAAATAGTTGGCAGTTTGCCTACAAAAAATTTGAAAAAAAATACGAAAAACCTATATTTTATAAAAATGTTACAATCGAAACTACTAATACCGAAATAAATATTATCATAGAGCCTACCTATATTTATAACAATGTTAAAATTTAAACTACTAATAACAAAAAAAATATTATCATAGAGTCACTTTAATACCATCGAGGTAGAATAAGGCTTTCAAAGAGTTTCAAAGTGGAATAAAATAAAAATATGTAACAATTAAAATTCCTGAAAATGAAAAATAGGGTTGGATAGGGAAAAACAATGGAAAATATAAAAATTGTTAGGTTGGTCTGGAAAAATCCTAAAAGAGTTGAAATAAATTAAGATGGGATACGTAAGGTTGAGGTGAGAATAAAAATCAAATATCTCAAAAATTGCCGAGCCTAGAGTAGTGTTTACACCCTCAAAAAATATGAATTAGTGAGGACTATCAAACGGTAGGAAAATAATTGGCAGTTTGCCTACAAAAATTTTGATATCAATACGAAAAACCTATGTTTTATAACAATGTTACAATTGAAACAACTAATACCGAAATAAATATTATCATAGAGTCACTTTAATACCATCGAGGTAGAATAAGGCTTTCAAAGAGTTTCAAAGTGGAATAAAAAATGTAACAATTAAAATTCCTGCAAATGAAAAATTGGGTTGGATAGGGAAAAAAAATGGAAAAATATAAAAAAATGTTAGGTTGGTCTGGAAATATCCTAAAAGGGTTGAAATAAATTAGGATGGGTTACATAAGGTAGAGGTGAGAATAAAAAATCAAATATCTCAAAAAGTGCTGAGCCTAGAGTAGTGTTTTAACCCTCAAAAAATATAAATTAGTAAGGACTATCAAATGGTGTGAAAATAGTTGGCAGTTTGCCTACAAAAATTTTGAAAAAAATACGAAAAACCTATATTTTATAAAAATGTTACAATTGAAACTACTAATACCGAAATAAATATTATCATAGAGCCTACCTATATTTATAACAATGTTAAAATTTAAACTACTAATAACAAAAAAAATATTATCATAGAGTCACTTTAATACCATCGAGGTAGAATAAGGCTTTCAAAGAGTTTCAAAGTGAAATAAAATAAAAATATGTAACAATTAAAATTCCTGAAAATGAAAAATAGGGTTGGATAGGGAAAAACAATGGAAAATATAAAAATTGTTAGGTTGGTCTGGAAAAATCCTAAAAGAGTTGAAATAAATTAAGATGGGATACGTAAGGTTGAAGTGAGAATAAAAATCAAATATCTCAAAAAGTGCCGAGCCTAGAGTAGTGTTTTAACCCTAAAAAATATGAATTAGTGAGGACTATCAAATGGTAGGAAAATAATTGGCAGTTTGCCTACAAAAAATTTGAAAAAAATACGAAAATCCTATGCTACCCTACCTAGTGCTAGTTATTATGTCGACTCAAAATTATTTTGGAAAGAACTGTCTAAATTAAAATCATCTGTACCAATAATCAAGAGAATACCTCGTGGTGCACGTGTATCAGTTGCATCGTCAATCACTAGAACTATAAAAACGGTGGTTGAGAACAATGATTTTGAATGCTGGAAAAATTTGCTTTTACTTAGTTTCAAAACTCTGCATGCACCTAAAAATTCTAAATTATCACTTACACAGACGATTAAACATAACTGCTTAGCTCCTTTAGACACAGATTTTATAACTAAATTACCACAAAACCGTTTCGATATAAACCGTAAAATTAAAAGTAAAATTTCAGATGGCGACATTAGAGGTGCTGCACAATTAATATTTTCTAGTGACACCTTAGCTTCCGACACCCCAGAAACGCTGCTATCGCTGCAGTCGAAGCATCCTACTTCAAACAGAGGCTTGACCATGCCAGATGCGCCGGACCAATCTATCGTCGCACCCGAGGCGACAGCACAGGAAACGCTGGCGGCGATACTGTCCTTCAGAAACGGATCTGCTGGTGGCCTCGATGGTCTAACACCAAACATCTGTCTATCTGAAAGATCTTTTGTGCGGGGCCATCGGGGTCACAGAGATGCGTTATTTGCTCAGTTGACCTGCTTAGTGAACCTGATGCTGTCGGGTTGGGTCTGTGATGATATTTTGGATATCTTATATGGCACAAACCTTTGTGCATTAAAAAAAAGACGGTGGTATACGGCCAATAGCTGTCGGCAACGCAATTCGCCGCGTATTTGTTGCAAGTATATTCTACCGGATCTTGCAACATACTTTGAACCGAAACAGCTGGGTTTTGGCACTCGCGGTGGTTGTGAAGCTGCAGTACATTCGGCTCGCACCTACGTCGCACATGGGGCGGGCCAAGTCCTTTTGAAGGTGGATGTTAAAAATTCATTCAACTCAGTGGATCGGGCAGCCTTGTTGACTGAAGTTAAAAAAAAAGCTCCGCATATTTTCAACTATATTTGGCAATGTTATAGCAAACCTTCGAAATTATTATACAAAGAAAATTTAATTTCATCTTTTATCGGCTGTCAACAAGGAGATCCCCTAGGACCAGCAATATTCAGCCTAGCTATCCATCCATACATTGAATCAATCGCCTCTAAATTCAATGTATGGTACCTAGACGATGAGACCATAGGTGGTGAAGCGAATACAGTATTAAACGATTTTCAAAATTTAAAATTATCTTTTTCATCCATTTGCCTGGATTTTAATTTCAATAAATGCGAATTATATATTAAAACTGTCTGCCCAATGAAAAAAAAACGCTAAAATAATAAATAAATTCAACGAAATAGCACCAAACATTACGGTCCTACATAATGATTCGCTTCGTCTCCTTGGAGCCCCTCTAAGCGAAAATTCTCTACCAGGTTTTATTCAAGACAAAATTTCAAACTTCAACTAATATTCGGAGCGTTTATAATTAATCTATTAATCTCCATTTGGCCTATACAATTATAAAATTCTGTTTGTTCGTCCCCAAATTCACCTATTTTTTAAGATGTTGCGACACTTGGAGGTTTGTTCCGGCTTTAAATGATTTAGACAATATTATACGACAAAAACTGGGATCAGGCTACCCTACCAGTTCGGTTTGGAGGTTTGGGCGTACACAAACCATCCGACGTGGCTTTACCTGCATTCTTGTCATCAGTACATTCTACGAAATTGTCAGTCCCTCTTTAGGTGACACAGCGATCAGTGGAATGGACGATGCCAAGACTGCATGGATTGCATTGCTTGGTCCAGATTCGAGTGTTCCGATAAGCATGGCTTCGCAGAAGTCTTGGGATGACATACTGTGCGGGCGGATTCAATTAAACCTCTTGAACTCTGCTTCCGATCCTGCACAGCGTGCTCGTCTCATGGCCTCTATGGAGCCTGAGTTGGGATACTGGTTGAATGCATTACCTTCTGAGGCGATTGGTACGTTACTGGACAGGTCGACTTTTTGTTTCGGAGTATGTTTGAGAGTTGGTGCCAGAATCAATGAAATTCATCGTTGTCGTTGTGGAGTACAGGTTGACCAATGGGGTCACCACGGATGTTCATGCCCCCGCAGTGCAGATCGCCTATCACGACATGCTGCCTTAAATGATATCATCCGTCGGGCTCTTGTCAGCGCCCACGTGGCACTGATCTTGGAACCTCCTGGATTAACGCGGGACGATGGCAAGAGACCTGATGGTATGACGTTGTTGCCTTGGAGAAATGGCAGGGCGCTGATATGGGATGCAACCTGTGTCGACACTCTTGCGCCTTGCTATTTGTGCGGGTCGGCGGCGCGTGCAGGTACTGCTGCTGCCAACGCCGAGAATAAAATACTCCGGCAAACGGCTTAAATACTCAGTTTTAAGAAATGACTATCATTTCATACATTTCGCCGTTGAAACTCTCGGCCCGTGGGGCAACGAGGCGCGGCTATTCTTTAAAGAACTGGCAGCTACCTCGGCCAACGCATCAGCTTGGCCATCCAAAGAGGAAATGCTGCTAGCATATTGGGCACGTTACCCTACACCGACAACGATGAATTTCAAGAAATTTTTCGTTTGTAATGTATATATTTAGTTTAAATATATTTTTTTTACCATGATAGTAAATATTTATAATTGTTAAATATTTATCGTTGCAAATAAAAATTTCCAGAATAACTTTTGGTTATTCCATAAGTTGCATATGTATTTTATCAAACAACATTTATTTTATTACTCTCATTTTATGTATTTACATTGAGAATAAAAAAAAAACCCTTTTTTATTACGTTAATACATACATACATATACTCACGGCTATAAATCCCTCAAAGGGGTAGCCAGAGCTGAGAAATTAGAAATTCCTCTGCCACTTTTGGAAGTTGAATGGGGAAAAGATGGTAGAATAAAGGTTTTTGGTGACGGGTCTCCAACCACATGGCCCAAAAATCACTTGAAAAGTCTCTATACCCTTAGTCGCCTCTTACGATCACCCACTGGTAGAAATGGGGTAGTGTTATTCTAAGCCGACAGTACACAGCTAAATAAGTACTTGATTCACAAATTCTTAATTCTCCACAAACTGGGAACTTCTTAGACTTCGGATCAGCTGTAAAGAAACAAACAGTATTAGACATGCGTTTATCACACCAATCACAGATGAGAACAAAATACTTTTCTGAAAACCGCATCCACATAACCTTAGCCAAACGCGAGATAATCGCGGACAAACATACATACATACAAACAATCACACCTCCTTTTTTACGTCGGTTAAAGATGACAAGACGTGACGGGCGGCCGATCAGAGCAGCGCGAGAAGCATGGACGGCGACGCCATCTTGCATTAGACCATTACGAGCGTTACAATTAACATCTTTTTTGTTGTAATTATTTCATTAAAGTCATTGATCAAGAAGCTATCAAACCCAAGACTAACAAACAGCACTCAAAGAAAGACAAAATATCAAAACAATATAATAAGAATACTTGCCAAGAGAAATAGTCATAATAAAATAATTTAAAATAGTCAAACAAGATTCAAACCAACTCGAATAATTACTCTAAAGGCGGGCAGATTTACTAATACTTCTCAACTTCACATGTAATTGTGTTTATATGTGCTTCAGTATGTATGTATCTATGTGTGTGTGAGTATGGTTCGACGTAGTAACTTTAGTCACCTCTTACGACTCCCTTGGGTAGAAAGGGGTAGTGACATTCTAAGTCGGCACTACACGGCCAACCACCCACTTGGCTGATATACGAGGGGCATGCCAAAAGAAGTTAGATACTATTTCTCATTTAATTGACACTGGCAAGCTGTACACCATCTAATAGGCTGGTTTTTTATTGACATATTTGAATGTAGAACACACTTCTTTTATTTATTTTTTATTTGAATGAGCATCATTTTAGCAAGAATCTGGCGGGAATTCCCTTGCAACAATTTTCGCGCTATGATTTATTATGACTTTAAAAAAGGTTTCAAGAATTTTGGCTTCTACTTTTGGTGAGTCTGCTTGTTTCCGAGCAACAGTATTCAATTGTTTTGCTGAATTTAAAAGAGGACGGGGATGTCTCGAAGATGAAGCGAAGACAGGATGGCCGCCAACCGCGGTCACGCAAGAAAACGTTCGTGCAGTCGAAAAACTTAGTCGCGAAAACCGAAAAATTACATATGCAGAGCTAGAGCGAGAACTAGGAATTGAATCAGCAGCAATGCAAACCTTCGACCACCTTTCTCTCTGTAAACGTTGTTGGAGATGGGTGCTGCACAAACTTACCGATGAGCAGAAAGACCGTCGGTTGGATCGGTGCCTATTATGATAGATGAATTCAACGAAGGCGAGAAAAAAAACGTATATGATATACTGACTGGTGACGAAACATGGCTATATAACTATGATCCCAAATCAAAGCGACAGTCGACTGTATGGTGCTTTGAAGACGAGCCAACTCCAACGAACACGTCGCCGTGCACGAAGCACATAGATACAAATGGTCGCCTCGTTTTTCTGCAAAACGGGTCATATTGCTGCTGTTGTGCTAGAGATTGAAAGAACGGTGAACTCCGAATGGTATGTGACAGTTTGTGCTCCAACAGTAATATCAGCTTGGTGTGACAAGCGACCGAAGTCAGGAATCCGGCACCTTCTCTGGCACCACGACAATGCGGCGCCGCACACGTCTGTCAGAACACTAGACTTTTTCAACTCGAAAAATGTGTCAATTCTCCCTCACCCGCCATATTCCCCTGACCTAGCGCCTTGTGATTTTTACGTGTTTCCAAAAATCGAAGAAAAACTAAAGGGGAAGAGGTTTGAAAGCAAAGAAGATCCGCTGGTTGCCTATAGTTTCGAGATTTCTGAGGTATCTAAAGAAGAGTGGTCACAGGTATTTTCCAATTGGTTCAGACGTATGGAAAAGTGTATACGTGCTCAGGGTGAATACTTTGAAAAGATCGATACTTGTAATAATTCATAAATTTTATAATTTTTGAGTATCTAGTTTCTTTTGGCATGCCCCTTGTATGTTATAGATATCTGATAGTATATTCGTATGTACGAAACGGCGATAGGTCTACCACCTATCACGTAAACACACTATCCAAGTAAAACGTGGATACTCTGAAACGAAACACCACAAGGTGACCAAAATGAGAATAATGACACGTGATGTTTGAGGATTATGACGTGTATGATGATGATGAGGAAATTAGTTAGTTTATCTCACAAAAGACGTGACAGGATCGCTCTCCTACGTCTCATGCGTCGACGAAGGCTGGTTGTAATTAAAATAACTGGAGGTTTTGTTTGCTATGTAGTGTCGGCTTAGAATAGCACTACCCTATTTCTTCCTGTAAGAGGCGGCTAGGGATATTTGGAGCTTGTAAGTAATTTTGGGCGATACGGTTGGAGACCCGTCACCAAATACATTTGCTTTACAATCTTTTCCCCGCTCAACTTCCAAAAGGGGCTGAGGAATATAACATTCTGAATTCCGATTCTTGGGATTTATAGCCGTGAGTATATGTATGTACGTAATGTTGAAATTACATACATACATATACTCACGGCTATAAATCCCTAGAAGGGGTGGCCAGAGGTAAGGAATTAGAAATTCCTCAGCCACCTTTGGAAAATTGAGTGGGGAAAGGATGCTAAAGTAAAGGTCGTTGGTGATGGGTCTCCAACCGCATCGCCCAAAAATCCCTTAAAAGCCCCAATACCGTTAGTCGCCTCTTACATGCACCCATCGGTAGAAACGGGGTAGTGCTATTCTAAGCTGACACTACACGGCAATGTTGAAATTAAACAACAAAAATGTCCTCAAAATATTTTATTTAATTTTCCACATATCGTATTCATACAGTTACACATTCTAACACATGATTCTACCCACTAACATACATATTGCACTGCACAGTCAACTAACTAATCACGTATATTTCTAATCATATCTGCTTCGTGTATTCTCGTTTTTTACCCTTTTCATTGCACTAAGACAGACGAATCGTCACTTTTAAAGCCGTTCCGTTATTAAAATTAATTTTTCACTTAATCTAAAGGTATACATTTATATTCGATAATATATAAGCATATTGCTACTAAAAATAACTTAACTTTTCATTGCACGTGATAAAACCACTATACTAACACAATCTTAGTTTTATTTACATAAGTTATTGATCAAACTGATCAATTGTTTTTGTTTTAAACAATATAACTTTTAAAAAGAATGTTTTTTGGAGAAAATACAAGTTTAACATTTACATATTGAGATTATCTACTTTATACATCTATTGTATCATTTAGCACATTAATTTATACACATCACAAATATAATACAGTAAAAGCGTACAAAGACAATATGGCACTTTTATAATACAACACACTAGAATATATTTTTCCGACCATCGTAGGTGTAATTATCTTTTTTTCTATCGGATGTTGTCCAGTGACTGAAATTCAAATATAGTTTTAGTATACATACATATACTCACGCTAAAATCCCTAGAAGGTGTAGCCAGAGCTAAGGAAATAGGAATTCCTCAGCCGCTTTTGGAAAGTTGGGGAAAAGAGTTTTAGTATACTAGTTAAATATAAATCATAACATGTTAATTTTGAATATAGAAAATTTATATAAATTATTCATATGGCTAAAATCGACATAATTTTAAGAATCTTAAACACGTTTTATTTTTAATCACAATTATTTTAGACCTATTCTATGCAACATTCACATTTAATATTAGATGACAAATACCCAGAACTATTCTGTTCATTCAAAATTAATATTGTTTTACGAGCGCTAAAATAGCGACACGTTAGAATGAGATGGCAGTATACTATACTAAGTAAGTGCGTAAGAGATAGCTGCTTTATCCCACGCGATATCTAGTTGAAAAGCCGCTTGTGCTAGCTATGTCGATAGCGAACGGTTCAGAGTGTTGGTGTTGTAGTGATCTACCTGGTGGTCTGCTTAGCGGTCTACCCGTTAGTCTACTCGATGGTCTGTTCGTCGGTCTACTTAGTATTCTATTCGGCGGTCTTTTTAGTGTTATACTCGATAGTCTAGCTGATGGTGTATTTGTAGATCTACTCGATGTTCTATCAGTTGGTCTACTGATGGTCTACTCAATGGTTTGCTCGGTAGTTTCCCCGTTGGTCTGCTCATTCTGATCGTTCTGATCGTTCTGTTCATCATCAGTCTTGATGGCGATGTCTGCGGGCAGCTTGTAGTGCTGCATGTAGTACGGGGGAGTCTCGGGGCTGGACGGTTGACGGAGCTGTGGGATTTATAGAAATAAGATAAATGAATGTTAATATAAGTAAAGAGGTTGGAATAATCATTCAATATATCTGCTTGAAGTCAACTCGTGGTTATCAGAGTACCCAGGGTACACAGTAATTAAAATTATAGCAACACGCCTTTCAAATACAAAACCTGCATATACTCACGGCTATAAATCCCTTAACGGGGTAGCCAGAGCTTAGGAATGAGAAATTCCTCAGCCACTTTTGGAAGTTGATTGGGGAAACGATGGTAATCATAAATGTTTTTTGGCGACGGGTCTCCAACCACGTCGCCCAAAAATCACTTAAAAAACCCTTATACCCTTAGTCGCCTCTTACGATCACCCTCGGGTTGAAATGGGGTACTGTTATTCTAAGCCGACACTACACGGCATAAAACACATAACAACTTTGAAAAAATCAATTTTCAAATCATTAAACTTACTTGGCAATGTCTTCCTCTTCTCCGTTGAGGTAATATTCCTTTACGAGCCATGAAGAATCTGAAAAAGCAAAATTATGAAAAGATTAATCAATGTAAGTGTAGTCACGTGCCGGGAAGTAGATACGAATTAATATAAGTGCAGTGTAACAGTGTCGTACCAAATAGCAGATTAATATTATTATAATACAGTTATCCGATTGTACGTCACGTGGTTTGCCACCGGGTGCGCTTTAAAACACAATTCATGCTAAGCTAAGGTGTTTCTCTTATTACTAATATGAGTGTGGTATTGTAACGGATAGTATTTATGTAGTATTATAAGGGTATTTCGTAATCGAGTATAATATAACCTAATTTCATTCATATACATTATGTACTTGAGGAGCCTTTTCGCCTCAAACATACAAACATCCAAACATCTTAACTTTCACATTTATAGTATTACTAGGATAATTGCATCAAAATAAAGTGTAGTGTAATATAATTGAGTGTAATATAACATACGGTAATACAACGACATGATAGTCTAATGGGTAGAACACCCGCCTGTAAACAGAAAGGCGTGAGTTCAAATCCCGGGTTGGGCCTATACCAATTTGTTTTTCCTAAAGTCATATGTTTGGTTAATTTATCATGGTTGTTAACGGTGAGGGAAAACATCGGCCACATGGCCGAGTTGTACTTAGTCATGTAACAGTGTATTCGTACAAAACGGCGATAGGCCTGCCCATTATCACGTGAGTACACTGTCTAAGCAAAACGTGGGTACCTATTTCAATTGAGCTACCGTGTCAATGGCTGCCAGCGCAAAATTCTTCTGTCCATTTTTTTTCCACGTTTAAGTAGTGTTTGCGTTTCCTACCTCCGAATTTCTTTTTTACTAATTCGGAAGGCCACTTGTCTACCTTTCCAGATAGAATGCAAATGTTGAAAACGCCTAACTATCACATAATTTAAATCTTTTTGTTCATGAAAACCTCATGTGTTTCGCGGATTCGATTCCTAGACTACTACGTGGCCTAGGCGGACTAGGTGGCGCCTTGTTCCTAAGTATTGGTACCGATGCCAACCCCTTTGGGGATAAGCGTATTAGTT
Organism: Bedellia somnulentella; assembly: GCA_963576735.1. Taxonomy (NCBI): domain Eukaryota; kingdom Metazoa; phylum Arthropoda; class Insecta; order Lepidoptera; family Bedelliidae; genus Bedellia; species Bedellia somnulentella. Next base: position 36,709 of record OY755199.1, read on the forward strand.
ACATACATATACTCACGGCTATAAATACCTTGCAGGGGTAGCCAGAGCTAGGGAATTAGAAATTCCTCACCCACTTTTGGAAGTTGCGTGGGGAAAAGATGATAAAATAAAGGTTGTTGGTGAGGGGTCTCCAACCACATTGCTCAAAAACCACTGAAAGCCACACACCCTTAGTCGCCTCTTACGACACCTGAGGATAGAAAGGGGTAGTGACATTCTGAGCCAGCACTACACGCCATTATTATAAGTGCATCTAAATATAAGTGTAGTGTAATATAATCGAGTGTAATATACCATACTGTAATACATCCATGATCGTACCGTATGGTAGAGATGGGTATCCGGAACCGTTCGGAAACCGTCTGGAAGGTGAGTCCGCGCGTGACGCAGTCAGCCGCCTGCCGCAGCACGGACTCGCTGCGACGGACGCGCCGGGACAGGTTGCAGTCCGCGGTCGGCGACTGGAGAAACAAACATACATATTTTAATAAATAAGGAATAAATAAAGGAAAGAAAAATTTCGACACAGGCGGGAATCGAATCCGCGAAACACATGAGGTTTTCATGAACAAAGAGATTTAAATTATGTGATAGTTAGGCGTTTTCAACATTTGCATTCTATCTGGATAGGTAGACAAGTGGCCTTCCGAATTAGTAAAAAAGAAATTCGGAGGTAGGAAACGCAAACACTACTTAAACGTGGAAAAAAATGGACCGAAGAATTTTGCGCTGGCAGCCATTGACACGGTAGCTCAATTGGCAGAGCGACGGGGGCGTATACCCGAGGTCGCGGGTTCAATCCCCGCCTGTGTCGAGTTTTTTCTTTCCTTTATTTATTCTTTATTTATTAGTAATAATCCCCACATAAGATTTTCATGAACAAAAAGATTTAAATTATAAGATACATATATGTATTCAAGCTGATACATCTCTTTAAGGGGTAGCTAGATATTCAGAAAAACATATCTCTACTGTGGTTGGCTGTGGATTAATAAATATTACTTACATGTAGGACTGCCAGAGCTTTAGGATACGAAATTACTTAGATACAGCCTCACTAAAAAATTCACTAAAACGTTCCGGACAGCATCGCCCAAAAATCACTTAAAAAGCCAATACCGTTAGTCACCTCTTACAAACACCCACCGGAAGAAATGGGGTAGTGCTATTCTAAGCGGACACTACACAGCTTTAAATAGTATAGACTCTATAGAGTATAGAGAGTTAGAATAGCACTACCCCATTTCTTCCGGTGGGTGTTTGTAAGAGGCGACTAACGGTATTGGGGCCTTTAAGGGATTGTTGGGCGATGCGGTTGGAGATCCATCACCAACAACCTTTATTTTTACCATCTTTTCCCCACACACATTTCCAAAAGTGGCTGAGGAAATTCTAATTCCTTAGCTCTGGCTACCCCTTCTAGGGATTTATAGCCCTGAGTATATATGCATGAATGTATTCAAAGCTGACACTAAATATCTAATACTAGTGGTCCGCCAAGGCTTCGCATGTATGGGGTTATATATTCTTACTGCTTTACCCTTACGATATTTAGCGTGATGATATATATCTTATGTCCTTTTTCTGGTTCTGAGCTACCTCTCCAACAATTTTCAGCCAGATTAGTTCATCCGTTCTCGAGTTATAAATAGTGTAACTAACACCACTTTCTTTTATAAAAAGAAGATAATGTAAAAAGTATTATATAGTACATTGTTGTCAAATTGACGCACGCACTTTGACAACAAATAAATATTCATAAGAGTTTAAACAAAATACATGAACGAATTTGTATAATTTATTTCAAAGTATAACTTTAAGTGTTCATAATTCTATACTGTTCCTTCAGTGCAATGTTCTTAAAAAATATTTTAAAGTATTCATTCCACATTATTAGTTACGACAGTGCTAAAACATCAGTATTACAATATTAGTAAGAATATATGTCTATCATACCTGCGTTCCGTCCACCTGTATGACGTTGAGCGTGGCGGCGGGGAGCTGCAGTATGTTGGGCGACAACACGGCCGGGGAGGTCGGCGCGGGGGGCTGCCAACAAACAATGTTCTGTTCACGTTGTATGTCCCCAAAGCTTTGAATAGGTTTGAATGTCATGCATTGTTTACTGTGAATAAACTGATTCTGAATGCCGAAAAAACTAAATGTATTAAATTTACTTTGCCGAATGTTAGGCAAGTTGATAACAATATTGTTATTGACAGTGAAAAATTAGAATTAGTAAAAGAGACAAAATTCCTAGGGATAATAATCGATTCTAAGTTGCAATGGGGACCCCATATACTAACACTTTCTAAAAGGCTGAGCTCAGCAGCGTATGCCGTGCAGGATACAGACAGCAGACATAGAAACAGCTCGCATTGTTTATTTCAGTTATTTTCATAGTATTATGTCGTACGGTATTTTATTATGGGGTAAAGCGGCTGATGTTCATAAAGTTTTCGTCTTACAAAAACGAGCTATCCGATCGATTTACATGTTAGGGTCGAGGTATTCCTTGCGCGAAAAATTTAAAGATATTGGCAGTTTAACTGTCCCTTGCCAATACATATTTGAGAATTTAATGTATGCCAAAAAGAATATAGGCCAATTTAGTAAAGTTAGTGATAGGCATACTGTTAACTCTCGAAATAAGGAAAAACTTAACGTACCGAAGTGGAGACTTAATAAAATAAGTAACTCCTTTATGAGACTATCCCTGAAAATGTTCAACAAACTTCCTTCTGATATATTGGATGTGCCTGTGGCATCTTTTAAAAAGGCAATTAAAGTAATCTTACTACAGTGTTCAAGATTTTTTAAACTACAAGGACCCAACGCGCACATGACCGTGTCCGTAAAGCTATAAATCTTCCCTCGTTATTCCTAGGAATAATTGTCTGGTGAGGATTTTTCTTCTCACGTTATATGATTGTTTTTTTGTGATGGCCAATTTATTTTAAATATGTCAAACTAGCGTTTGGTTTTGTCGCATAGAAAATCTTTTATAAAGTAAACACATTTTTATAAACTGAAATTGCACAAATCATATTTTGAAAAAATGAAAAAATGTGAATGTAAAGAGTTTCTTTGTTGCTTCTTCTCTTTACGAACACCTTCCGAAGCAACGGATTAACGATTAATTTTAAACTTTGACGTTCAAAAAATGTTAGTAATTAACTTTATTTTGAAAAATAAACTTTTTGACTTTTGATTTTTTTTGTCACATGATATTATTATCACCTGGTGTTCAGAGTATACGATTTGTTTCTTTATCATATTCTTCTGATAGAAACTGTGGTAAATGTATGCATGTTCGGTTAATTTTTGATGTATCGTTCAGAGCTATCTATTATTTTCTATTCGAAGCTTGACTATTCCGAAGTATAATACGGGCAAGTATATGCAGCAAGTATCATTACACATACATATATATCTCAAGCATTATTTATCTCAAGCAAAACTATCTCTCTCAGCATTTCTAGACGATGGTGCGCGGGAAAAAAGGATGGTACTGAGGGAAGAAGTCATTAAAGCCCGTCAAGCTGGCTTATACGCTGTCATACGGGATAACACTCTATTTATTGAGGGAAAGAGTGTTAAAGTGCCTGAAAATACTGAATCTTTTATCAGAAAACCAGAAGAAAAACAAAAGTACGGTAGGAAAATTTATAATAAACAGACATCCCCGAAATCCAGTGTACAGCCTTATATACAACATACTGATCATTCCTTTCGCAACGACTACTACTAGAGGAAATCACCTACGTATTTTATATCAAAATTTTCAGAGTGTTAATAATAAACAACATCTCCTAGAAGCTTTCATTAAGGATAATGATTCCAAGTACCAAATATTTTGTATATCAGAATCGTGGCTAACTAAAGAAAGATCTAACCTGATAAGTCAACCTGGCTATAAAATAGCGACATCCTTCTGTCGCAGTACTCGCGTAGGAGGCGGAGTTTGCATTTTGTTGAAAAATAACATAGAGTTCACGGAAGAAACCAAACTTTTAAATATGTCGACAGAATACAATCTAGAAATATGTGCAATATGTTTGGTGAAAGAACATGTCTTAATTGTTTGCATATACTGGAATGGCAAAAATGAAGACTTATTTTGTGTTAAATATAGGGAAATTATACAGTATATCAGTACGAAATATTCGGGAAGTAAAGTTATCATAGGTGGAGATTTTAACTCAAATGTTCTTAAACCCGACAAATCATGTAAAGAATTATTGGATCTCAGTTTAGAATACGGCTTCACTCAGCATATTAACCAGCCCACACACTTCACCGCTACATCTGCCACTGCAATTGACCTTTTATTTACTAATTTCAAGGATAAAAATATAAACACTCAAATTCTTCCCCTAGGTTTTTCCAACCACAGTGCAACTGTAATAGAATTTAGCGCTAATATACCAAATCAACTAGAATCGTGGTTCACTGAAAAAAGAATATTTAACATACACAATATGAACAACTTTAAAGATAAATTAAAAACTGTTGATTGGCCATCTCTACTACCAATTAAAAACGATATAAATACTAATTATAAACAATTTCATGACATTCTGACAAATATATTAAATGTAACAATCCGTAGAGTAAAAATTAAAATAAACGCTAAGCATTCTAAATACTGGCTAACAAAAAGTATAAGAACATCATATAGAAATAAAAGACTTCTAAAATTATTAACTATTCAAACTAAAAATAATGTTATAAATAAATACTACAAAAAATATGAAAAGACACTAAAAATGGTAATAAATACATCTAAAAAATTGCAATACATTTATCGAATGAAAAACTCTCAAAACAAAATAAAAACCATGTGGTCGTTTATAAATGAGCGTACTAACAAACAAAATGTAAAAGAAAAAGAAAACATATATCTCAAAATCGACCAAAGAGATATAACAAACCCACGTCTTGTTGTGGATGAGTTTAACACTTTCTTCGCTTCTATGGGGAAAATAACTCAAGTAACCCTAAAGGGAGACCCGTTATATCGCCTACTAATAACTCTATGTATTTAAGCCAAGTTACAGAGAAAGAAATTTTGAAAATAATAACAAGTTTAAAAAACAAAAAAAGTCACGGAGTAGATGAATTTCCACCGATTGTATTCAAATATTGTGCCAATGAGCTGGCGTTTCCACTATATCTATTAATTAACCAATCATTTTCAGAGGGGTGCTACCCCCAATTATTAAAAAAAGCCTTAATAAAACCAGTACATAAAAAATACCGAAAGACTGACCCTAACCACTACCGCCCAATAGCTCTCTTGCCTACTGCTTCTAAAATATTCGAAAAAGCAATGAGCAATCGTATATACTCGTTCTGTGAAAAATATAAAATTCTAAATGATTGTCAAAATGGTTTTCGTAAAAAACGATCAACAATATTAGCTATTTATAAATACACTCAGGAAATATTAAACTATCTAAATAATAAAAAATATGCAATAGGAATCCTAGTGGATATGAAAAAAGCGTATGATAGAGTTCAGTTTGGTATCCTACTTAACAAGCTTCACGGCGTAGGCATCCGAGGAGTAGCCCACGACTGGCTGAGATCATTTCTAACTGACAGGCAACAGTGTGTGCAAATAGAATACTATAATAATAAAACGCGGGAAATAGCTAACGTTCGATCTGATTATTCCCCTATAAATGCATCTATCCCCCAGGGCAGCGTTATCGGTTGCTTGTTTTTTCTATTATATATAAACGACCTCCCACAGGTACTTAATAAATCGTGTGTATTATTCGCAGACGATATCTCTTTGGCTATCTCAAGTAAAACCCAAGAAGAAGTAAATACAAAACTTGAAATTGTCCTTAATAACGTCAATAATTGGTTAACAGACCATAACTTAGAAATTAATCCGGATAAGACTAAACTTATATCATTCCATCCCCATCAAAAAAACCCCCTAAATATAAACTTTTTATATAACAATAAAAAAATTGAATCTGTAAACACAGCACCATTATTAGGAATAGAAATAGATAAATCATTAAATTGGAAAGCTCACATAAATAAAGTCCGCGAAAAACTTGCTAAATTTACATATGCACTAAAGGAAGTTAAAAAAACCACAGATATACAAACTGCACTCTCAGCTTACTACGCGTACGCCCACGCGTGGCTCAGCTACGGTGTGATACTTTGGGGAAACAGTACTGAAGCAGTAGTAGCAGAAGTATTTTATTAAGTTCCGAATATTAACTTTACCCTGTATTTACATCCAGGAAATCTGTAAATTAGTCCGAAACCACCCAGAACACTACATAAAGAGGCAAGACATACAGCAGAGATACACTCTGCGGCACCGCGGTAACTTAGACCTACCACGCACACGGTTGCATTTACAATCCAATAATGCTCACATGATGTCGATTAGGATCTATAATAAATTACCAGATTATATAAAAAAGGAAGAAATATATAATAGATTTTTAATTTTACTAAAAAACTTTCTTATTGATAAATGTTATTATAGAGTGGAGGAATATCTTAGTTAAGGTTGAGCAATATTAGTACCAAATTTCTAAGTCATTCTTTATAGTTATCTAGTTCTGTAATAATACAATATCAATATTTAATTTGTTTGTTTTTTCCACTTATTGGTAAAGCTTAATGTAATGATAATATAGATGATACTATAGATTAACCTAATTACCTAAAATAAACCTAATTTAATAATAATGTTAACTAAAATAATAATACTTTGACCTAAAATAATATTAATTTTATTGTTGTGCTGTTTAAATTTGATACACATATTTATAGTGTTTTTAATTGAAGAAATTTAAATTTTGTGCCATGTAATGTTTACTACCTTAATTTTTAGTTTTAGTATCTACAGCCCTCTTGTGAAATTGCATGTGCCCAACAGGGTCCATATTTATAACTGTACCTTGATTACACCAACGATTTGTACACTTATGGTTTGCAATAAAAGTTTGAGTTTGAGTTGAGTTTGATATATATGTGTAATGATATAATATATATATATATATATATTATATCATTACACATATACCACCTCTTAATTACGCTAAATATATTTATAATAAAAAAATATAATTATACATATATATATATATATAATACATATATATATATATATACTTATATATATATATAATTATATATATTTATAATAAATATATTTATAATAAAAAAATATAATTATACATATATATATATATATATATAATACATATATATATATACTTATATATATACTTAATTATATATATATATATATAATTATATTTTTTTATTATAAATATATGTAGCGTAATTAAGAGGTGGTCTAAAATAAATTTGTATGATGTTCTTGTTAATGTAAACTGAATATTACAATAAAGTGTACTATGTGTATGTGTAATGATAACAACTCCTATAAATGCAAAGCAGTAAATACACGAGGATATATGTTGTTGATTTGAAGAGTAGATCTTAAGGGCTTAGGGTATCCAGTAAATCAGCAATTGAAATAAAAAACGCGTGTAGAAGTGTGAGTGAGTATACCGTAGTGCACTGTAAAGATGTAGCAGGCTCACAAAAGTCGACGAATTTATATGACTTTCTTGTAATATAAACGTGTGTTGCGTGATGAAACATTGAATAAATCATACATATATATACTCACGCCGTTAGTTCTCATTGGAGTAGGCAGATACTATCGATCGCCTCTTGCTTCGTTCACATCCATCAATCTATTCATACATGCTCTTTTATTCTTCTTAATTCGGACGCCTGTCTTTTTGAGCACATTTTCTATTTGGTCCAAATGAGTCCTGCGAGGTCGTCCTCTACTACTTTACCTTCCACATTGGCTTTAATGATCTCTTTCCTCTCTTTAATGAATAAAACAGTAAAGAGTATACTCACGATGAGCTGGTGTATGAGGAAGGCAGGCTCGTGGTAGGTGTGGTCGGCGATGGCGGCGGCGCGCTGCTCCTCCGCGTACTCGCACTGCACGTTGGCGATCGCAAAATCTGAAATATTAGAACACGTTATATTACAACAAGTTATATTCCACCGCGGTATATTACACCGCTTAAGAGCTTATTCCATTTGTCTGAATGAAGACGTCCGAAAGCCACAGAATCTGAATTCAGACTAGTGGAATAACATTCAGAACGCTAGAACTGAAATTTGTGTAGTGGAATAACAAGCTTCTGCGGCAGTAACTTCGAAGGACGTCTGAAATCAGCAACGACAAAGTGTAATGGAATAAGCTCTTTACTGACACTGCACGTTGGTGATCGCGGACTCTGCGCTATTACATACAGTTATATTACAACAAGTTATATTACACTACAGTATATATCAGAAAGTTATATTACACCACTTACTGGCACTGCTATTTGGCGATCTATTTATTTTTTAGGCGTTATTATATGACGTTATATTACATTAAAAGGCTTGTCAGGCTAAAATTTTTCATACAAACGTGGTAAATATTTTACCACCCGTATAGTAGTCCAATTGGCATGATTTTTGTTAGTTGTTATTATTCAAATATAGATTTAACTTTATTTATTTAAAAAAAGTATATGATATTTAAAAGTCTATTTTCAAACGCCTGGTTCTAGACGCTATAGTTGCTTAGGTAGATTCAACCATTTCTATGTCCTATTATTTAAATAAGGTTTTATTATTGTATATAACGTTTATGTACATCAATACAGTCACATTCACACTCATACACTCACATTCTCATCACACTCACACATCATTGTTTTAACTTGTGATCATCTGTTATTGGCCTTATTTACTGTACTTTTTTAACTTACTATATAATATGTGTTGCTGTTGATGATCCTTGTATAATAACATAAACGTAAACATAAACGTTCACGCCGTTTATCCCCGAAGGGGTTGGCAGAGGTACCAATACTCCTGAACTCACATGGCAAGCGCCATCTAGTTTCCAGAGAAGGTACCCACGTTTTGCTTAGACAGTGTACTCACGTGATAGGGGGCAGGCCTATCGCCGTTTTGTACGAATACACTGTCACATGACTAAGTACAACTCAGCCATGTGGGTTTCCTCACGATGATGTTTTCCCTCACCGTTAGCAACCATGATAAATTAACCACACATATGACTTTAGAAAAGACAAATTGGTGTAGGCCCGACCCAGGATTGGAACTCACGCCCTTCTGTTTTCGGGCGGGTGTTCTACCCACTGGACTATCATGTCGCTTTTATGTATAATAAATAAATAAATAAAATATTTGTTGGGTACGGTATAAGTAATGAGCAAGCAAATTTGATCAGAACATAGCCCATGTCGAGAGTTTCACGACGCAAATCGACGAAGGTCAGAAAGAAGAAATCCGTAGTAAAACCGGGGTACATTTGGACCCTTGGGGTTCGAAGGTTCTGGAGTTGTGGTCACGTACAGGATTGCGAAGATTGGGTTGGCCTCCCGCAAAGTGGAGTTGAACGATTTGGTAAGAGTAGCCGATAGATGAGGGCAGCATGAGACCGGTCGCTGTAGAGATCTTTGATGAGGCCTATGTCCAGCAGTGGAAGTTTGTTGGGTGATGGTGTTTTCATGCCTTTAAATCTTTTCAGGGTATTTGTATCTTTAACCCTAATGTAATATGTATGTAAAGGCCGGGTCTTTTATAGAGAATAATATTTTATTGGTCCCTTGTTGTAAAAAGTGTGGTGTGAAAGATGATATTGTAAGAAAGATAGAAAAAGGAATGTTGAGATGGTTTGGGCACAAAGAGAGGATGGATGATAGAAAATTGGTAAAAGGGATCTATGGAGCTAGTGTGGATGGTAATGTTAGTAGAGTACGACCACGGAGAACACACTTGGACCAAATTAAAAATGTGCTCAAAAAGGCTGGCGTCCGAAGTATGAAGAATAAAAGAGCATATATGAAAAGATTGATGGATGTAAACGAAGCTAGAGAGGTTTGTCAGGATCGTACGAAGTGGCGATCAATAGTCTCTGCCTACCCCAATGGGAACTAATGGCGTGAGTATATGTATGTATGTATGTATGGTCCCTTGTTCTCCCCTATCAACTTTCAAATGTGGCTGAGAACTTTTTTGGGATACATGGCCGTGAGTATACGTTTGTATGAATGTATATATCTATCTTGAGTTTCTAATTACTGCATTTTCGATGTTTATGCCCAAAAGGGTGCAATACGATGCAGGCTCGGGTGATTTCTGACTCGGGACACAAAGTCAATTGTGTCACATGTTTTTGTTTTTGTACTGAACTTCTTATTTTATTCTTTGTATTAAGGTGTGTTATGATTGTTAGTCACTAAAAAAATTATTATTATTATTATATATTCTATAGAATTCCTATTATATTATTATTTCCTATGGGATTGTTAGTAAAGGACGAACTCGTAAAACGTTTCTAGATCAGATAGAAAACGTTCTTATAAAGGCGGGGGTCCGAAGTGAGAAGAATAAAAGAGCATGTATGAGAAGAATAATGAATGTAAGGAAAGCAAGAGAGGTTTTTCAAGATCGTACTAAGTGGCCATCGATAGCCTCTGCCTACCCCAATGGGAATAATGGGCGTGAGTATAAGTAAGTATTGTATTATTTTTGTTAGTTCTTCCTTTTTCATAAATGAATAAATGTCTAAATCTCACGTGACGTAACGATATCGCTTGATGTTCAAACTATTTTTCTAGTTACTAGTATAAACATGCATTTATACTTACGCCTTTCGCATTGGGGTAGACAGAAACTATGGATCACCAAATAATATGACCATAGCAAATTTCTCCAGCTTTATTTATATATTTTTTGCTGTATAGTGCCGGCTTAGAATAACACTACCCCATTTCTTCCGGTGGGTGAACGCAAGAGGCGACTAACGGTATTGGGGCTTTTAAGGGACTTTTAAAAACCTTTATTTCACCATCTTTTCCCCACACAACTTCCAAAAGTGGCTGAGGAATTTTTAATTCCCTAGCTCTGGCTACCCCTTCATGGGATTTATAGCCGGAGTATATTTTTTGTTATGTTATGTTATGTATTTACATACGTTGCTATTTTTAATGCTGGTATTTTTTTAAAACATCCTTTATGGTATCTATATGCAACCTGTGTGGTCAACTTCTACTGATAATACCATCAATTATATTCACCTCATACATACATTAGTTTACTTAATGATATATAAATCACGAAAACGGGTAGACAGAGAATCCGAATCAAAAACTCTTCAGCCATCTTTGAATTTGATTGCTGACTAGATTGAAAAACTTACATACATACATTCATATACTCACGGCTATAAATCCCTTGAAGGGGTAGCCAGAGCTAGGGAATGAGACATTCCTCAGTCACCTTTGGAAGTTGCGTGGGGAAAAGATGGTGAAATAAAGGTTGTTGGTGATGGGTCTCTAATCGCATCGCCCAAAAATCCCTTAAAAGCCCCAATACCGTTAGTCGCCTCTTACGTACACCCACCGGAAGAAATAGGGTAGTGCTATTCTAAGCCGACACTACACAGCAAATTGTATATTGAAAAAGAAAGGATAATTGTGATAGATCTCCAGCCATATTGCTCGAGAATCACTTAAAAAGCCCCAATACCCTAATTCGCTTCTTACTACACCCACGGAAAGAAATAGGTTAGTGTTATTCTAAGCCAATACTGAACAATTGAGATGTGATTCCATGACGCTATGTGTGCAAAAAAACTTGAAAATTCGAATAAAAACAATAATTACGACAAAAATCATTTATTCCTTATAATAATTCGTCCTTAACACTTTCACATCACCCGCTTTAGTAATCTTAATTACGTTTTAATATTATACAATTACTTATTAATTATAAATTTATAAATTAATGTTATTTGAATAATGGCAAACATATTTAAGTACAAAGATGCAAGGCTAGCACGAGCGAATTTTTAACTAAATATCGCGTGGTGTAAAACAGCCATCTCTTTCGCACTTACTTAGTATCGTATACTGTCATCTCATTTTAACCGATATCGTGACGATAAAAATCCGCTCGCGCCAGACCTCCAAAAACGATAATTATCCAAAATGAAATTAATAGTTTTATATTTTTCGCGATACTCTGTTAGTATTTAATGTTTTACAGTGAAACTTACATAAATTTATGACTTTATTACTTATAATAAATAAATGTTGAAATATAATAATGAATGCACTGATTTATGTAATCTTATATCATATGACTCTGCTATATTGGCAGAATTACATTGGTACTTCTGAACATCACGTGACATTTTTTTAACCTGGTGTTCAGAGTACCCACGTTTTGCATGGACAGTGTACTCACGTGATAGGTGGCAGGCCTATCGCCGTTTTGTACGAATACACTGTCACATGACTATTCAGAACTTAGCCATGTGGGTTTCCTCACGATGTTTTCCCTCGTCGTTACCAATCGTGATACATTGACCAAACATGACTTTATTAAAGACATTGGTGTAGGCTCCGATCAGTATTCGAACCCACGCATCTCTGCACGAGAAGCGGTAGGTCTCCCCACTGAGCTTACACGCTAATGCGTGTTTTAGTTTATGTATGTTTCACCGAACTGTTAAATATCATATGTGAAGATAATTCTTCACATATGATATTTAACAGTTCGGTGAAACATACATAAATTAATAAGTTTTAATTAAAATTAATTAAAATTACATAAGTACAAACCATAAACTACTTATTAACTGCACATTCAAAACCCTTGGTGTTGGGTTCGTATTTCAATTAAAGTTAATGTAAGGGCTTTAAAGGGATTTTTGGGCGATGCGGTTGGAGACCCATCACCAACAGCCTTTATTTTACCATCTTTTCCCCACTCAACTTCCAAAAGTGGCTGAGGAATTCCTTATTCCGAAGCTCTGGCTACCCTTTCCCTTTTAGGGTTTTATAGCCGTGAGTATATGTATGTATGTTAGTGTTATTGTTTTTTCATTTAAATAAATAATAATAATAATAAGTTGTAAATATTAACACTAATTAGTGAATTTAAAAAAACTAATAACTTAGACCTACTTTGGTTTACACTTAATTATCTTTGAAATCATATATTTATTAGACTTTGGAATAATTACTATTTGGCAAAACATTCAAAATAACAAATCATAAAATCAATTATTTTTTGTATTATTATTATGGCCTATTTAGGAACTAAAATGTTTATTAACATTATTATATCTAAAAGTACTGAATAATAATGAAATGGTTAACCAATAATAATTTAAAATTAACAAAACGAACTATCGGAAATCAATTAAGCAGCAAAGCTTGAACCATTTGAATATTTTAATTTAATCATTGTAGTAACTGACTTTAATTATTGCTAGTATTGTAGTACTTATCATATTTTATAAATACAAAATATTAATTTCAATACAAAGCTTAAATAACATTATATTATATTTACTATATTAGGTTTATAATTAATCATTCTCAATTCTTTGGCTCAGTACACTTTTAATTAATTAATTACAAAATTCCCTGTAAATCATTGTGTTTAAGCAATTGAGCCTCTTTGTGGTATGGTTTTAAAACAAATTCTTACTATTATACGTTTAACTATGTTTCAGAAAACATATTATAATTTATTAACAGATATTGGCAGTACTGATTATATAAAATTATATTTAATTACAATTTTCATTAATCAAAACAATTTTCTTCTGTAATTTGAAAGAAAAACGTCGTTCCAATAATTTCATATTTAATTTACCGAATAAGGATCGTTAACTGTATGCTAAGTAAGAATATAATTTAGATTTTTAAAGCGAAATGACAACTTAATTACAATAAAATTGTCCAAGCACATTTAATTACAAAACTTTCGACGCCAGTACGAACCAATCGTTGTAATTAAAAAGCATTAACCTTATTAATTACGATTAACTTTAATCAACTTGTTCTTCATATCTTTCTGATCTAGTTTCAGCCATTAAATTGAGTGGATCCAAAACTTGACTGGTCCTGGTACCTCTTCTACCTTTAGAAAACTGGCTCTTAATATCATACTTTTCCATCCAATTCCGTAAAGTTTTCCTTGGCACGCCATACTTGTTCGAAGCTGCATATACACTGTAACCTTTTTTGACGGCGATGAGGGCATCTCTTAGGTGTTGCGAAGAATATTGTTTGTACGCTTTCTCTTGGAATATATCTGTTTCTATGTTAACTATCGCGTTTGGTCGTCGTCCTATGACTCTGGGTCTGGCGTGTATGTTGGCTGGGATCCCGTGGTCTTGTATGTCTATGAAATGGCGAGTCACGATCTCCGTGGAGGTCCGGACGCCTGCAAAAGACAGGAAAAGATAGCCCTTAGAAAGGTTGCGGTGAAATAAAGCTAGTTGAGGAAAGGGCGTTTCTTTTCCTGGCTTCTACAGGCGGGAGATTTTAGTTATTTCCGTGTAAAAAGCAAGGAAAAGTCGCGCAAAGTGAAATGTGGTTCAGTGATGTAGGTTTTGCGTAAAGTTTGTTTTTGGTTAAAAAAAATTGAGAATAGTTTTTCACAAATACATTAAAAAAAAAATTTGATGGAAGTGTTGGCTTAGAATAGCACTACCCCATTACTTCCGATGGGTGTACGTAAGAGGCTATTAACGGTATTGGGGCTATTAAGGGATTATTTTAAATCTTTTTGTTCATGAAAACCTCATGTGGGGATTATTACTAATAAATAAAGAATAAATAAACGAAAGAAAAATTTCGCCTGTGCCGCCTGTGTCGAAATTTTTCTTTCCTTTATTTATTCTTTATTTAGTTAAGGGGTTTTTTGGGCGTTGCGGTTGGAGACCCATCACCAACAACCTTTAATTTACCATCTTACTTTGGTTACCCCGTCTAGGGGTTTATAGCCCTGAGTATAAGTACATTTAAAAAAGTGCAAAAATATAATCAATCAGTCATCATCAATGTTGCAAGGCAAAATATTGTATTTTTCTATCTTTGGATAATTTCAAACAATACTACCTATTTAATTATAGAATCACCTTATAGTTCACTATATAATAAATACATGACGGCTCAATGGAACGATTTCCATCTGACATTATTATAAAAGACTATAGGAAATTTTAGTTGTGACCCCGCATCGGGC
The DNA here is from genome assembly GCA_963576735.1 of Bedellia somnulentella. Taxonomy (NCBI): domain Eukaryota; kingdom Metazoa; phylum Arthropoda; class Insecta; order Lepidoptera; family Bedelliidae; genus Bedellia; species Bedellia somnulentella. The sequence goes on from OY755199.1 coordinate 51,844, forward strand.
ATACACCTCTGTGTTTCTTAAGGTGAGGAAACCTCCTTGGCTGACTTATATCAAGTCATATGACAGTTTGACAGTACAAAGTACTGACAGGTCTGCCCCCTTTTACATAAATGTACTGTGTGAATATTTAACAGTATGTGATAAAATAATCTTGATGTTCAGAATAATCAGTTCTTCAGCTACTATTTTAGGGATAGATGACTCAACCTAAACATACTGGCTTGTGCTGTGTAGTGTCGGCTTAGAATAGCACTACACCATTTCTTCCGGTGGGTGTACGTAAGAGGCGACTAACGGTATTGGGGCTTATAAGGGATTTTTGGGCGATGCGGTTGGAGACGCATCACCAACAACCTTTATTTTACCATCATTTCCCCATTCAACTTTCCAAAAGTGGCTGAGGAATTTTTTATTCCTTAGCTCTGGCTACCCCTTTAAGGGATTTATAGCCGTGAGTATATGTATGTATACTGGCTTAGAATAGCTCAAACCTATTTCTTCATAATGTACGTCATAAGAATTCGAGGTGACTTAGGGTATTAAGGCATTCTATTATTCCACTATCTTTACTAAATTGTAATTGTGATGCAGTTACCCCTTTTGAAGTTTATAGTCGTGAGTATATGTATGAATGTCTAAATTATCAAATAAAATAAAATAGTATACTCAGTAGTTATGACTACGTAGCGTTAATAGATTTTTTTCAGACAACAATATATATCAAAAAGGCAATATTTTAGGGGTTTTCCAGTGATTTTTAGTTTAGTTATTTATTTGAGAAACAAACGGTCTACAATATTTCAAATAAGATAAAAATACAGAGAAGTTCTTGACCTATAAAGTTTCCACCAATTGTTATACAGACGATACAGAAAAACGCAAATTGAAATAACTATTGAAAACAAAACAATTGTACATCAGTTGTAATATGGATAATTTATACAGATGAAATTAAGTAAGTTTAATGAATTGTATTGTCATTCCCACCAGACCAAGCGAACACTACAAGATTACAAAAATGCATAGAGATTTTAGAATTTTTAAGAGATAATGACTGGAGACCCGTCTTACTTTACATTATTTTCCATGCGCAACTTTCAAAAGTCTTCTGAAGCGCTGACTAACCTTTTAAGGAAATGTAGTCGTAAGTATATCTTTGAATATAAACTACATCGAAGATCATCAATTACATATTGTTCCATAGAAGAAATTGCGAAACCAGTTTTTATCTTTAAGTTGAAACGATATTTTATTTCTGCCATCTTGTCCATCTTATCAACTTCCAAATGTGACTGAGGAGTTTCTAGCACTAAAGCTCTGGCTACCCCTTTTGAGATTTATGGCCGTGAGCATATGAGTAATTGAAACAACTATTGATTTTCGGATATTTAAATCGCGTTTTATTACATTGTTTTAAAGCCCGACGTTTCGAAAACTTTTCAGTTATCATGGTCACGGGAAAATGCAAATGTAACTTAAAATTTTGTGAAGGTAGTTAGTATTAACAATTTTATAGTACTGTATAATGACAAATAACACCTCAGTCTTCTCGTGACCATGAAAACTGAAAAGTTTTCGAAACGTCGGGCTTTAAAAATAATGTAATAATACGCGATTAAAATATCCGAAAATCAATAATTGTTTTAATTATAATGTGCAATCGTGACAATATTAGAAAATTCTATAGCATATGAGTATAAATTGAAACATTAAAGCAAATTTTGGTCGTTATTTTTAATAAATCTTGTTCATAGTGTACTTTGGTTTATTAGGTCATTGCTCACCATTTTATTTTTTTACACTCCATTTACTACGGTAGTAAATAGCCTGCGTAAGGCTTACAATGAAAATCAGTTCTGAATTGGTGCATTTGGATTGGTTAACGGTGAGCGAAAATATCGTGACGAAACCCACGTGATGTTCAGAAGTATAAGTATGTCTGCCAACTCCTTCGGGGATTACGACGAGAACGTTTGAGTATCAAGAAAATACTGGTTATTTATTATTTATTAAATCTGGAACACCAACAGCTTAAACGATTAACATTAAATGAAGAGCAATATAAATCTATAATTTCTGTTATCTGTTTAATTTAGCAAGACTATTTTAAGAGCATTGTCAAGTAATATCATGTTTGTATCATCATTCTCCTGCCCTTATCCCACTAGGTGGGGTCGGCACAACATGTGTTTCTCTTCCATTCGTCTCTGTCATACGCCATTTCGGAGCTTACACCTTTTATTCCCATATCATCGTTCACACAGTTCATCCACACTTTCTTTGGTCTTCCTCTTCCCTTGTATCCATCTACACTCATATTCATCACTTTTTTAGTCACATGCATTTCATCCCTTCTCATTAAATGACCATACCACCGTAACCTATTACTTCTAATCTTTTCTGTCACTGGAGCCACTTTCACACTTCCTCTTATAAACTCGTTTCTAATCTTATCCATTCTTGTCACACCACACATCCATCTCAACATCCTCATTTCCGCTACGTGCATTTTGTTTTCATCCGTCTTTTTCATTGCCCAACATTCACTTCCATACATCATGACTGTTCTTATCACGGACTTGTAGATTTTCCCTTTTAATGTCAGGGGCATCCTTCTGTCGCAAACTGTACCTGAGACCTGTCTCCATTTCATCCATCCTGCACTTATCCGGTTTCCCACGTCACGGTCAATGTTGTCGTCATTTTGGATCACTGATCCGAGATACCGGAAGTCGGAGCAGACTGGTAAAGGCTCACCGCTTAATGCGATTTGCGAGAAACTGGTTGTGCCACCGAAATCGCAGAACAGGTGCTCTGTTTTGGTCCTGCTTATCTTCAGTCCGACACTCTCCAGTCTCTCCCGCCATTTTTCCAGCCTGCTCTGGATCTCGGAGGGATCTTCACCAACAAGTACAATGTCATCCGCGAATAGCATACACCAGGGTGCCTCCTCCTGTATGTCCGATGTCAAAGCATCGATAATCAGGAACAAATACGGGCTTAAAGCCGATCCCTGGTGTAAGCCTACCGCCACATTGAACCTGTCGGTAACGCCGGCTTCAGACCAGACTTGCGTCCGGGCTTGGCCATACATTGCCCGGATAAGATGCAGGTATTTCCCAGGCACTCTTCTCTCTTTCAAAGCTCACCACAGAACCGTTCGCGGTACACGATCGTATGCCTTTTCCAGATCAATGAACACCATGTGCAAATTTCTGTGGACACGTTTGTATTTTTCACGTTTTTATTTATGTATGTGCTACAAAAGAAATATACTTAGTCTCTCCTATGTTACTTCTGAACAATTTGGCTTATATTGAAGAAATAATTATTCAAATTAGAGGCTTTTCATTACCGACAGACACACACACGAAACAATTTTTCCTCTTTATAATTAAGGTTAAAAAAGGGTATGATTGCGTAAAATAAAATAAAAAACCTTTTATTGTTCAAATTAAACTTTAATAAATACATCGAAACACTTCGTCGACGCAAATCTGCAAACACAATCAATGTAACAATAATGAAATTCATTTAATCAAAAAAATATTTAATGAATTTCATTTAAGTCAGTCCTAAACTTACAATTAACATTTAAAGACAAAACCAAACAAAAAATTAAATAAATTAACACTAAGAGAACACAGTAATTAATTTATATAACTATTTTATTTATTAATCTTAACAGATATTTATATCTGTCATAAATAGAGGCAATAAGTACAATTTAATAAGTACACTTTTCATTGGGTATAAATTTCAGCATCAAAACACTGAAAAAGGTAGACAGAGACATTAACTATTTTTTCAGTCATGTAGCTCAGAAAAATGGTTCACGAATTATATATTTTATAAACGCATTGAATTAATTTCTCGTATCATTTAAAGTACCTTAAAAGTATGTACCGAAAATCAAGGTCTAAATAGTAATATAACAGAAATATCGGTACGGTACCTAGACGTATTTACACTTTATAGTAACGGTATCAAAACTAAAACCGGTACCGGTACTAGTATTATAACTTTTAACACATACAAAAAAAATTATATAAAAATTCAGTGAAAAGAAGTTAAAAAAGAAGAACTAAATAAATAACAATAAAAAAGACAAAATGGTTACGAATATGGAAGATATAAACTTCGCACAAACATAAATTCTGCTTAAAAAGGATTGCTTGCGGCCCTTTGTCCTTTCATTATTTTTCTATTACCTCGTTATTAACATTGTAAAGTTACTGGTAACAGATAAAAAATAATAAGATAATCCCCACATGAGGTTTTCATGTCAAAAAAAAACAAATTGCTGGTAACAGTTCGAAAAAATCAAGGCGTTTAAAGTATAGCTGTCACATATTGTATTTTATTTAATTTCATGTTGCATTTCTTTTCATAATAGTTAAAAAAAAAAGTCAAAATGTTTATTTTTCAAAATTAAGTTAACAACTAACATTTTTTGAACGTCAAATTTTTTAAATTTATCATTAGTCCGTTGCTTCGGAAGGTGTTCGTAAAGAGAAGAAGCAACAAAGAAACTCTTTACATTCACATTTTTTCATTTTTTCAAAATATGGTTTGTACAATTTTGGGTCATATTTTTACTTTATTAAAGATTTTCTATGCGACCAAACCAAACTACTAATAATATAAAATACTCATATTATCTTTTTTTGTGGTTTTTTTTTCTTTACTAACAATCTAGTGAAGCGACGGTACATTTGATTTGATGTTAAATATGACGTTGAGTAAATAACATTTTTGTTTAATACTTAGTGAAGAATTTGGCCAGTTTCCAAACTATATATTTCTAAGGTAGTTTAAATTATTTATCCTTTAGACAATGCAGGTTTGTTACAAGTAAAATTAATGCTTCGTGTACACATTAAATAATTGTTCAGTGTTTCCAAAACGACATTATACCCAATATATTTCATAATTATAACCTAAATATAATATTATTCTACATTTCTTTAGCATATTCATATAGGCACTGTTACTCACAATAATTACTTTAATCACTACAAAAAGCTATTTTCTTTGGAAATAGTTATATTTTCCGAATTCATTGCTTGCACCCGGCATGGGAATTTGATTAAATCATCGCTTTCCCATTTAACATTCTTTTTTATAATCATAATAGACATAAACCTTTACTATTTACATTTAGTTTTAAGATATATTCAAATTTTTTTATAAATTCATACATAAAAACTATTTTTTTTTTCATAATTTTATCCAAAAATTTAAGTCTTTCGTTTCAATTTGGACACAGTCCTAAAGGTTCACTTTCAAAGGCCAATTCGATTCGTATATTTTAAAGCGTAAAACCGACACTTAAAGAAAAGTATTATAAATGTATTATCTAAAATATCTATAATACTGCTTAGTTTATTTAAGTACAAAACCATTTTTATATTACAGAAGCTTCAAAATACTGAATTATTTATTAAAAAAAAACGTAAATTTTACTATTTGAAACTATAGAAATTTAGAAAAAAAAAGCAAAAATATAAGTAAGACTTTGCTGAGCTTACAATTTATATTTATATTTCTTCTATAATTAAAACAATAATCTTTGGATGTTATAGGAGCCAATATGTCTTTGGACTAAAAATCACTTATTACATAAAAACTAAAAACTACAAATAAAAAAATATTATAAATAAATAGTACTGCCGTGTAGTGCCGGCTTAGAATGTCGCTACCCGTTATACCCACGGGTGTCGTAACAGGCGACAAAAGGTATTAGGGCTTTTTATTGGATTTTTGGGCGATGCGGTTGGAGAAACATCACCAAAACCCTTTATTTTTACCATCTTTTCCCCTTTCAACTTCCAAAAGTGGCTGAGGAATTTATAATTCCTTAGCTCTGGCTACCCCTTCTAGGGAAATATAGCTTGAGTATATGTATGTATGTATAAATAAATATTAACTTCTCAGAGTCAATCGTTATTATAAATACATATTAACAGCCTCACTACAAAATGCACTAATTAATACTCTAACTTATCCAAACGTTTGTAGATAAAAATAATGTTTAATTACTTATAGTAATATTTAAATTTAAATACTTTTGTTTAAAAATTACTTCGTAAGCCTGCAAAAACTAAATCCATCAGATTTAGCTTATTATTAACGAAAACTTAATGTTAATTCGCTTAGCAAATCTTTGCACAATATTTGGCAATTAATAATATTCTCTTGGTCGTAGTAATATTAGCATTTTTTTATCTTTTTCGATTTGAAAAATATATTTGTGGTGATTGATCTCTAGTGGAAGGTGATAATGCTTTTCAGCATATCATTTTCTTACAATTTACTATTTTCTTTAATAATGCTAAAAGGAAATAAAATGTCTCGTATTTTCGGACTCTTATATATCATCTGTTTGGGGGTTTATAGTATTAATTTATAAATTGAACTAATTTGTATTTTATGATTCACTAAACATTATTTTAAGTTATTTAGGTAATAATCACCAAACAACTTATAAAAATACTTAGATATTTTCATCTAAATTAGTTTTCATTCATGTATAGACATATTTAGCGCAGTGTTGTCAGCTATTTCAACATCCTCAGGTTTATCTGGTATGGCAACACTTTCGTCTACATTGGCAACTATTTCGTCCTCACTAGAAACGATATTCGAACCGGTATAACTTAGAAAATGGTTACCGAAATCTTGATCGTAATCGATATCGGTACTTTTTGGCTCAGTAACGGTATCTGTGGTTTGGAATTCGAAGTTTTTGAATTCTTTCTGTTTTTTGCTGTTTTCCACGAACTGTTTGAGTTGTTGCGGCATCGGAAACGAGGACTTGATGTGGCAACGCTTCATCCAGTTTCTCAAAGATTTTCTTGGCACCTTGTGAGTTTGGGCGGCTCTGTAACAATTAGATGTTCACTGATGCAAAATCTATATGCAAATACCTATTTTCTTAGAGTGTTAAAATCGATACGAAATCTCGTTACTTTAAACACTACATTTGGTTTAAAACTTGATAAAAAAACGATTATAATTTAAGGCTTTAATTACATACATATACTCGCGGCTATAAATCCCTAGAAGGGGTAGTCAGACCTAGGGAATTTAAAATTCCTCAGTCACTTTTGGAAGTTGCGTAGGGAAAAGATGGTGAAATAAAGGTTGTTGGTCTCCAACCGCATCACCCAAAATGCCTTAAAATCCCCAATACCGTTAGTCGCCTCTTAAGTACACCCACCGGAAGAAATGGGGTAGTATTCTAAGCCGGGACTACACAGCCTTTAATTGTATTAGTGTTTTAATTTGATCTAAATACACTGCACATATAAAGTAAATAACTCACGCACGGCTATAAGATCAAGAAAAATTATGAGTATTTTGAGGACATAAATTCCGTGACCTTATTTTAGAAATTGAGTGATATAGTGTTGTGAAGGATAGTTTGTGATGGATCTCCCATACCCTTAGTCGACTCTCACGACACGCATGGTTTAAAAAGGTAAGTGATATTATTCTACGCCGACACTACACCTCAATAACAAGAAGAAACATGGGATAATATTGTTATTTTTTGTATATCCTAATGCTGCTACTCCTGTGTTTAATTCTTGCACATATGGTAGCCCATAAAAATATAATTTAAGAAGTAAACTACTACAGCTTAAATCCAATAAGCAGAATTCGCAAGTACAATGGGCAATCCACAGAACAACACAATACAAGCGTATATTTAAACTCAAACAATCAGCTTGCAAAATTGGCTGAGGAATTTCTCAATTAAATCTAATATATGTATTAATTTAATTTAGTTTGCCGTGTAGTGCTGGCTTAGAATGTCACTACCCCTTTCTACCCACGGGTGTCGTAAGAGGCGACTAAGGGTATTGGGGTTTTTTTATTGGATTTTTGGGCGATGCTGTTGGAGACCCATCACCAAAAACCTATATTTTTACCATCTTTTCCCCACTCAACTTCCAAAAGTGGCTGAGGAATTTATAATTCCTTAGCTCTGGCTACCCCTTCTAGGGAAATATAGCCGTGAGTATATGTATGTATGTATGTTAATTTAGTTACTAATAACGTTCACGCCATTTATCCCCGAAGGGGTTGGCAAAGGTACCAATACTTCTGAACTCACATGGCAGCGTCATTTAGTGTCCAGAGAAGGTACCCACGTTTTACTTAGACAGTGTACTCACGTGATAGGGGGCAGGCCTATCGCCGTTTTGTACGAATACACTGTCACATGACTAAGTACAACTCAGCTATGTGGGTTTCCTCACGATGTTTTCCCTCACCGTTAACAACCATGATAAATTAACTACACGTATGACTTTAGAAAAGACAAACTGGTGTAGGCCCGACCCAGGATTGGAACTCACGCCCTTCTGTTTTCGGGCGGATGTTCTACCCATTGGACTATCATGTCGTGTACGTGTAGTTACTAATAATTATGTCCTTACCTGTAAATGCTGCCTCCTTTTTTAACATCCATGAGAGCCGCCCACATCGCCTCGTTCGAATACCTCCTATTAGGATTGAACTTTCCCATCATCACCCTTTCCAAGTCTTTCCGCGACAATCCTGACGAACTAATCTCTTTTCCCTCCAAAAATTGATCTAAATCTGACTTCAAAACCGTATCGCCTATATCCAAGTTCTTATCTTTGAAAATCGGGGGTCTGCCTCTCCGTTTGACGGGTGTATCGATTTTAACCGGTATTTTTGCGTTTTCGGTTTTGGTTTTCGGTATCAATTCGACTTCGGATCTCGAAGATTTCGGTTCGGGTTTCTGTTTTTTTAGTTTATCGCTCGCTCGTAATAACGATACTTCTAACTCGCCGTTTTGTTCTAGCCAAGACTTGTAGTAATCGTTGTCGGTTGGAAATGCTTTTTTAATCGATTCATCGTTGTAGTTATAACTTTGGTATTCGTTCTGAACTTTGGAACCTAACTTCGATAGCTTTTGATAGTATTCTCTGTTTTTCATCAAGTTTTGTAGTTTAGTTTGGAAATATAGCTCGCTTTCTGGCTTCACTCGCAAATATGAAGGAATTGCTGAAAATTTCAAAATACATTTTATTGACAAGTGTAAGGTTTGAACATAATGTTACGTATAAAATGCCTTTAGAACTAATTAATGGTAATTAAGACAATTAATTCTTTTTTTAAACTTCTGGTGACATGATATTATTTTTTAAATATTCACAATTTATTTTCTTACCATTTGAAAAGTTCTAAATGCATTGTAATATGAAAACGACACGACTACGTGTTTTTTTAATATAAAGGGCATTCCATTTAAGAAACATAAAAGTCAACAACATGCCAATCTAGAAATTATGATAAAACGAAAATAGTACACAAAAAATATTCGTATGTTTTGGTGTTTCCTCATTTGATATTTTTCTATTCATTACGATTGAGTTTCAGAAAATAACTTAAGTATCAACGTTTTTCTATATTTAATGGCCAATAATATTTCTTACTTAAATAAATATAGTAGAAATATAACATTCACAAAGCATAACAAGACAAGTGAATCACTTCAGACTAATATATAAATAATTTAAAAATCTACAAAAATAAAAGAAAAGTTTAAATCTAATAAATTTCATAAAATTTCCGGATATTTTAAATTGGCCTACCTTAATTAACATATTTTAAACAATGTCCATTCACAATATGATCTTCTTAAGTTTCACACACTCGGGGCACTTCAAACCAATTTTTAATTAAAAAAAAATAAAAAAAAATACTTTCGAGCAAGTGACAAACAGAAGTCACATTGCAAACAAACATTGAGTTAAAAAAATAATAAATAAATCGCGAAATTTATGTAGATAATGATTCTGAATTTGACATTTTTCAATTTTGTATTTCATAAATATTTGATGGCGATTATTTTATGTTGTAATTATTAAATATTTACTCACCAGAAGTTTGTCCTAAACTGCTACCTGCTTTCACCGAATCTTCATCCTGAAATAACAGAACAATCATTTAAATATTGTAATTATCAAAGCTTTTATTAAAATATAATTGAATTTTTATCATTGAATAAACCTATTAAAGTATAATATGAAGTCCGCATAAAGTATGGATACTCTTCGCCAGGGACCATGATTTCTCATTGAAGAGTTTTTCTAAGGGAATTTTTGGACTGAATCAGTTTGAAACGAAAACCCCTTTTTCGAGTTAAGCATAGATACAAATTATAAGTTGGTACACAGCAGGGTGTACTGGCCAGTATATCTTTGCTGTTTCCACACAGTATTAAAATTATTGTAAGATATGTATTCTGTCAACATCTGTTATTGGCCTTACTTTATTTCTATTATTAAATGTATTAACTTATGTCGCTGTTCATGTTCCTAATAAAATAAATAAAAAAAAATCCTTACTAATATTATAAATCAGAAAGTGAGTTTGTTTGTTAGTTACACTTTCACGCCTTAATTACTGAACTGATTGCTTTGAAATTTTTACAGACGTATAGTTAGAAGTCCGGTTTAAATAATAGGGTGCTTTTTATCCCGAACATTAATTTTATTTCCGTGGGAAATAGTGGGAATGAGAAGTTTTCTCATAATTGTGCTTTATACCGCAATATAACCGAATCCCACGCGGGCGAAGCTGTACGCAGAAAGCTAGTAAATAAATAACATACATACCTACATACATATACTCACGGCTATAAATCCCTTAACGGGGTAGCCAAAGCTTTGGAATGAAAAATTCCTCAGCCACTTTTGGAAGTTGAGTGGGGAAAAGATGGTAATAATAAATGTTTTGGTCTCCAACCACATCGCCCAAAAATCACTCAAAAGCCCCTATACCCTTAGTCGCCTCTTACGATCACCCACGGGTAGAAATGGGGTAGTGTTATGCTAAGCGTACACTACATGGCAAACTTACACATTTATAATATTAACAGGATCTTACCTCTTGATACTCATCTTGATCCAATTCTCCGTAGTACAATCCGTCCTCTTCCACAGTTTCCTGTTTGACATCCTGTGTGGGGGGTGCGGGGGGGAGTTCCGGGGACTTGCGCTTCTTGGGGGGAGGGGGGGAGGCGCCTGAGGGAGAAATACAATTTAAAAAAAAGTATATTATAAGTATGAAAAATTGACGACATGATAGTCCAATGGGTAGAACACCCGCCCGAAAACAGAAGGGCGTGAGTTCCAATCCCGGGTCGGGCCTACACCAATTTGTCTTTTCTAAAGTCATATGTGTGGTTAATTTATCATGGTTGTTAACAGTGAGGGAAAACATCGTGAGGAAACCCACATAACTAAGTTGTACTTAGTCATGTGACAGTGTATTCGTACAACTAAGCAAGAGAAAACTGGTTTACTTGGTTCTATAGGTTGGTGTATAAAAAGCATTTTTAAGTATGTATAAATCCTTACTAATATTATTAATAGGAAAGCGAGTTTGTTTGTTTGTACTACTTTTACGCCGTATTCACTAAACCGATTGCTTTGAAATTTTGCAGACGTGTAGTTGTGTCGTGTCGCTTCAGCATTGAGATGTTTTAAGTATAACAATTACTAAGTTACACCAGAAACATGAAACATCATAATTTCACATAATTAACGAAATCAAGATTTTCAAAAAACTGTACGTCAAAATCGGCAGCTCTAACAAGATTTTTCCCATAGTCTTTTTCTACACTAATAGGTCTTTAGAATGATATATAGGATTCAACTTGATTGAGAGACATTCAACATTGGGACCAAAATGCCCTCCTATAATTTGTACGATTTAACCCAGTCTGGAAGGATATTGCAGGCTTCAATCACCTGATTATCCGAAAACTAAGATGATTCCGTGCTTCGGAAGGCACGTCAAGCCGTCGGTCCCGGCTACTATCACGGTAGAAGTCGTTAGTCTTCCAACCCGCAATTGGCCAGCGTGGTGGACTAAGGCCAAATCACCCTATATAGGGTAGGCTCGAGCCCCTTGGTGAGATAACCGAATTCCACGCGGGCGAAGCCGTGGGCGGAAAACTAGAAAATAAATAAAGTACCCACCGTTAATCTGATGGTTAGCGTGTGCTACGAGAGCATCGCTGGCTACTGTGAAGTCCTTGCAATCCGCCGGCTTGCCTTCGCACGGCTCGCCCGAACAGAGACCTGCAGTTATAAAATAAATAACATTTATTTACACAATATAACAGTTTAGTAGTTAGTGTTGAATGTATTCTCTTAGAATTTTGCACATAGATAGTATATCATTGTGTGTATTATTTATTTATATATATATATATATATATATGTGTATACATTTACTTACACTCAATACACCGACACACATACATGTACATATACACACACATTTTATGTATACTTTGGTTGCCGTTATATTGATTGTTTCTGATCGTTTAGATTTGTACTAAATTTGCTACAAACAATTAAAGTTATTTTAAGTTTTAAGATTGTTACTACTTATCCTATGCTCACAGGGCTCTGCCCCTTTTTTAGGGAGTAGGTTTGTTATGCTTATGTAATTGTTTTTGGTAAATAAACATGTTTTTTTTTTTTTTTAGTTTAGTATAACAGTTTTATATCTGTGTAGTGTCGGCTTAGAATAGAACTACCCCATTTCTACCGGCGGGTGTACGTAAGAGGCGACTAACGGTATTGGGGCTTTAAAGGAATTTTTGGGCGATGCGGTTGGAGACCCATCACCAACAACCTTTATTTTACCATCTTTTCCCCACTCAACTTTCCAAAGGTGGCTGAGGAATTTCTCATTCCTTAGCTCTGGCTACCCCATCTAGGGATTTATAGCCGTGAGTATATGTATGTATAACAGTTTATGATTTATCGGAGTCTTCCCAGGAAGTAATTGAAAATGCTAGTGTTGGAAATGATTTGCTTCTTTCTTTACTTATCTTATATCTATACTTAAGGTAGACAGTACAATTGTATTGTTAAACTAAACTAAATAACTTTAAACTAATAAATACAAATTTATACAGATTTGGTAACCCTTATATGTTTTTTTTTTATATAGCCTAATTTGTTTCACTCTAATCGCCGTGTAGTGTCGGCTTAGAATAACACTACCCCTTTCTACAAACATTTATTATTACCATGTTTTCCCCAATCAACTTCCAAAAGTGGCTGAGGAATTTCTCATTCCAAAGCTCTGGCTACCCCGTTAAGGGATTTATAGCCGTGAGTATATGTCATGTCATGTCATATCAATCCCACTTTTATTATCACTATTCAAGCAGTATACAACCAAAGCACAGCCAATATCAAAATATCAGCATCCTCAGGTCCGTCATTCAAAATAGAAAGAGGTGTGAAACAGGGAGACCAAAATTATTCACGAATACCCTCGAGGAGGTCTTCAAAAAGTTGGCATTTCTTCCGGTGGGTGTACGTAAGAGGCGACTAACGGTATTGGGGCTTTTAAGGGATTTTTGGGCGATGCGGTTGGAGACCCCCCACCAACAAGATTTATTTCACCATCTTTTCACCACGCAATGAATGTAAGGTAAGCAAGAGAGGTTTGTCAAGATCGTACTAAGTGGCGATCGATAGTCTCTGCCTACCCCAATGGGAATAATGGGCGTGAGTATAAGTAAGTAAGTAAGTTCACCACGCAACTTCCAAAAGTGGCTGAGGAATTTCTCATTCCAAAGCTCTGGCTACCCCGTAAAGGGATTTATAGCCGTGAGTATATGTATGTATGTATGTTTAATAAAGTGTTACCCCTAATCTGCAGCGCCTCAGCGGACTTGAGCAAGCTGGGCAGTTGTTCCTGCGTCACGTTCACCTCGCCCTTGTACATGAAGTCCACTAGCGCTTGCATCTCACTGAACCTGCCGATTGTATGTATTACTATCAAAAAACATTAAAATCATATACAAGTAGAAACGTTGAATTTAAATAAAATACATACACTCCCACTCAACTTCCAAAAGTGGCTGAGGAATTTATAATTCCTTGGCTCTGGCTACCCCTTCTAGGGAATTATAGCCGTGAGTATATGTATGTAACTTTACATGTGTGTTTGATGTGCAATAAAGAGTTATTCTATTCCGAAAAAATAAAAACAATTCGTACTAGCAAAAAGACAATGCGAGATACGCCTTTATTGGCATAAAAATTTGTTACAATTAAAGTCTTCACATATATTTTTTAACAGAACTTATCTTTGTGTCCTAGATAAGATCGATTTTTCCAATCAATCCAGCATTCTTTATTTCATTATCTTTCCCTCAACCAAGTTTCAAAGGATGTAGAGTCGTAAATACCATTAACTGCCCTCAGCATGAGGTTTGATTTCCTCACCATTGTTATCGTCAAATTTATGAACCCTTAGTTTAAATATTTTTGTTCATGAAAACCTCATGTGGGGATTATTACTAATAAATAAAGAATAAATAAAGGAAAGAAAAATTATTATTTATTTTTTTTCCCGCCTGTGTCGAAATTCTACTTTCCTTTATTTATTCTTTATTTGTATGAACCCTTGTTGAAAACAATGAGGCTTTACCATTTATTGTTAAAAAACACACCCTGAGTTGCTCAAAATGTCAATTCGAGTCTCTAAACGGACACTGCCCAAACTGCCCTCACCTCATATCCTTGATGAGCACGATGGGGTGCTGGCAAGGATTGCTCAGCAGGAGATGCTCCAGGTACCCCGAGCATGCTGACAACACCAGTTTGTGACATCGAAGTTGTTTGGAATCACACGCGAGCGTCACGTCGCAGAACTGTTCTGTTAGCAACAGGCGGGGAAACACGTTCTGGAAATAATATTTAAGGATGTTATTAAAGAATACTATAATTTTTAATGTTCCTATTGACCCCGATGAATGGATGCTTAACATATTTAAGTTCAGTGCAATATTATAAGTCACTCTGTGATAGAGCAAGTATGTCAAAACTCTTTTATAAATTTTTTGAGTCAAAATGTTTCCGAGGTTTTCGCTTCACTATATGCACACTAGAATATATTATATACATACATACATATACTCACGGCTATAAATCCCTAGAAGGGGTAGCCAGAGCTAATGAGTTAGAAAGTCCTCAGCCACTTTTGGAAAGTTGAGTGGGAAAAAGATGGTAAAATAAAGGTTGTTAGGTTAAGGTGATGGGTCTCCAACCGCATCGCCCAAAAATCCCTTAAAATGCCACAATACCGTTAGTCGCCTCTTACGTACACCCACCGGAAGAAATGTGGTAGTGTTATTCTAAGCCGACACTACACAGCGAAACTGTATGAAGAAGTGTGTTGAAAAATATTTTATAAATTTTGTGTGTAAAAATGTTTCCATTGTTTCCACATATATACATACATATACATGGCTATAAATCCCTGCACAGAGAAAGCCCGAGTTTTCGGACAAGATATTTCTCAGCCGCTTTTGAAAGTTGTGGAAGGATAAGATTGTAAAACAACCGCATCGCCCAAAAATTACTCAAAAAGAAAAGGGGTAGTGCTATTCAAGCAGACACTACAAGGCTCACTTTGTTTTTAGTTCACATATTATTACGACAATGACGCGACATGATAGTCCAGTGGGTAGAACTCCCGCCCGAAAACAGAAGGACGTGAGTTCCAATCCTGGGTCGGGCCTACACCAAGTTGTCATTTTCTAAAGTCATATGTGTGGTTAATTTATCATGGTTGTTAACGGTGAGGGAAAACATAGTGAGGAAACCCACATGGCTGAGTTGTACTTAGTCATGTGACAGTGTATTCGTACAAAACGGCGATAGGCCTGCCCCCTATCACGTGAGTACACTGTCTAAGCAAAACGTGGGTACCTTCTCTGAAAACTAGATGGCGCTGCCATGTGAGTTCAGAAGTATTGGTACCTCTGCCAACCCCTTGGGGGATAAACGGCGTGAACGTTTATGTTTATGTTATATTATGTATATTATTATTAATATATTTATATTTATTTACCTGTAAATTGGTGTGGTAGGAGTTCCACCGCACACAAAACTGCTGCGGAGGTAGCGCCATCTCTGTTTCCAAGCGCGAACTTCTTAAAAACTACACATTTCCACTCTTTGGTTATAATTGCACACTTTAATCACTAATTGTCAATATCACAGACTGTTTTTAGGCTTTTTGTATTTTTAAGTTATATTTAAGTTAGGCTTTTAGAAACTTTTTGGACTAGAAGTTGTAGAAATACTTATGCGGGTCACATTTGAATACTGGTTTGCGTCTGAAAAGAAAGATTATGTGATTAAAACCATGTCGAAAATCTTATTTTAAGCGAATTAATGTTTATCTAAGTTGGTACAAAATTATATCAAAATTTTATTTCAATTATGTCGGGCTTGGGTGGTCTCTGCCAATTTAATAAAAGAGGACCTATGTATACATGATAGTCCAGTGGATAGAACACCCGCCCGGAAAACAGAAGGGCGTGAGTTCCAATCCTGGGACGGGCCTACACCAATTTGTCTTTTCTAAAGTCATATGTGTGGTTAATTTATCATGGTTGCTAACGGTTGGTGAGGGAAAACATCGTGAGGAAACCCACATGGCTGAGTTGTACTTAGTCATGTGACAGAGTATTCGTACAAAACGGCGATAGGCCTGCCCCCTATCACGTGAGTACACTGTCTTAGCAAAACGTGGGTACCTTCTCTGGAAACTAGATGGCGCTTGCCATGTGAGTTCAGGAGTATTGGTACCTCTGCCAACCCCTTCGGGGATAAACGGCGTGAACGTTTATGTAGGACCTATGTATTAGGTATAAATCATTAATAAATACTTAAAGTAATGAATGGCACTCAAGAGTGGTTTTGTAGTAGTAAATGACGACGTCTGTGGCAGAGTGGATAGCTGACTTACTTCTCGGTCCGGAGGTTGCGGGTTCGATTCCGCTGAGAGCAATATTAATGTGATGAGCATAAGCGATTGATTGATTTTTTTTTCAATGATATTATCTGTTTGGAAATTGAAAGCTAAGTTACGGTAAGATTGTGAAAGGTGGCGCTAGTTTGCATTCACGTCGCTGAAATATGCTCAACTCAAACCTTTACGCCGTATATTCCTAAAGGGGTTCGCAGAGTTAATGACGTTGTCACCTGGTGTTCAGAGTACCCACGTTTTGCATGGACAGTGTACTCACGCGATAGGGGGCAGGCCTATCACCGTTTTGTATGAATACACTTAGAAAGAAGAAAGAAGAAGAAAGAAAAACATTTATTCGCTGCTACACACGTACAAAGGAAAACACAGCACAAAAATAAGTATATACAAACACACAGAAAAATAATAATAAAAAGACAATATCATACCCACTAATTCCAAGATATACAAGAAAAAACTATAGCCGTATAACCTGCGTAGTAGCAACGAATTTGGAAGCTGCCTCAGCATTATCGTTGTGAAGTAAATGAATACCTCACAACACTGATTTTCAGTCAGCCCCAAAATAAAAATATATAAAAGAAAAGACGTCACAATGTCATAATGAAAAAGAGAACTTATAACATACTCGTATAAATAAATAATAGCAGTAGAAAGTACCGCGTTACTAAATTATTATATAAAAACTACACGTATAATTATATACTAAAAATATTCATACATAAATATAAATACATAAGAGACTCCACCTGCAGACAAGCTGTAAAAACAGTTATGTTAATAAAGATTAATAAATAAATAATAGTTATAGTAAACTTTAATTATCAATATGTTGTAATACTTACTTAATAAAAGGAAAAAATAAATAAACAAAGAAAATTTAATAAAATACGAGTACAGATTTGGTAATAAATAAATAATTGTTAACAAGGACGTGCTGGAATAAACGAAGGATTTTGCTTAACCAGCAAGTAATTTTTAAGCTTTCGCTTAAAAGTGTACTTACTGGGAGCATTTTGGATAGGTGGGGGAAGGTCATTCCAGCACTTAGACGCACTTGTCACATAACAAAGTACAACTCAGCCATATGGGTCGCCTATTTATGATTTTTGTTCATAAATAATTCAATTAAATTATAAAATATATATATTTACTCAACGTCAATTAAACAAAGTTAAATTGAATTTACATCGCTGTACAAGTTGTTTTTTAAAGAGAAGAACACGTCAAGAAATTCTTTACCACATTATCCCATGTTTATTTTCAAAATAATTAAATGCAATGTTATCCTCACCGTTAATATACATACATACATACATATAATGCCTAGGGTAGGCAGAGACAATCGATCGCCACTTTCTCAAATTCTTGAAATGATCACATTTCTCGAAATGCCTCTCATATTCTAATAATCTTGCTTGAAACTTACGGAATAAGATGAGAGTTGTATTATTTTGAACCAACCATTTATATAAATTCAAATTAATAATAAACTTAAAAACCTAAATGTTACTTATTATTTCAATGATGATTTGATTGAATGATTAATAACCAGTGATCGGAGTAGGCAGAGCTATTTTATGTACTTGCCATATGAAAGAATAATATGGATACTCCCCGAATCCCGGGATTTCTTTTTTAAGTAGAATAATAATAAAAATCTGTTTACGTCTTAGGGAGTAATAAAAGCATACACTTTCTATAATTAAAAGGACGGGTTTAAGGATAATATAATAAATAGATAGAAACTTGATACGTTAAACCACATATATTTTTTTATGTAACAATTTCTTATATTTATACAAAAATCAACAATCATTTAACGTTTTAATTCTGAAGTTGTACACGAACATAATACAAATTATTTATTCCTCAAAAATCTAAACATGATTGAAAATAACAAACTATTTGTATTTAACAAAAATATTATCTTAATTAAAATGACCAACACGATTAAACAATAATTAAGTTATTGAAACAAAAAAAAAATCAATGGTCTATTTCTTAATAATCGAATCCCGGAGTATTATTCGGAATCCCGTGGAATATCCATATTAACATCAATGTTTGCGGTCAATGAACCTAAATCGCTCTACCTACTCCGATCAGTGTTAATAACTCATTATGACCATAGTTTTAATGTTTTCTCCTTTACGTAAAGAAATGGGGTAGGTTATGCTATTTTGCATCTGACGCAAAACATTCGTAGAAAATAAATTAGATATCCAACTAACAAAGGACATAGTTCAATTAATTATAAAATCAATATCTTGTTCATATTTAGAACTATACATCAGTAATTATTGAGTATATCGCTGCCTACTGCCTCCGTATGTGCTGTGTAGAGTCGGCTTAGAATAACATACACATACATACATACATATACTCACGGCTATAAATGCCTTAACGGGGTAGCCAGAGCATTGGAATGAGAAATTCCTTAGCCACGTTTGGAAGTTGGTTGGGGAAAAGATGGTAATAATAAATGTTTTTGGTGACGTATCTCCAACCACATCGCCCAAAAATCACTTAAAAAGCCCCTATACCCTTAGTCGCCTCTTACAATGACCCACGGGTAGAAAGAAATGGGGTAGTGTTATTCTAAGCCGACACTACGCAGCCATAGAATTAGATTAGAATAACACTAACTCATTTAATGCCATGGGTGTCGTACGAGGCCACAAAGGGTTCGGATTATATTGATTTCTAAGCGATGTGACTGGGAAACCATCACCAACCACACTTTATCTTAAAATATTTCCCCAATTAATCCAACGCAAAAGTGGCTGAAGAATTTCCAATTCTGAAATTCTGCCTACCCCTTTTCAAGATTATAACAAAGACAAAGTGTCACTTACTTTATCAAAAAATAAGAAGATGATATCACATAAACCATCGACACATATAAACACATCATTAAAATGCATTAACGACATTTAAAATCACTCACATTTATAACATTACTAACAAAACATTTTAAACATATTTAAAAAAAACATTCCCAAATCAAAAACGAACAACAAAATATTCCGCCTGGCAACACAGACCGAACGAAAACGTCCCAGTCACTCCAACGCTAAAATATAAACTAAATAAAAGAGCAGTGTGCGAGCGAGACAGCGATACACCCCCGTGAAGACAAAAAAAAAACAGGGGTTAGTGAACATAAAAATCAATATAGGACCCTACCCTATGCGCAGTAGGGTACAATGACCTCAGACATTTTTAGACAGGACCTCCCCTTACTGATTAGTTATGGCGCCGCTTTAGACCTTCACGACTGTAAGAGTAGGCAGATGGACTGAAATTACATGATGTTATACATTGTTTATGGCAGAAAGCGTGGTGAAGAAAAAATTTGTTTTGAACATCACTAGGTTGATGTTCAGACATATTATATATGTATAGTACAAATTTACTAGAGCTTGTAAAATGGAAATATTTCAGCACTTTCGCAATTCGCATGGGAAAAAAATTGTGAAATAAAGGATAATTGGTGCTGGTTCTGCGATCATACGCCCTTTAATCATAGAAAAGATGTCAAAACCCGAAGTGATCTCAAACGACCCACACCAGAAAAGTAGTTTAATGTTAGTAATGTTATTCTTAGCCGACATAGTGGTGTCTAGAGTACTTATTTATTTCCCAAATCAAATATTATTAAGGGGCCAGACTGTCCGTTTTATGAGGATACACCATTCAAAAGTGAGTGTAACTCAATCATAACGGTTTTCTCACGATTTTTTCATCACTGTTACTCGTAACCTCACAGCATAGTAAGGTTAATTAACCTTATATTAAATATCATAAGACAACTACAGTAAGGTGTAGTCCTGGGTCGGGAATTGTACCTAAGCCTCTTTACACATCTCTTCACGATCTACCAAGGTTTTTTTTTTCAAAGAAGTCAAAAGTCAAAAGGTTGGCATCTCAAGTACAGCTAGAGGTCATTTGTCTATTTGATGTCTATCGATTGAGTTCCAGAGGTCACGGTTTGGCTCCCCGCTGATGATGAATATGGAAGATATTATCCATACTTATTATAAAAAGGATATATCTCTTGGTGTGATTTGTCTGAAATTAAAATAGTCCGAAAATACTACACCGACAAGAAAAATAATTTCATCAATGGAAACACACAGAAGTATCGCCACGCTAAAGTAACATACATACATATACTCACGGCTATAAGTCCCAAGAAGGGGTTGCCAGAGCTAAGTAACTAGAAGTTCCTCAGCCACTTTTGGAAAGTTGAGTGGGGAAAAATGGCAAAATAAAGGTGGTTGGTGAGGGGTCTCCAACCGCATCGCCCAAAAATCCCTTAAAAGCCCCAACACCGTTAGTCGCCTCTTACGTACACCCACCGGCAGAAATGGGGTAGTGTTATTCTAAGCCGACACTACACAGCAACTAAACACTACACGCTAAAGTAAAATTATGTTAAAGATAAATTAATATTAAACACAAACTCAAACGTTTTACTTAGACAGTGTACTCACGTGATAGGGGGCAGGCCTATCGTTGTTTTGTACGAATACACTGTCACATGACTAAGTACAACTCAGCCAAGTGCGTTCCCTCACGACGTTTTCCCTTACAGTTAACAAACATGATAAATTAGTGGCCCATATGACTTCAAAAAAGTTACATTGTTGAATCAGGATTTGAATCGGATTTTCTTTGTGAAGATTGATGGTACTCCCTCTGAGCTATCGCGGTCGGTATTCATTTTAATAATATTTACGGTAGCTGTGTGATTTATCCTTTATTTCACCATTTCTGGCCATACATATGATGATTATTAGGAATTTGTTTTTACTATTATTTGTTCTACATTTCTAAATAAACTTTCATCGTCGAATGATTCCAGAATATTTAAAGCAAAAATTCTCATAAATAAAAACCAAATAGCAGTTGCATGACCATGCTGTCATTATTAGTTTTACCATATTTAAATAATATCTCCACATAACATAACATAACATATACTCACGCCATTAGTTCCCATTGGGGTAGGCAGAGACTATTGATCTCCACTTCGCACGATCCTGACAAACCTCTCTAGCTTCGTTTACATCCATCAATCTTTTCATACATGCTCTTTTATTCTTCATACTTCGGACGCCAGCCTTTTTGAGCACACTCTCAATTTGGTCCAAGTGTGTTCTCCGTGGTCGTCCTCTACTAACATTACCATCTACACTAGCTCTATAGATCCCTTTTACCAATTTTCTATCATCCATCCTCTCTATGTGCCCAAACCATCTCAACATTCCTTTTTCTATCTTTCTTACAATATCATCTTTCACACCACACTTTTCACGAATAACACTATTTCTCACTCGGTCACATAATCTAACATTACAAATTTTTCTGAGGGACCTCATCTCTACTGCATTCACTCTGCTCTCATGCTTCTTCTGCCACACCCAACATTCGCTTCCATACATAAGCGTAGGAACAAGAACAGCATCATGCACAGCCATTCGGGCCTTTTCAGACACCGATTGACAGGTCATTAGGCTATTCATTGCTCCATTTACCGCATTACCCTTTTTCACTCTTCTTTCAATATCTTCATCACATTTTCCATCCCTTGTAAACAAACTTCCCAGATATACAAACTCCTTCACCTGTTCCACATCCTTACCATCAATCGCAATCACGCATTTTGTCACATCTTCCTGTCTCTCAAAAACCATCGTTTTGGTCTTATCCACATTCACCCTCATTCCCTTTCTTACAAAAGACTCACATGCAATATTCATCATCTCTTGCAACTCTTCTGCCGACGATGCAAGTAGCACTTGATCGTCAGCATACAAGAGGCATTTAATGATGAAACCACTCATTCTTAGTCCATAATCACTTTCACGCAACTCTGTCAAACAGTCATCCATGAACAAATTGAAGAGCCACGGAGAAGCTACACATCCCTGTCGGACACCCCTAGAGATTCCGAACCAGTCAGTGTTTTCCCCGTTTACTCTTACACATGCACTAGAATCCTCATAGAGTGATACCAATGCACGTATAAGTTGACTCCCCAAACCGAACTTGGATAACACCTCCCATAAACACTTTCTTACAACCCTATCATACGCCTTCTCTAAATCAATGAAGGAGCAATACACCTTTTGGTTCTTAGCACATATAAATAAATACATTGAAATAAATAAAAAGATCAGCCGTTTTTTAAATACTGTTGAAGACCCCTTGATTTCAATCGGCCCGAAATCGACGTGAAAGTCCCTTCCTGAGGAGCGTAGGGCCAGGGTCACTAACCTCCTCTCCCGAAATATCCCGCGGGTGGGTCCGGACCTATTTCTGGAGTCTCAGTCTCGCGGGCCACATGCGGTCCGGGCTAAATATAACTTAACGGATCCCTACGCTGGCTCGGCTTGAGTATATTATTTGGGTTATAGAACATATATTCACGGTTATAAATCGCTAAAAGGGGAGCTAGATTTAAAGAATACGAAATATTTTAGTAGGTTTTGGAATTTGAGAGGGAAACGATTGTAAAATAAAGGTTGTTGCATCGCCCGAAAACCACTTAAAAGCCCCAATAACCTTAATCACGACAAATAATGGGGTAGTGTTATTCTAAGCCAATACCACACAGTTATACTGCAATATATAAAAAATAGTTTAATTTACTGTCCTTTCCCCAAGTGACTAAGTTCGGACCTAGTTTGTGTTACCATATCTTCTAATCTTTAGGTCAAAAATATTGTTTTTTCACTTTTTGTATTGTTTTTTATATTGTATGGTGTTATGTTAACATGAATAAACGAGTTATCTATCTATCTATCTAACAATTAAAAGTGGCAAAGGCAGTTTTAATTCTTTTGATCTGGCTACCTCTTTTTGGGATTTGTGGCCGTGAATTTATGTATGTGGTTATAGAAGGCAGATCTTCAACCGCTTTTGCAACTTGAGTAGGGAAATAATGGTATAATAAAGGTTCCGTACTATTCTGACCCGACACTACACTGCTTATTAAAAATAATAATTAACACACATATTAAATCACTTAAAGCCATTTGTACCTGTGCGAATTTATGCTATTTTAAGAGAACACCAGGTAAAAATGTCACGTGATGTTCAGAAGTATAAGTTCCTCTGCCATCCCTCCAGCGATATACGCCGTTAACATTAATGTCTTTGGAGTCTCGAGTCTATTTTAGGAGCTCAAGACGGGGCCAGAACATGTGGGGACTCGGGCTAAATATAAATTAACAGCTTGGGATCCAACACTCACGACTTGATTTCAGTTTATGGGTTATAGAACATACATACATATATATACTCACGGCTATAAATCCCTAGAAGGGGTAGCCATAACTTCTGAATCAGAAAATACTTCATTGACTTTTGGAAGTGTGCTAAATTTGTAAAATCAAGGTTTTTGGTGACTTAAAAACCCCAAACCCTTAGTTGCGTCTTACTCCCATGGGTGGACGTGGGGTAGGGGTATTCTAAGCCGATACTACTCAGCAATATCTATTTGAGAAAATAAAATAAAAAAATCCTTAATTATAAAATAAAAAATAAAATATATTTTATATTACACGGCATTATTTAGCTTTGACTTTTGTAACGGCACTTTATCGCACCCACTTGTCTCTGTTTTATAAACTATACATACATACATACATAAACTCACGGCAACAAATCCCTAAAAGGGGTAGCCAGAGCTGAGAAATTAGAAATTCCTCAGCCACTTTTGGAAAGTTGAGTGGGTAAAACATGGCAAAATAAAGGTTGTTGATGATGGGTCTCCAACCGCATCGCCCAAAAATCCCTTTAAAGTCCCAATACCGTTAGTCGCCTCTTACGTACACCCACCGGAAGAAATGGGGTAGTGCTATTCTAAGCCGACACTACACGGAGGACACAATAATATAAAATAGAGAGTTCGTTCAGAAAGGCAGACTTTAGAAGTGTGAAGAATAAAAGGGCTCGTATCAAAATATTTAGTCATGTATTGAACCCCGAGAGGTTTATCAGGATACAAAGAAGAGATAGATAGTATCTGTCCACCACAATAGGAACTAACGGCGTGAGTATACATATATATGTATTTAACATCAAGTCGGACTTAAAGATGGACTGCAAAGATTGTTGCAATCTCTTTAAAACACACGCATGACCTCCTTTGATTTGATAACATAGACATATCACGCCGTATATATTTTAGCCGTGTAGTGTCGGCTTAGAATAACACTACCCCATTTGTTCCGGTGGGTGTACGTAAGAGGCGACTAACGGTATTGGGGCTTTTAAGGGATTTTTGGGCGATGCGGTTGGAGACCCATCACCAACAACCTTTATTTCACCATCTTTTCCCCACGCAACTTCCAAAACTGGCTAAGGAATTTCTGATTCCCTAGCTCTGGCTACCCCTTCAAGGGATTCATAGCCGTGAGTATATGTATGTATGTATGTTTTCAAGAAGTAGGAGAGATACTAATGATATTTCTTCTAATCATCTCGTGGCATTTGTCACCTGATGTTCAGAGTGCAGTGTACTCACGTGGTATGGGGCAGGCCCATCACGTGGCCTAAGTCTAAATCAGGTTGAATCCGATGTTTCCTTTAACGTTAAAAAACTTGATAAATTTGCCACTCATAAGATTGTGAAAAAACACAGAATTATAAAAACACACTATATAATAAATGAAGCAGTGCAAATGCAATAGGTGTAATTTCTCAAACACTAGCTAGATCCTTGGTAATAAATAAAGAATAAATAAAGGAAAGAAAAATTTCGACACAGGCGGGAATCGCACCCGCGACCTCGGGTATACGCCCCGACGCTCTGCCAATTCGGTATGCAAAGTTTTTTTTTGGTATTTATTAAATATTTTTATTCGATAGCAAACACGAAAATAAAAGACTAATTTGAATATTTTTCATTTAAAATGAGTAATTGCAAAGTTATGATTTTTTAAAGATTGTTTAACTTTTGTACTTAATGACGTCATTGATTGAAAATATCACGTAGCGACATACAAATAAAGCGAAATGTTTAATAAAAATGTTGCTGATTGCAAAACATTTCACGAATCTGTGATCTCAAATGAAATTATTAGGATATTATACTAAACAAACCTATGATTTTCGATATTTTATTAATAAACTGCAAAAACGATTGTTTTTGAAACAACGCTTAAGGTCAAATACTGATACAGTATTTTGTTAAAATAACGGTCATCTTAGCTTTGTTTGATTTAATTTCAAGAAAATATGTTTTAAAAACATTATATCTCGAAATGGTTTTGTAATCAGCAACACCTTTGTAAAACTTTGCATACCGAATTGAGCCACCGAGCCACCAGCCATCGAGGTCGCGGGTTCGATTCCCGCCTGTGTCGAAATTTTTCTTTCCTTTATTTATTCTTTATTTATTAGTAATAATCCCCACATGAGGTTTTCATGAACAAAAAGATTTAAATTATATACAATTGTCAGTAAACAACAAAGAAATGTCAACAACAACAGTGGAACTCTAGCAACCCCGTTTAAGGTAGGCATTCACGGTGCGTCTATTTGGAATGCTTCCAAATGGATTACTTCCAAATGGAGGTACTTCAGAATATAGGCACATTGACTAAGCTTCCATTTGGACGTACGAATTAATAACAATGGATTTTTTTATGGTGGCAACAGCAGTGTGTATTTCAAAAAAAGACAGAAAAGATGTAAGAGAAAATGGATGAAAGGGTGGTTGGAAAAAAGAAGTACATTGACACATACTAACTTATTGTCTGAATTGTCATTAGAACCCAGCGATTGGAGAAATTACTTGAGGATGGATGAACAGACTTATTTTAAATTACTGCAACTTGTGACACCTATAATAAAAAAACAAGATACTAATATGAGGCGAGCCATAAGTCCCCATGAGAGATTATATGCTACACTTCGCTTTTTAGCTTCAGGAGTGACATATGAAAATCTGAAATGTTTATATTTTTAATTTTTATATTTCTATATTTTTTATATTTTTCTATCACTTCTAATACGAAGTCACGCGCAGACATAGACATTATTTAAAATCTTAATCTAGATTAAAAAATATGCCTATTTGTCAGCCCTTTTCATGAACCGCCCATCAACACAGATCATCAAACAAACACTGAGACAAAA
Organism: Bedellia somnulentella; assembly: GCA_963576735.1. Lineage (NCBI taxonomy): Eukaryota > Metazoa > Arthropoda > Insecta > Lepidoptera > Bedelliidae > Bedellia > Bedellia somnulentella. The sequence goes on from OY755199.1 coordinate 78,853, forward strand.
AAAACGAAAAAATGGACGCCGTTTTCACCATTTACGGACGTTTCGGATGGCTTCCAAATGGCGTGACAGCACCGTGGCACACGTTTCTGACATTGACAGTCGGCCGCGGAAGACGTCCAATTGGATTGGATGCATGGATTTCAATCCGTTTGGAAATCCAATGCTGGATGACGTCCATTTATTTCGCATACGTTTTACACATTCACGAAACGATTTTGGAAGACGTTCACTCCATTTGGATTGATGGACGCACCGTGAATGCCTACCTTTAGAGATTTATAACCTTAATTATAATGTATGTTACATGTACATGACTCTGATTTTACTGATATTATCATCAAAAGGTTGTCTGGAAGATGGTTTTTAGAATTAAGTCTGTCTATTGTAATTAATTTAAAATATTATATTTTAAGATAAGCTTAAAGGGGTTTTGAATATTTTTGATTCTATGTTTTATTAACATACATACATATACTCACGGCTATAAATCCCTTAACGGGATAGCCAGAGCTTTGGAATGAGAAATTCCTCAGCCACTTTTGGAAGTTGATTGGGGAAAAGATGGTAATAATAAACGTTTTTGGTGACGGGTCTCCAACCACATCGCCCAAAAATCGCTTAAAAAGCCTCTTTACCCTTAGTTGCCTCTTACGATCACCTACGGGTAGAAATGGGGTAGTGTTATTCTAAGCCGACACTACACGGCGTTTTATTTGTCATCATTATTCCCACCACACGGGTATCGCAAGCGCACTCCATCCCACCATAGCTATATAGTTATCGGTCAGCCCGTATCTCGACGATACGTGGTGTGATAACGTAGATCTTGATAACAAGCAACGCATGCTGTGTTATTATGCCGCCGTGTAGTGTCGGCTTAGAATAGCACTACCACGTTTCTATCGGTGGGTGTACGTAAGACGCGACTAACGGTATTGGGGCTTTTAAGGGATTTTTGGGCGATGCGGTTGGAGACCTAACACCTTTACTTTACCATCTTTTCCCCACTCAATTTTCCGAAAATGCCTGTGGAATTTCTAATTCCGTAGCTCTGGCTACCCCTTCTAGGGATTTATAGCCGTGAGTATATGTTCGTATGTACATGCTATGTTTTAAAATAGCCTATTCGAGTCCCGGGCAGGAAAAACAGGTATGATGTTCCTTTAAGTTGCAATCAATTCCAATTAGTATTATATAAATGAATTAGTATACGCCTTTTATATAATGCTGTAATTTCCAACTAGACTCAAACGTTCACGCCATATATCGCAGAAGGGTTGGCAAAGGTGCTAATACAGAAGTACATCACGTGACATTAATGTCACCTGAAGAGCAAGCACGAGCCGTGTTTAAACTAGTTATCGCGTGGGATAAAGCAGCCATCCCTTACGCACTTAATTAGTATCGTATACTGCCATCTCGTTCTAACCGTTATCGCGTCGATAAAATAGTGCTCGTGCTTGCACTGCTGTTGACGGTAGATAGAGCTTTATAATTCAAATAGAGTGGGAAAAGCCAATACTCTAGAGCTAACAGCTTGTATCGTCAGAGGCGATTTAGGGCAGAAACTGCGTTACGCGTGTGCCCGTCGCGGGTCGGGTCAGATTACGCTGGTCGCTTCACAGGTGAATGGGCACTGACCACTATCAGTAGAGCTCACGCGCCGCGTCCACGCGTGTTTAGAAGAGCAGTCAATTTACATTGGTCAGTGCCTAATCAGCCATGAAGCGGCCAGTGTAATCTGACCCGACTCGCGACGTGTACACGCGTAACGCAGTTTCTGCCCTTAGGGTATTGAAGCATTTTTGACAATGTGTTTTGTAACACTTGTATTTTCCAGTCTTTTCCTTTCGCAACAACCAAATGTGGCTGAGTTTCCAATTCTTAAGCTCTGGCTACCTCTTTCAGGGATATAGAGCCGTGAGTATATGTATGTATGACGCTTCATTTTTTCGTTTTGAAGATTTAAGTTATTGTCATGTATTTTGTGATCGTGACATCCTCAAGGTTAAAAATCCATTGATGTAAGAACAATAGATTCGGCCAACACTATTGGTCTCCTCGCCACGTAGAAACAAACAAACATACATACATATACATACATGTACTCACGGCTATAAATCCCTAGAAGGGGTAGCCAGAGCTAAGGAATTAGAAATTCCTCAGCCACTTTTGGAAGATGCGTGGGAAAAAGATGGTAAAATAAAGGTTGTTGGTGATGGGTCTCCAACCGCCCAAAAATTCCTTATAAAGCCCCAATACCGTTAGTCGCCTCTTACGTACACCCACCGGAAGAAATGGAGTAGTGCTATTCTAAGCCGACACTACACAGCAAGAGACACTACAAACATATATTCGAAAACGGCGATAGACCTGCCCCTATCACGTGAGTACACTGTCCAAGCAAAACGTGGGTACTCTGAACACCAGGTGACAATGTCACGTGATGTTCAGAAGTATTAGTACCTCTGCCAACCCCTTGAGGATGTGCGGGGTACATGTTAAGTATTACCCAACAATAAGATTGTAACATGTTATTGATATTATATTGTAGTAAACGAAAAACTATTTATTGCTTGGATTGCAAGGCTAACATATTTTATGATTTCCATACAATTATACTCACGGCTATAAATCCCTAGAAGGGGTAGCCAGAGCTTCAGAATTAGAAATTCCACAGCCACTTTTGGAAGTTGAGTGAGGAAAAGATTCCAAAAACTTAAAGCCGCCTTCTTCGGGTGGAAATGTGTTAGTGATATTCTAAACCGACACTATAGAATTTATGAGTTCCATAGCATTTTTTTAAATGATGATATTCTATTTCTTGGTTTGTCATAGTAAATGAGAATAATATTATTTTTATTCGCTTGCGTTTTTTTTACCGTTATTATATTACGACTTAAGGAGGAGACAGGGACATAGTATCATTAAGAACAAAAGTATTATTGACTATAATAGAATTGGTAATTTTTTTTTTTTTTACATCTTAAGTGAATTTATGTTTAGTTTGCATTTTTTATGTATTTCTGAAATGTGTTTTTTATTAACACGCGTAATTGCTTACAGGAATCTAATTCGAAAATTGCTATTAGCCTAAACAGTCAAAATTGTACGTTGCCTACCCCTTTAGAAAATACGGCTGTACATTAAAAAGCAAAACAAAAGCATATAAATAGACCATTTCGATTTTATTTGTAATGGTTTAAGATAAAGAACGAAGTCATACATATTTCTTTTCATAACCTGAAGGTCTAAATATCACCGAGTACGCAATCGAACAACCGAAACAATTTAATCTGAGATTACACTTCGTAAAACGAAACTAAATAAATGTTATGGTTAGAAAAATGGAAATGAAAAACAATATTTTGATATTGAAACAGACTCACCTAATGCAAGGGCGCACCGCGACTCTACGCGATCACAAGAAAACTGGTAAAATAATTACAAGTCCCACAATGTTACTTGCTTGTTCCAAAAATAGTGTGTGCAGGCCCCTTTCATGTTAACAAACCCGCTGTGAATCACGTCTGAATCAATATTTACCTCTCCCGCCCGACCACTGAGGTCTAACCGCTCTATTAATAAACTATACTCTACTAACAACACTTTAACAACATTAAAATACTGTACAAAAAGAAACATTGGGAACGAAAATCAATAAGTTTTTTTCATAATCACATTTTCTTTCATAGACCTCATTCGGCGCGACCAATGAAAACTCAAGAAAGAGAGAGATAGACACATAAATAAATGACGACTATAGGAAAATTGTATCTAAACATTAAAATTTAACCTTCAGTGTGACTCTTTTATACACTCGAACTACTTAATGTATTGATAATAGTATTACTTACCAAATAAATGTTGTATTATGATAAAAACATTTGTATTTTGTTATAGTTTCTATTTTAACTGCACTTAAAACATATTGACACTTGTGACATGTGACCGCGTAGCGGCAGCCATTACAAAACAAGATGAATGACTGACTGAACCGCGGAACACGACTAGCCATGCGAGACTGATATCGTTTAGTTTCCATTGCAAATAAATTATTATATACGAGATGATTGTTGATTTTTACTTAGAATATGTAAATAAATATGTATGTTATATATTACAGAGTATTATTCATTTAACTATGTGGCATGTTTGTTATTTGTTGTATATTTTAGTGTAGCAACACCGACTTTTCACGACACAGTGAAAATTCGAATAATCTAAAGTGCCGGCGGGAATATTTGAAATAGAATTTTCTTACGAATCTTATTTGATTCTTATAATTATTTCAAATAGACACTTATACAAAATATAAAAAACTTACACTTAACAATAAAAAGGCACGGACATAATATTAATCTTTTAGAGGTAGACAGACTAAGAACAAGTGTTTTCGTTACTAAACGTAATAAAGAATAATAAAAATGAAGAAGTGTTATATGGTAATTAAAAGGAAACTGATCAAAAGAAAACATAAAAATGGGGTTAAAGATATAAACACAGAGACATAAATATATAATTTATTATGACTCTACCATATGTAGAGTGGTCGAAAACCATATTCCGATCGTCCTAATCCACGCAATAATAATTTTAATGTGTTATATTTAATTCTTAGCTCCGTTTGTTTTATGTTGATTTCGTATCATAAATTGTTAACTTTCTAAGTAAGAGAAAAATATTTACTTCGTATGCCTTGCTTTACAATGTTGTGTCTCAGTAACGCCATCTGTTATCGAGTAGATGAAACTGGATTCCGGCGTTTGAAGTGTTGGTACGGTTTTTTTTATTTGCTATTATTCTTTACGATATTTACATACTATTCCCTAGGATTTCCACTGAGTTAGGCAGATACCATAGCTGAACATAAAAACGGGTCTGAGAAACCTATATTGCTTTATAAACTATCATCAATGATATCAGAAATGAGAGAGAAAACCTTGTCAATTTTAAAAAGATCTGTTTGGCTACCTAATAGGCCGCTGTTTTTATTCAGTAAAGGATTTTCTAGATAATTGTGATCTGTGACAAGTTATAAACTTAATTTAAGCTGCTTGGTGAAATAGTTTAAGATATTGTTTACATTTATTCTCATTCTAATTTGTATTTTCTTATAACTTATAATTTAATTATTTTGGAATTTAATAATAATTTGTAATTCATACATTTAAATAATATAAATAATTTTGTACCAATTAAACTTCAGACGCCGTCGATGGCAAAATACAGTAATGGACTGAAATTATGGAACCAACAACTTTTTTGAACCTGTATTTACTGAAGAAATAAATCATTTCATTTCATTTCAATATTTTCATAAAATCGTATTTTTCTACTCATTACACTTACTTATACTCAGGGTATTAAATTTAATATTTGGCAGGCAGAGACGTATTTGATACTAACGAAGCCATATCGTTTATCTCTTCTCAATTTACTCATTAATTTGATGATTGTTCTAGAGTGTCCATATGACGTGTAGAGCCGACTTAGAATTTCACCACCCCTTCCTACCCACGGGTGTCGTCAGAGGCGACTAAGGGTATGGGGCTTTTAAAGTGTTTTTTGTACAATGCGGTTGGAGAGTACCCAGGTGACAAAGTCACGTGATGTTCAGAAGTATTAGTACCTCTGCCAACCCCTTCGGGGATATTCGGCGTGAACGTTTATGCTTTATGCTTATGCTTATGCGGTTGGAGATCCATCACCAATGATACTTTATGTGATGCGCGGATCCAGCCATGTGGGCAAGGAAGGTGGACATGCTCGCAGCTCTAATTAACTTGCAGCCTCATACTTTCGTGGTCTATTAGGGCTACAATAAGTGGCTGACTTGGTATTGGAATTTTAGGTAGTGGTAGTGAGCAGGCCTATATCCGTTTTTGTACGAACACACTGTCACATGGCAAAGTACAACTCAGCTTTATTTCCTCAGGGTTTTCTCACGACGTTTTCCCTCACCGTTAACCCCCATAATAAATTAACCACACATATGTCTTTAGAAAAGTAATTTTTTGAAGACCTGGCACTGGATTTGATTGCCCAATCCTGTTTGTATGACGGACGGGTGTTTAAGTTTTTACCTATTTCGAACTTAAGACGCCTGCTTTTTGAGATCATTTTCAATTTGATTTAAATATTTGCTCCTAGGTCGTTCTCTACTGACAATACCATCCACATACAGACATTCATATACCCACGGCTTAGAAATTGCTTATCGCTTTTGGAAATTAAGTGGGAAAAGATGTTAAAATAAAGGTTGTTGGTGATGGGTCTCAAATTGGAACGCCCAAAAATCCATTAAAAAGCTCCAATACCCTTAGTTGCCTCTAACGTACACTAATGGGAAGAAACGGGGTAGTGCTGTTCTAAGCCGACACTACACAGCTACCATCAGATTGACTCTGTACATCTTTCTTATCAATTAACTTTCTCATCCTATCCAAACTGTGATTTGTCTATTTGAAGTTGCGAAGAAAGAGATTAAAATAATTTAATTTTCATTAATATATTTTATTAGCATTATTTGCTTTGCCATAGCCGGTGAATATACCGACCTCCATGTTATAAACTCTTTCTTAAACACTTGACGTAGCATAAAGTTCATGAAAAATAAAACATCAAAATAATACAAACTTTTGTTTTTAAACAAACTTTCAATTAATTGCGTTCAACTCTGAGTTTAAATAAAAATTAATGTAAGTATATTGACAAATTTAACATAGCTATTAAATTATATTAATATATACTTAAATGTGCCCATATTTTCATAATACTCTGTCGTAGATGGCTACAATGGTAAGCGTTGAGCAGTTAACTTTAATGATAGAGTTCATAGAAGCCCACCCTGAGCTGACATTAGGACAATTTGACAGAACCATAGAGGCGAGGAATACAGCAAGGATTCTTTGGGTGAAATGTGCGGCCATGCTGAATTCAGCTCCCAATTCTTCTATCAGGAAAGATCCTAGATCTTGGCGAGTGGTAAATAACATACATACATATACTCACACCGTTAGTTCCCATTAGGGTGGGCAGAGACTACCGATCGCCACTTAGCACTATCCTGACAAATTTCTCTTTCTTCCCTCATATTTATTATTCTTCTTCATGTTCTTTTATTCTTCTTACCTCAAACTCCCACCCTGGTATAAACGTTTTCTATTTGGTCTTTAAATGTGTTGTGGGGCTGTCTTCTACTAACCACACCGTCCATATTACTTAGTTCTATACATCTCTTACATCACCTTACTTTTATTCATCTGCTCTATGTGTCAAAACCACCTCACCTTCCTTTTTACTACCTTGCAGACTAAGTAATTTTTCACACCTAATCGTCAACGAATCGCACTATTTCTATAATTATTATTTATCATCTTCCGAATGTGACTGAGGAGTTTCTAGCCACCGTTCGGCAGCCACTCTCGGTGGTCAGCTGCCGAACTGTCTACTGCTCGACAATGACTCGTGTTGAGTCGAATCGCGTCGCATGTTTGTGGTTGCCTGTGGTTTTCATTGCGGGTGTGTGTGTGGTGCATTGGCTGCTTTCCGATTTCTTGTAAGTGGGAGGGCGGGCGGTGCACAGCCATGTTGCATGAACACTGCAGGTATTTAGCGGAATTAAGCGAAGAAATTTATTAATATTAGTATTGCTATGTATTTCCGCAAAGTAACGCCTGATTCAATCCAATATCGAGTTTCTAGCTCTTAAGCTCTGTCTTACCCTTTTTGGGATTTATGCCCGTGAGTATGCATGCTCTCTCTGACGGCACAACTAGCTTTCCTCACTTAAGAATTGAAAGAAAGGGTAGCGAGAGCTTCGGAAAGTACCCTTCTCTTCAGCCCCTTGTTGAGTTCAGAGGAGAAAAGATGATGAAATAAGCGATGGCTGATAGACTTCCAAAACCATCACCCAACAATCACTTAAAATAACTTGTATTATTTATACCCTGGGAAGAAATAGAATAGTGCTGTTCTAAGCCGACACTATACGGTAAAATAAATTATAATATGCAATCCGTATACCGCTCACCGTGAAGATGATTCAAATCGGGGGTCGAGCTTACACTAATTTGTCTTTTCCAAAGTCATACGTGTGGTTAATTTTTAATTTATCATGGTTGTTAATGGTCAGGGCCGCGCCGACCCCAGCCACCGCCTGTGTGCAGAACCTCTGAAGCGCCTCTTTTTAGGGTTCCCTACCAAAAGGTAAAACGGGACCCAATTACTAAGACTTTGCTGTTTATCTGTCTGTCTGTCTCCAGGCTGTATCTCATAAAACGTGATAGCTAGAAAGCTGGAATTTTCACAAATGATTTATTTCTGTTGCCGATATGACAACAAATAAAAAAAAACATTTCATACAATAAACGTGTTTTTATCGTATTTTATTGCTCAATTTTAAAAACGTTAATAAGTAGATGCTTAAAATTTTTACAAAATATTTACTTGTATATCATCTTTCAAAACAAATAATTAAATAACAGTAAAGGAAATAGCAAAGGAGGGCTCCCATACAAAAATAAATTTTTTTATTATAGATGATAGTGCGGAACCCTTCGTGCGTGAGTCGACTCGCACTTGGCCGGTTTTTTAACGATTTTAGACTTTTAATGAATATTTTTAATTGTAAATTTTGAGTGAAATAAATTTGTAATATTTAATCCACAGCTTTTACTAAATGCTTATGGGTGTGACGGTGTAAGCATTTGGTAAAAAGTACATTAAATAAAATATCATTAATTTATTAATGTCTGTTCCTTCCGCCTTGTCTCTAAAACAGCCGGGAAAAAGTTTTTTTTCTATTCAAAATTAGTTTTTTTTATTTCATAAACAGAACTTATATTTTTTTGTGTACAATATATATTAATCTTTCTTAACTATTTATTATAAAAATTCAACCTTACACACAATTGCAATCAAATGATTGTTCAATTGTTTTGTTTTGTCTTGACTATCTCGTTCATTATATTAAATTGCACGCATCGGATCGGGTTGCGTACACAAACCCACTAATACATACTAATACAAACTCGACGCCTCTACGGCTCAAAAGAACTTTCGCCGTTCTAACTTTGAGCTCGTAAGTAAAGTAAAATAAAGCCCTAAGCGTAAAATGAAACCATAAACGTGAATAAGAATAAACATTAAATATTAAGAGACTTTTTCAATGAGCGTAATAGATGTTTTGTGGTTTACAAGGCGTATGTTGTTGGGCCTATTCCACCTACTTACTTCTAAATCTTTTAGGTAACAAGGTAGGTAGGTAACAAAAATAATTTAGGTGGCGCGGGCGCGGCGCCCCTATAGTCCTGGCGCCTGTGGCGGCGCGGCCCTGTTAATGGTGAAGGAAAACATTCGGTCGAAACGACGACAGGCCTGCCCCCTATCACGTGAGTACACTGTCCATGCAAAACGTTGGTACTCTGAACATCTGGCAATGTCACATGATGTTTAGAAATAATAGTACCTCTGCCAAACCCTTTGGGGATATTCGGCGTGAACGTCTGAATTTGAGAATAAACAATCGTGACGTTAATTTAGTAATCTACTCTAACACAATGTCCGCCATTAGGGTGTGTCCATCAGGATCCCCCAGTTCAATCCCCTAGGGGATCCTAGTGAACTTGTTGGTTCATCAGGATCCCCTCAAATTAAATCAAAGTAAAGGTGCTTTCATATACATTGCCTTGTTTCATTGAATAAGTCTAAGTAGGTATACTCTAGCTAGCATTTGCTAGGGTTTTTACGTAACATTTTTACTGATCAACTTTACTGACCTTATTGCTAATGTAATTAGCTGGAAATAAAATGACTTGTTAATGAAGTGAAATAAATGTGGTTGGTATACAGTGAGAGGCATCGGACCAATAATAGGCTATTTGACTAATTTTTGAAAACTATCTTACGGTGTTAATTTGTTTATAAGGAGCCCTAAAAAATATTTTTCTGTCTTCATTTTAGCTATTTTATTAATAAATCGAAAAAGAACATGCAACATTTAAATGTGCCGCGTAAACGCGACTTTAAGTAATTTGGCAGCTGTAGCACAATTCAGAGATAACGGTTGGACAGTTTTTAGACATATTAAGATAAAAAGATAAAAATGTAATTTTGAGAAGTGCTGTGAACTAGACCTAATTGTTGATTATTTTTTTAAGGGGATCCTGATGAACTAACAAGTTCACTAGGATCCCCTAGGGGATTGAACTGGGGGATCCTGATGGACACACCCCGCCATTAGTATTTTTCAGAATTCAAATGTAAACTGTTGAAACGAATCAAAACAGCTCAAACAGAATCCGCTGCGTCTGGTAAATATATAAATTATATATCATGTTTTTATTATTCCATTTTACATCAAACAAACATTTTAAGTGATTATTGGGCGATGCAGTTGAAGACTCGGTATCAAAACCTCCAAAAGTGGCTGAAGAATTTCTTATTCTTGTATAATATTAGACGCAGCAGATTATTAAAATATGCATATATTCAGAGTAATAAAGTTTTTGGTGATAAGTCTCCAGCCTTATCACCCTAAAATCACTTAAAAAGCCCCTATACCCTTAGCCGCCTCTTGCGAACACCAATGGGAATAAATGGGGTAGTGCATTTCCAAGCCAACACTATACAGCCATTTAGTTAAATATTATTACTATTACTATTAAACTTAAAAAGGCAAATTTATTCAATCTCTTAAATCTTACAGGAGGGGGGCCAACGAAGGTTTATTTAACCGACCTACAGAAACGCCTTTACGCCGTTCTACAAAGAGGTGCCGCGGAAAGGTCGTTGCGACGAGCTCGGAAATCATTGCACGTCAGTACCTTGTTTATATTACATACATACATATTCTCACTCACGACTATTCCCTAAAAGGGTTGTCCAAGAAGATTCTTCAGCACATTTGCAAGTTGAGCGGGAAAACATTGTAAAATAAAAGTTTTTGATGATGGGTCTCCAACCGCACCGCCCCAAAATCACTTAAAAAACCCAGATACTTGTAGTCGCCTCTTACGATTACCCATGGGAAGAAATGGGATAGTGCTATTCTTAGCCTACACTGCACAGTAAACTACAAGTACAATTAACATACATACATATACTCACGGCCATAAATCTCAAAGAGATGTAGTGAGAGCATCAGGATTAGAAATTTAACAAACCTTCGCCAGCAATTAAATATGCGTATAAACATGTTTTTTGTTGTATGGCTTTGTAAAGAAAAATAAAGAATTTTCAGATCAATTACACAAATTCGTCAATATGGCAACGACGCCGTATGGCAATTGTAGTTACCTTATATAGTACATTAATTAGCATTGTTACTATTACATAACATACATAACATAAACGTTCACGCCGAATATCCCCAAAGGGGTTGGCATAGGTACTTATACTTGTGAACATCACGTGACATTTTCACCTGGTGTTCAGAGTACCCACGTTTTGTTTAGACAGTGTACTCACGTGATAGGGGGCAGGCCTATCGCCGTTTTGTACGAATACACTGTCACATGACTAACTACAACTTAGCTATGTGGGTTTCCTCACGATGTTTTCCCTCACCGTTAACAACCATGATAAATTAACCACACATATGACTTTAGAAAAGATAAATTGGTGTAGGCCCGACCCAGGATTGGAACTCACGCTCTTCTGTTTTCGGGCGGGTGTTCAACCCATTGGACTATCATGTGTTATATACTTTGAGTAAATCTAAAATTATGATATTTAAGGTATTATTGACATTCAAATAGAAACAGTGTTTTTGAAAATACATATTTTCGTTTCAGTCGGAAATTAAAACACGTCCATTAGGCGATGATGGCGCGAATACTACGTCAAGAACACTCAACCAGTAAGTATTTACGAAATTTGCGGAATAAAAATTGAGCTTAGTATGGATGCACATATCATATCATTCACAAGTGTAGTGTCGGCTTAGAATAGCACTAACCGAATTCTTCCCGCGCGTGAGGCGACTTAGGGTATTGGGGCTTAATAAGTTGGGCGATGCAGTTGGAAACCCATCATAAACAACCTTTATTTACAATCCTTTCCTCATTTAATTTCCAAAAGTGGTTGAGGATTCAATAATTGAACACATCTATCATTTTGTAATTTTATGATAAGACATACGTACATAAACTTGCAGCTTTATATTTGTGAGAGTACGGTTACAGCGCACACTACAGAGGACTCACTCGCACACAGCGTCCCTCTCATATCCTACATCGCGGTATGCAAATGTTTATCGAACCAAGCATAAATACAAATTATAAGTTGGCACACAGCAGGGTGTACTGGCCAGTATATCTTTGCTGTTCCCACATGTTCCTTAGTAAAGGGATAGCCACAGCAAAAAAAGACTAGTCAAAAGATTCATACATTTTCCATACTTTGTCGCTTTATTTCAGTTCAGTTGAAGATGATTCATCGGATGTTGAGGATGATCAACTGCCATGGCCTGTTTTAGATGAAAGGTATTTAAGTAATTAAACATGCATACATGTACTCACCCCATTATTCCCCATTGGGGTAGGCAGATCCCACGCGTTTCTTTTTCGATCACACGATCTAACATTACAAACTTTTCTGAGAGACCTCATTTCGACTGCATTAACTCCACTCTCATGCTTCTTTTGCCACGCCCAACATTCGCTGCCATACATAATCATAGTAACAAGAACAGCATCCATTATTAACCATATATACAAAATATTCACTCTATTAATTTCCGTTGAGACTATCGATCACCACTTTGTACGTTCCTGGCAAACCACGTAAAAGGCGACTAAGGGTATAGGGGCTTTTGAAGTGATTTTTGGGCGATGAGGTTGGAGACCCGTCACCAACAGTTATTTGTTATGTATTACAATCTTTTCCCCACTCAACTTCCAAAAGTTGCTGAGGAATTTTTCATTCCAAAGCTCTGGCTGCCCCGTATAGGGGTTTATAGCCGTGAGTATATATATATATATATATGTATTATACATAACATTCACGCTGTTAGTTCCCATTGAGGCTATCGATCACTACTTTGCACGATCTTGGCAAGCCGCTCTAGCCTCATTTACATTCATACATATACTCACGCCGTTAATTCCCATTGGGGTAGGCAGAGACTTATCGATCGCCACTTCGTACGATGCTGGCAAACCTCTCTTGCTTCGTCTACATCCATCAATCTTTTCATACATGCTCTTTTATTCTTCATTCATCAATCTTTTTATACGTGCTTTTTATTGTTCACACTTCGGAAGTCTGCCTTTTTTAGCACTTTCTCTATTTGATCTAAATGTGTTTTCTATGAAAAGATTGATGGATGTAAACGAAGTAAAGAAGGTTGGCCGGGAACGTACAGAGTGGCGATCGATAGATCCTAGGAAATAATGGCGTGAGTATATGTATGTATGAGTTCTGTGTGACAATAATATCTCAACTACTGGCAGTTTTAATAATTAAATTATATCTTGCAGAGAGTTGTCTCCAAACATTCCGAAGCCATCTCAAACTTATTCACATAATGAGACAACGGTAGCACCATCGGTTAAGTGAGTACTTTAATAAATTATATTTTTGACTAATAAATAAAGAATAAATAAAGGAAAGAAAAATTTCGACACAAGCGGGATTCGAACCCGCGACCTCGGGTAGACGCCCCCGTCGCTCTTGCCAATTGAGCTACCGTGTCAATGGCTGCCAGCGCGAAATTCTTCTATCCTTTGTTTCTTTTACACGTTTTAGTAGTGTTTGTGTTTCCTACCTCCGAATTTTTTACTAATTCGAAAGGCCACTTGTCTATCTTTTCAGATAGAATGCAAATGTTGAAAACGCCTAACTATCACATAATTTAAATCTTTTTGTTCATGAAAACCTCATGTGGGGATTATTACTAATAAATAAAGAATAAATAAAGGAAAGCAAAATTTTGACACAGGCGGGATTCGAACCCGCGACCTCGGGTATACGCCTCGGAGGGTATATGAGGGGATTAAATGAGGTTTTCATGAACAAAAAGATTTAAATTATATTTTTGACTGTTGCTATATGAATGAATTACATTAGAGTGTCGGTTTAAAAGAGCCCTTAACCATTTCTTACGCTGCGGTTGTCGTAAAAGACGGCTGAGGGTATTGGGGCTTTTTTAGAGCTTGTTGGGTGATATTGCCGTGTAGTGTCGGCTTAGAATAGCACTACCCCGTTTCTACCGATGGGTGTACGTAAGAGGCGAATAACGGTATTGGGCTTTTCAGGGAGTTTTGGGCGATGCGGTTGGAGACCCATCACCAACAACAACAACCTTTACTTTACCATCCTTTCCCCACTCAATTTTCCAAATTATGTATAATTCAGTAATCTTGAGTGTTAATTGAAGGAATAACTGGTAGGGGTATTTAAGTGGTAAGGTTAAAATCCGAACACTAAAGATCCTTTACTGAAACACCTTTTTCTTTATATTCCATTAGGTATGTTACAATCGACATGATAGTCCAGTGGGTAGAACACCCGCCCGAAAACAGGAGGGCGTGAGTTCCAATCCTGGGTCGGGCCTACACCAATTTGTCTTTTCTAAAGTCATATGTGTGGTTAATTTATCATGGTTGTTAACGGTGAGGAAAAACATCGTGAGGAAACCCACATGGCTGAGTTGTACTTAGTCATGTGACAGTGTATTCGTACAAAACGGCGATAGGCCTGCCCCCTATCACGTGAGTACACTGTCTAAGGAAAACGTGGGTACCTTCTCTGGAAACTAGATGGCGCTTGCCATGTGAGTTCAGAAGTATTGGTACCTCTGCCAACCCCTTCGGCGATAAACAGCGTGAACGTTTATGTTATGTTATGTTATGTATATTACAATCGTATGGGTAGGTTAATGAATAATTATAACCATTTTTGTTAAAGACCACCATTACTGCATACAAACACATCTGAGCAGCGAGTCAAACCACGGCCGGTGTTTTTGGAGTCGCCGCGGAGAAAACGTGCTTTGGAAGGTTTGGCATTCTTATCTTAAATCTTTCATATACATACATACCAGGTAGCCAGAGCTAAGTGGGGAAAAGATGGCAAAATAAAGGTGGTTGGTGATGGGTCTCCAACCGCATCGCCCAAAAATTCCTTAAAAGCCTCAATACCGCTAGTCGCCTCTTACGTACACCCACCGGTAGAAACGGGGTAGTGCTATTCTAAGCCGACACTACACAGCAATCTATCCATATAAGAAAAACGTGTATACAACAGCTAAATCAGTTTGGTTTAAAGTTGGTCGAAAGGCAGCTCTGAACCATAAAACACTCATGAGATATTTTTAACCCCATTTTGTTTCACTATTCCTTCAAAAGCAACCCGTATCATATGCATCTATCCAAAGCATATCCCCAAACGTGCGAAGCTTGGGAGGTCCACTATAGTATAGAATACTCATAATTGCTAATCAAACATACATACATATACTCACGGCTATAAATCCCTTAACGGGGTAGCCAGAGCTTTGGAATGAGAAATTCCTCAGCCACTTTTGGAAGTTGATTGGGGAAAAAATTTTATTTATTATTTTATTTTATTTTCTTTGGAAGATTAACAGACCAATACAAACAATAAAATACTAATTATGAATACACAATGCCATTTACAAATCTTCACCTATAGCAAAATAACATAATACTTACAGAACTAAAAACTAAAAAGATTTAGGTAACAATGAAATAATTATAATGTTGAGGTTAGTGTAGAAATTATTGGCCGAAATGTAAATTAGTTAATAATTTTCTTACTCTTGTAGTGCTTGTATCGAAAATATCTAAATCTACTATTGATTCATTAAATTTAGTACATGCACGTAATAGAAATGAGTTACGCCTATAATTGGTATTAGCTTTTGGTAATGGTAATAATAAATGTTTTTGGTGACGTGTCTCCAACCACATCGTCCAAAAATCACTTAAAAAGCCCCTATACCGTTAGTCGCCTCTTACGATCACCCACGGGTAGAAATGGGGTAGTGTTATTCTAAGCTGACACTAAACGGCTAATCAAAATTTAAATACATTAAGAAATCATAAGTAATTTCATTCATTTGTTAATAAATAAATAAATGGTAAGGTTGAGGCGAAGGGTTCGACTCCCGAGTCAGGCCTATACCTGTGTCTTTTCTAAAATGTGTGGCTTTATCATGATTATTAACGGTGAGGGAAAATATCGTGAGGAATCCCACGTTGCTGAGTTGTACGAAGTTTTGCTGATGCGTGTATATCACTGCACTTGTTTTAAATATTTGTCAAGTCTGTTTTTAAAAGAGTTCACTGAGGGAGCACTGATCACTGTCTCTGGTAGTTTGTTCCACACGTCCACAACACGGTTTGGCAAAAAATTGAGTCTACATACGATAGCAGGCCTTTAGATAGAGAGTCTCTATCACGTGAACACGGTGTCAAAGCAAAACGTGGGAACACTGACACCAGTGTATTAGTACCTCTGCCACTCCTCAGCTATATATGGTGTGAACGTTGAAATAGGTAGAAAGAAAAGAAAAAACAAAGGACGTTAGTAGAGGAATCGGTTTAGAATAGCACTACCCCATTTCTTCTGGGGGGTGTACGTAAGAGGCGACTAACGGTATTGGAGCTTTTAAAGGATTTTTGGGCGATGAGGTTGGAGAGCCATCACCAACAACCTTTATTTCACCATCATTTCCCCACGCAACTTCCAAAGGTGGCTGAAGAATGTCTCATTCCCCAGCTCTGGCTACCCCTTCGAGGGATTTATAGCCGTGAGTATATGTATGTATGTATGTTAGTAGAGGACGGCCTCGTAAAACGTTTCTAGAACAGATAGACAACGTTCTTATAAAGGCGGGGGTCCGAAGTGAGAAAAATAAAAGAGCATGTATGAGAAGAATAATGAATGTAAGGGAAGCAAGAGAGGTTTGTCAAGATCGTACTAAGTGGCGATCGATAGTATCTGCCTACCCCAATTGGAATAATGGGCGTGAGTGTGAGTAAGTAAAAAACAAAGGTTTATCATGTCATTTCTCTTTTTCAGCATCATCACAAGAGGCACAAATACAAGCGGCCTGCGATAGGCTAATAGCCGCGGAAGAGGCCAACATCGCGTCAAAGAAAAGGCTCGTTATGGCTATCGATGGTCTAGCGAAGTCCATTTTAGACTCTTCGAAGGTTCTAGCTGATGCTATGTTAGACTCTTCGAAGATTCTAGCTGATGCCATGAAGTTGATGGCTGACACTGTTCATACGTTTGTGGTGACATACAATAGACAGGTGTATTATTTTGTTAGAGATTTACACACATATATAATCTCAAACTCAAACGTTAACGCCGTATGTCCCCGATGGTGTTGGCAGAGCAGAGGTATTAGTACTTCTGAACATCACGTGACATTGTCACCTGGCTAGGCTTTGATTAAAACAAAATACGGAAGATGCGGCACGTACTTATAATCTTCAACTGAAAAGAGGCATATTCACAACTACACAGCACGCACACTCACACAACATATTTGATTCGAAAGTAGCGCGAGGGAGACAAGCGCATGCGTGTCGTGCGCTGTCGTGCGTCTTCTTTTTAAGTTTTTATGTACTTACGAGTGAAAAGTGATTCCATGAGATTTGTTTTTTCTTTTGGAATAGTTTGTACAACGCATAAAAGCACACGAAGGCATTTTTGGTAACCGCTCATCGATGAAATATACCCTAGATTCACTATCTCCTACAAATCGAAGTCTAAAATGTGTCCTATCACTAAGTTACATGTGTGCGTTTACTAAGGCAAATCTAAAACGCATAATGTACTTAAGAACATTTAAATTTTCCTTTTATGCAAGCTTATATCAATAAAGTTGAGGTGAGATTTCGATTGCGCGCGATGGGCTGTTATGGCATTACAAAATTAGACCATCGCGCAAGTCATAAAATTTTATTGCTGTCAGCCGTAGGTAAGATTATTTTAAACAATACTATTCCTTAAATCAATGCATATTAAGAAGAATTCAGTTTACGCAGCGTGACAGCCATAACCAATGTTTGCTTTGGAACAGAGGAATAATGGAGTCGTCTTTAACTGTAATCACTACTAACTCGGTTTATTAATTTAATAAAACAATTGAGTGAATTTCCCGGGGCCATTTATAACATGGCATCGATGAAATCCATACAAAAAGACGTAGTTATAACTTTTAAATATTTTTTTCTAATGAGATGAAATAGTAATCTATGCGGAGCCATAAATATTTTAGTTATAGGACTAATAGATATTCCACAAAAAAAACATTAAACCTCTAAATTTTTCATTTCCGAGGTTGTCCGCACGCCACCTTGACGTGAATTATAGCTTATTGAAAAAAATCTATTGGTTGTTTTTACAAAAACATAGCTTTATATGTTACTTGAATAGTTGTAGTATCGTTGCGAAAAACGTTTATTCAAATATTTAAACAATACAACTAATAGTTACTACAAACTCATTTGTCCCAGGCACACCATTCATTACCATGCCCTAAACTTATTTAGGAATATCATTTTATTAAAAGACTTTCTTCACCCCCACTCTGCGCTAAACGTTACGTCTTAGTGCCGCCCAAGTGCTCAACGTAGGAGGAAGTACATAAGTATCTGCGTTTTCGCGCCTTAAATGTAAGTATCATTTTTTTCGTTACTCGTCATTTTCTCTTTCATTGCCATGGGTGGGTATAACTTATGTTTTTGAAAGATTGTCGTCTTGTAAAGGTATTCAATAGAACACTATTTCTATTATGGATGTATGTTTAGTATTTAATAATTCGAATAATAAATAAGTTATTAGTAATTTAACATTTTTGCCTTGTTTTTCATTGCCATGCTTTCATTTTCATGGTTTCCGTGGCCAAAATTTGCTATGGAAATGAAAAAACAGCCACTAAAATGAAAAGAATTTCATTGCTGTGACCTGATTTTTCATTTCATTCACTCCCATGGCCGGGTGATTCATTTCCGTGGCTTAGTGTTTCATTCCCATAATCAATTTTTTCATTGCCATGGTATGATTAAATCTAAAGTATTACAGTAATAGCGAATAACAAAACAGGTCTCATGGAATTTTTACGTATTTAACAAAATTGTGCTTTCAAGCTTACTATGAGCTCATAGTTAGTACAAGGTATTGTATGACAATGAGGCAATATTATAAGATCCGTGTTAAGGAAGATATTTTATACTAATTAGCGCTATTAGTACTGACAATTAGTATAGGAATCAAAAAAATATGACAGATTTATTTTATTTGATACATCAAACTCAGAGGTATCTTCAAACTCATAAATGAAATGCTCATTCATCGTCATGAAATACCTAGTAGACCTAAATCGCTCACTCACACATATTCTTTAGATGATGATAATAATGGGCTGCTTATTTTAAGGTGTCGTGATATCCAAACAAAAATTAACCGAAGAGGAGAGAAAAGAAAGAAAAAGATTGGCTGAGCAAAAGCGACGCCAAAAAATAAGAAGCGATCCTGTACTACGAGATCAGAATCGTATAAGAGAAACAGACAATATACAAAGATTGTGCAATTGTTAAAGATTATCCATAAGTTTTAAGCTTATGACTTTTTATATTTATTTGACAAAAGATGAAAAGAAAGATAAATATAGTATTACTCTTTTTGATAATAATGGGCTGTGATTGTTGCCAGTAAAACGTCCTCTAGGTTCTTAAATTTGTCTTAGTTTTAAAAAAATGTGCCTTGTTCAGCATCGGATTTAAAAACAAAATTTGTGTTGTAAGTGTTTAAAAATGATATTTTGTATAACTACCTGTCTATTTTATTTTTGTCAATCTAGTTATTTTACAATTTAAATAAATAATAGTACGTTTCCTACTTTCATTCCGATACCTTTGTTTTATTAACTTTTTTGACATTGACAAATGTTTAGTTAATTCAATTGAAGTAGACACTCACTGCAAAAATAATGAATTTGGCTTTCTCATTGTGAGATATACAATTTTAAAAGGATTTTCATTCCCGTTGTACAGATCTTTCATTACCGTGGACGCTTGATTAATTTCCGTGGATGCGTGTTTCATTTCCATGTACTCTTGTTTCATTGCCATGGCATTGAATTTTTAATAATGTAAATCTCACTAGTTTTATAAGTTATCTGTTCGATATTAAGATATAATGTATAAATTATCAAAAACTTCAATAATATCGATCAAAAATAAATAAAAACCTTGATTTAAAAAAATCCACGGAAATCAATATTTTAACGGACTTGTTGAAATCCACCCAATTGTATCAAAATGAAGGGTTTTTAATAGCGGTTCTAAATATACATATAACTTTCAGTTTTAGGCATCTAAAAAGACTGATATAAAAAAAATCATTGAAAGAAATAAAATACCCGACTGCATAAAATATACTGCATATAACTAACACTAGATGCTAAGCTCGTCATCTAACATTTCTATGTACCCTGAAAAAGGTTCAGTTTATTGTACACTTGCCGTTTCGAACTGATTTTTTTGTCAATATTTTCTTTTTTGCAAATGTAATGCAAACGTACATCTACATACTTCTTTACTGTAGCTTTGGTCAGTTCATACATGTGATTGAACTGATTCCTTCTGTGAGCATCTATGTTTGTAAATAGCGTGACGTTTACGAGTGACCGAAGAATTTTCATTGTTAAATATGGGCCATCATACTGCCTCAATAATGATTTTCCGCCACTTAATTTAATGTAGTGCCTGATTATGTTCTCCGATTTACTGCATATAAAATATACATCCTTGGACGCATAGCATAAACCTCCTACGTCCTTAACGTCCACCAGTTTATGAAACCATTCTTTTTTTGTAGCTAGTAAATGGTTTTTACAGTCATCGCAGTTAATTTTTTTTACCAAATGGTAGACAACAAATCCAGAAATATATCCCACTATTTGGTTAGTCACATCAGTATTCTGTTCTGATACTAATCGTTCGGCGAGATGAATACAATTCCTGTCGTAGTTTTCTTCAATTGTTTTCTGATTGCTGCGGTTTTGTAAAAATGTTTTAGAAATGTTTTCTTCGTCTTCATCCTCACGTCGTATCCCATTAGTGGTATTATTTATTTTTGCGATTGATTCACCGCTGTTTAAAATTGGTATGCTTTCCAGTGGTAAACAATTACCGCTGAATTTTTTGCTTAATTCTAAATGGGCCAACAACTTCTTGTATGCTGATTTAAATTGTCGTGTGTTGGGATTGTTGTTATGACCACCTAGGCTTCTGATTTTGCCAAAGAAAAGTTCAACGTGATCTTGACTCAATTTATATGTAATCAAAAACAACAAAGTTTTAGTCTGAATTAAGGTCGAATACAGATGTTCTAAACTGTTGATGCACGTGAGTAGTCCTATGACGCCTGTATTTGCTCTGCATTGGTATAACGGTACTTTTTTTGTCTCGTATACAACTCTCTTTTCTTTATTAACTATTTTGGTCTTTTTGTACATAACTTTCGTAGTTAATGTAAGCAGGTATTTTTTTGCATCTGCGCACAGTGCGAGAATTTTTCCTGCATTTTTTTCATTAAGTGGCGTATTATAACCAAAGTCTTCCAAATTTCTGGTATTTAAAATATCAAAAAGATCATTTATCATTTTAATAAACTTGGTCGTGGCATCAGAATCGGCAAATTTTTCTATGTGCAGTTTTTTGTCACAAAATTTAATCGCATTTGCGACGCTGTTGCTGAGTAATTGGGAAGCCAACTTGACTTTCATGACTTCATTTCTGAAGTGTATGTGCCTGCTACTGAGTTTGTTGGCTAAATGTAAACTATTCTCTTCTTGCAGATTGTGCAATGCCAAAATCAGGTCCCATTTTATTTTTTTGTCCTCAGCATCATATATGCATTTCTGTGCCTCCAATAGATTTCTCATGAGTTTTACCATGTGGCAGGCGTCTAAAAACACGGCAATCTCATAACCTCCACATGGATGAGAAAATGTAGTTTTCATGTTTTCCTTATTATCAAGATTGCAACCAAGTGCTTTCATGCAGTTTATATTGGTTTTACAGCCATCAAAAGTTAAAGAAACGATTTTTACACCTATATTATGGCATTTTTGAAGTGTCAGTAATATCATGTTCGACTTCATTTCCCCAGTTAGACTATGTATAAAAAAATAAGCAACTGGCAGTGTCCACGCCTGGTTTAAAGATACCAAAATAAAAACGTAAGCTTGGGACGCTTTCAGATCTGAATCATCATATCCAATTCCTAAATCCACAAGGCCTTCAAATTTTCTGCCAGTCCAGGTTTTTTGCTGTCTTATAGACATTTCATCAACCACTAAACTGCATAACAGTGGTTCTGAAGTCATTTACGCTTTATCAGCCAGTCTTAAGAAAGCCTCTTCAGTAAACCCTGGTTGGGCATCGACATTTTGATACCATCTAAATAATGTATTTGGGTGTGGCAGATTTTGAGCAAATACTTTACGTAAATATTTGTACGCTGCTGGAGAGTAAAAATGCAGCGTTAGTGCAAATTTTCGAAGTTCTGGGGGATACTTCGCAAAGGAAACTTTTCTTTTTGTCGTTAAAATGTCTACAACTTTGTCATTGGATTCGTTAATGTTCTTTGTCAAATCATTACTTAACGATTCATTAACGAGCCGTTTTTTTTTTAAGTCTGTGACGATTTCTTTAAGTGTTAAGTTTCGCTTTATAAGTCTCTTGTTCTTTTTCTTTAAATTTTGGATTTGTTTATTTTTTAAATCAATGGTTTTTTGGAATATTCTGAGTGTTTTTTTGTAATGAAATGTTTTTGGAGTATCCAAAATTGAGGTCAAATCTGATGATATCGGAGACGGCGTACAGCGATTGAGATCAGTGATCTGTTTGTTTTGAGGCACAGCTTCCACTGTACTATTTTCCTGAAACAACAAACTTGTTTATTATCTGTTCCTATATAATAATAAACTCCAGATCGAACGAATTACTTAATTAGCTTATCTCTAATTTTGACTGCAATACTAACGATTTCTCTATATCAGTGGGCTTAGCGGGTGTGTTTGTTAATGTTAGAGGGGTAGTTGTGATAGAGGGTACTGGTTGGGTCGTTAAAATTTCGACCTACAAATAAATGACATGATTAGATCAAACGCAGAAGCATGAACATATTAGCAATAGCTAAACTGCAAGCATACATTTCCAATATTGTCTTACCTCCGAATCGTCTTCAAGTCTGGCTGTGCTAGGATCATTCCTTGCCGAAACTGGTGATACATTTTCAAATTGTGTCGTTGATTTTTCGATCTGAAAAACATTGAAAGGTTCACGTATGTAACATACGGTATGTTGTGTACTCATTAGATTACAATATTTTATGGAAAAACTTACCGCAATACATGGTATGACCCCTTTTTTTACTTTCCGAAAGCCTTTCTTCGTATAATACATGTCATTTTCTGAGAAGTGACAAGAGCAAACCACACTAGAATCATTTGATTTAAAAAAATCTTCACTTCTCTCATTAGCTATTATTGTCCGCCATTTTTCCCTTTCAATTTCATTTTTAGGAAATCTGGAATAATAAATAAAAACATATTTTACTAAAATAAAAAACACCAATCACAATCGAGTAAATTTTGACCTTCTCTGGACCGGCTATAGTTATTTAATATTAATTCCATATTATTGAAATACCGCAAAAAAAAAAAACAATAAGCGACTCTATTCATTTAGTATTTGACTTTGTTCCACTTCATAGTGCGTTATGTCAAATGAAGAGACGTTTGAAAATAAATTTAAAACAATTATGTTTTTAATGATTTTAAATGCGTATTTTGCCACAAACTCACTTTATTATAAAAATATTATCTAGTACTTACCGAAAATACGATATGCCATCCTTTTTCAACGTGGTTAAAGTATTATGTTTGCACTTTTTCACGGAGCACTTTGGCATGTTTACCTGACAACGAAGCACGCGTTACTGAGAGCGCAACTGTGCTTAGAAGTAATTTAAGCACAGTTTTGTCGAGACACTTTACAAGCGTTGACGTTGTATCTTGGGTATATTAAATCGATGTAACCGCTATCTCGCTTAAAATAATAAAACTGTTTCTTCGAGTCACACACCTGTTCCTGTCACTTGTCGATTGCGACTGAGCGCAATTAGGCGACGTTAGCCTGATTAAAAGGATCCACGCGCTAGAGGCAAGTCACCCATCTTCCGGTTTTTTTTTAATCAAAGTGGCTAGGATAGGGGGCAGGCCTATCGCCGTTTTGGACCGTTACATCATGACTAAGTACAACGTTTCCGTACGATGTTTGCCTTTACCGTTTACAACCGTGATAAATTAACCACGCATATGACTTTAGAAAAGACAAACCATCTAGTCTGTTCTGTCATACTGTTTGTTATACCGGTATGACAGACCGGATAAAAAACGTCCGTTCTGTTCGCCTACGCTGTCGAACAGAACGGACTACGAAAGAAGTGTCCGGTTTGTTATACTGGTGAGTTTGACAGGTAAATAGTGTTGTACTAATATTAATAAATTTCTTCGCTTAATTCCGCTAAATAATACCTGCAGTCTTCATGCAACATGCACTGTGCACCGCCCGCCCTTCCACTTACAAGAAATCGAGTGGCACTCGGTGGTCAGCTGCCGAACTGTCTACTAACTGCTCGTCAATGACTCGTGTTGAGTCGAAACGCGTCGCATGTTTGTGGTTGCCTGTGGTTTTCGCTTGCGGGTGTGTGTGTGGTGCATTGTCTGCTTTTCGATTTCTTGTAAGTGGAAGGGCGGGCGGTGCACAGTGCATGTTGCATGAAGACTGCAGGTATTATTTAGCGGAATTAAGCGAAGAAATTTATTAATATTAGTATTGCTATGGATTTCCGCAAAGTAACGCCTGATTCAATCCAATATCTTAAATAGTGTTGTGTTACACAATAATATAATAATATTGTTGTGAATGGCGGGACTTGGAAAATTTTCACGAGTGAAAAAACGTTTAGAGATAAAAAAATACCAGGAATATTGGAATAATGCAATGATTTTGAGGTATTCCCCTCCAACAATCATAGCACTCCACTCCAGCATAGTAATCATTATCTTATTGGACCATGGTAAATACCCATCACTTAAAACAATCTCTTATGGAACAAACCGGACACTTTTTTCGTAGTCCGTTCTTTCGACCGCGTAGGCGAACAGAACGGACTGTCATACCGGTATAACAAACGGTAGGACAGAACGGACTAGACGAGACAAATGGGTGCAGGTCTGACCAGGGATTTGAACCCGCATCGTTCGCACGAAAAGCGGTGTTCCACCCACCGAGCTATCACGGTTGCCACATACATACATAAACTCATGCAATTAGTTCGCATTATATAGTCTTGGTACAGCTCTTAATTTTCGTCTTCATCTTTGTCATCATGGTTCTCGAATCACACTGACTGATATTTTGTTTTTTTTATATTTCAGAGGCAGTGACACTAACGAATTACTGACAAGGACATAAAAACTGATTTGCTAAGTTTTAAACATATGAATATAAGCAATATTTATTATTCCTAGTTTTATTTTTATCGTCTAGTCCGTTCTGTCCTACCGTTTGTCATACCGGTAGGACAGAACGGATAAAAATAGTCCGTTCTGTTCGACTACGCTGTCGAACAGAACGGACTACGAAAAAAGTGTCCGGTTTGTTATACCGGTGAGTTTGACAGGTAAATAGTGTTGTGCTTCACAATAAATATTCTTGTGACTGGCGGGACTTGGGAAATTTTCACGAGTGAGAAATCATCAAGAGATAAAAAAACATAGGTTTTTCACCAGAAATATTGGAATAATGCAATGATTTTGAAATGTTTCCCTCCAACCAACTGAATCTGTACAACTTAAAACAGACTAACCAAACTGTGCCCCACTGCCTAATGCCGTGTTGACCTTTATAAGTTGTAATACGTTGGATTGATTAAAAGAGGTATTCCCCACTGACCAACTAATCCGTACAACTAGTTGTACGGTTAATATTTTATTAGGAAAAAAAAACTAAATCGTGCCCCACCGACCAACTATTTTATGTTTTCAATTTATTTAATTTATAGCACTCCCTAAACAGTGTAGTTTGGTCATTTAGAATGCGCTTTAATGAACGGTTCAGTATTTCAATTAAATAGCAAATTTTGGAATAAAACGCTATGAAGTATTTATAACAATCTGAAAAATAAATAATTACGTGATGTAGGATGCAATTACTGGCGCCATCTAGTATGTTATATATAAATTAGTAAAGATTTGGTTTTGGTCACGGGCGCGCTGGCTTATTTTATGTATAACTAGCGACCCGCCCCGGCTTCGCACGGGTGCAATGCAAAATATACCTACTACAGAATGTCCTTTTGGTTAGTGCTGGAGTAAAAAATATTTACTTAGTATTCGTTCGACTAAAAACAAAAGATTATCAACAACAAAATATATCTATTATATTCAGTTCTTCTATGAACTTAACTATAATTTTCAATAATTGAAAATGCTCGCCCTAATACTAAATTGTCTTAACTCTAAATTCAAATCAAAGTCTTAATGGAAGAAATACCAAGAAATATGGTTTTAAGGTAATCCTATCTAACCTAATGTACTTACAATACTACTAATATAATAATAAAAATAAAAGATAATCAACAACAGAAGATACTTATTCTATTCAGTTTAATTAATTCTTGATATTTTCCTCGCTAGAGAGCTCCAATAAACGCGTGCGATCGCTGCAAATCATAAAGTGCTATTAGGCGAAGCGCGGCCATCGACGCGCTACTTATAGGCACGCGCCGCCCGGCGCAAACAACTACGACCCTGCATTTTAAATTTGTAATATCTTCGGTAATATTCACTTAAATTACATGCTGTAAAAAGCATATTGATCTATAATAAATGCACAATTTATTTAAGGTACTTAATTGGATAAGGATTAATGCTGTATTGTTTAAAATCACTTCGTAAATAACCATTTTTTAGTAAAGAATAAAAATGGTTATGCTGGGTTATCCCTAAGAGATAGACATATACCATCGCGGACTTTTTTGTTGAACTTTTTAAGGTGAACAATACTGTATTACATTATTTTGGTCTATCTCGTAGGGTTCAGCCAGCGTTTGCAATATAAGCGCAAAAAAACGTGCTTATTTACGACATCACATTAGAAACCTTTAAATTTATCAGTGTTTCTCTACTATATTATGCATTTATTATACATACAAACCTTCCTTAAGAATCACTCTATCTATTAAAAAAACCGCATCAAAATCCGTTGCGTAGTTTTAAAGATCTAAGCATACATACGGACATACAGCGAAAGCGACTTTGTTTTATACTATGTATTGATTTCGGTGTTTGACTACCGATTTCTATGATTCTTTTTTTATTGAATAGGTAATAATGTTACCTTTTTTAAATTAGGGATGAGTGAGAGGTTTACAAACGTAAGAGTAAACAAATATAATCAGAATGTTCCGAACTGCTAAGCTATCAGGAATTACACGTGTTATTGTGAGTCAACCGTAAAAGATAGACAAACTGTTAAGGTTTTTTTTAGATAATTTTATGCAAAATTTTTCCGTCATACATAATTTCTATGTAAGTTTAACCATTAAGGCTGCACACGCGACGGCAGCTTAAAAAAATGGAGTAACTTCTCCCGTTTTCCCAAAATTCCCCTTTACTACTCTGCTGGAAAGTATACAAAAACCTGCGCATGAGTATGAAGAATAATTGTACCAAGTTTCGTTAGAATCCGTCGAGTAGTTTTTGTTTCCATAAGGAACATACAGACCGACAGACAGACAGACAAATATTTTACTGATTGCATTTTTGGCATCAGTATCGATCCCCAATCATCACCTGATAGTTATTTTGAAAATATATTTCATGTACAGAATTGACCTCTCTACAGATTTATTATAAGTATAGATATAAAAAATCTTTCATAATCAGAAAGCTTCTCTAGGCAGGAGTACTAACAGACTAATTTAATGAATTGTGACTAGAGAAACCTAAGATATTTGATAGAAACCAATACCTGTGCAAAGCTTCTAGCTAGCTATAGTCACGTGGTGTTCAGAGAACCCACGTTTTGCTTGGACAGTGTACTCACGTGATACTATACAACTTAGCCAGGTGGGTTTCCTCATGTTTTTTGCCCTCATTGTTTCAACCATGATAAATTTACCACACTTTTGTCTAGAGAATAGACAAATTCGTGTAATCCCGACCCGGGATTTGAACCCTCTTTGTCTGCACGAGAAGCGGTGTTCTACCCACTGAGCTATCACGGTCATCTGTGTCCTTTCATTATATATAACAGGTAAAGAAATAAAACGACGTAAATTCAATGGAATTCAATTATTTTTATTAAAATATCTTTTTATAATTAATATAATTATATGTACATAATAATTAAAACTCCGAGACATGGCTTACATCTTATTATGGCTAAAACAAACTTCGCGGATTTACAGAGAAATCTAAGACCAAATAGTATGTGTACGTCGACAATTAATATATTATACTCAGACCAGCTAAGAAATCAAACTCAAACGTTCACGCCGTTAACCCGAAGGAGTTGGCAGAGGTACTAATACTTCTGAACATCACGTGACATTGTCACCCGGTGTTCAGAGTACCCACGTTTTGCTTGGACAGCGTACTCACGTGATAGGGGGGCTTGAACAGGACCTACATGAAAAAGCATACATACATACATATACTCACGGCTATAAATCCCTAGAAGGGGTAGCCAGAGCTAAGGAATTAGAAATCCCTCAGCCACTTTTGGAAGTTGCGTGGGGAAAAGGTGGTAAAAATAAAGGTTGTTGGTGATGGGTCTCCAACCGCATCGCCCAAAAATCCCTTAAAATGCCCCAATACCGTTAGTCGCCTCTTACGTACACCCACCGGAAGAAAAGGGGTAGTGCTATTCTAAGCCGACACTACACAGCTAATGAAAAAAATCTACAATAATAAAGCACATGAAAATTCGGATGAAATTAAATTGATGAAAGAGATATAGAGACAATGTACCAATGACCACGGTGGACAAATTACAATCAGATAGATAATGAATTCTTCAGATTTTATATATCCTTAGACAGTTTGGGAAGTTTAGTGGGAAAAGGTTGAACATAAGGATATTAAGGACAATACGTATAGCATTCCTGCTGCTTTTATATTGACAAAAGATTGTTTTTTTAATCTTAAAAACATAGTAGATTTTCCAATCCTATTAATTCTTTTAAATTGTACGTTTTAAAATTAACTTTTTTCTGCTATTCCTATGGATTTCTTTGTTAGTCTGAGTACATTATATCAGGTTTACTTATTGCTCAAATTCACGAGAAACCGCAGCAATAAGCAGACATCACAATTAAGAGAAAGATTTCAAATCGAAGATAATAATTATCAATTTACCTTAATAATAATAACAACTAATAATAACATTTTAACTTAGCCTACTTTATTATATACAAAATGCACATTTTCCAACTAATCTGTACACAATATATACACGAACACACACAAAACCACACTTGTCATACACACATCGCACACACAAAATATACATATTACTCTAATATTATCAAAAGTTTTTTTACTAATTATTCGTAATGGAATTAATAAATTTGGAATTAAATGTTGCAACTTAAAATTATAATTTTGATATAACACTCGCGTTTGGATGTATTTATTTTGTTCTTCAACGGTTGTATGGCAGAGTGCAGACCAAGAAAAATATAAGGTACAAATTGTTATATGTATGTAAGAGGTAAGGAGAATAACATGTCTTTAGTTTAACACACAACCATTCACTATACACACTCCATTATAGGAGTAAACAGTACAAAAAAATTGTGTACTATAGCGTTACTAAAAAATATTTAGACATTCGTAAGATTACAACAAAATATGGAACACGTATTTTTGCTTTGTGAATAAAGTATTATTCCCGAAATCCTAAGATATCTTTCAAATTATTCAAGACGGGTTTTAAATATTCAAATTATTTTTCCTTATCGCTTACCTACATAACAACTGCACATAAATTTAATTGATGTCATATTCTGCATATTAATGTAATCATCAAATGAAAAAATGGCATTTAAATCATTTCCAAATTGCTAATAATGTTTTTAGGACATAAAAACTTACATGAACCAACTTCTTAAATATCTGTCAACTTCTATTAGTTTACTCACTTACCAATAGATGGCGTTATTTACATTAAATCGTGTTTTCATTAATTATCATTTATAAGTATATTTTCTAGAGATATGTTTTGTGAATTTCATTAACTATCGCTTAGGTTATTTTTAAACAAAGTACTGTGGAGTTACATTATTTTACTTGGTATTTTTTATGTATTTACTCCATCTTTTGTCATAAGCTTTAGTTTTATAACTATCAAATGGATAGTTTTAACGGCACATCAAATTAGTTTAAACTATGCTACAGTCAATGCAGCTTAATATGCATTTGAAATTATATAGTAGTAATAGGGCGGTAACGCTTTTTTGATGTGAACCGTAGATTAAATTACAAGTAAATCAAAATGTGCGCATTAGAGTGAAAATATTTAAAATGGCTGCTTAGACAGTATATGGTGACACTATGGACAGAGTACGTCACGTCTTCTATGAGAAAACCGCCTGTCACATATGAAATATCTGAGATATACAGAAACGTAACATACTCGGTCTAGCTCATGCTACTATTACTTCGGATTTAATCGTTTGTAGTCTTATCAAACTTTTTCAACGTATATTCAAATGATTTTGCCAAAATTACTTTCAGAACTTTGGTCATACACAATCAACATATTTCAAATGTTCATTACAATTAAAATAAGTTCGAATATATTTTTGAAAACTAATAACAAAGTCTATGCTTCATTACTGAATTTAAACTACAGAATTACAAATGTAATTCAAGTTTTTTTTACAGTTTCACTTACGTTATACCTAAACAACTATATATATAAATGTAAGTTCAAAACGAGCCATTATAAAAGTCGTAGTTGATAACTATCTAATATTGCAATGTATCACTCATTCGGCCGAATTCCCGAATACCGAAATTCCGAAGGATTCGAGCCAAACTATATATTTATGCGTTCCGTTTCGTTTTGGTGTCAACATTTAAATAAGATATTTTATAATATCCGTTTTTTTAAACGTATATATATTTACATCGATCACGTGGTCTGTACACAATCATGATATTGCATAGACACATAAGTATTTGCAATATTATTCTCACTTTGTGGCAGTGCTTCAACATTACAAACGAACATTATTGTAAAAGAAAAAGGTTTCGGGGGAAAAGCATAAACAATTAAGGTGAAAAGAATAGCCATATATACTATCATATTATATCTTCATAGCAATACAGTACAGTACGGTATTTATTAGATCACGTGATCGATGTACCACTTACAATAATTACATGAAAATATCAGTATGACCAACTAGTCTTCTCAGACGTCACTCAACAACGATGGGTACTATCTATTTGTTCTTTTATAATCTCTCTTATTAACAAACTTAATGTTTCAAACAAATACAGAATTTCAAAATCATTTCATTTCAAGATTGTTTGCTAAGAAACTTCTAGAAATATAACGTCTTGTGGAATAACCATTGTCTATCCCAATTACTAATAAAATTTTTGGAATGATCTATTTAGGAAAATTTATTTAAACTAGATTAATTGCCTCGGTTCCGACCGTTAACTGCCTCCGACAAAGATTAATAATTTATATTAACCTTTTTTTATTTAATATGACCTCGTATTTATTTTTATATTATTAAGTATTTTGCAATATATTAGCTTTCCAGGATATCATTGGAGCAGTTTTTCATTAAAAGTGCTTTTT
This sequence comes from Bedellia somnulentella, assembly GCA_963576735.1. Taxonomy (NCBI): domain Eukaryota; kingdom Metazoa; phylum Arthropoda; class Insecta; order Lepidoptera; family Bedelliidae; genus Bedellia; species Bedellia somnulentella. Next base: position 110,796 of record OY755199.1, read on the forward strand.
AGCCAATCTATCCAAAATGTTTTTGGTCTAATCTCAATTTTTGGAATCAAACTTCATGACAACGTCACCGATAAAACACTAATATATTTAATTCTCCTTAAAACCATGTTCATTAACAACACAACAGTATTTTACTTAAAAATTACTGCAAATTTAATTGTATTAAAAAAATAAGAAACATAATACTGTTTCGGATAGCTGTAATATTGATTCATGTTTTCTGGTTGTTACGTCGACTGATTATTTGGTTTTCTAAACGGAAATCTATTTAACTGTTCACTGTCCAGTCAAACTTTGGATTGACTGTTCACTGTCCAGTCAAACTTTGGATTAACTGTTCACTGTCCAGTCAAACTTTGGATTAACTGTTCACTGACCAGTCAAACTTTGGATTAACTGTTCATTGTACAACTAAACTTTGTATCAACTGTTCACTGCACAGTCAAACTTTGTATCAACTGCTGACACAATTTCCCATACTCTCTCTGATCACCAGACACTCGTCTCATTTTCAAACCTTTCTTCTCTTTCGTCTTATTCTCACAAACAACCAACTCTATCTGAATACCGCCAGAATATTCTAGATTTAGAAAACCAGTCAACGATTCTGAATTGTCCCCAACATCTTTATCTTCTACGAACATGTTTTGCGGAGGCACCATCGAAGAGTTGATAGCTCGTTTTAGTAACTCTACTATACTTTGGGAATCTAGTTTTGAACAGAAATGAGACAATGTAACTTCGTAATATTCCTGAGCGCAAGATACTTTTTGAGGACTTAAAAGAATTGGTATACGATCTTCGGGACTACAAATTTCGCTTAGTCTCAAATCCATCGTAGATTTTTGTATCTGTTCTAGTTCTTCTGTCGGCATTTCTTCCTCGCATTTCTCTAGACACGGCCTACTGACGTCTTTAGACATATAAACGTCTTCATTATACTCTTTGACTTCTCCCAAAATACCCTGAGCTGAGAAACTAGACCTTGGTGTCTCTCCTCTTTCAGAAAAGCTACTTCGACCTAAATCGCTGCGTTCAGAAAGAGAGGATCTGCCGTAATCTCCTCTCTCAGAAAAACTTCCTCTATCAGAGAAGGAGAATGATTCTCTATGCTCAGAGAAACTCCCGCGATTTTCGCTGAAACCTGAACTAATAGAAACTATATTTGAGTAAATTGACGTAATATTTTGTTCGAAATTTGGTGAAACGTTTGCGGAATCATTGCTTAATGAATCGTCGCTAAAACCTAAAGACTTGTCGGATCCTCTGCGACTTTTACTGTCTTTCTCGACAGCCAAAGGTTGCATTTCCGAATCCTCGTCTATAGTAGCGTCTTTACTGACTTTCCGACCGATGCCTTTAGTGATCGAAGGTCTACAATACAAATCGGCAGGTTCCGAAATAACGAACTGAGGTATATCGTAGTTCTGATTATTCTCTAAACTGTCCATACTATCCTCACTATCCGATGCGACTAACGTGACTTCGGAACCGAGACAATCTGTCAAACTAATTTGAGGATTCTGATATTTCTCGTTCCCACCGTTCCCAATTTCTTCCTGAATCATTCCTAAAGGAGAACTAGGGTTGGAAATAGGAGAATTATTCAAACTTCTATGGGCAACGACTTGTAACTGAGGATGAGGTAAAACTGCAAAATCTGACTCTTTGCTTAGATCTAAAGGCGTAGCGGTAGACTGTGGAGTTCCTCTGGTGATGGAACCAGTGTGAAGATAGCTGAGACTTTCGGTGATTTGATGCATCGGCGATCTCTGGTGATGTGGCGATGACGGCGATGTAGGAGACGTGTGTCCGGAGAAGAAAGGGTAAGTGTAATTTGGGGGTTGTAAGGTTCGGAGTATGTCGGTAGGGGGGAGCGGCGAATACATGTTTTGGAGTTGTAAGGTGAATTTTGAAGGGTCCTGAAAGAAATGTGTTTCTGATTAGTTTGTGTCGATAGTTTCCATTATTTTAAATTTAATATATACAAAAAAGGTATAAAAACAGTTTTAAATGAAAATATATTTTTCGTTATCAATTAGAAAGTTATTGTTGATGAAACTTTTTGTACTATCACTTATTAATGATATATTAGTTGGACCAAATGATGGCAATAAACAGTGGATTGGTTTGGTTGTGCCAGAAAATTAGCTCCTCTTCGTTGCCATCTGTATTTATTTTGTTTTTGGTGACAAATAAATATCTTCTTTCTTTATATTTGTATCACACATAACCAAGAAGTTATAAAATTGAGAAACCAAAGTTAAATCATTTTCCTTCCTTACATCCTACAAACCCTTAGTGGCCTATTACACTACCCCAAAAAGCAAATAGAATAATGATATTTTAGCTACAAACCACTGAAGCCTACTCTAGAGTTGACATAACAAATACAGACCTGTTCTATCTCCGGCGGAGGTGAACTTCTACTCCTGCACGGAGACCCTGAAATATATCATATATTAATAAAAAAATATGTTTTTTTTAGTTTTATTTTTTTTTAAACTTCTGACTATGCTTGACCTGAATATTTTTTAAAATAAATTATTATGGGAAATTTGAAAATAAATAATTTTTATATAAAATTTATTATCAAATTGAATATGCATAATCGTTTATACTTAAATGAAAATTTAGATACTTTTTTATGTTGAAACAATAAAGGGAGTAAAAAATGTATATATTTTACGAATAGACAGTAAAATCTGTGTTTTTACGCTCAAAGACCAGTACGTTATCGTATTTTTTACGGTACACTTTGCAGTTTGAGTGATAATATAATGCAAGTTTTTTTATGATTTAATTTGTTTCCTTAAGGAGTTAATTTACAACAAATTGCTTTTAAAATTAACTATACTAAAGATAAACGATCTTAATATATCTTAATGTATTTATGGTTAAATTCTTGTATTAGTGAATGGGATACATCTAAAGTTGAAGAAGTGAGTAAAATATGTACTGATCGAAACTGTCATATGGATTAAAATGCACCATCAAAGAACTTCGTCTTTGCAAATAAGTTTTAAACGATAATGGCTGAACAATAAAAACAACAATTTGATAACGTATTCAGTGAGTGATTGGCATAACTAGTTAATGAATGTAGTTAGTGTACGTATTGGCTTTGTACCTTTTTATTGGAAGAATGGGTACAATAAAACTGAGTGATGATTATAAAATAAAAGGATTGATTAAATCAAACAAAACATACATACATACATATACTCACGCCATTAATTCCCATTGGGGTAGGCAGAGACTATCGATCGCCACTTCGTACGATCCTGACAAACCTCTCTAGCTTCGTTTACATCCATCAATCTTTTCATACATGCTCTTTTATTCTTCATACTTCGGACGCCAGCCTTTTTGAGCACACTCTCAATTTGGTCCAAGTGTGTTCTCCGTGGTCGTCCTCTACTAACATTACCATCCACACTAGCTCTATAGATCCCTTTTACCAATTTTCTATCATCCATCCTCTCTATGTGCCCAAACCATCTCAACATTCCTTTTTCTATCTTTCTTACAATATCATCTTACACACCACACTTTTCACGAATAACACTATTTCTCACTCGGTCACATAATCCAACATTACAAATTTTTCTGAGGGACCTCATCTCTACTGCATTCACTCTGCTCTCATGCTTTTTCTGCCACACCCAACATTCGCTTCCATACATAAGCGTAGGAACAAGAACAGCATCATGCACAGCCATTCGGGCCTTTTCAGACACCGATTGACTGATCATTAGGCTATTCATTGCTCCATTTACCGCATTACCCTTTTTCACTCTTCTTTCAATGTCTTTATCACATTTTCCATCCCTTGTAAACAAACTTCCCAGATATACAAACTCCTTCACCTGTTCCACATCCTTACCATCAATCGCAATCACGCATTCTGTTACATCTTCCTGTCTCTCAAAAACCATCGTTTTGGTCTTATCCACATTCACCCTCATTCCCTTTCTTACAAAAGACTCACATGCAATATTCATCATCTCTTGCAACTCTTCTGCCGACGATGCAAGTATCACTTGATCGTCAGCATACAAGAGGCATTTAATGATGAATCCACCCATTCTTAGTCCATAATCACTTTCACGCAACTCTGTCAAACAGTCATCCATGAACAAATTGAAGAGCCACGGAGAAGCTACACATCCCTGTCGGACACCCCTAGAGATTCCGAACCAGTCAGTGTTTTCCCCGTTTATTCTTACACATGCACTAGAATCCTCATAGAGTGATACTAATGCACGTATAAGTTGACTCCCCAAACCGTACTTGGATAACACCTCCCATAAACACTTCCTTACCACCCTATCATACGCCTTCTCTAAATCAATGAAGGAGCAATACACTTTTTGGTTCCTTTCCTAAATCCCGCTTGCACATCCCATATTTTCTCATCAGTTTCATTCATCACTCTTTCAATCAGTACCTTAGCATACAATTTACCAACAATGCTAAGTGAGCTGATGCCGCGGTAGTTTTTAGCCTCTTGGTGTGACCCCTTTCCTTTATATAGGGGCACAATCACCGCCTTGCACCAGTCTCGTGGAACTTTGCCACTCGACCAGCATTTTTGGAAAAGGAAGTACAACCAAGAAGCCACCAACCCTTTACCAGCCCTCAGCATTTCGATAGTTATCCTATCATACCCTGCCGCCTTCCCTACTTTCATACTTTTCATTGCTTTCATTTATTTCTTCCATACTAATCTCACTGTCACTGAAATCACCCATCTCTTCGTTCCAATCAACATTACTGTCGATTGGCGAAGAAGTGGATGCATCCTCTTTTTCAAACAGTTCCTCAAAATATTTCTTCCATACCCGTTTCATGCTACTTTCATCCGTCGCCAATTCACCCTGTTCATCTCTTATTACACTCACTCTCGTGTTTTGGGAAACTCCCTTTTCCTCCCGGATATACTTCCAGAATAACTTTTGGTTATTCCGGAAATCATCAGAAAGTTTCCTCTCACACCCTCTTGCAAATCCCGCTTTTTCTTCTCTATTTTCTTCTTCACAAAAATTAATAAAAAAACCACTATTGATTTTGTACCTTTATTATTCAATGTATGTTTGGTTATGTATGTTGTAATAATTCAAAATAACGAATGAGTTTAAAAAGAATGAGTGAATGAACGACTGATTGACATAAAGATTAAATAAATGAATGAGTTCGTTAATGATCGAGCTAATGTATGAATAGTGTAGTATAATAATGTAGTCGTTAATGAACTAGCTGATGAATGAATAGTGTAGAGTAATGTGTGGTACGTACCGGGCACGGAGCTGGCGCGCTCGCAGCGTGGCGGGGAGGCGGCCGCGCGACCGGACAGCCCGCGCTGCGAACATTGCACAGCACATTATATGATTGGAAGTCTAACTATCATTGAACATTTATATTTATACATACAATACATACATATACTCACGGCTATAAATCCCTTAACGAAGTAGCCAGAGCTTTGGAATGAGAAATTCCTCAGCCACTTTTGGAAGTTGATTGGGGAAAAGATGGTAATACTTAATAAATGTTTTTGGTGACGGGGTCTCCAACCACATCGCCCAAAAATCACTTAAAAAGCCCCTATACCCTTAGCCGCTTCTTACGATCACCCACAGGTAGAACTGGGGTAGTGTTATTCTAAACCGACACTACACAGCAAATTTAGTAAATGCATATTTATATGCTTGAAAATTAGAATAATGATAAGGAATGTTAAGTCAGATATACTAATATTAATAAGTTTATGCAACATGCACTGTACACCGCTTGTGGGTGTGTGTGTGGTACATTGTCTGCTTTTCAATTTCTTGTAAGTGGGAGGGCGGTGCACAGTGCATATTGCATGAACGCTGCAGGTATTTAGCGGAATTAAGCGAAGAAACTTATTAATATTAGTACTGCTACGGATTTCCGCAAAGTAACGCCTGATTCAATCCAATATCTTAAATAAGATATGTAATTAATAATGTTAATACATACATATACTCATGGCAATAAATCCGAGGAAGAGAGGCACAGCCTCGGAATTGACGATTATTCAGACACTACATAAAGTCAATAAATATAAATCCCGTGAAGAGGTAGCCAGAACTTCAGAATAAAAATCTTCAGCAATTTTTGAAAGCTAAATGGGGAAAAGATTGTATTATAAATGTTTTCGGTAATGAGTCTCTAACTAAAAGTCCCAATACCCTTAGTCGCCTCTTACAATCACCCATGAAAAGAAGCAGGGTAATGCTTTTCTTAGCCGACACTACACAGAAAAGTGGTCTTCTTCGGTCACAAATGAGGAAATAATTGGTAATAAATCTCAGAAAGACAGACAAACATGGCGAAACCATTAGGATTTCTTGTTGATTACGAAACCCTTAAACCATTCGTTTCAGAAACACAAATTATCACAAAAATATGCAGTATATTTTAATCAAGGAAAGAAGAATTTCCACACCAGCAGGACTCGAATTAACCATTTTTCTTTCCTCATGAGGTTTCACGTACAACAAAATTTAATAATAGTAAATATCATTATGTCTAGAGAGAATAAGACAGTGTTTTTTTCCTATGACAACAATAATAGGCACATAGCAATAATATCAACTAATATAATAATACATTACCTGCAGCTTGATGTACTCGTTCCTGGCGGCGGCCAGGTCGTGTCGCGCGGGCGGGGACGTCTCGCTGGCGCGCCGCACCGGCGAGTAGCGCTCCAGGTGCTCGCGCGCTAGGATTTGTATGTCTTTTATATTAGGTTAATGATTTTCTTTATTATGGAAAATACTTGAGGAGATTGAGATTGAAACTGAAAACTATCAATCCTAAGAGCTTACCAAAGCTTCGATAAAAAGGAAGGTAATAAGATTTTGCAACTACCCTCGAGTGCCGAGTAGCGCTCCATGTGCTCGCGGGCTATATGGATGTATTTTATATGGTTTACTAGTCAATTGAGAGTGTATTTATTATGGAAAATATTTAAGGGGTTGAGGGTTTATACTGAAGGATATAAATTCTAAGAAGAAATAGCTGGAGCTTCAGATTAAAACTTTTAGACAGTTTGGAACTACCCTCAGGAAATTTTTATGTACTTATGTATTTACTAGTTTATCATCGAAAATAATTAGGGGTTGAGGGTTGCGGGAGGAACATATACTCAGGGATATAAGGTCTAAGAAATACTAGATAGAGCTTCAGTTAAAAACTAGACAGTTCGGAACTACCCTCGGGTGGCGAGTATCTCTCCATGTGCTCGAGGGCTGGAAATATTTACTTACTTCGCGCAAATAGATAAGAGGGGGGCTGATATTGACATAACATAATTTTATTAGATATTATGTTATAAAACAACAACATCACACATACTAAATAACTACGAAAACATCAAAAGCTGCATGCAATAACACTACAGAAAAGAACTAAGCGAAAAACAATACAAAAAGAATCTACATTGATAATAAGTAAATAATCAAGGATAGTCGAAATCTAAATTGAAAACAACATTTATACCTCATAGCAATTTTAATACCGCAACTGAAATCCCAATAATAGGCCATGAGTTCACAATTAGAAATAGAATTTAACTAAAGAAAAAACTCAGGGCCATAAATCCCGAGAAGGGGTAGCCAAAGCTAAGGAATTAGAAATTCCTCAGCCACTTTTGGAACCTTGAGTGGGGAAAAGATGGTAAAGTAAAGGTTGTTGGTGATGGGTCTCCAACCGCATCGCCCAAAAATCCCTTAAAAAGCCCCAATACCGTTAGTCGCCTCTTACGACACCCGTGGGTAGAAAGGGGTAGCAACATGCTAACATCACACATTACTTAAAAACCCTAATATCCTAACTAAGTCGCCTCTTAAGACACTAGCGTAAAGAAAAGGGTTAGTGCTTATCTAAGCTAAATTAAAAAAATCTAGGGACACCATATCGTTCACTCCGGGATAAAGAACTTACTATCTACCTGTGTTGATGTCTTGAATAATATCTTTGAAATCAATTCTAAACAATACTTACTATTCCTACACAGTTGTCGTTAAACCATCACCATTTAGAATAGGCTTTTGTGTGACAAAAAATGAAAAAATACATAATTATTATGAAAGTTATACATCATTATTAATTAAGTATTTGGATTAATAAAATGTGCGTATTGGTATATGTAGACAGACAGAAAAGGGTAAAGAATACTTAAAAAAAAGGAATATTAAGGGCGTCCCCGGAAAAATACGTTGATATTGATTGTTTGGAAATTCTATAAAGTCTGATTTGATGATATTGATATGACATGAATAAAATATATGTTGGTGATTTGTTCATGGTGTTAAAATTTGATGTTTAACATTTTAATAATTTGTTGAAAAATATGATGAAAAAAATTGAATTGGAGCATGCTTTGTTTTCATAAAAATTGCATAGGCTCCACTGGCATAACATACATGTGAACGCATTATGTGTCTATATACGCGTACCTTTAAGATCTGTAACTTTGATGTTTAACTTTTCATTTAAACATTATAGTTATTCAATAAAACTAAATAAACTACATTTATCCTGCGCGCGCGTTTTTTCTGTCCCTGTCACTCTCAGTAAATTTGACGTAAGAGTGAGCGCAATAGCTGCAAAATGCGGGGAGGCCCTTAATAATTATTATGTATGAATCTTTTTATCCGTCTGCTTCACTTAAATACAACTTAACAATTATTTATCGAATAGAATCTCTTTATTGCATAATATTTGAAAAATATTAACGTAATTAAAACTAAAAAGATATACATAAAAATATTGTTTTATTGGAAATCAATCTTATTATTGCTTTCACAATATATTGTCATTGAAATTTTTAGTGATAACGACCAAAACCATACTTGGAAAAATATACTAAAATAAAACTTGTCACACAAAATCCTATATAAACCCCGTTTAAAGACTCAAAATGAATTACCCATTTCTTGAACAGTCGCCAACATTTGCAATTTGACTCTCTGAGGTCCGGAATACTTCCTTTGCCGATATTGTACCGGCGTACCATTCATTATGGACCCTGTACCGGACTGGGATTGCCCCAAACTTGTACCAGGCTGTACACCTTGTACCATATTAGTACCGATCGCACCAAAACTCTGTACCATTTCGTCCAAATTCGGATCATTCGATGTATCCATTGGTGTTACTTTAGTCGAGTCGTAATCTAGAATTTGTGGTATTTGGTTCGGTGTTCCACTTGTTATTGACCCACTTGGAACTTTCGGAATATTCATTGTATTTAGATTGGGTGTTCCACTCATTATAGATCCACTTGGAACGTTTTGTGGAATATTCTTTGAATTTAGATTCGGTGTTCCACTTGTTATCGACCCACTTGGAACATCTTTAGGATGTAAATTAGGTGTTCCACTCATTATTGATCTATTTTGCATATTCGGTCCTATATTAGGTGTTCCAGCAATAATAGAGCCAGTATTTTTATTTCGCATAGAACTTAATGGTTGGTTGTTAGATGGTTGTATATTCGGTGTTCCTGAGGTTATGGAACCAGAATAATATATTGGTAACATATTAAAATCGCCTGGAATTGGCTGATCATAATTATTTTGGGATAGCCTTCTAGTCTGATTAATTTGTTGATATCCGCTTGTAGGTTGACTAAATGAATTACTTCGCTGGTTGAATGAGTTGCTAGGTTGGTTGAATGCGTTACTCGGTTGATTGAAAGAGTTACTCGGTTGGTTGAAAGAGTTACTCGGTTGGTTGAATGCATTATTCGGTTGGTTGAATGAGTTACTCGGTTGGTTGAATGCATTATTCGGTTGGTTGAATGAGTTACTAGGCTGGTTGAATGTGTTACTAGGCGGTCCGAATTGAGAGTTCGGTAAAGTATTATTTAATGTTCCAGTACTTTTAGAAGCATTATTGACTGGGGTTCCACTAGTTATAGAACCGAATTGAGGAACATAATTATTATTATTCACAGATCCTTGGGACTTGTGGACGGGGGTCCCAAAAGTGATAGAACCACTTTGGGGCACCTCAAAATTACTGTTTATCATTGACCCTTGAGGTATTGTTTCTAGAACTTTCTTCATTTTATCTTTCTGTGATGTTGAAGGTACATTATTTTGTGGTGGACTGTTTTGGTACTTTTCGGGCACTTGATAGGGTACACCTTGCATGGATGGCGGGAGGTAATTTCGTTTCATTCTCGCTTCTACTTCCATTACTAAGTCTGGGCTAATAACTAAAAAAATGTGCAAACACAAACGAAAAAAATAATTAGCGGTTTTACGACAATGCAACATGCCTTTCTGGGTTTGAAAAACATATTTGAAAGATGGTTTACATGTTAAAATTTTGCGTAACGATAAATTGATTGGATTTTACTAAAGTACTCAAAAATATTTTTAATATAATTTTCTTATTCTTAGTCATGTGACAGTTTATTCGTACCAAACGACGATAGGCCTTCCCCCTTATCACGTAAGTACACTGTCCAAGCAAAACGTAGGTACAGTGAACACTTGGTGTCAATGTCACGTGATGTCCAGAAGTTTTAGTATCTCTGTCAAACCCTTCGGGGACATACGGCGTGAACGTTTGAGTAATCAAATATGTATTTCAAAAGTCAGACACAATTTAAATGATACTGATCGCTTCACCAGCGTTCGTATTATTATAATACAAATGTTTTATATTTTCATCTGTTTATGGGATATTTCCAGATCTAAGTTTCTTTAAATCAGGCCATTTCCGTAACCATAAAAAAGACATTTTAATCATACAATTTAAATACTTTAGTAAGATTAGATTTATTTATATTCGAATACAAAAATCTCTTATGAATATTAATTTCATAAATTAATTTATATCTCATTGAAACTATACCAATTTTACTTAATTTCATTTAAAAAATTTAACAATATTTACTAGTATGAACTATGGCGAAGCGATCAAGTACCTCGCACAACGAAATGCGTTTTAGTTTAGATTGATTCGATTAAGATATAACACGTTGGTTTCTAACATGACTACCTCAAACTAGCTCAACTTGTATTAAAATCATTGGTTATGCAAATATTCACAAGTTGCTAAAAATTTACAGTATAAAAATTTCTTGCACTTTAAATGTATTAATAGAAATAATATCACTCATTGTTCACGATGGGAATCATAATTAGTTTTAATGTACAAAGTGACTAAATTTAAACTATCTATAACGCGTGCATTTTTTAATTTTATTTTACCCATACTTTTCCACAGGCGCGCAAAATTTAAATATTTTATTAGTTATTAGCCTTTATTCATTTTTTCTGTAATTCTTAGACGTTAATTTTAATCAAATCAATCGTAAAGCAAATCAAAAATGATATTCTACTAAAAAATCACAACATTGCACTATATGCAAAAAAAACAAACTCTTTTAAAACTTGCAAAAACATTGGTCCATATTTACTACTGTGATAACAAAAACAATTATCTAGCATTCGGTCAATAAAAACCATTCGTTCATTTCTTATTGAACAAGTTTGATACACAATCGGGGAAAATACCACCATACACTGACGACTACACAAGGAGTAGTCAGACCTTCGGAATAAGAAATTCCTTAGTAACTTTTGAAAGTTATTAGGGGAAAAGATTGCAAAACAAAGATTTTGCAAACTTAGAAAAATATCCCTTAAATTGCCCCAATACGCTTGGAAGAAATGGAGTAGTGCCGACAGCGACACTACACAGCATCAAAATGGTTAAATCATAGCTAAATAATATTAATATCAGAGGGATTGTGCATCAAATTTGTGCAAACACTTTCAATCGTTCAATAACTCACTCGTTCACTAATTGAATGAGCCGAAACACAACTACAAAACATAAAAAAACAATCAACTACTTTGGTTGAACACTGTTTTATTACAATATGTTTTTGCATTAAAATATGCATATTTCTCACTGATAATTTAATTTAATTCGGAATAAAAATAATATTTTTGAAAGTCCTTTAATTTATATTATTATATTTTTTTGTACCCAATCATAATAATAAAACAGTATTCCAACCACACAAACACACACACAAGACCCAATTCGGGGATCGAACCCATACGAACCTGGCGGTCTTTCCGTGACAGTGAGTAGACCCGTCCTTCGTACCCTCACACTGCCCGATGGTGAGGAAGTCGACTGAGGGAGTAAATAAAAAAAATACGATGAGAAAAAGATGTTTTATTTGACTTAGAAAGTACATACACACATAAACTCACGACTAGAAATGCCTAAAGAAGGGGTAGCCAGAGATTTGAAATACGAAATTTATTAGCCACTTTTGGAAGTTGAACTGGGAAAGTATTGTAAAATAAAGTTTTTTGGTGATGGACCTTCAACAGCATCGCCCAAAAATCACTTTAAAAGCCCCGTAAGGACACCCACGGGAAGAAATGAGGTAGTGCTTTTAAAAGTTGACCCTTCACAGTACCACAATGTACAAAACAAGAATATAATTAATTGGAAATTCTTTACAACATCACTCAATTCATTTGAATAATAAACATGACATTAACTGTGAGTTTTAAAAATAAATAAATTTGAACACACCTGCAGGGCAAGCAGGAGCACTATTTTATCGACACGATAACGGTTAGAATGAGATGGCAGTATACGATACTAAGTAAGAGCGTAAGAGATGGCTGCTTTATCCCACGCGATAACTAGTTTAAACACGGCTCGTGCTTGCCCTTCTGCTCATAAAATGACGTACGTTTTGTACTGAATTTAGGCATGGAAAACTTTCCTATTACCAAAACTGTGAATTATTCATATCATTACGCATAAAAATAATAAATAGTACATAAGTTATCGTAATTATAAAAAGTAATATATATTAAAATTTATTATTTTTTTCTTATATCAGTTTTTATGACACCAAAAAAAAGTTGTACTTAAATACATGGCGTTATTTGTTCAGTGATATATAAATATACTAAATTTCGAGTTTTCGTACAAACATATACTCACGGGCGTAAATCCCAAAAGGGGTAGCCAGAGCTTCCGAGCTAGAAACTCGTCAGCCACATTTGGAAGTTGATAGGGGAGAAGATGGAAAATATAAAGTATCGTTGGTGATGGGTCTCCAACTGCATCGCACAAAAACCACTTAGAAAGCTCCACACCCTTAGTCGCCTCTTACGACACTCGTGGGTAGAAAGGGGTTGAGACATTCTAAGCCGGCACTACACGGCAATTTTCGTACATTAAGTATTAATTTCAGCAATATTATCAATAATAATTAAATCCATTAATTAGTTCATTGACGTTTTTACCGACTATTCATTTAACAATTAAAACTTACCATATTAGTAGACGTAGAATCTTCAGTAGAAGGTCCGTGTCTTTTGTTTGTGTTGTACCTGGAATATATCATTTAAACATAACTAAAGGAGAAAGAAAATAAGGGATAGATTTCAAATAAAAAATATTTTAAAATTAAATGTATATATTGTTAACGGTGAGGAAAACATCGTGAGGAAACCCACATGGCTGAGTTGTACTTAGTATTCGTACAAAACGGCGATAGGCCTGCCCCCTATCACGTGAGTACACTGTCCATGCAAAACGTGGGTACACTGAACACCAGGTGACAAAGTCACGTGATGTTCAGAAGTATTAGTACCTCTGCCAACCCCTTCGGGGATATTCGGCGTGCACGTTTATGTTATGTTATGTAAATGTATATTGTACTCAGAATGATATTTTATTATTAATCTGAATTTAAGCTATCACAAATGATATATTATATTGCTTAGAATGTATATGTAATTGCGTAGAAAGGGGTAGCGACATTCTAGGCCGGCATTACACGGCAAAAAAAAAACTAATTTTTTTAATGTCTTTCGTAAATATTTAAATAAATGTTATATTTTTTATAATATATTTTGCTGTGTAGTGTCGGCTTAGAATAGCACTACCCCATTTCTTCCGGTGGGTGTACGTTAGAGGCGACTAACGGTATTGGGGATTTTTGGGCGATGCGGTTGGAGACTCATCACCAACAACCTTTATTCTACCATCTTTTCCCCACTCAACTTCCAAAAGTGGCTGAGGAATTTGTAATTCCTTAGCTCTAGCGACCCCTTCTAGGGATTTATAGCCGTGAGTATATGTATGTATGTATGTATTTTTTATAAATTTGGTTTCAATAATATAATTATATATTTTACCTGCACAAAGTTTCGTCCGCCGATTCTCTGTTGTCGCCGTGACTCGTCGAGCTATCCGACGCCTGACAACAAATTCATATATTTAGAAAGTTTTCATTTTGAAAAAGTTTTGGTTTTGCTGAGTTATACTTTCATGCGAGTTACGCCCGATTTCTGAATTGAGCATTAAAGCTGAGAACGACTTAAATATCGTTTTGTCTCATTCAGTTGTTAAGATTTAAATAAGATAGAACGATACTTAAGTTGTTCTCAGCTGGAATACTCAATTCAGAAATCGGTCGTTAGTAATTTAGTATGTCACGCAAGAAATGAGAAACGACAGAAAAGCCATACAAAAAAAAACTGCCTACTCTTCATGATACCTATAAGGATCTAGACGTCAGTATTATTGCGATGCCCCATTGAAGGGTATCACGATTGTTTTAAGAAATTACCACAATTTGTGAAGAGCAATAAATAAATAAATCTAAGAATGTACAAGAATGACACTGACTGCAAAAAGTAACCAAAATATTAAAGGAGCTGATATTTTAAAATTTCAGCAATCCATTAGCAGAAACTAATGAATTGCTCAAAAAAATCAAAGCAATTTACTAACTTAAAATTATATGTTTTTGTTCATGAAAACCTCATGTGGGGATTATTACTAAAACATAAATAATGAATAAAGGAAAGAAAATTTTCGACACAGGCGGAAACCGAACCCGCGACCTCGGGTATACGCCCCGTCACAACACACAACCGTAAACATATGTATGTTTATTAGTTAAATAGGTTTTATTATTTCTGTAATTCAATGTAATTGACGTCAAGTAAATATTATTATCTTTTACCACACTACACAGAAACATATTTAAAATAAATATATTTAAGTAAATACATACATATACGTATATATATACGACGTGATAGCTCAATGGGAAAAAAACACCGGTTATCCTGCAAACGACTAGTGTTCTTTACTGAAGACACATGTGTGGTTAATTTATCAAGGTTGTTAACGGTGAGGGAATAATCGTGAGGAAACTTACATGGCTGAAATGTACTTAGCAACAAAACGGCAATATGGCTGCCCCCTATCACGTGAGTACACTGTCCATGCAAAACGTGGGTACTCTGAACACCGGGTGACAAAGTCACGTGATGTTCAGAAGTATTAGTACCTCTGCCAACCCCTTCGGGGATATTCGGCGTGAACATTTATGTAATGTGTTGTAATGTTAGATACGTACCGTCCCGCCCAGCGTCCTGTCCAACGGCGCGGCGCCGTCGCTGGCGCGGCGAGCGAAACAGGGCGCTACAATATGTATGGAACTATTTTATCATATACACATACAAAACAAAACTGGTAAAAGATAAACTCATAATACATATACTCACGGCTATAAATCCCTAGAAGGGGTAGCCAGAGCTAAGGAATTAAAAATTCCTTAGCCACTTTTGGAAGTTGAGTGGGGAAAAGATGGTAGAATAAAGGTTGTTGGTGATGGGTCTCCAAGCGCATCAAAGCCCCAATACCGTTAGTCGTCTCTTACGTACACCCACCGGAAGATATAGTGCTATTCTAAGCCGGCACTACACAACATGAAAGTATTTTTTCATATATTGAATGCTGTGTAGTGTCGGAGCATAATAACACTAAGGGCCAGTTTCACCACTCACAGATAAACTCTCTGATAGTCTATTCGGCACTTATCTGCCGGATAAACAACAAGTTTCGGTTTCACAGGTCTCAGATAGTAATATCTTGCAGATAAACTCCCTGGTATCTTATCAGTCACATCAAGTGGCTGTTAAATTCTTATCCGGCAGATAAGAAACTTTTTTCACATTTTTTTCATAATTTACCGCCACTTGTAGACGGTAAGTTATTAAACTGCTTTGCCAATGTTCAAATTGTAATAAGAAGTGCTCTAACATGGACCTATTTGAATTTTTGGAATAATTTTTAATATATATTTTTGGCCTCTGCAAGCGACACCAATAAGTCCGTTTCTTCTGAGTGAAGTTAACATTCCTTCCACTTTTTTTTTCCATAGTAAATTATAAAAACGAAACTCAACACAGCAAAAAATCAAAACAAAGTTGAACAAACAAACACTTCACTCGGTTGCCCAACAACATTTGCGTTGCGTTTCGAGATTCCATTTCTCACGAAAGCTCTTAAATCGTAATTCATAATTGTGTGACATATACACGGTAACAAACATTTAAAAGCATTTTTCTAAATAAAAACAATTGTTTCTGATTGTATTTTTAATAAAACTGTTGGTTTTATGACAATTCAAAATGTTTTTAATAAGACTTAATTTACAAATATTAAAACTAAACGCATAAAAGCGACGTTGCCGTCTTGTTTATTTTTATCTGTCAGGTAAATTTAACTAACGGGTAATTTACTTGATAGATAGATGGTGAAACCTACAAAATATATCAGCCACTTTTATTCATCAGATAACGTGATGTGGCAGATAACTATCTGAAACTTTATCTGTTAGTGGTGAAACTGGCCCTTAGTCAGAGCTTAACTGTTGGAAATACTTCAGAAACTTACTTAATAACAAGACGGCAACGTCGCTTTTATGCGTTTAGGTTTAACATTTATGAATTAAGTCTTATTAAAAACATTTTGAATTGTCATAAAACCAACAGTTTTATTAAAAATAGAATCAGAAACAATTGTTTTTATTTAGAAAAATGCTTTTAAATGTTTGTTACCGTGTATATGTCACACAATTATGAATTACGATTTAAGAGCTTTCGTGAGAAATGGAATCTCGAAACGCAACGCAAATGTTGTTGGGCAACCGAGTGAAGTGTTTGTTTGTTCAACTTTGTTTTGATTTTTTGCTGTGTTGAGTTTCGTTTTTATAATTTACTATGGAAAAAAAAAGTGGAAGGAATGTTAACTTCACTCAGAAGAAACGGACTTATTGGTGTCGCTTGCAGAGGCCAAAAATATATATTAAAAATTATTCCAAAAATTCAAATAGGTCCATGTTAGAGCACTTCTTATTACAATTTGAACATTGGCAAAGCAGTTTAATAACTTACCGTCTACAAGTGGCGGTAAATTATGAAAAAAATGTGAAAAAAGTTTCTTATCTGCCGGATAAGAATTTAACAGTCACTTGATGTGACTGATAAGACATCAGGGAGTTTATCTGCAAGATATTACTATCTGAGACCTGTGAAACCGAAACTTGTTGTTTATCCGGCAGATAAGTGCCGAATAGACTATCAGAGAGTTTATCTGTGAGTGGTGAAACTGGCCCTTAACCTTTTTAAGATTTATAATCGAGAGTTTAAGTAAGTATAGTTAAATTTAGATGTATTTTTTTTAAGGTGCTTAGGGACGGCTTAGAATAACACTACCCCATTTCTTCCCCTTGGTGTACGTAAGAGGCGACTAAGGGTGTTGGGGATTTTTAAGGGATTTTCGGACGATCCGTTGAGAGACCCATTACCAACAACCTTTAATACCTGATGACATTTTGTATCTAACAGAAAATAAATTCAAAGTAATCATAAAACGCAGTCTTCATTTAAAAGCTTATTACATATTAAATGATAATATGATAGATGAAACTGCTTGGTTTCACCAGGGCTCTATTCAGGATATTTCCAGACATACACCAATGACTAAGAAAAGATGTGTGTTGCCGAGTTTCTTACGGGTTCTTCTCGCAACAATACACCTTCCGAATCTGAAGTAGAGTCAGTAGTGTAAGATTTAAATTATACGTAAGTTTGTGACGTTCAAAAAATAGAGAACAATTCTTTTTATTTTGAAATAAATATTTTATATCTTTTTTTTACTATATTTACCCCAATAAACTTTTAAAAAGTGTCTGAGGAATGTCTAAATACGCAACCCCTGATAGAGACTTATAGTCGTATATGTATATATGTTTTTTAAGCGTTTTTTTTAAACATTTATTTATATTATATATTTACTTATACTCACGCCCATTGTTGCCATAGGGGTAGGCAGAGACTATAGATAGCCACTTTGTACGATCCAGGCAAATCACTTTTGCTTATAATACATTCATCATTCTTCTCATACATGCTCCTTTATTCTTCATACTTCGGACGCCAGCCTTCTTGAGCACACTCTGTATTTGGTCCAGGTGTGTCCTCCGTGGTCGTCCTCTACTAACATTACCTTCCACGTTGGTTCTATAGATCTCTTTCTATTGTATTACCTAGTATGCCATATTTATTTTATTGCATATTTGTATGCCGTCTAGTGTCGGTTTAGAATAGCACTACCTCATTTCTTCCGGTGGGTGTACGTAAGAGGCGACTAACGGTATTGGGGCGATGCGGTTGGAGATTCATCACCAACAACCTTTATTTTACCATCTTTTCCCCACTCTACTTCCAAAAGTGGCTAGGGAATTACTAATTCCTTAGCTCTGGCTACCCCTTCTAAGGATTTATAGCCGTGAATATATGCATGTATGTATATATATAATTTTGAAATGTTATTTTAATGTACTCACCATGTTTGGGCGGCCGCAGCAAGTGTTGGTCGCGACCTCCGCAGTATCGAGACCAGTCCGCCGCCACCGTCTGACGGACATACGGACAAATACTATTATTTATATGTATTTGCCTCAAAATGTATATATTGTTGCCGTGTAGTGCCGGCTTAGAATGTCACTACCCCTTTCTACCCACGGGTGTCATGAGAGGCGACTAATGATATGGTATTTGGGCGATGCGGTTGGAGACCCATCACCTATTTTACTTTATTTCTACCATCTAGTCCCCCATCAACTTCCAAATATGGCTGAGGAGTTTCCAGCTCTGAAGCTCTGGCTACCCCTTTTGGGATTTATAGCCGTGAGTATATGTATGTATTGTAAGGTTTTATACTTTTAAGAAATGTATAAGACCTTACAATACAAACAAGATGACATGATAGTCCAGTGGGTAGAACACCCGCCCGAAAAACAGAAGGGCGTGAGTTCCAATCCTGGGACGGGCCTACACCAATTTGTCTTTTCTAAAGTCATATGTGTGGTTAATTTATCATGGTTGTTAACGGTGAGGGAAAACATCGTGAGGAAACCCACATGGCTAAGTTGTACTTAGTCATGTGACAGTGTATTCGTACAAAACGGCGATAGGCCTGCCCCCTATCACGTGAATACACTGTCTAAGCAAAACGTGGGTACCTTCTCTGGAAACTAGATGGCGCTTGCCATGTGAGTTCAGGAGTATTGGTACCTCTGCCAACCCCTTCGGGGATAAACGGCGTGAACGTTTATGTTATGTTATGTTATGTTAAATGTGAAGTGTAAAGTATTGAAATAATGTGAATGAAACTCGAGAGGTCTGTTACGAACACACAAAGTGGCAATCTATTGTTTCTGCCCACCTCAATCGGAATTCATATAATGAGTATCACGTACCCTATACTTTTGTGGAACTATCACTTAAAAAAACATACATACATATACTCACGGCTATAAATCCCTTAACGGGGTAGCCAGAGCTTTGTAATGATAAATTCCTCAGCCACTTTTGAAAGTTGATTGGGGAAAAGTTGATAATAATAAACGTTTTTGGTGACGGGTCTCCAACCACATCGCCCAAAAATCACTTAAAAAGCCCCTATACCCTTAGTCGCCTCTTACGATCACCCACGGGTAGAAATGGGGTAGTGTTATTCTAAGCCGACACAACACGGCATATAATATAATAATAATATAAAAATATAATGATTGTTTGGTTTTTTTATGTTTCATTCGTAATGTATTATAAAAATATGTGGGAGTCATGTTAGAGCGCACACTACTGCGGACTCACTCGCACATAGCAGCGTCTCACTCATATCCTACATCGCGGTATGTAAGTGTTTTTCGAGCTAAGCATAAATACAAATTATAAGTTGGTACGCAGCAGGGTGTACTGGCCAGAATATTTTTGCTGTTTCCACAAGTAGTATTAAACTAGCTGACCCGACAGACTTCTTACTGTCAAATTTGCCTTCAAACTGTAGTCATTTTTTCCCGTACCCTAAGTTCAATCAGGCGTGAATATTTTATTATTCAATTTTTTCCTGGATAAAAAGTATCGTATATTTGATAATTTGGATTATTATCTAGCATTCTGCCAAATTTCATTTATATACATTATGTACTTGATGAGACTTTCCGTCTCAAACACATAAACATACAAACATCTAAACTTTCACATTTACAATATAACATAACATAACATAAACGATCATACCGTTTATCCCCGAAAGGGTTGGCAGAGGTACCAATACTTCTGAACTCACATGACAGCGCCATCTAGTGTCCAGAGAAGATACCACGTTTTGCTTAGACAGTGTACTCACGTGATAGGGGGCAGGCCTATCGCCGTTTTGTACGAATACACTGTCACATGACTAAGTACAACTCAGCCATGTGGGTTTCCTCACGATGTTTTCCCTCACCGTTAACAACCATGATAAATTAACCACACATATGACTTTAGAAAAGACAAATTGGTATAGGCCCGACCCAGGATTGGAACTCACGCCCTTCTGTTTTCGGGCGGGTGTTCTATCCACTGGACTATCATGTCATTTACAATATGAATAGGAAAAATAAATCAAAATTACCAACTAGAATGATTCATAGTGATATTGATGATATTGTAATACTCACGTTAAAAGGCGTGCAGTCGGTGGACACGCAAGATATACCTGGCGACTGGAAAATTACATTATATTACATTTAGTTCATATAAATATATTAAAACATAAAGTACATTAAGATAGGTTTTCAATATACATACATATACTCACGGCTATAATACCCTAGAAGGGGTAGCCAGAGCCAAGGAATTAAAAATTCCTCAGCCACTTTTGGAAGTTGAGTGGGGAAAAGATGGTAGAATAAAGGTTGTTGGTGATGGATCTCCAACCACATCGCCCAAAAATCCAATAAAAAGCCCCAATACCGTTAGTCGCCTCTTACGACACCCGTGGGTAGAAAGGGGTAGCGACATTCTAAGCCGACACTACACGGCCATTTCAATATAATTTTTTTGTCAAGCCTCGAATCGTTTTTTTTAGTTTTTGTTACTATGCCGTGTAGTGCCGGCTTAGAATGACACTACCCCTTTCTACTCACGGGTGTCGTAAGATGCGACTAACGGTATTGGGACTTTTTAATGGATTTTTGGGCGATGCGGTTGGAGACCCTTCACCAACAACTTTTACTTTACCATCTTTTCCCCACACAATTTTCCAAAAGTGGCTGAGGAATTTCTGATTTCTTAGCTCTGGCTACCCCTTCTAGGGATTTACAGCCGTAGGTATATGTATGTATGTTCCATTTTACTTCCAAGAAAATATTGTGTGTGCTCAGTTAAATGTTTTTGATGTCATATGGTTTTTGTTTACAATATTTCTTTATATTTGGGTTTAATAAAATCTACCTGGGCAAACTATATATTTTGTAAGATAAAGATAGATAGATAAAACATTTATTTCCACAACTAAGACACACAAATTATAAAAACATAATTACATACATTACAAAACCAAAAGAAGGAATTAAAAACTCCTCAGCCACTTTTGGAAAATTGTGTGGGGAAAAGATGGTGAAATGAAGGTTGTTGGTGATGGGTCTCCAACCGCATCGCCCAAAAATCCCTTAAAAGCCCCAATACCGTTAGCCGCATCTTACGTAAACCACCGGTAGAAACGGGGTAGTGCTATTCTAAGTCGATACTACACAGCGTATAGAACTTATAGAGAAATAAAGGATATGTAATATTTGTGTCCATACCTGTCGTGTGGCGGCCACGGTGTGGCGGCGGCCCACGCTGGGCGGCGCGGCGCGGTGGCGGGGCGAGCGCTCCGACACCGGACTGAACTAGATGGGGGAAGTGTGTTATTTTGTGGGTTTAATATGTATTAACTGTATTCAAAATATAGATTATAGTATTCTGTACTTCATTAGCTATACAATGGTGTAAGTTTCATCTAAATCGATGGCATAGTTTTAGAGATAAAGTGGAACACAAAGCGGTGCGGTGCCGGGGGGAGCGCGCCGACACCGGACTGAACTAGATTATGAGTTTTGTGTTATTGTTGGAAATATTGTTGCTTATTTGTATTGGAAATGTTGGTTATTGTAGTAGTCTACTTTATTATCTTTAGATTGGTGCAAGTTTCATCAAAATCGGTTGGATAGTTTCAGAGACATTCAGAGATAAAGTGGAATAGAATGCGCCGCGGTGCCGGGGGAACGCTCCCACACCGGACTGAACTAGATTATGTATTTGTGTGTTAATTAATGGGAATATTGTTGATTACTTGTATTGAAATCGGTTGGGTAGTTAATCAGAACAAAAACACAGTAAAAATGTTAAAAAAACTGCTATAGTATATGTACAGAGGTGGGTAAAAAATCGTGGATCAATCGCTACAAAGAGATAGTTGGGCGTTTTTTATTTTCGTTGTACCAGTAATATTTTTTCTAGAATTATAAAAAGTTCATTAATATGCCATAATTTTATTTTTTTATAACCAATAATAACTAATCTTTATATTTAATTTGAAGTATGCACTGTAGTATTATTAATTATAGTTTAAATTAAATTATTTCATTCGATGGGAGCATTTCCACATTCCACAGAGTTACAAAGTAATTTCATTCTATTTCCATAGGTTTTCATCTACTGAGTTACGTTTTGTTTAATGCGATCTTAATTAGTTTTCATTATCTAAAACATTATGATACTTCCCTAGTCATACATATTTAAAGCAAAAAGAAGGATTTTGATATATTTCTTAAAGCTGTTTTGTTTTGTGTAAAATGTGTAAAATTTGGCAATAAAAAATATTTTTAGAGTAATGTTACACGGGACAATAACTCAGTAGAACACTGTCGTCTCTAAGTGGAAACCTTAAGGTGGATTCACATTGAATGGTGTTTAGAGTCTGAAATGAAAATATTGTTTTATTACAATTTTAAACGTGACAGTGACAAAAAAACAATGAAATTTTTCGTTACAAAATATGCGAAAAAGCCAACTAAATTAACAAAAATAATCTTTCTAACAAATTTCGCCAAATTCTTAAACTGTCAATTATAAATTACAAAAAATATTTTATTAAAAAATATCTTTCTTAGATAAAACAAATTAACAAAAACAATTCTTCTATTCAATTCAATGAAACAGTCAAACAATTTGATCACAATTATTAAATATTTTTTTAATTGGTTCATGTGTTTTAACATTGTTACAATCCAGAATACAGTTCTCGACAATGTCATTGTTCAGGGAGAAAAGGTTTAGGGAAGTGATCGCTGTTGAATTTTAATTTTGATCCCACAATGTAACAAATGACTCACTGTTAGTTGCTTCTGTGGTACGTAGTAGTAGCCAGATAGTTAAGTTTAAGAAAAAATATGAATGAGGTTATAAAATATAAAATTATAATTTAGTATAATAAATTTATTTTGAATCCAGCAAATTACAATATGCATATGGCTCTACAGTTCCACTGAGTTACAATCCCATCCACTGAGAAATATTTTTGTTAAACGTAACTCACGGGAACGTAACGTATCGTCTGGCATCCGAAACAAATTATTGTTTGTGTTTGAAATTGTGATTTATCTAAAAATATGAACCAAACTATGCAAATGTAATACACCATGGTTCATAACAAAATAATAAAAGTTACTATAATCTTCATACATACTTCAAAACTGTCGCAAGTCAGTGGAGTTTCTTATTTACACTTTCAACCGCCCTTTAACAAAACGTGTCTAGACAGGCCGGTTGGTGCTGACAATATGTAGCGAAAACAAATAAGGCCGTTGGCACGTTGGTTAGGGCTGCTAGGGAAAAATAATATAGTATTGGTGTTACTTACATTTCAGCAATATGATAAAATATCAACGTCACTCAGTGTAATTTTCCACATGTTACCAATTTTGGTTATCTAAACAAAGTCTGAAATCTAACCATTTAAAAATGATATTCATTTATAAGCTGGACGAATAGGTAAGACTATACCATTTTCTACGTTTTGAAAATAAATCGGTGCTATTGATGTGCTAACAAATGGATATTTTAGGCTTTTTTCAATGCTCGTTGGTCGTGGGACATCTCGAAATAGGGATACTGTCTACTTTAATAATGAATAAAATTTAAATGTCTGATTTTTATTTAGAATAAAACTTTTTATGAAGTTGATTGGTATCCTACTTAGCTACTATATCATATTTTCCATACATAAAGTTTATCAAAACCGTGAAAAATTGTGGAATACCGATGGGACACGTCAAAAAGTGCAGGTACAACGAAAAAAAAAACCGCCCAGTTACGTATGTATGAATGTAGAAATTAATTTGTTAAAGTTAAAAGATATTGAAAACGGTAACAAAACTCATAAATTATGGTATCTACTTTAATAAATGTTTTTTTAGTAACCATACGTATACTACTAATAAATAAAGAATAAATAAAGGAAGGAAAAATTTCGACACAGGAGGGAATCGAACCCGCGACCTCGGGTATACGCCCCGACGCTCTGCCAACTGAGCTACCGTGTCAATTGGCTGCTAGTGCGAAATTCTTCTATCCTTTATTTCTTTTACACGTTTAAGTAGTGTTTGCGTTTCCTACCTCCGAATTTTTTACTAATTCGGAGGTCGCAGGTTCGATTCCCGCCTGTGTCGAAATTTTTCTTTCCTTTATTTATTAGTAATAATCCCCACATGAAATTTTCATGAACAAAAAGATTTAAATTATACGTATACTAGTTGCAACTAAATATCAAAATACTGTTTTAAAGCTTGTGTTTTTTTTAACCTATTATTACAAATAAACTTAAGTACTTAAAGAAGTATATGTTATGTAAGGCTGTGTGATAGAGTGAGAAATACTGTGATCCGTGAACGAGTAGGTTTGAAAGATGATGTAGTATGCAAGATAGAAAAAGGAATGTTGAGGTGGTTTGGGCACATAGAGAGGATGGATGAAAATAAAGTAGCGAAAGAGATATATAGAGCCAATGTGGATGGGATTGTTAGTAGAGGACGGCCTCGTAAAACGTTTCTTGACCAGATAGAAAACGTTCTTATAAAGGCGGGGGTCCGAAGTGAGAAGACTAAAAGAGCATGTATGAGAGGAATAATGAATGTAAGGGAAGCAAGAGAGGTTTGTCAAGATCGTACTAAGTGGCGATCGATAGACTCTGCCTACCCCAATGGGAATAATGGGCGTGAGTATAAGTAAGTAAGTATTACAAATGTCCCCAAAAAAAAGACTTCTGCCACAAGGAGATTTTTACTCCAAATAACTTCAGCTATCGCCCTATCACGTTTGGTTCGCAATTTTGTGGCCACTCTTAAGATTCATGTGCATTTAGTTAAAATAGCTTATTTTAATGTTTCAAGCAGACCAATTTTATTTATTAATATACATTTTTTTTTACATACATAGTAACCGCGATAGCCCAGTGGGTAGAACACTCGGTTATCGTGCAAACGACTAGTGTTCGAATCCTGGGTCGGGCCTACACCAATTTGTCTTTTATATAGACATATGTGTGGTTAATTTATCATGGTTGTTAACGGTGAGGGAAAACATCGTGAGGAAACCCACATGGCTGAGTTGTACTTAGTCATGTGACAGTGTATTCGTACAAAACGGCGATAGGCCTGCCCCCTATCACGTGAGTACACTGTCCATGCAAAACGTGGGTACTCTGAACACCAGGTGACAAAGTCACGTGATGTTCAGAAGTATTAGTACCTCTGCCAACCCCTTCGGGATATTCGGCGTGAACGTTTATGTTATGTTATGTTTTTTTTACATGTAAACTAATACTCCAAAAATATTTTAAGGGGCAAATAGTATGGCCTAGAAAATTCTACACTAGGAGCAATACATACACATACTCTAATATTCAGAAACTTTTTGGCCATTATTTAAATGATTTTACAATGTACTAATTTGTGAAGGTTGTTCTATCATAAGTTACCAAATATAATAAAATGAATATTAATTTAATGAATGTATTAACTTACGATTTCCAAGTCGTCATCAGCCTCTTGCTCCCAAGTGAGACTTGGCATTGAAACCAGCCCGTCGGTGGTGGATTCCTGAAAACATATTTGAGATATGTAGAAATAATATTAATAATTGAATACTAACTATAAATATAAACAACATACATACATACACTCACGGCTATAAATCCCTTAACGGGGTAGCCAGAGCTTTGGAATGTAAAATTCCTCAGCCACTTTTGGAAGTTGATTGGGGAAAAGATGGTAATAATAAATATTTTTGGTGACGGGTCTCCAACCACATCGCCCAAAAATCACTTAATAAGCCCCTATACCCTTAGTCGCCTCTTACGATCACCCACGGGTAGAAATGGGGTAGTGTTATTCTAAGCCGACACTAAACGGCTTAATATAAACAAATTATTGTTTTATTGACTTTGGTAGCTCCGTGGAAAAAGATATGTATTTTAATATTAATAACATCATGTATTATTTTTTTACATACATTACATAAATGATTTTTTGTAAATGGCTCCTTCTTAATATTCTGTATTATCAATGTTAACATCTATGATTGCTGTATAAATTACAATTTAAAACAAAAAAATATAAATGTTAGTATATAAAAAATCATATTTAACAATATATTAATGACTAAGTAATATTATTATTTCTATATTGAAACTAATATTTCAGTAATCTTTTCTGCAATTTCAGGTCTAAAATCGTTGTCAATTTCAAAGTAAACAGGGCATGATATATCTACCTTATTGCTTGTAAGATCTAGCGGCTGACCGTTCGGAGAATCCATTTGTTCTGAAACAAACAAACATTATATTAAATATATTTCATGTGCTTAAAAATGCAGAGCTGTAGTGTGAAGAATAAAAGAGCATGTATGAAAAGATTGATGGATGTGAACGAAGCTAGAAGTTTTCCAAGTCGTACAAATTGCATGATTGCATTGAGTTCTGTGATATTGTCAAGTATTTTGATCTAAAGTAAAATAATTATTTATTTATGGGATATCAACATTATAGAATACTTTTTCATATTCACCAAAAGCCGAATTGAGTTTACATTCGTATACTCACGCGATTTGTTCTCATTAGAGTAGACAGAGACTATTGATAACC
Organism: Bedellia somnulentella; assembly: GCA_963576735.1. Taxonomy (NCBI): domain Eukaryota; kingdom Metazoa; phylum Arthropoda; class Insecta; order Lepidoptera; family Bedelliidae; genus Bedellia; species Bedellia somnulentella. Next base: position 138,198 of record OY755199.1, read on the forward strand.
ACTTCATAAGATCCTGGCAAACCTCTTTCACTTCATTTACATTCATAAATCTTTCTATAACATACATACATATACTCACGGCTATAAATCCCTAGAAGGGGTAGCCAGAGCTTAGGAATTAGAAATTCCTCAGCCACTTTTGCAAATGTGAGTTGGGAAAAGATGGTAAAAATAAAGGTTGTTGGTGATGGGTCTCCAACCGCATCGCCCAAAAATCCCTTAAAAGCCCCAACACCGTTAGTCGCCTCTTACGTACACCCACCGGAAGAAATGGGGTAGTGCTATTCTAAGCTGACACTACACAGCTATAAATTTTTTCTTTCTATAAATGATACATTATTCTTCAGACTATGAACAACTACCTTTTTAAGCATATTAACTATTTGGGATTTATATACGTGAATATACGTATGTTTGTATGTATGGGTTGCCAAATCTGTAAAGGTGCCAAAGCTGTGTGGTGTCGGCTTAGAATAGCACTACCCCATTTCTTGCGGTGGGTGTACGTAAAAGGCGACTAACAATATTGGGGCTTCGATGCGGTTGGCGACCCATCACCAATAACCTTAGTTTTACCATCTTTTCCCCACGCAACTTCTAAAAGTGGCTGAGGAATTTCTAATTCCCTAGTTCTGGCTACCCCTACAAGGGATGTATAGCCGTGAGTATATGTATGTATGTATAGAGTACATAAATCTGTAGGTTTTAAAATCTGCAAACGACATATTTATGAATATGTGTGTATGTTTGTATGTAGTGTCCCTGCTTACCATCATCCCCGCTTTGTTGTTTGATAGTCTTGTCCAGCAACAGGTGGTAGGTGGCGTACAAACTATCGAATGTCTGCTCCTGTAGAGCCTGTCGATACAATAATATACATACATTAAATTGGCGAGTCTGTTTGTAACAATTAATGCAATAACATGTATTAGTTCGGTCTATTTAGACCCAAAATTAAGGGTTTATATTCCCATCAAACCGTAAGTTGGTATAATTTTTTTAAAACAAAAATATAATTTAAAAAAATAATGGTAATATTATACGGATACTATCGCTGTTTTAATTTAATTTAGGCTTAATACAAATTCATTTTATTTGCTATTTAGAGATTAACGTTTCCTATAGTACCAATATAATAGTTTCATTAAATCATGATTACTATCGCAAACAGTCTCATAAAATTAGAGAAAAAATAATAATATAATACCGCACACTCACTTTTTCATTCATTTTTAAACAGCATCACTTTCAACTTCACTTCACTCATCACATTCACTTATAAAGCTGTATACTTATTCGCATTTAAGTACTTACGTACCATGAAAATTATCCTAATTAAACATGTAGTTTTTAGATTATAAGTATACTGTTAAAACTGTGTATTGTATTCACTGTCAGGAAGAGCGCCCTCCCCTGAGAGACAGGCCTTGCCTAGTTCAGGGGTGGACTAATCATTCTACCCCAGATCTATACACACATTTAATTTTTTCTACATGTCCAATAGTTTTTAAGATTTTCTTGTAATAAAGATTTTTATTATTATTTTGGGTATGACATTTAGTTCCTCGCCTCTCCCATGGCCGAAAAAGAAAATATAAATTTTAAATGGGAGAGGCGGTACTCCCCGACAAGAGCACAGTCGGTCGGGGTCAGGGAGTCAGGTTCAAGAACCGACGGACGATCCGAGCCGTATATCTGTGTGTGTATCTGTGTGTATATCTGTGTGTGTATCGAGCAGCACCGCGCACTGCATTTGTGCTGGAACCGACACGCCACAGAAATCCAACCGCCTCAAGTTGGTCGCGAGGCTGGTTGGAATTAACCCGTTCGCGGACAAAACAATTGGGATTATTTCTGTCGAAGTCACACCCCACATGTCGGTGATCTCGTGAGCCAGATCGAGATATTTCCGACGCTTCTCGGTTTCGGCTTTCACGAGACCCTCGTCATGAGGGATAGTGACATCCACTAGAAATACCCTCGACTGCGACCGATCCCATACCACGATATCAGGCTTATTCGCTAGAATAGTCCTGTCCGTGATAACGGATCGGTCCCAATAGATTTTGGCACGGTCGTTTTCTAGGATTGGCTCCGGCAGATACTTGTAATACGGCAGCCTCTGTTGCAAGAGTCCGTATTTCAGAGCGAGCTCCTGATGCAGGATTTTGGCTGCTTGGTTGTGTCTGTGCAAGTACTCAGTGTTAGCAAGAGCCGAACAACCGGAAATAACATGCCTAAGTGACTCTCCGGGACGGCCACATGCTCGACAAACGTCTGTGGTACCGTCCTTTAGGATGTATTTCCGATAGTTCCGCGTCTTGATAACCTGGTCTTGTATTGCACAGACAAAACCTTCGGTTTTCCCAAAGAGGTCCCCGAAACGCAGCCAATGCAGGGAGGCTTTACGGTCAACGAAAGGTTCGTGAAGTACCTTGTAAAACCTCCCGTGCAGCTCCTTCTCTTTCCATACGGACTCCCGATCAGAGGTGCTAAGTACCTCCGGGGTTCGCCAATCCTGTGAGGCCAACGATAAGGGAGTCAGTCCTTTATCACTAGCGACCACCTCTCCCCGAATACTATCATCCGTCATCGTCAAAAAATAGTTTCTGAGGTTGCATACCTCGCGGTTGTGCATGGTTTTGGCACTCAAGAGGCCTCGACCACCACACTTCCGCGGGATATACAATCTCATAACCGACGACCTCGGATGATGCATTCGATGAGAGGTCATCATCGTGCGGACTCGTCTGTCCAGAGCGTCTAGTTCGGACTGAGTCCATCTGAGCACGCCAAACGTGTACATCAGTACAGGCATGACCCAGGAGTTAATGGCTCGGATCTTATTAACGCCTGACAAGTAGCTATTAAGCACACTTTTCAGGCGTTCATAAAACTCCTCGCAAACACCCTGTTTCACGTCTGCCACCTTCACACCGATGGTTTGTGACATGCCCAGATACCGGTATGTTTCAGTTTCGGAGAGTGCTCTCAAATGATTGGTGCCGACATCGACACCATCAGAGTGCACGACATGCCCCTTCTCGACATGAATGACCGCACACTTATCGACCCCGAGCTCCATCTTGACGGAACCACTGAAATCGTCAGTGATCGTCAGTAGCTCCGCCAATCTGTCAGCCGTGGGGGCGTAAAGCTTCAGGTCATCCATGTAAAGGAGATGAGGCAAGCGTGGTTAATTATTATTATTATTACGAATTATTAAAAAGTACAAGGCTACCCTGGTATTAACCACAAATAATGTTAAAGAAGAAAAGGGTATAACGCAAGAGCAGCAAATGGTTCAGTACTAATTTAGTTTATTAAAAAAAAAAAGACAATATTAAAATCATAACTTTTTTATATCATAAATTTAGAAATGTTCGTAATCAGCTACATTTATCCTGAAACATTTTTGCGATCGATGACATCTGAATCTTTAAAAAATCACAACTTCACAATAAGTTACTTTTATTGAAAAAAAAAAAAGCAGTTTATAAACACACCAAAAATTACAGATACATAGTAAATTGATGATCCTTGCACTAGGCGGAGCCTGTATCGCAAGGATCGGTAAAACAAAAACTACCAAAAAAAAAATCAAATTAGTTCTTTATTTTTGTGAATAGTTATAGAAAAAAAAAACAAAAAAAAAAGTTATTAGATGAATTTGCATGTATATCGTACTATCGTGTCGTTATCGCATATGTATGATAATATTTGCGAATACTTGTTATAGGCCAAGTTGAGAACTGAATTTACATACATATACTCACGTCTATAATTCCCTAGAAGGGGTAGCCAGAGCCAAGGAATTATAAATTCCTCAGCCATTTTTGGAAGTTGAGTGAGGAAAGGGCGGTAAAATAAAGGTTTTTGGTGATGGGTCTCCAACCGCATCGCCCAAAAATCCAATAAAAAGCCCCAATACCCTTAGCCGCCTCTCACGACACCTGTGGGTAGAAAGGGGTAGCGACATTCTAAGCCGGCACTACACGGCTGACTGAACTGAATTTATAAACACTAATTGTAAGGTTTGCTGTAAGTATGCCGAACTAATAAGTTAGGTTATTACCTACTAGATGGCGTAAATTTTTTCTCTTCCTGTTACTGTTTTATTTACAATAAAAACGTAAATATACATTTCTATTCACTATTTCTAAGACTAAATGCTATTGTTGTGTATGTTTAACTATTTATACATGCTTATTATTGCCTTCGGGGCCGTCCATTAATCACGTGAGGCTGGAAAGGGGGGGGGAGGGATTTGATAAAAATCACATCACGAAAATAACACAAGAGGAGGTGAGGTGTAAAAAGATATGACATCGTCAAACGCGCGACTCGTATTAGTACAATAAAACAACGCGGCAGTAGGCTAGCCCATAATAGCCATAAGTGGGAGCGAGATAGAAACACTGATATTGATTTATGACCGTGCTGCAGCGAGTCGGTGAAAATACTATAGTATTTGTATTTATTTATTCATCAAACAATATTCATTGTGTCAGAATTGATACAACTAACTTAGGACTAACTTATATCTATTTTAAATATACATAAACATAAACGTTCACGCCGTTTTTCCCCGAAGGGGTTGGCAGAGGTACCAATACTTCTGAACTCACATGGCAGCGCCATCTAGTGTCCAGAGAAAGGTACCCACGTTTTGCTTAGACAGTGTACTCACGTGATAGGGGGCAGGCCTATCGCCGTTTTGTACAAATACACTGTCACATGACTAAGTACAACTCAGCCATGTGGGTTTCCTCACGATGTTTTCCCTCACCGTTAACAACCATGATAAATTAACCACACATATGACTTTAGAGAAGACAAATTGGTGTAGGCCCGACCCAGGATTGGAACTCACGCCCTTCTGTTTTTCGGGCGGGTGTTCTATCCACTGGACTATCATGTCGATATGATACTCGTATGTGTGTTTAAATATACAATTAATAATATTAATAATAGTAATGGTAGGTACCCTGGGCAGGTCGGGGCGCTGGCTGGCGAGCGCGCGCTGCAGCGTGTCGGCGGCGGCGGCGGCCGGCGTGTCCGCGTGGCACGCGCACCAGCCCGCCGACAGACCTGCCGACACCATTACTTGGATCAACATTACAAACTAAAACAACATTTCCGAATTAGTAAAAAATTCGGAGGTAGGAAACGCAAACACTACTTAAACGTGTAAACGAAATAAAGGATAGAAGAATTTCGCACTGACAGCCAACTGACACGGTAGCTCAGTTGGCAGAGCGTCCGGGGCGTTTACCCGAGGTCGCGGGTTCGATCCCCGCCTGTGTCGAAATTTTTCTTTACTTTATTTATTCTTTATTTATTAGTAATAATCCCCACATGAGGTTTTCATGAACTAATAGATTTGAATTAAAAGAAGATATTATTAATAAGCTGTGTAATGTCTCTCGTGCACTACCCCATTTCGTAAGAGGTGGCTAACGGAATTGGGGCTTTTAACCTCCTGACTACAAAGACAAGTTTTGTGCTGCGATCAAGTTGATATTCGGAAATGGGCTTCAGAACAGATTAAGAATGATGAAAATAATATAACCGTGGAAAATCAAGTTTTGTTTTATGTACTACATGTAGGACAAAGGAAAGGAAGGAATGTAGGAAAAGGGTCAGGGGACAAAGGGACTTTTCAAAGTTTTATGTCCTTCTATTAGTCACTCTGCGGTCAAGAGGTTAAGGGATTTTGGGCGATGCAGTTGGAGAACCATTACCAACAATCTTTATTTCACACTCTTTTCCCCACGCAACTTCCAAAAGTGGCTGAGAAATTTCTAATGACCTAGCTCTGGCTACCCCTTCTAAAGATTTACAGCCGTGAGTATATGTATATTAACTTTTGTACCAAAAAAAAACCAGCCCAACATATGTATGAAACAAGCAGCTCGGCTTATGATTCTCCCATGATTTTCAGTTGTCGCCCTAATTATTACTACGTAACACTACTTAAACTGAATAATTAAAGAAACTTAATCTAATATACAAACAGTTGCTAAATTAACATGACAACTATATTACAAGAAAAAAACAGAATTATAACAACAAAAAATTTCAAACTAAAATAAAAATCTGGGTTAACAGAGAGAGTATATCAGAGACAGCATGATTCGTGATAGATGTGGTGTAAAAGATGATATTTTAAATATCCTTTTGAACAAAAATGGGCTTCACAGCTGTTTGATGGAATCCCAATTTTTCATACAAAATTCGATAAACAACAATGTCGTCTACATATGCAGGCTTGTTATTTTTGAGGAAAAAGTTAACCGCGCAACCAAACCTTTTAAAATATGAATAGTCCACATATTTTAAATATTCTTGTTCATGAAAACCTCATGTGGGGATTATTACTAATAAATGAAGAAGAAATAAAGGAAAGAAAAATCTCGACACAGGCGGGAATCGAACCTGCGACCTCGGGTATACGCCCCCGTCGCTGTGCCAATTGAGCTACCGTGTCAAGGTCGCGGTAATTGAGGTCGCGGGTTCGATTCCCGCCTGTGTCGAGATTTTTCTTTCCTTTATTTATTCTTCATTTATTATGAATAGTTAGTAGAAAAATTCAACGGAATCGAAAACACATTTTAGAAATCCATAGCTTAATTTAGGAGTAAATAATAATTATATTTTGTTTTGCATGAAAACCTCATGTGGGGATTATTATTCCTAATCAAGTAACATACATACATATACTCACGGCTATATATCCCGAGAAGGGGTAGTCAAAGCTAAGGAATTAGAAATTCCTCAGCCACTTTTGGAAGTTGCGTGGGGAAAAGATGGTAAAGTAAAGGTTGTTGGTGATGGGTCTCCAACCGCATCGCCCATAAATCCCTTAAAAGCCCCAATACCGTTAGTCGCCTTTTACGTACACCCATCGGAAGAAATGTAAGTAAATAAAAATGTTCAACACCAGCAACACTCCAACCCAAGATATCGTGGGTTGGAGTCTCGCTGGCGTGGAAGGTTGTGGAATTGATCTCTGCTGGTAGCAATATACAGGGTGTCCCAAGAAATAGTGTCAAGCGGAAGTCCAAGGACAGAATACCCCTAGGGGTACCCGAATTACCCCCATGTATGTTCTGCGACTTTTTGTAGTTTTCGAGATATGATTTTTTTCATATTTTTTTGATAAACCTTGGCTTATTTGACATTATTGGTCACAGAGACATCAATTGTTGAGATACAAGCTTGTTTTTTTTTCTGAAGTAGGTGAACAGTAGCACATCCTGTATATGTGATGAGCATAAATGATTGTTAAACATTTGAATATATCACTGAGTTAGTGTCTCATAATACAAGCTTTATTTAGTTTGGGAATATTTTTTTCTGTGTATAATACAATATTAATGAATTACTAGTGGCCCGGCTTGGCTTCGCACGGATGGTATTAAGTATTTTCACTGTTTACCCCCTACGACATTTAGCGTGATGATATATTGGAGAAAGAATTTTTGTATTCGGTTATGTTTTTGCGGAGCCTTTTCATTACTGATATACGAATATACAAACAAATCTTTCCTACTTTTAATATTATAAAAAGTAACATAACATAAACACAAACGCCGAATATCCTCGAAGGGGTTGGCAGAGGTACTAATACTTCTGAACATCACGTGACTTTGTCACCTGGTGTTCAGAGTACCCACGTTTTGCATGGACAGTGTACTCACGTGATAGGGGGCAGGCCTATCGCCGTTTTGTACGAATACACTGACACATGACTAAGTACAACTCAGTCATGTGGGTTTCCTCACGATGTTTTCCCTAACCGTTAACAACCATGATAAATTAACCACACATATGTCTTTTAGAAAAGACAAATTGGTGTAGGCTCGACCTGGGATTTGAACACTAGTCGCTTGCACGTTAACCGGTGTTCTACCCATTGAGCTATCACGTCGTTTTTTACAAAAGTATCCTATGATTTTTCCTTGTTTTAAGCTACCTTTCCACAAGTTTTCAGTCAAATCTATTCGTTCGTTCTTGAGTTATGAATAGTGTAATTAATACTACTTTCTTTTATCTATACTAATATTATAAAGAGGAAAGGTTTGATTGTTTGTTTGTTTCGAATAGGTTTTGAAACTACTGCACCGATTTGAAAAATTCTTTCACCGTTGAAAAGCTTCACTATGTCTGGGCGACATGTGCTATATTAAGTTGATACCATACCAATATGACTGGAAGAAATTGCGTTAAGGCGATAAGTCCGCCTTTGTGTACATATACTGTTGTACCTATTCTGTAATATACTGTTTGTGTCTTGTTTTGTATGCAATAAAGTGTTTAAATAAATAAAAAAGAACAATGAGGATCAAAAAAACTAAATAGTTCGACGTAAAAAATTAAAATATTTATGTAAATGTCATGTGCGAAGCCGGGACGGGCCGTTAGTATATATAATATGGTGTATACTGACGTTTCTCTAGTCACGTGTGCGCGGCGCTTAATGTGTATGTATGTATGTATGTATAGAAACAAAGAACGAAGTTATTTATTCGAAGCCTCTTATAAAAGAAAACAACATTTTTAAAACAAGTATAAAAATAACAAATTATGTTGTAAATGATGATGATGAATTTTATTTACGCTAGTAACATTGTTAATAGATAATGAACATTTAACAAAAGTAATGAACTAAAAGATTATTAATGAACTAACTAGATTAAAGAACAAAAAGTTCACTAAACCCCGTTGATGGGGATTATCAGCAGGGATTAGTGGATTAATCCCGATTTTTTTATATTATTTATTGTTTAGTTAGTAAGCCGGCACTACTCGGCAAAAGTAAAGTTTTCTTTAGTATAAGCTTAAATAGTTGAGTGTACAATAATAATAATAACAACGAGTGCACTCACGCGTGTCGGCCCAGCCATGTATTGTCGACATTGTATAGTATTCGAGAAACTTTGGTGAGTGTGTATGTGTAGTATATTTATGTATATTTGTTAAATTGGACGACGTCCGTGGCCGAGTGGTTGCATGTATGTATATATATATATATATATATACATCAGTTATATATAGTGACTCACGCGTGTCGGCGTGCTCCCCCAGCCAGGCGTGCGCGGCCACGGCCGACAGCGGCGCGCGCCGGCCCGGCTCCACCACCAGCATCAGCCGCAGCAGCTGCTCGCACTCTGCGGTACCAAACACCTGGCTGTATTGTCTCGTTACAACTCACACCACACCTTGTATCACAATAAACCGTTTTCACAACATTTGAATCAATGAATGAATGATAAAATTGAACGACAACCATTGAACTATAAAATCAAAAACATCGTTGATTTTATCATTCGTAAACATACATATATAACAATAAATATACATATATGTTGATAAAATCAATCACACATAATCTTGTTAAGTAGATGTTCAAAATCATGAAAAACAAAGTAATTGCTTAATTCTAATATTTTTAGAGTTCCGTACCAAAAGGTAAAATTGGACCTTATAACTTAGATTTCGCCCTCGATAACCACGATAGCTAGAAAGCTAAAAGCTAGAAAATTAATCACGAGCAGGTTCCACTTACAACATCAGGCGGAGCAGCTGCTCACATTCTAAAATTATATATGTGCTATTACATTTTATTGCAGTTCTGCATCAAAAGGTGAAAAGGAATCTGTGTCTGTCTGTCTGCCTCCTAGCTGTATCTCATAAACCATGATAACTAGAAAGTCTCCGCTACAACAACAAATACTAAAAAGTTAAACACAAACCGGCTCTACCACCAGCATCAGGCGGAGCAATTGCTCACACTCTGCAATTATGTATACGCTATTACTTTTTATTATATCCTATCACTAAAAGCGATTTCTTCAACAATTGAATGAATGATAAAATCAATATATATATATGTTATATATATGATAAAAGCATGATAATCATGTTAGATAGATGTTCAATAACATGAGAGAACAAATTTATTGCTTACGATTACTTTTGTTGTATTATGTTATGTTAACATGAATAAGAAAGTTATATTCTATATGTATGATGATACTAACCTTGCGACATAAAGTACGGTATCCTATACTTCCCTGCGAGCACGGCTCGTCTCAACTCCGCGAGAGTTCCGCCGTCGAAGGGTAGTGCTCCACAAACCGACACGTATAATACCACGCCGAGGGACTAAGAAAAGGAAATGATCATGAAAAAACAAGAAATAGATATTTGATAAGTAACAAAAAGAAATACGTCATTAACTGTATGTATCAATAGACGTTCACCGCTGGACATAGGTATCGCCAAAACTGCTTATTTATTATAAACTAGTGGATCGGCCCAGTATGTCTCACACATGTGTGTATAAGTATGTATGTCTCACCCTCACGTGTGTATTTATTGCAGTGAATATGTAATGCAGTGTACATGTATGTCCCACCCACACGTGTATATGTGATGCAGTGTACATGTATGTCCCACCCACACGTGTATATGTAATGCAGTGTACATGTATGTCCCACCCACACGTGTATATGTAATGCAGTGTACATGTATGTCCCACCCACACGTGTATATGTAATGCAGTGTACATGTATGTCCCACCCACACGTGTATATGTAATGCAGTGTACATGTATGTCCCACCCACACGTGTATATGTAATGCAGTGTACATGTATGTCCCACCCACACGTGTATATGTAATGCAGTGTACATGTATGTCCCACCCACACGTGTATATGTGATGCAGTGTACATGTATGTCCCACCCACACGTGTATATGTGATGCAGTGTACATGTATGTCCCACCCACACGTGTGTATGTAATGCAGTGTACATGTATGTCCCACCCACACGTGTATATGTGATGCAGTGTACATGTATGTCTCACCCACACGTCGGCGGGCGGGCCGCTGTAGCTCCTGCCGTCGAACAGCTCGGGCGCGGCGTAGGGCGGGGAGCCGCACCAGGTGCACAGCGCGCCCGAGCTCCACGTGCTGAAGCCGAAGTCGGCCAGCTGAGGAATGACGATTCAGATATGAAACAACGGCTTTTAGACTTTTGAGAAAATTGGACCACTTTTGGAAGTTGAATGGGGGGAAAGATGGGGGGATGTCGCGGATTCAAATCCTGCTGGTGTCGAAATGTTTCTTTTCTTGATTGATTAGTAACATAATCCTCACGTGAGGTTTCATGCACAACAAAGTCTAATTACAGAAAGAATATCAAACATACATACATATACTCACGGCTATAAATCCCAAGAAAGGGGTAGCCAGAGCTAAGGAATTAGAAATTCCTCAGCCACTTTTGGAAGGTGCGTGGGGAATAGATGGTGATATAAAGGTTCTTGGTGATGGGTCTCCAACCACATCGCCCAAAAATCCCTTAAAAGCCCCAATACCGTTAGTCGCCTTTTACGTACACCCACCGGAAGAAATGGGGTAGTGCTATTCTAAGCCGACACTACACAGCAATCAATACAAGAATATCAAACCTCATCACAAAATATACTGAAATCATTCGCAACGACTTTTACTTATGAGACTAACTTGATTTTATCTCAGTAGAATTCGTCACGAGAGCTCAGATAATTTGTTTGAAGAAGTAATATAAAATTACTCTAATTATGTTAATTAAAAGCAATTGTTATTCATAATAATCTTCCCTTCTACCCTATAAACCTCCTTGGCTTGTAACCCTTTTTTCAACCCCCTTGTTGCAACACCCTGTAGAATAAATACCAAAATTATCTCAGGACTTATTGGTAACAAAACATTCCAACACGACTAATGCTAGTAATACCAGATTTATCGAAAAAAGATCACTATTAAAGATACAAAAAAAAATCATACCATCCATTTTCATAAACACTGGTCCTTCGAGCCAAAACTATTTTAAAGTCTGTTTGGCTTCTTCTTAAATGAGTTTGTAATGTTCTTTATTTGTAAAGTGTATTTTCTCTCCTAACTTGAAAATTATTTAACATTTTAAACTAACATCACACACATACATACATATACTCACGGCTATAAATCCCTAGAAGGGGTAGCCAGAGCTAAGGAATTGGAAATTCCTCAGCCACTTTTGGAAGATGCGTGGGGAAAAGATGGAAAAATAGAGGTTGTTGGTGATGGGTCTCCAACCGCATCGCCCAAAAATCCCTTAAAAAGCCCCAATACCGTTAGTCGCCTCTTACGTACACCCACCGGAAGAAATGGGGTAGTGCTATTCTAAGAAAACTTACCTTAATATTCATGTGTTCATCCAACAGCAAGTTCTCAGCTTTAAGATCTCGATGTACGATCCTCTGGTTGTGACAATGCGATAGAGCAGACACCATTTGAGCGAACAGTCTCGCAGCTTCTCGTTCTGGGAGACGGCCTTGCGATACTAGTCGCTCTGGAATACGAAATAAGGGCTATTTTTGAATGTACTTTACAACATGCGTGATTGAGAATCGGGCTTGCTAGTGTAAGGGTTTTTAGACCCTCTTTAATACAGAATAAGGTCTTGTTTTGCTTGCAAATTTATAAATTGGATAAGGGAGAATAGGTGTTGCCTGTGCAAGGTTTCCTAGACACACTTTTATACGGAATAGAGTCTTGTTTTACTTGTACTTTACAATATGGGGAACAGAGATTAGGTGTTGCCTGTGAAAGGTTTCCTAGACTCTCTATAATACGAAATAGAGCCTAGTTTTGCGTGCACATTGATAAAATATTTCGACAGTGAGATAGAGCAGACACCATTTGAGCGAACAGTCTCGCAGCTTCTCGTTCTGGGAGACGGCCTTGCGATACTAGTCGCTCTGTAATACGAAATAAGGGCTATTTTTGATTGCACTTTTACAACATGTGTTAATGGGAATTGGGCTTCCTTGTGAAAGGGGTTTTAGACGCTCTGTAATACGGAATAGGGTCTTGTTTTGTTTGAACTTTACAACATATATGGTACAACTATAACACAAAAAAATGTGTGAAATATAGAAAGTGTGTTATTAATTTTCCTTTAAATATAGATAGTTATATCTACAGAGCATTATTTATTGCGAACGGTGAGGGAAAACATCGTGAGGAAACCCACATGGCTGAGTTGTACTTTGTCATGTGACAGTGTATTCGTACAAAACGGCGATAGGCCTGCCCCCTATCACGTGAGTACACTGTCTAAGCAAAACGTGGGTACCTTCTCTGGAAACTAGATGGCGCTTGCCATGTGAGTTCAGGAGTATTGGTACCTCTGCCAACCCCTTCGGGGATAAAACGGCGTGAACGTTTATGTTTATGTTATGAATGGAACGCCTCGGCTTTTTACCGATTATAAAAATAAGATTTTCATCAGCTTTCTACCTGAGAAATCGATTAAGCCGTTTCAGAGAGTATCCAAAACTAACAGTCGGACAGACAAAATACAAAAAGATGTTTTATGTACGGCGATAGGCCTGCCCCCTATCACGTGAGTACACTGTATTACAAATGTATGTATTATTATGTGGTTAATTTAACATGGTTGTTAGCGGTGAGGGAAAATATCGTGAGGAAACCCACATGGCATGTACTTAGTCATGTGATAGTGTATTCGTACAAAACGGCGATAGGCCTGCCCCGTATCACGTGAGTACACTGTCCATCAAAAACGTGGGTACTCTGAACACCAGGTGACAAAATCACGTGATGTTCAGAAGTATTAGTACCTCTGCCAACCCCTTCGGGGATATTCGGTGTGAACGTGTTATGTTTTATGTATGTACCGCTTAAATTTCCATATGAAAGTTAAAGGCGGTTATTTTAATATTAAAAACCTACACTTAGCTTTTATTTATAAAATGATTGATTGTCGTAGCTAAAAATTTGAGAGGGGCATAAAATTTATGCCACTTAGAAAGTTTACATTTTTGAAAGCGATTAAAACAATATTAAAATAAATAAAGGATAAATAAAGGAAAGAAAAATTTCGACACAGGCGGGAATCGAACTCGCGACCTCGGGTATACGCCCCCGTCGCTCCGCCAATTGAACTACCGTGTCAATGGCTGCCAGCGCGAAATTCGTCCTATCCTTTGTTTCTTTTACACTTTTAGTAGTGTTATAATAATCCCCACATGAGGTTTTCATGACCAAAAACATTCAAATAATATTAAAATAGTTTGATATAACAACAAACACAGAGCTTTTTCATTCATATAAAGGGATGTTAACGAAACATTTTCAGTAAAATACAAGAAACAAAGCAACATCGGAATCAATATCCGAAAACTGAATTTGACAGCGGCTCAGAGGAACGATGAACTATGGCATTTAGATGATTGGCTGTTGCGTTGGTGATGGGCGGAGCGGGCGGCGGAAATGTGGTTTACAAATTTTGTGCATTTGGGTAGAATGCGTGACAATGTTGAGAAATTCGCTGTGAAGTGTCGGCTTAGAATAGCACTACACCGTTTCTTCCCGTGGGGTGTACATAAAAGGCGACTAAAGGTATTGGGACTTTTTAATAGATTTTTAGGCGATGCGGTTGGAAACCCAGCACCAACAACCTTTATTTTACCATCTTTTCTCTACTTAGCTTCCAAGATTAGGAGAGCAATATCTAATTTCTTAGCTCTGGCAGCCCCTTCTAGGGATTTACAGCCGTGAGTATATAAGTACGTATGTATGTAGAACAAACACAAAGATCTTTCATTCATATAAATTGAAGTTAACGAAACTTTTTCAGTAAAATACCAAGAAACAAAACGGCATTGGAATCAATATCCAAAAACTGAATTTGTAAGCAGTTTAGAGGAACGATGAACTATGGCATTTGGATGTTTGGTGTGGCGATGGTGATGGGCGGAGCTATAAAAGGAAACTTAGTATATTTTGGTAAAATAGTACAGAGTATTGTTCGTATTAATTAGTTATAAGATTTTTTATGACATATATATTTTCAACAAATATAATTATTATGAAATATAATGCCACTATATAACTATCGATAATTTTAGTAAACGTAAAGCTATCAGCCGCTTCTGTACCTACCCCAATAGGTAGAACTTAAATTAAAAAAGTCATAAATGCAATAAAGCATATTATAGCCCGTTACAATATTCGTTACTCTCTTCCCCAAACGCATAATTAAACCGCTTATCGCTCCGCTTATGAATACAACTGCAGCCTATTACATCCCACGCCATTTACTGACTGGGTTTTGATTGTATCGACTTTCTAGAGTGTAACTTGAAACTCATTGTTCACCTCGGATATTCTCACAGAGTTGGCAGACATACTAATACTTCTGCAGTGTCGTCTTCTACGTGACATTATTGCAACTTGGTGTTTGGAGTACCCACGTTTTGCGGAAATGGGCCAGGCTCATCGTGCTTTCTATATAATGACTGCTTGATGGATAGCATTAAGTAGTAATTTTACTATGTCATGTGGGCTTTCTCCATTAAGGTACCTATATAAACTTGATTATATCAAAACGATCGATACGATACAATCGATAGCCTCCGCCTACCCCAATGAGAACTAACGGTTCTTGTGTATTTGTATGTACTATTTATTAGAACTGTTTGGAATATCTCCCCATCACTCGCATACTCCATGACCAGATAGATAGCTGCGTAGACGAATCTCGAGAGGTTTGCCAGGATCGTGCAAAGCTGCACGTTGCTGTAACATATACTGTAAAAGTAATAATGGCAGAGCGCACACTACGGCGGCCTCACTCGCACACTAGCGGCGTCTCTCTCACATCTTATATCGCGGTATTAAACAATTCTCACGCAAAGTATGAATACACAGTGAGGTGTTACTGTTATAGCCAGTATATCTTTGCTGTTTCTATATATATTCTTACCAAATATCTCCCCATTGCTCGCGTACTCCATGACCAGATAGATGGCCGCGTCGCTCATCATGACCTGGTACAGCTTGACGACGTGCGGGTGCCGCAGCCGCTTCATGATCTCGATCTCGCGGAACGTTTTCTTGAGGTTCTCCTCGTCGAGCCGGGTGCGGTCGATTATCTTTATTGCTACCTGTGGGTTAGTGGGTGGGGTATTAATATCTGTGTATCATTAGCTGTGTAGTGTCGGCTTAGAATAGCACTACTCCATTTCTTCCGGTGGGTGTACGTAAGAGGCGACTAACGGTATTGGGGCTTTTAAGGGATTTTTGGGCGATGCGGTTGGAGACCCATCCCCAACAACCTTTATTTTTACCATCTTTTCCCCAGTATCATTTCCAAAAGTGGCTGAGGAATTTCTAATTCCTTAGCTCTGGCTACCCCTTCTAGGGATTTACAGCCGTGAGTATATGTATGTATGTATATATTAATATATTTCTATTAAGGGGGGCTAATAGAATAAATAATGGGATATAGTACTTTTCGGTTAATTAAATTAATGAAGTTTTGAGACAATTAGATAATTACTGTAATGAAACAAAAAACAAATTGAGTGATATACAATATTCTATAATCATTTGAACTATACAATCAATTATTTTTAAAATTCATACTATTGAGTTAACTATAGTGAGAAGTATTAAGTTAATGGGAAAACCTTGGTAGGTAAGTGAAAAAGAGTATCGGCTCATTTACAGAGGAGCGAGGGTGTTAATCCTGAATCGGGCCCGGACCAATGTTTATTTAAAGAGTAAACATCGTACAACACATATTTTTCCTAATTTAAATCTTTTTGTTCATGAAAACCTCATGTGGGGATTATTACTAATAAATAAAGAATAAATAAAGGAAAGAAAAATTTCGACACAGGAGATTTGTATACCCGAGATCGCGGGTTCGATTCCCGCCTGTGTCGAAATTTTTCTTTCCTTTATTTATTCTTTATTTACGTATTTTTCCTGCTAACGTTGATACAATGTCCCGACCATAAGAGAGTTCTCTAAACACCACGTGATAGAAATATCACATGATGATTAGAACTATAAGCCCCTCTGCTGACCCTTCGAAAATATACAGCCTGGATAAACCTAAATAAACACGACTCATTACTGAATTTTAGAAAGCAATGTAGGCAATTGATTAAATCTACAAATTAATAAATATAATGCAACCATATTATTATTATGATTTTTTATAATTGTTTTTTGTTCCATTTTACTCATTTTTACTTTATTGCTAATTTTATTGAATCATATTATTGTTATTTTAATTTTAATTTAATTGTACTTTATTTAGTTTTATAATTATAATTTGGTGTAATTCTTTGGAGTTTTACTTATATTTATATTATTTGTTATTGTTTTGAGTAGCTTTGATAATGATATTATTTAAGAAGAAGAAAATTGCTAACGATAATAACCGATAATGTTGTGTGCACTTTTTTTGGCATTGTAACAGAGCCGAATCAAAATTTTTGTAAAAAGGTAATGTTTGTTATGTTTTAATGCTGTGCGTGTACGTATTAATTAAATAAATAAATAAATAAAAAGTTAATTGCTTTCCATTAACGTTAAGAGTTGAAATCGTAAGTAAACCTGCAAAGCTATAAATATATCGCACTAAAAACATTTTCATGTAAAATGTCGCCAAGACGAGCCCATATGACTCGCACTGTCAAAAAGTTATCAGACCTCATGCAAAGCCAAGCTTCTAACACTACACGCCCTAACTCTACGAGGCCTAACTTCACAAACTCTACACCTTAGT
Organism: Bedellia somnulentella; assembly: GCA_963576735.1. NCBI lineage: Eukaryota > Metazoa > Arthropoda > Insecta > Lepidoptera > Bedelliidae > Bedellia > Bedellia somnulentella. The sequence goes on from OY755199.1 coordinate 155,839, forward strand.
CAAAATATGTGGCTTGGCCATTTCGCTACATTCAAATCGACGCACACAGAATCGTGTAGAACATGCTAGCTGGACAAAAGTCACCTCCTAATTTCCAAGAATTTGTGGTCATACCTTGTTAACTACCCCTCGGAGATACCATTTCTATGAATTATTTGTGTCATAGCAGGGAGGACACTAAGTAATCAGCGGGGAAGTGTTATAAATATCAATTTACTGAATACTCGTCACTTGCAATTTTGCTACACGATCGAAAGTCTCCTGAGCGAATTAGTCATAAATAAAAAGTTTTGTGCGAGGGATCTTATTGTTGAAGGTATGTAGATTATGTAATTATAAATAAACCTTCTCCAAATATATGTTTACGTCTGATATATCTTTCTGAAATGCGCTGTAAAAAAACTTCATATTTTTTTCCTTTCTCTAAGTTCCAAAGACCAGAACTTGCGATCTCCACGTGCCTCCAGGCTATTTTATTTTAAATGTTTTAGAAACAAACCTCAGCATTAATTTTAAACAAAATTTTGTTGCGTCATCACATGACAACAATATTTTTTCATTTTTTTCCAGAACACGTTCTCACCATCTCCGCGGCGTAAGGTGAAAAATTAATTGACTGTTCATTACTTTTGTGTTATACAATACTTCTTGTAGTAACGAACGGCCAAGCCACATATTTTGACTAAGGTGTAGAGTTTGTGAAGTTAGGCCTTGTAGAGTTAGGGCGTGTAGTGTTAGAAGCTTGGCTCTACATGAGATCTGATAACTTTTTGACAGTGCGAGTCATATGGGCTCGTCTTGGCAACATTTTACATGAAAATATTTTTGGTGGGATTTCAATTCTTTTTGTAAGTTGTTTGTAGCAACAGGTGTTCGCAGTATGAAAAATAAAAGATTGCTTATGATATTGATGCATGTATGAAAAGATTGATGGATGTTAAAGAAGCCAGAGAGGTTTGCCAGGATCGTATAAAGTGGCGATCGTTAGTCTCTGCCTACCCGAATGGGAACTAACGGCGTGAGAATATGCATGTATGTATACTTACATGTCAAAGTAAGAAAGAAAAGACAAAATCATTTTTCTAAACACAATAATAATTGAGATACATAACCTTAATCGTTGTTGTTAACGGTGAGGGAAAACATCGTGAGGAAACCCACATGGCCAGGTTGTACTTAGGTCATGTGACAGTGTATTCGTGCCAAACGTCATAAGACCTACCCCCTCTCACGTGACGACCCTGTCTTAAGAAAACGTGAGTACATTGAAAACCAGGTGACGCTATTATCACGTGATCTTCAGAAGTATTAGTACCTCTGCCTTCCGGGCATATGCATATTTTTTACGTTAAACAATTTGACGTTGGGATACACCGCCCAAACAAAAATAACTCTATACATGAGGGGTCTACACCTGTTTTTTTTGAATATTATAACCAGATTAAGTTAGCCCCAAATTGAGTAAGACTTATATTTATTTCTCCTTAATAAATAAATATAAGTCTATACTCTACAGTCTATACATACATACATACACTCAGGGCTGTAAATCCCTAGAAGGGGTAGCCAGAGCCAAGGAACCAATACATAAGGATAGGATAATTTTATCCTGGAAAAAACCGACAAAAAATATTCAAGCCTGATTGAACTCGGAGACCGGATAAAATGTTTGGCATAAGCAAATTCACAGTACGAAGTCTGTCGGGTCAGCTAGTATAATTTAATACACATATAATTTGCCGTGTAGTGCCGGCTTAGAATGTCGCTACCCCTTTCTACCCACGGGTGTCGTAAGAGGCGACTAAGGGTATTGGGGCTTTTTATTGGATTTTTGGGCGATGCGGTTGGAGACCCATCACCAAAAACCTTTATTTTTACCATCTTTTCCCCACTCAACTTCCAAAAGTGGCTGAGGAATTTATAATTCCTTAGCTCTGGCTACCCCTTCTAGGAAAATATAGCCGTGAGTATATGTATATGTATGTATGTACATATAAATAACACCCAAGCCTTAGAAACAAACAATTATGCTCATCGCATAATTCGTGCCCTCAGCGGGGATCGAACCCGCATCCTCCGAACCGAGAAGCTCCATCATCCTCCATCCATATCATTTACACCATCCATAGTACCACTGCCACCCCTTCACAGCTACTATCACACACACCCCTAACCAAAAACCATTCCGCAAAATCCGTGCCAAAACGTTTCCACGCCGGAATTCGAACCGCGGCCTACGATCTTTCAGCCTGATAACATTTCCGTAGCCGCAGTCGGTCAAATAACGAGGAAGGTTGTGTGTTTCACGGCTCTCTCCTTGACCCGGTTTCGTCAAATTGTTTATATAACTGAATGCATCGGGTAAGGAAATTATACTAAGTAGTTGACCTAGGAAATTATGTTGTACTAGATATAAACTTACGGCTATATATCCCAAAAAGGGGTAGGAATTTAACGATTGAAAAATTCTCAGCCCTTTGGAAATTGAATAAAGAAAGTTGAAAGAATGATTACTGAAGGCTAACCAACTACATCGCCTACTAACCTCCTAAATACCTCGCTTTGTACACCACTCATCCAAATTGGTTAACGCTTTTCTAAGCCGACCCTAAACAGCTTAAACAGGGACTAACGTAACGTAAAAACGTAGACAGAGTAAAAAACATAAATTAAATACCATATGTTTGCTGTGTAGTGTCGGCTTAGAATAGCACTACCCCATTTCTACCCGTGGGTGATCGTAAGAGGCGACTAAGGGTATAGGGGCTTTTTAAGTAACTTTTGGGCGATGTGGTTGGAGACCCGTCACCAACAATTATTTATTATTACCATCTTTTCCCCATTTAACTTCCAAAAGTGGCTGAGGAATATTTTATTTCCAAAGTTCTGGCTACCCCGTTTAGGGATATATAGCCGTGAGCATATGTATGTATGTTAATACCCTCTGGTTACACCTTTCAGAAACTTAGAGCTTTTAGTATGAGTACATAACATAACAGAAACATAAACCTTTATGCCGAATATCTTCGAAAGGGTTGGCAGAGGTACTAATACTTCTGAACATCACGTGACTTTGTCACCTGTGTGTACCCACCATGAGTACCCACGTTTCACATGGACAGTGTACTCACTTGATCGGGGCAGGCCTATCGCCGTTTTGTACGAATACACTGTCACTTGACTACGTACAACTCAGCCATGTGGGTTTCCTCACGATGTTTTCCCTCACCGTTAACAACCATGATAAATTAACCACACATATGTCTTCAGAAAAGACAAATTGGCCTACGCCCGGGATTGGAACACTAGTCGTTTGCACGATAACCGGTGTTCTACCCATTGAGCTGTCACGGTTGCTATAGTATGAGTATAAGCAAATACGTTATCTACTCTTATTAAGCTGTGTAAAGTGGTACTTAGTTCCTAGACATATGTATGTTATTTTCTATTGTTTAATATGATCTCAATTTATTTAAATTTTAATTCTGTTTATTTTTAAATGTTTGTTGTATTTTATTATTGTTTGATTTTGTGTAATTTTAATTCTATTTGTTGTAAACGTGAAATTTTAATTAAGTTAGTTATATTTGTTGTGAATGTTAAATTCTATTTTGTATATATTTTTTGTACTACCTAACAATAATTGCGTGTTGGCCATAGCTGTTAAGCATTATTGTGTTTTTATAATAATAAATAAATAGGGGTGCACAATCTTTACTTAGGGGTACGGAAGAAAATTGTTGAACCACCGAAACACAATCTCATTAGAATAGGTCAATTATGTACTAGCTGACCCGACAGACTTCGTACTGACAAATTTGCTTATGACAAAGCTTAAGGCGTTTTTTCCGGTACTCTTAGTTCAATCTGGTGTGAATATTTCCGGGATAAAAAGTTATAATTTGCATATACATACATACATATACTCACGGCTATAAATCCCTTAACGGGGTAGCCAGAGCTTTGGAATGAAAAATTCCTCAGCCACTTTTGGAAGTTGATTGGGAAAAGATGATAATAATAAATGTTTTTGGTGACGGGTCTCCAACCACATCGGCTAAAAATCACTTAAAAAGCCCCTATACCCTTAGTCGCCTCTTACGATCACCCACGGGTAGAAATGGGGTAGTGTTATTCTAAGCCGACACTACAAGGCACAAATTATATCAAATTATAATTTGTATGTATATATAATGTTATAAGTATGTTATAATTGGGGTCATTATCTAGCATTCTGGGAAATTTCATTCATATGCATTAATTAAAATTACTAAAATTTATTTTACCCTAGGTTTTTCTTCTCGACATAGTAGCCATCGACCAACCTTCGAAATCAATCTATATATACATACATATACCCACGGCTATAAATCCCTAGAAGGGGTAGCCAGAGATAAGGAATTAGAAACTCCTCAGCCACTTTTAGAAAATTTATTGGGGAAAAGATGGTTTAATAAAGGTTGTTGGTGATGGGTCTCCAACCGCATCGCCCAAAAATCCTTTAAAAGTCCCAATACCGTTAGTCGCCTCTTACGTACACCCACCGGAAGAAATGGGGTAGTGCTATTCTAAGCCGACACTACACAGCAGCAGAAAGCAATCTATGTGCTGTTAATTATTTTTCACATACATACATACATACATATACTCACGGCTATAATTCCCTAGAAGGGGTAGCCAGAGCTAAGGAATTATAAATTCCTCAGCCACTTTTGGAAAATTAATTGGGGAAAAGATGGTTTAATAAAGGTTGTTGGTGATGGGTCTCCAACCGCATCGCCCAAAAATCCCTTAAAAGTCCCAATACCGTTAGTCGCCTCTTACGTCCACCCACCGGAAGAAATGTGGTAGTGCTATTCTAAGCCGACACTACACAGCAGCAGAAAGCAATCTATGTGCTGTTAATTATTTTTCCATTCCCATTTAATTTCAAACCCTAATAAACTCGCCCCGCCACCCCTCACCACATGCCCTAAGACTTTGTTTCCAGCCCCTTTGTCATAAGTTCCCAAAATCCATACAAATGCAAACTGGCAAACAGTATTTCACAATCTTTCGCAAAGTTCCCGGTTACATGGCAACGTTTTGCTTCACAATGGCGGAAACTTACAAGTAAAAGTTTAAAGAAACAGGAATGTAATTCAATTAAAAATCATTCAATAAAAACAGTTAAACTTTTCGTCTGAAGAGGTTGGCAGAGGTACTTATACTTGTAAACATTACGTGACATTGTCACCTGTTGTTCAGAGACCCACGTTTTGATTGGACAGTGTACTTATGTGATATGAAGCAGTCCTATCACGTGATATTTAATATACCTATGTTATAAAGGTAGTTTGTAAGAGGTAGTCTGAGAGGTCACTTAACCGATTTTAAATGCGAAAACTGATTTAGAAAGTTTAGATGTTTCTTTACATACATTTTACTAACTGACATGCACAAATTAATGTTCATCATGTACATCCTAATTTCGTATCATTTTTCATTACGACTTAGATACACTGGGTATTACATACATACAAACATATACTCACGGCTATATTTCCCTAAAAGGGTTTCACTTTTGGAAGTTGAGTGGGGAAAAGATGGTAAAAATAAAGGTTTTTGGTGATGGGTCTCCAACCGCATCGCCCACAAATCCAATAAAAGCCCCAATACCCTTATTCGCCTCTTACGACACCCTAAGGTCCACTCTTGGGTAGAAAGGGGTAGCGACATCCTAAGCCGGCACTAAACGGACATTAAACAATAAATCATATATTGCTACACAGGCTGTGGCATGTTTTGTGTACTACAGCCAAAACACCCTATTCCTAGTCTCATCCTTCAGTGGGGACATACATTCATCGGCTGTAATGACAAATTCGTTTCAAGAGTTTAAGACACATATTCAATTCCTAAGAATAAATATGAAACAGTTAAATCCACAGAGTTCTAGCAGGGCAAGCACGAGCACTATTTTATCGACATGATAACGGTTAGAATGAGATGGCAGTATACGATACTAAGTAAGTACATAAGAGATGGCTGCTTTATCCCACGCGATAACTAGTTTAAACATGGCTCATGCTTGCCCTTCTGGCTGCTATAGGACTCATACAAATCATTTATTTTTCCTAATTCCTGCCTAACAGTAAGTTATAACTGATGTAATTTGGATTATTGAAAGCAACACTTTACAATAATTTAAAATAGGATATTTAATGTTTTAAATTATTGAAAAATGTGTGTGTGAAAGATGATATTGTAAAAGATAGAAAAAGGGTTGACATGGTTTTGGCACATAGAGAGGATGGATGATAGTAAATTGGTAAAAAAAACTTGTAGACCTAATGTGGAAGGTAATGTTAGTAGAACAAGGTGGGTGTCTGAAGTATGAAGGATAAAAGAGCATATATATGAAAAGATTGAGGGATGTTAACAAAGCTAGAAATGTTTGCCAAGATTGTACTAAGTGGCAATGGATAGTCTCTCCTACAACAGTGGGCACTAATGGCGTGAGTAAATGTATGTATTTTATAGCAAATATTACTCTTTCATGTGGGTTTCCTCACAATGTCTTAACTCACTGTTAACATCTTTGATAAATTGACAACACATAGGACTTAAGAAAAGACATATTGTTGTAAGCACAACTCTATAACTATCTAGGTAGTTTAGAAGAGATTTAGGTAACATAACAAAATGTTTTGCTATCTGTATCTACCACTATCGCCTATTGAACACATTAAAACTGCAGTCCCCTAGCATATTTCTATAGCACCCAAAAGTAGATACAAGGTTTGCACTGCTTATATGATTTACACTACATTCTTACATATTATAATAATGGGAAAGAAAGAATAGTAGTTTAGGTGTAGTAATCTATGAGGACAATAATATAATGGATTATTTAAATTTGAATATGACAATACTAAGTAACTTTTTACTAGTAATGTTTTGATGATACAGCTTACAATGCCACTTTGTTACCATTTCATTGCCAAATGGTTTTTTAACAGAAATTGAGTAAGTGTATCAACATCAATAAAATGGAAATTATACTTTTTAGCAGAGTTATTGACAGTTTTAAAATGCAAGGTGAGTAAATAACTTGCGAAACCGGTCGAATAATATTTTTTTACTCTCAAAACACTATCGTTCTTTTGAACAAAAACAAGTTTACTATAACTCAGGCATATGGTCACCTAACTCATAAGATTTGGGAACGGAAGAAACCATATAATGTCTAATTAGAATCTTGCAATGCACACTAATAACAATCACATGTCTTAGGCGATAAATCCTTATCAAATATGATCAATTTGAGACGAAATCCACTTAAAAAAACACTTGTGATTTTAATCGACCATGTTACCTACCTTAGTTTTCGTTATTACGTGTGTCGCCAGTTTCACTACGGCGAAATTCCCAGTGCCTATAGTCTTTTCTATTTGGTAATTACCAATACGAACTAATTCTTTGGCCATTTTCGTTATTTTCACTAAATTTTCACTTTTGTCTTACGTTTTCTAATGGGAATCCGAAATTTACTGTCGCTTAGTACGTCAACTTGCCGTTTGCGGCGCTAGTGTCATTCACGTCATTCGAGGAGGTCATTCAACAGCGTACAATAAAAGTTCATTAATAAATTTGATAAATTCAAAATAATTATTTTTATTTCTTCTTTTCTTTATACACAAATCATAAGTGATTTCATAAAGGTATAATAAAAAGTAGTAGATTTAAAATTTTATACTCCAGTGTTAGCTAAAAAATAATATATTACAAGCTGATTAGCATATTTCTGAGTGTCCCTCTACCTCTAGTGAGAAAAATAACTTTATTCACAAACGCACTTATTGATGCTTTTTCTCACTTCAAGTCATTGATCAATCAAAGGAGCGAAAGAGAAAGATATACTTCTGGCTGTCACTACGGCGGCAGTCCTGTGACGTAGGACGTCACAACCTACGTCATTCGCGCCAATTTCAAAACGATCAAACAAGGCCGACGTCACAAGAAAATATCGATTTTCCAGTTTTCACAGCAATTAGTAAAATGAGTTCAGAACTTTCCATTGCAAAAAATTATACACTTCTCAGTAGTTTTTAGATTTCTGGTAATTGCCTCTTGGATATAGCAGACTTGTTCTTTTCCATAGGGAGGTACTTTTTGTCACGTGATAGTTAAAATGATCATATTATGATAGTGTAAACCCTTATTGAACCAAGTTAAGGAGTAAAATGCGGGGCTATTTACTAAGTGTGTTAGTAAATTTGAGGAGTTTGTACATTTGCTTATTATTATGAACAAATACTTTCGAAATTAATTATTTCGGCACGTTTTATTTAGAATACGCTTAACTATTCGGTGGCTGTAATTTATTGATCGAATACGATAAATAGTGATATTTTGTAATGATATAAGGAGATTGTAAAAGTTCAAGGTTTGTTTAAGAAAAGTGTACAAAAAATTCAATGTTAAGCTTGTTTTTAGTAGACTATGTTATATTTTATGACTGAAAGCGACATCTACATCAAATTTTAACTTTTAACAAAGGAATATTTATTATGTTAAGCATGTTTTATTATCATGTGAACTCACAACTGTAAGTTATTTTATCCTAGTACACGATTGTGCCGCTAGAGGTCATTATATAACTTTAGCTACGACTTTGACTTTTACTCCTCTGACTTTATTTATGTGGTTACCTTCTCCTTTTTTTGAAGTCGGTTAAAAATAATAATATAATAAGGCTTGTAGATAGATAGACGAATTATAAGAATTCGAACAGTCATCTAAAAGTGCAAGAATATTTTCAAATTATTTAAGCCAATAGCCTAAGAAAATGAAAATGTTTTTTAGCTTATTTGAAAAGGTTGTAAAAATCTATATACTCAAAGATATATTATGCTACGAAAATCTACATTCCCGTTTGAAATTCAGTATCGATATTTTGCTGATTTGAATGATGAAAAACCTAGTCTACGCGGACGTAGTCGTGGGCGGAAAGCCATTAAAGTTTTAAATACTTGAAATCTGCCCCAGTTAGCTTTGATTATTTTGCTGTGTATTGTCTGTTTAGGATAGCATTACCCCATTTCTGCCCGTGGGTGATCTTAAGAGGTTAGGCGACTAAGAATATTGGCAACGGCGTAACAATAGGGTGGCAGGGCTGGCAAAGTGCCTCGAATGCCCCCGACCCAAGGGGGTCCGGCCCAAGAGGCCGCGACCTTATTTTTTTTTTACAACATTGCACGTGAATTAATTAAAATTAAACTGAGTAAAAAATTACGTAATTTTACCATAATAACATCCATATCAACGTAACGATTTTTACTGATAGGGCCCTATCAAAAGAATTCGCTACGGGCCCTAGATGGTATAGTTACGCCACTGGGCTTTTAAAGTGATTTTTACGCGATGCGGTTCGAGATCCATCATCAAGAACCTTTAATTTTACCATCCAACGCCACTTAACATCCAAAAGTGGCTGCTGAATGTTTATCCCACCACGCCACTGCCTTACCGCTTTGTATCTTGTCAAATAACACTTGTTTCCTTTTCAATCATTTATCAATCAATTATTTATTTGAGAGCATTGTCCGAGCGCTGGGACTCGCCGATGATGAGGAGGTGGATGCAGTTACATGCCAGCGCATCACCCCTCGTACTATAGTTTGTAAAGTAATTATAAATTTTAATTAATTTTAATTTAATTTTATTTTATTTTGAATTCTATTTATTTTATTGATTATTACTTTTTTTTTTTTTTTTGATGAATTTTCTTTTTTATTGATTTTTATTATTTTGATTTTATTCTTTGGGACATAACTTTTAATTGACATGTTTTTATAATTTTTATTTATTTGTATTTTGTAGTTTTAATTTTGTGTTGTATGTAATGGCTAAATATGGGCTACTAGCCTGAAATAAATGATTTTTATTTTATTATCAATCTTCTCATAATGCTCTTTTATTCTTGAACATTGGACATTCCCCTTTGATACTTTTACAAACGAACGGTGAAGACTCAGTGTGAGACTCGGTTTAAAATAGCCATAATATTGTCTTGGACATCTAACGAAGTGACATAATTACTTTTACCCAAAATTTCCAAACTTGTGGCTGAGGAATAGTTTATTCGATAGCTCGGGACCCCTCCGAGGGATAAGGAGGTAGGTATGCTAGCATATAACGCAATAATTTATTTGTTTTATTTTATTTGGAAGATTTACAGCGTATACATTGACTATACAATAAATGTAAACAATGCAATGCCAATTAAAAATCTCCACCTATAACAATTAAACTAAAAACAACAACTTACAGACTAAAAGTAAATTCAAATAACAGACCGAGAACAATAGAAATAAAGGTAACAATACTAAAAACTAAATTAATTATTGCTAAAAAAGTAAAATAAAATAAAAATAATTAACATATATGTTCTGAAAAAATTAACTGGTAAATAATCGCTTGATTGCTGAAATGCTGGAGTTAAATATGTCGATATCATTTTGAATTTGATCATATTCCCTAGAAACTCGTATTACAAATGAATTCTGCCTGTAGTTGGTTCTGGCCTGAGGCACACACATGTAATAAAGACCGCTGACGTAATGCCATCGGATTTATACGCAGCTGTACCTTGGACAGTAACTCAGGACAGTTAACCGAACCATTGGCTATCTTAGCCAAGTTACAGATATCTGAATGTTACGTCGTCGCTGGTTACGTCTAACATCAAGTGGGACGAAATGATATTTTTTGCAACGCTCATAGTAGCCTGAGATCGATTGCTTGCATTTAAAATCAAGATACCTTAGAAATCTCTTTTGAATGGCTTCTATTCTATTGTTATAAATCTGATACCGCGGGTTCCACACAGAGGAAGCGTACTCGAGATGACTTCGGACGTAGGCGCAGTACAATATTTTTACAGTTTTAATATCTTGGAAATCAGATGCAGTTCTCATTATAAATCCTAATGTTCTAGACGCTTTGTTCACTATACTGTTGATGTAAAACCTAAGCGAATATAAAACTGTTTTCGTTGTATAGTAGAGTAGCACTAAGAAACTTCTGGCCGTGGAACATCCACCTAAGTGGCGACTTACCGTTTTGGCACTTTTTAATTGATTGTTGATACAACCGTAATAGCTCAGTGGGTATCAGACGATGAGGGTTCGAATCTCGGGTGGGTGTACATGGCCTTTCTGAAGATGTGTGGTTAATTTATCATGATTGTTAACGGTGAGGGAAAACATCGTGATGAAATCCACATGGCTAAGTTGTACTTGTACTTAGTCATGTGACAGTGTATTCGTACAAAACGGCGATAATCCTGCCCCCTAGCACGTGAGTACACTGTCCAACACACACACACTACTCTGAGAACTTCAGAAGTATTAGTATCTCTGCCAACCCCTTCGGGGATGTAGGGCGTGAACGTTTGAGTTTTGAGTTTTTGGGCGATGTGCCTAAAGAGATGTGGGAGACCCATCACTAATTTTGTCTATTTTAGTATTTTTGCTTTGCACTTATAACTACCAAAAGTGCCTGACGAATTTTAAATTCAGCCACCTATTTTTGGGATTTATAGCCGTTAGTATAATTCTGTGTGTATAAATTTTTTTATAGAAAGATGGACAATCCGAAACCCCATGTTGACATTACGTGCCTAATTCAAAGTCACTAAAGCGAATATTCAAAACCAACAAAACGCATCCAAGCATCCAACAAAAGAGGTTGTCTATGTCTAGTCAAATGTACCGGAAACCGTTGAGTTCCGATCAAACTAACAACTGCGCTCATCCGGAAGTTGACCGCGGCAACAATAATGGCGGCTGAGGGATATCCTTCTTATGTTATTGTTATTAGCGGATGGGATGACAAATACCGACAATAAACAGCGATCCGATTGATAACGGTGTGCTGAATACGACTTTATTCCGGCAAATGGCTGTTATTTGGGATTTGGAGTTTAAAAGTGGTAAGTGTTGTTTGTAGATTTGCGTTAATCTTTGATTTATTAGTATCTAAGATGATACTGTTCACACATTGGTGGACATCGTAAGCGGCGATACGTAAGAACCTACTCAAGAACCTACTATAGACAGAGAAATGTTATTCTGAAGCTCTGGCTACACATATTTGGATTTTATACCCGTGAGTATATAAATTTATGTGTGTATTTATGTAAGTTTTTGTATTTTCTTTAAATGGTCTTACTAAATGGTGGCGCTAGCTGAAAGCCGACTGATGAAGACCACGTAGGAATCTTTAGGGTAAGCCTATGACCAGCAAGGTAAATCTTTTAGCTGATGATGATACTTTATTCATAATATTCATACAACGGTTGCCTTATATATTAATATAAAAGTTAACCGTAATAGCTCAATGGGTAGAACACCGCTAATCGTGCAGACAATGGAGGTTCAAATTCCGGGCCAAGCCTACACCAATTTGTCTTTTCTTAACACATATATGTGTGGTTAATTTAATCATGTTTGTCAATGGTGAGGGAAAATATCGTGAGGGTTTGATACATTTGTTTTTAATGGCCGATCGATCCAACATCTTTCAGCAACCTGTACAAAGTCGTCAATCCTTTTGTAGAAGACCACTAAAACCAAGATTATTTTATCGGTTCTATGTGTGTAACTGTGTAACTTTTTGAGTCGTGTCGAGGTAACACAACCCTTGTTTCAGATTCGATCGTGAAATTAAACTTTTAATACAGGTCCCTCCATTGTACTTAGGATAATCAAAAGCCTTTTTTTTAATGCACAATTGAATAAAATAATAATTACTGCCTTACTTTATATACTCACGGGCTATCTATTCCTTAAAGGGGTAGCCAAAGCGCAGTAATAGGAAAGTTCACAGCTGATTTTAGAAATTGAATCAGTAAAAGATGAGAAGCAAAGGTTAGTTGGTGATGGGTTTCAGCCTTATATATAACCCATCATTCGTATAAACTACTATTGTGAGCCCTTACTGCTTATCATCATTCGTATAAACTACTATTGTGAGCCCGTACTGCTTATCATCATTCGTATAAACTACTATTGTGAGCCCGTACTGCTTATGAATATTTTTATTTATTGTCATGATTTAGAATAGAATAACTTTTATTGCACATCAAACACAAATTTACAAAAATAATAATATGATCACATAGTTTACAGTGAGGTACAATTGGCGATCTTATCGCTAAAAGCGATCTTTTGCAGACAACATTTGGAAGGTGAGATCGATAAATTAATTATTATTTAATATTTTATTCATTTTTATCATCGTCAACCCAGCCAATAATAGAGGTCCACTGCTGGACAGGTAGACATCCTTCAGAGATCTTCACAACGATTGGGCTTTTTTTTCTCTCAATCCTTAAAATTCTATGACCTTCACCAAATTGTCGTGAGTACAGATAATTATCAACCTTATCCATGAATAGTTAATGCCAGGCATAAATATAATATAAATATGTAGAATACGATATTAACTATAAATCTAAGAGCCAGATACTCTTATTTTATTTTAAAAATCTATGAATGTTTCATGCTCTGTATTGTCGTGGTGGTAGTAAGGGGTGACGTATTGTATTGAATTGTATTATTGCGATGCGGTTGGAGATCCATCAACCAAAGTAATGAAAAACAACCTTTATATCGAAAACAGTGCATTATTATGAGTGCAATGTCCTGTCAGTCACTGGATCTTCACTCGATTGCTTTCCGTTACATTAACTTGGTACCTTGATATAGTATTTATTAATAACTTAACTTAATACTTCCTGCCCTGCCCCGTATATCACGTGAGTACACTGTCCAAGCAAAACGTGGGTACTCTGAACACCAGGTGATAATGTCACGTGATTTTCAGAAGTATTAGTACCTTTGCCAACCCCTTCGGAGATATACGGCGTGAACGTCTGAGTTTGAGTTGAGTTATTAAGGCAACAACAGATGTAGTTCTTATATAGGTATACATTTTACTTATATTTAGTGTTTTAATTACTTTGATAGGTGCAGGCCTTACTCGGGTCTCGAAACGAGTCCTCTTAAGATTACAGTTAGAAAGTGCGTAAAAAGTGTTTGTACTGAAACCCAGATGACATTATATGTATAGAATACATTTGTACCTCTGCAATCCTTGCAGCAGCGGAGCTATATATCATTGCCCTAAATATATATTTTGGAGCTATATATCTTACAACACGGGTCAGTGTCAGCAGAAGATTAAAGATGATATTATGAGCATTTATAAAAAATAGATACGCTTATTTAGGACCATTAATAATAACAATTTATGACAGTCCCTGCCTTCCTGTCGACACAAATACCATCTAATTAAAATAACACAGGAAGTAAAACGACAAAAAAGTATTGTGAATGACTTATTTCACAAAAGAGACGTTTACAGACGCGTTTGTGATACCGGAAGTCAGGTTTTGTGTTGTACTCATTATGCGGCAAAAAGGCGGGAAGCGGTGGGCGGTTTGTGAGTGTAGCGAAATGGCCGCTGCTGGCGGGTTGCAAAACATTTTGTTATTCAATTTTGACTATTATGCTGTCTCATATTTTTTTTGACTGGGTATTGAGTTATCATTATCAATCAGGGTGAACTATTTTTTTCTTGTATCTGTCGCGAAAGGGCTACTTCTGTTTGCTGAATCAGGAGTTCGAGTGCCCTTCTGCAGGACAAGCACGAGCGGTGTTTAAACTAGTTATCGCGTGGGATAAAGCAGCCATCTCTTACGCACTTACTTAGAATCGTATACTGCCATCCCATTCTTACAGTTATCGAGTCGATAAAATAGCGCTCGTGCTTGCCCTGCTGGATAACACGATATGGCAAGTGAACGTTAGTAGTGTCATGTCATCTTAGTAAGTTAGCTTATTCTTATTACACAACACCACACGAAAGGGACGCACATCCTCGGAGGACACATTTGGACCAAGTAGAGAGTGTGCTCAAAAAGGCAGGCAGGTGTCCGACGGATGAGGAATAAAAGAGCGTGTATGAGAAGATCGATGGATGTAAACGAAGCTAGAGGGATATGCCAGGACAGGAAGGAGCAAAGTTGCGATCGATAAGTCTCTAACTATCTCAGTGGGAACTAACGGCGTGAGTATATGTATGTATAGATATATGTATTGCTGTGTAGTGTCGGCATAGAATAACACTACCCCATTTCTTCCGGTGGGTGTACGTAAGAGGCGACTAACGGATTTTGAGCTTTTAAGGGATTTTTGGGCGATGTGGTTGGAGACCCATCACCTTTATTTTACTATCTTTTCCCCACCAAAATTTCCAAACGTGGCTGAGGAATTTCCAATTCCTTAGCTCTGGCTACCCCTTCTAGGGATTTATAGCCGTGAGCATATGTATGTAATGCCACGGTACTGTTTGTACCTTATCGAGTAATAGCAATATAAAAATGACAGGATGCTCTATTTTCTATTTTAGGATGTTAATAATCTAACGTGCCGATCTTGCACCTTATATCCTGGGACCGACATATTGGAAACAGTTTTTTTTTCGGTAATACAAGACGCAACACGAGGTTGGAGCAAAAAGTTTGACATAAAAAAAAGTTAAACACATCCTGATTATTGCCACGCGTTTTGAGAGCGATGACAAAAAGTCAGGGTTGTCACACAATATTTGTAAATAAGTATAAAAGCTTTTGGACAATTTAAATATGTTCTGACACAAGCAAAACAAATAAGTGTAAATAGGGTTAATATAAGGTATAAAAATCACCCAAATAATAAGATGGATATTATATTCAACTGATATAGCTGCGTAGTGTTGGCTTAGAATAGCACTACCCCATTTCTTCCAGTGGGTGTACGTAAGAGGCGACTAACGATATTGGGGCTTTTTAAGGGATTTTTGAGAGATGCGGTTGGAGAACCATCACCAACAACCTTCATTTTAGCATATTTACCCCACGCAATTTCCAGAAGTGGCTAAGGAATTTCTAATTCCTTAGCCCTGGCTGCCCCTTCTAGGGATTTATAGCCTGAGTATATGCATGTATGTATTAAACCAACTACCAAAAAATCAATGTATTCACGACATATAATCCCAAAAAGGAGTAGCCATTAAAAATTTAAAGAGCTTGTGTTCCCTCTAGCGACACCCACGGGAACTAGTAAGTTTGTGCTATTCTTAGTCAGCTAAAATCATGTAAATGGTAGAAGACAAATAAAGTTATTACTTTTTTTAAATCATAACAATTCCGTAGGACACAACCCTAGTATTTTAAGATGGCGGCAAACTGCCAAATTTTGACAAGAAGCAGTTCCCGCGTCGCGCCGCTGGAAACACTGATTCGAAATTTAAGTGGCAGTTATTGATTATTAGCACAACCCAGATAACGCTATTTTGGGTAATCGGCTGCAAAGTTTTCAATGGCGGAGATTTCCGAGTATTTGCTATGTGTTTATATATAGCTGTACCTGTCTGTATGCATGTAATCGACTCTTTTAAGCGCGATTTTGACCCACTTTAAACTTTGTACACTTATCAAGGGTCAGCGATAATATAATAATTCCAAAGGTTCATCCCATTAGCCTGACAAGGGTCACCAGGATTAAATATTTTTAAAACACTAAATAATAGAAAAACACTTGAAGCACTTCTATCAAAAAGTGAAATATAATACTCAATATAAGATGAAAATCATGAAAAATCGTGAGGCGCTCTGTGCCGTATCTTTCGTGGAGCAACCACTTTAATTATTTTCAGCGTATATTGGGTTTTATTCTTCACTTTTTGTTAGAAGCGGTTCAAAGGCGTGTTTTTAAGTTGTTTTGAGCTTTTATTTTTTTAGCTTTACTTTATCGCAGGGTATCAAAACATTTGACAGAGTTGACTCTACGAAGTTCTTACAGAAAAATAAACAGTCATAATAAATAAATACATACGCTGCACGGACATATTACACAGATCAACTTAGCCCCACATATGAATTACTTACGCTATTAGTTACCACTGTGGTAGGCAGAGACTATCGAATGCCATTTTGTACGATCATGGTAAACCTCTCTAGCTTTGTCTACATTGATCAATCTTTTCATACATGCTCTTTTGATTCTTCACACTTTGGATGGCAGTCTTTTTAAGCATATTTTTATCTAAATGTGTCCTTCGTGGTTTGGATTTGGAAGGTAATGATGGTAGAGAACCTACTAACATTACCTTCCAAATTGGCGCTATAAAACTCATTCAACAGTTTTACAGTGTCTGAAATTTGTAAAATCCCGATGGGGTGACAAGAATCCTTCATAGCTAGATTAGAACTTGGACAGTATATTTACGCGAGAGAATGATGTTTTCCTTCCACCTTAACAACCTTAATAAAGTCACCTCATGATGTAATAAAAGCCTGATTGGTGTAAGCCCGACACGCGGTTTGAACTTACGTTTTCTGTACGTTTTCTGCATAAGAAGCTGTGGTGATCCCAGTGAGTTACGAGTTTGTTCCAAAAACAATAAAATATCAAGTATGGTTATACCGAGGCGATCCAATCGCGATCCAAAAGGACGCTCAATACTCTTTACAGTTTTGAAATTATGAATGTAAATAAAACCTGAGAATTAGAAAGTATATCTCAAACCTAATCAAGCATCCGTGATAGCTTAGTGAATTCCGGAAAAAATATGTTCTCAAAGGAAAACAAAAAAATTGTTTGCTTGCTGGATGGAATGGATATGTGTGTCGTTTAAAACAAAGTAATATATTGCAAACTAATATGTATAAATATGTAAATTTAGAAGCTAAATGATACGATAATGAATCCCCGAAAATGAGGAATTCCCGCGGGATGATGTACTATTTGTTTTATCGTCTAAACTGTTTTTTTATATCTACTTATACATAGCAAACGAATAAAAACATGTAAATTTAGAAGCTAAACTGTCACAAATACACTGTCACATAACAAAGTACAACTTAGTCATGTGGGTTTCCTCGCGATGTTTTTCCTCACCGTTAACAACAACCATGATAATAGATGCATTAGGTGAAACTACGTGTAAAACTATATTTCATGACAAATAAATAAATATTCAATGTTAAAAATTATTCCCATGCATAAAATAAGCAGACGGAAAACAGTCTATCTATTGTTGTTTTTGTTTCGCGTCTGGTGTTAACTCTATTATGCCGAAAAGGCGGCAATCTGTCTGGCTGGATCCTTTTTGGTTGAAAGGAGTCAGGAAATCCTCTTTTCGACTTTTACAGCTTCTTAAAATAACTCTGTTTAACTTTCTTATTAAGTGCTTTGTTTTCGGCATACCTTGGGTTTAGGGGCCCGCAACCGTTTAAAGTTATAGACTTGGTTCATAAATTTAAATGATGATTATGGATTGAGGACGTAGCAATATGTACTGTAAATATCTGTTTTCGTGTCGAAAAAATGTTTATTGTACTGGATCTGTAAATAGAAACAAATAATCTTACATAAAATTACATTTATTAACTAGCACATTTACACTGCTAATCTTTCCAGTCTTCCGAACATAGTAGCTCTTGGTTTCCAGGAAGCCTATCGTGGCTGTGATTGGATACGTTGCTAAATGACTCAGAATCAGAATGATTCGGCCATATTAGTTTTCTTATGACGTGTTGATAACGTGTCGCATGATTCAGGACTCGACCACATATACGTGTTGGTATTGAGGTGCATGTGTGGTTTTTAATGGTCGATCATTAAAGAATGAAAATTTACCTATTTTAAGCATTAACTCATCAACTCAACTCAAACGTTTACGCAGTATGTTCCCAAAGGGGTTGCAGAGGTACTAATACTTCTTAACATCACGTGATATTGTCATCTGGGGTTCAGAGTACCTACGTTTTACTTGAAAAGTGTACTCACGTGATAGGGTGCAGCTTTTGTACGAATACACTGTCACATGACTTAGTACATCTTAGACAGGTGGGTTTCCTCACGATAATCTTTTCCCTTACCGTTAGCAACCATGGTAAATTAATTACACATGTGACTTCAGAAAAGTCAAATTGGTGTAGCCCCGACCCGGGATTTGAACCCTGATCGTCTCCACAATAAGCGGTGTTCTACCCACTGATATATCACGGTTGCATTCATATCTTACAAATTCAATTTGTGTGATATTTATTACTCAGTTTGGTAGGATATTGCAGCCATGAATTACCAGATTATCCGACCATTAAGATATTTCTGTGCTTCGTAGTTCTGAGTATGTTCATCTATCGATCCCGGCTATTGTCTGTATAATATTATAATTATATTATACATATACTCACGGCTATATTTCCCTAGTAGAGGTAGCCAGAGCTAAGAAATTATAAATTCCTCAGCCACTTTTGGAAGTTGAGTGGGGAAAAGATGGTAAAAATAAAGGTTTTTGGTGATGGGTCTCCAACAGCATCGCCCAAAAATCCAATAAAAAGCCCCAATACCCTTAGTCGCCTCTTAAGACACCCGTGGGTAGAAAGGGGTAGCGACATTCTAAGCTGGCACTACGCGGCAAAGCCGGCATTACACGGCAAATAATTATATTATATTATAAGGATTCTTGGTAGTCCACGTCATTCTGCCAAACCACACGCTAGGGAAGGCTCAAACATCTCGATGGGTAAAAGTCAATTATTGTTATAATAAACATGAATTACAGTATTACTTTTTAAGCTTTTACTGAAATACTTAAGTTTATTCTTCAAAATATTGTTAAGTACTAAAATTATTGGACGTTATAAATTCAATTTATAAATGACTTCGCCGTTGCATCTGATGCAGTTTGTAAAGAAGATAAGCAATAAAAAGCTCGTTAAATTCAAAACGCAATTCTAGTCTAAATTATTAATCAATCAACATTAAAACTACGGAACCCACAATCGATGTATCGATCCTACCGATATACAACCGCTTCTGTTGACAAACCTCCTTAGCCGTGATTAGCCGGAAGTTGAGTCCGGGGCGGAAACGAATAGTAAAGTAAACTTCTTTTATTCATTGATTCCCTAATTTTTATGATTTCACAAAAGATGTCGGACCGTTCTCCATAATGGCATTTATTTGGACATCCTGCTAAAATTAGAGAAGGAAGTGTATCCTGTTTTAATAGTTGGACAATTAATACCAAGCTTGACATGTATTGTCGGCTTAAAATATTATGTCACGGTCTCGTGTGGGTGGGTGTAGTACGCAGGTGGTGGAAAATCTTGAGCTTTTTAAGTAATTTATAAATTAATAAATACAGAAGTAGTAAAGAACAAGAATATATATGCTATAATATATTAAGTATACTTATCAATGAGTTCCCATTATTGAGTTGTCAGGAAGAGACGGCTTTTAGTGTAAAGACCACCAGTGTACTTCTCTGCAAAACTATTTTTTTATTCAGATATCTATATCCTTTGAATTTCGTAAATAACTTGTGTTAAGATGTGCACTAAATTATTTTATTTTTATTTTTCTTCGGAAAACTTACAGCCTAATATCTTAATAGCCAAAACAAAATATATAACTTAATGCCAATAACAAGTTTTCACATATTACTATCTAAATGGATTCTGTTCAATATAATACTGTTGAACTCATAGATGTACATCTAAAACTAATACTACTAATAATAAGTACTAATAAAAACCTCTTTGTATGATATGATCCTGAGTAGCCTCTCTTCCCTACATTTTTATCAATCTATCCGCCTTTAATCATTTTTTCTCCTCCTCCTCATTTTATATCGCTAGCATTTTATATCACTAGCATCGCCATCACATCGGTCTATATTGATAAGTAATCGTTGGAACCCAGTTTAAATTGGTCATTTAAAAACCCAGGTAACCATAAAAACTATTTAGCCATCCGTAATAGATGGATTAGTGCTAATCTAAGCCGACAGTCCATGACCATGCCTATACTAGAACAGCAACACAAATCAATGACTGCATTGTAAAGGAAATGTGCTTCATCATAATTAATTTTAATTATGCTGCTGTGTAGTGTCGGCTTAGAATAACACTACCCCATTTCTTCCGGTGGGTGTACGTAAGAGGCGACTAACGGTATTGGGGCTTTTAAGGGATTTTTGGGCGATGTGGTTGGAGACCCATCACCAACAACCTTTACTATCTTTTCCCGACGCAACTTCCAAAAGTGGCTGAGGAACTTCAAGTTCCTTAGCTCTGGCTACCCCTTCTAGGGATTTATAGCCGTGAGTATATGTATGTATGTATGTATGTAATTTTAATCATATTTATCCCATTGTTTGATATGAATATCACATCCGCGAAAGAAAGGAAACAAAATAATTGTTATTGAACAAATGTCATCCGTCCGCCATTGCAGTAATTTTGCGCGGGAAGCGGAAACGCGACGTCTCCAGTTGCTTCATTGAGCTATTATAAATCCGAATTTGGATTCTGGGTCTCATTAATATTGAATATCAACTTTATGTCTAGCTACTAAGAGTTATATTAGATTGGAAGGGCACAGAATAATATTATTTAAGAGATGTTAAGGAGACGATTAATTCAAGCACGTGGCGAGATGACTCAAAATTAACAATACATATTTTTTCAAGAGTTTATCTATGGGCTTGTATAAGTTATTAGGATTATAAAGAGAAACTTTATCTTAATCCCTTTGGGTTTTTACGATACGAACGCATACTTATATTTATAAAAATTTAGTCACTCCAATAAATAATCACTTTTATTTACCATTTAACAATATGTTTCAATAAAAATAATGGTGCAAACTTAAATAATGCTAAAAATATGTTCCAAAGTGGTTCAAACTCACTGCCGCAGGGTTACACAAATCGTACACAAAGCTTTAAAAATATTTACTGCAAATAATATTAATAGATCATGTATTTGAATGCAAGTAAATACACAGTTTATCCGAAAACTTGAAAACAAAATAACTTAGTTCGTTTATAAAAATAAGGTAACAAAAATCTTAGAACAGCAATTAATTTAATAATAACTTATTTAACACATCCGGTTACAAAAGAGCGCGAAAAATGATCAATTGTCAAAACAAATCTAATAATTTTAATTTTAATTCACCATCAAATAAAGCTTAAAATCCTCTACCACATATAAGTCGAAATATCTTCATTCGGTTCGATTCTTTTTTATTTGTTTCCGATTTCGTCTCAGAGTCATTCGGTTTTCAGCCGTGGCGCGGTGAAGTTGTGTGATCCATTTGATAATTTCCTTGCAATAGTTTTCGAAACTTTACATTGAGTTAGTTTGCATTTTGCGTGTTGTGTTTTTGTGTTAGTGCCCCAGCACATTGGATTATTTTTCGGTTCCTATTCGGTGAGTTTAATATGCTGCTACATTTTAAATAAATTATGGATGTATTTATTTACTTTAAGTGGTACAAATAGGGTATATTTTTTAATCTTACATTTTAAATAATATTATAAATGAAAGCCAATACTCTATTTAATAATAATTATGTATCAAAAGCTCATACGATAGTAATTATTTATTTGAGCCTAGCTAAGTAAACGAAAGGAGCTAGATTTTATCTATATTTGTGTGTTCATAATTTTCTGATATGAAAATATTTTTCCTTGTTGAACTGTCTATTGTATTTTTCTATTTTAAATTAGGGAGTCGTCGTTTAAGTTATCTTATTTAAATACTTCATTAAATTCTTGCGTCGTTGTATAAGTAATGAACTGTATCGATAGAGTTTGTTCTATATACAATATCATATGTCTTAGTCTAAGTTACTGTCGGATTAAAAAATTTAAAAGCTTATAAACGACAAAACACACACACAAAGCACAAAATATCAGGTCAAATTTTGCTACCGGCTTGCTTTACATTAGCTTTCTCGATTTGCAAACTGTTAATTGCAGTCATATTTTCGGCCGAATTGAAACAAGGCTTTGATCTCACCTATTACGCAATACCCTGAATCTTGGTAGAAACTTATTTTGGAATTATCTCATTCGCTTTTGCTAGGTAGTAAAATAAAGGATAATCAGCCACCAGGTCATGGGTCATCAGCAGTTGCCCTTCAATCACTTCAAAGGTCTTATAATACTCAATTACCCCGTACGACCACCGTGTGGAAAACTGCATTAGGCTGTTCTAACTGATATAATATTATATTGGTAACAACTTTCAAACCTGGAAGGTTAGTAGGTATAACAAGTTTTAAATGTATGACGTATGGGTTGATATCCTGAATTGTGTATCACCTCAGCGCATTTTACAGCCGCATACGTGCGAGTATGATTCACATAACAAGTATGCTAACTATAGGGAAAACCAGCGTGAGCAAGTGTGAGTACATTGTCCTGGTAAAAAAGTGGAGGTTGATATGCTGAATATCAGGTATATTTTGTTGTAGTTTAGAATAGTAACTCTACCTCCTCTACATAATACGCTGCGTAAATGTTACATCGCGATGATTATATTACATAGCAAAGTAACCGCGCATTATTTTAAATGGTTTGCACCTTAAAACTCAGCTCAAACTCAAACGTTCACGCCGCATAGCCCCGAAAGGGTTGGCAGAAGTACTAATACTTCTGGACATCACGTGACAGAGTCACCTGGTGTTAAGAGTACCCAAGTTTTGCTTGGACAGTGTACTTGTTTTGTACGAATAAACTGTCACATGACTAAGTACAACTTTGCCATGTGGGTTTCCTCACAGTCTTTTCCGTCAACGGTATCAACCATGCCAAATTAACAACACATATGACTTTTGAAAAGACAAAATGGTAAAGCTGACCGGGATTTGAACCTCTATGTCTGAACGATAAGCATTGTACTACTCACTGAGCTATCACGATTATCACGCTTTTGCACCAATAACTTGAAATCCACCTGTTTTCTAGAAAGGTTAAATCAATATCAAGCATAGTTAAATTGGTTTCAAAATTGTATATGCGTAAATAATTTTTGCTCAAATACTTTTGATCAAAACATCAATTACATACATGTAACGGAAATCTAAAGGAAAAATTATATTTAGATAATAATTACTCACTTAATTCACCCACATCTTGCGGCGGGTGCGGCGCGGTTGTTTTTTGTGCGCAAGGATATTATAACTTCCTTGGAACCGCGCTTCCCGCGCAGCTGTAGGAAACCGGAAGTAAAGAACGTTTGCCGAACCGGACGCGCACGCCAACCGAAATCGTTTCCGGCTTTATTTGAAAATGGAATATGAGATGATTGTTTACATTTTATGTCAAATGTGAAACACCACATGTTACTGTGGCATCCTCCTAGGTTTTATAAAGGGTTGGCATATACATAATATATACATTTATTGAGCACTATTTTCATTATTAATATTCATTTGATACTCTTTCTTCTCATGAAGGATGTATAAATGGTGATACCCATGGCTATTTCCGAAGATTTTTAGTGAGATAAGGCTATCTAAACTACTGTTTTGTCAGCCTTATTGAATGAACAGCTGTTTAGTATCTGAAAGTGAATAAGGGGATTGGAAACTTTTAAGCGATTGTTGAGCGATGTGGCTGGACATTCATCACTAACTACCCAAGTAACACGAAAAGCCCTCTAACTATCTTTTTCTATACCTATGCAGAGCTTAAAGCCCGTAAAAGCTCGTATATAAGTTTGCCACACGTCTTAAGGCTTTATATTGGCACTCCAAAACCATTCTAACGCTCTAAAGCCGCATAGCGGTCAGATATTGGAAAAATTCAATCCAGATTTGCGGCTCTTAGTGGATTCAAGTGCCATTGGCCGTATAGTGGCATTATTCTGTCGTAATATCATGCCGAAAGCCGCGTAAACTCATGAAGATATACATAATAAATGTCTAAAGCCGTACATTAGCACGACAGGATGCCAATTTACGGCAAGCATTTCAAAGGTCAACTGTGTGTTGTTTGAACGGCTAACAGCAAATCAACCAGATATACTTGGCTAATTTTAAGGCCTCAAGCCGTATTTGCATCCATTTTGATGCATTTGTCAACCATTAGGCAGCCATGAGAAGGAAAATATTTGAGGTTATCTTATTATTTCTAAAAAAAAGGGGACAAGTGCGAGTTGAATTCGCGTGAAGAGGGTTCCGTACGATGTTACCTATCATGTTTTTTTAAATCTGACTTAAATTTGTTTGTGCTAACTAAAAAAAGTATGAATGGTCCCTGATTGGAGAGGGATATTACTAAATATAAAGTTTCCATTAAGAAAAGAAAAAAACAGGAAAAAGTTTTAACAGAAAAATAGTATGAAAAAAAGGAATTCAACAACATATAAATCATATATATTTTTTAATACCTTTATAATATTCACATATCACATATTATTTGGAAAGCAAGGGTTTTTTTTTCAACTTCAAGGATCTCCAAATTGTAATAATGGTGGCACCATTTCGTTAATATTTTATTATGCATAAAGATAACATTCTAATCTATTTCCTCTAAGAGAAATAATCCTTTGTGTTATGCTGGCACTTCAATTTAAACTCCTCAAACAACGATAACTACTAATAATAAGCCAACAAAACTCAAATTATGCTCGGAATGTACAATTATTTTATCATTTCACACATTTTTTCCTCAAAAACTACAATAAATCGAAGGCGCGTGAAAATTTTCAATGGAAACTATACAGACATTCACAGTAAAAATCAAAGCGCAGTAATTTAAGCACAGAATTACAGTTAAACTAATACTAACACTTTATAATTTATATTTTTATAAAATAAATATGGTTGTCAAGTCACTTCACTCTCACTGCCATCGTCGTTCATCCATTGACATAAATGATAATATCACCTTTGCCGTGGTGTTAGAGATAATTTTGCAATGACACTGTAAAAATAGTTTCATGCCGTTGGCCGTATATTTGACAGATACAATGCTATTGGCCCTTTGAATGACCCTTATGAGTCTTTTCTAATGCCGTTGGCCCGTATTTTGACAACAGCAGTGCTTTTTTGCGGCCTTTGGCATGTTGTTTGAAGCAAAAAATGCTCTTTTACGGCCATTCGCCTTTTCATTGTCCAATATAATGTTTTTTTACGGCCGTTAGCCGTAATTAACTCATGCAAATGCCAATGTACGTTCTAAAGCCGTAAAATTTGTGCCCAAATAAGCCGTATAGTAGCCGTATAGCCGTATATATGCCTTTTACACAACCAGTTCAAAATGCTTAAAGGATACAGCAATGCCTTAATTTGGCTGATATGCGGCTTCGACGTGTTTCTTGGGTATTCTTTATCAAACAAACTTGTCCCCTCTAAGCTTCTGAAATTGGCTGAGGTGTTTCTAATTCCGAAGGCTACATCACTTATGATATTATAGCTTTGAATAATTGTATATTTTCTGTATGGCTGTCCGTATATTATATCAAATGTTTAATGACAAGGCCTAGCAAATAACTAAGTTAATGGCTCGTGGTATAGAACACTAATTCAATAATATGTAAATTGGTTTATCATCCATTACAAAAAAAAACAAACTATTTTCATCTTAGATTTCCCTAGTAAAAAAGTATAACAATAACCTCTTACTGTCTATAAATAAAAAAACACGAATAAAATATATTATTATTTTTGTTTTGAAGGTTACATAAGTAACATACATCGATTTCAACTGTCCCTTTCATGTGAATTCATTCTCAATCATATATAATACAATTCGGTACCTCGTGTAATCAGTGACATAACGAATAATGTCAACAATGAGAATCCCGGAAGTGAGAACAATCGGATTTGCGGAAACGGACGATTTGCCGCCACTTCCGGTGTAGTACGGATGTGGGTCAAGCGAGTGAATGTTCTATTGACGGGATTTGTAAGCATTGTGCGATTACGCGATTACAATAAATAAGTTACAGTAGGGTTTAGCTAAAATTATGTAATGACGATTTTGGTAAACTCGTCTCACATACATACATATTAAAACCACATAACATAAACGTTGACGCCGAATATCCCCGAAGGGGTTGGCAGAGGAGCTAATAGTTCTGAACATCACGTGACTTTTTTTCCACGTGGTGTTCAGAATACCCACGTTTCGCATGGGCAGTGAACTCACGTGATAGGGGGCAGGCCTATCGCCGTTTTGTACGAGAACACTGTCACATGACTAAGTACAACTCAGCCATGTGGGTTTCCTCACGATGTTTTCCCTCACCGTTAACAACCGTGATAAATTAACCACACATATGTCTCTAGAAAAGACAAATTGGTGTAGGCCCGACCCGGGATTTGAACACTAGTCGTTTGCACGATAACCGTTGTTCTACCCATTGAGCTATCACGTCGTCATAAATTATCATATTAAAACTAACTCACGGCCATAAATCCCAAAAAGAGGTAGGTTTAGAAGTTAAAACGACCATACTTCTGAACTGGAAATACCTCAGCCGCTTTTGAAGGTTGAGTTTACAAAAAGGTGGTAAAATAAAGGAAGGTTGGTCAACGTTCTATAGCTAACAATCACGTCGCTCCTTATTAATATATAGCGGGAAGAAATGGGCTAGTGCTATGCTTAGCTGATTCTACACACATATACTCACGGCTCTAAATCCCTTAACGGGGTAGCCAGAGCTTTGGAATGAAAAATTCCTCAGCCACTTTTAGAAGTTGATTGGGGTAAAGATGGTAACAAAAAATGATTTTGGTGACGGGTCTCAGACCACATCGCCCAAAAATCACTTAAAAAGCCCCTATACCCTTAGTCGCCTCTTACGATCACCCACGGGTAGAAATGGGGTAGTGTTATTCGAAGCCGACACTACACGGCATACAGTGCTCATTATATTTATTTCTGTTCCAGAGTACGAGTAAAGTTCCGTCAAAATGCCGACTCCAGCGTACTACAGCCGAGTACCTCCCACCACCTACCTGGCACCCCCTTCCAAAGTAGAGGATGATTTGCCAATCGGTGAGTAGCTTTATTTGTAAGTTTTTCATATAAAAAATATCATTTTCTTTATTTCCCAATAGAGTAGATAAAGACTACCGCGGGCTGATTATGTATCTTTAGTGACCGCGATTGTGTCGCAAGTTGCAATATTGTCGCTGTCAAAAGTGTCAAATCGCATACAAATTTATGACATTGACAGCGACAATCGTGCAACTTGCGACACAATCGTCACTCGCAAAAGATACATAATCAGGGGGCCGATCGCTTTGTACGCAAACCTCAGCTTCATTCACATTCATCAATATAATTTGAATGTTTTTGTTCTTGAAAACCTCATGTGGGGATTATTACTAATAAATAATAATAGGAGGTAGGGACCGCAAACACTACTAAAAAGTGTAAAATAAACAAACATAGAAGAATTTCGCGCTGGCAGCCATTGACACGGTAGCTCAATTGGCAGAGCGACGGGGGCATATACCCGAGGTCGCGGGTTCGATCCCCACCGGTGCACGGTGTCGAGATTTTTCTTTCCTTTATTTATTAGTACATACATACATACATATACTCACGCCATTAATTCCCATTGGGGTAGGCAGAGACTATCGATCGCCACTTCGTACGATCCTGACAAACCTATCTAGCTTCGTTTACATACATCAATCTTTTCATACATGCTCTTTTGTTCTTCATACTTCGGACGCCAGCCTTTTTATATTTTCTTATATCAACTTATATTCTTCACACATAGTGACGCTTGCCTTATTTAGAATATCCTCTATTTAACCTAAATGAGCCTTCCGTGTTTGTTCTATATTGTCATTTTATCCACATTGGTTCCATCAATCTCTTAAGAATTTACTTAGTCTCCCGCCCGGCTAGTACGAGCGGTGTTTAAACTAGTTATCGCGTGGGATAAAGCAGCCATCTCTTACGCACTTACTTAGTATCGTATACTGCCATCTCATTCTAACCGTTATCGTGTCGATAAAATAGCGCTCGTGCATGCCCTCGACTATACAACGGAAAGATATACTCTCGTAACTTGAGGCGTTTAAGAGCGAGTAGTATGTTCGTTGTGACAAAATGACTCATTAGGTATAAATACTATCGCCCAGTTACCTAAAATACCTCATATTTTCGTTGTTAACGTCTCATATTACGGTGCCTGGGAAAGCATTATTCTTAACCACCAGTCAAAGCTCTACAATTATATTTTATCAGTCTGTGTCATGTGTCTCCATTTCTTCTATCAAGCTCTTATTATTTTTACTTTTAAGTTCTTACTAACATAGTGATAAGTTTATTGTTAGTTGTTACTAACAAACTATGGAGCTTTCAAAAAAATGAATTATATATTGTTGTTGATAAAATATAATTTGTTCCGCAGACCCGCGCGTGTGGTCCCGCGCGGCCGTGTGGCGCTGGGTGTCGCGGCGCGGCGGCGACGGCGCGCGGTTCCCCTGCAACGGCAAGGCGCTGTGCCTCATGAGCAGGGACATGTTCGAGCGACGCGAGCCCGGCAGGGGGGCGCGCATGTACGAGGTACGAGATATTAGTATACCTACACCCACGGGAACAAATGGGAAAGTGCTATTCTCAGCCGACAATACACAGCACAATCAACAAAGTAGTCGGTGTACGAAAGAGACGACTAAGGGTGTTTGAGACTTCACAAGGGATTTTTGGGCGATGCGGTTGGAGACAGATCACCAACAACCTTTATCTTTTCCCCACAGAACTTTCAAAAGTGGCTGAGGAATTTCTAAATCTTAACTCTGGCTACCCCTTCTTGGGATTTGCGAGCATATGTGTGTGTATGTATGTCCAATCAGTACGGAGTACCTGGCATAGTAATATATTATCTGTGGAAGTATGTAGATGAAGGTGTAGGGTGATTATTTGATTGAGGTTTGAGATATATGTTGTAGATAGAGATATGAAACATTTAAGAGACAAAGAAGTACACAAGATTATAAGATTACTTTGATTATCATGAATTGCATAAAATATCCTTAATCGCTAGCTTTAAATAATAAAAAAAACTGAGTTTGTTGATCATTTTGTTCCGCGGCAGCTCCGCTCCATTACAATCTAGCGCCGCCACACCGCAAAGGATATGAGATTGACACAGCTTACGAATTGGATATTCTATAATGGGCAATGTAATATAAGAATGGTTGGTCATTGTTCACTAGCCACATCAACCAACATAACATAACATAAACGTTCACGCCGAATATCCCCGAAGGGGTTGGCAGAGGTACTAGTACTTCTGAACATCACGTAACATTGTCACCTGGCGTTCAGAGTACCCACGTTTTGCATGGACAGTGTAGTCACGTGATAAGGGGCAGGCCTATCGCCGTTTTGTACGCATACACTGTCACATGACTAAGTACAACTCAGTCATGTGGGTTTCCTCACGATGTTTTCCCTCACCGTGATAAATCAACCAACAATAACATAAATAACCCCAAAACACTAAGTCACCGCTTACGATACCCGCCGGAAGGAATAGGCGAATGCTGCTCTAAGCATACAGCATCTAACCTACACTTCAGATACTTCTGCTAAAAAAAACTCAATTTAACCAAAAAAGTATAAGCCTTCAAAATAAACCTACCAGAATTAAATAAAAATATAAGTAATATAATATTTTTATTCTTTTCAGGATTTCCGCCGCCGACTTTCCCGCGCTCTCGCGTTACAAGACTTGATGGAGAAATTGCAAATGGCCGCCAAGTGAGATGTCATCGCGAATATAAAATATGTGCAAATTGGTATTCAATCTACGTACGTGTTCTTCGGAATTAATGAAGAAATACTTATATCGTTGCTATATAGTGTACTGCGGAACACCGATTGTTTAGAAGTCGTAACAGAGCCTTTTGGTCTCATGTTTATTTTATCATCGGCCATTAGCTGATGTCTACTGCTGGAACTCCCCAAATATGTCTATAACCGGTCCTGTATAATGTGTCTATGCCCTTATTGCTGGTCATTTTAGAAAGAAAGAAATATTGTTTATTTGGTAATTAACACAAATGAACATTATTTCTTTCTTTTTAAATTTTGTTATCCAAACAAACTATTCTCTAACACGACGATAAAAGTTAGACCAATTCTGATCCTTAACACACTGATAAACCAGCAAGAATCAAAAGTCCATTCCATTCTAGCGACAAAAGTTACCAGTAAACATTTAAATATATTTTTGTGTATTGCCATTTTAAGGTGCACTGTTATACATACATATACTCACGGCTATAAATCCCAAGAAAGGGGTAGCCAGAGCTAAGGAATTAGAAATTCCTCAGCCACTTTTGGAAGGTGTGTGGGGAATAGATGGTGAAATAAAGGTTCTTGGTGATGGGTCTCCAACCGCATCGCCCAAAAATCCCTTAAAAGCCCCAATACCGTTAGTCTGTGTAGTGCTTCCAATTGGTTATATTCACAGTTAGTATTGTTTTCATCATCAGTTTCCATGTAAAATTGAATAAGTACTTATCTTTCATTACAAAACGATAAATCATGGTTTTAACGAGGCTATATTTTGTATTAACTATAGTTGTTATTATTGTGAATCAATATCATACAAATAGGTTATAAATTGTACTGACATATAATTTCGATGGAAGGTATTATTTTAAATTATGGCTATTATTGTATTGTTCTGCATACTCGTTACTTTGCATTATGTATTTAGTTCGATGTCCATTAGTTATAAAAGTTTTCTAGTTTATGTAAAACTTTCCCTACACGATTAATACTGTTAAACATTTGTAATTTTTATTAAAATATGCAATTTTTCTAGCTAGATGATTTTTTTAAATAATTATATCTTTTAATGGTTAAGATAATTGTAAAATTCAATAGTATTGATCGTGTGAGGAATGTTATTGTAAATATTGATATCTAGTCAAAGTGGAATGTAATAAAGTATTTTTGTAGAAGAAATTTTGTTTTATTTTATGCAGAATTACCATAACTATAAACATATCAATAACCTTATGAACATACATACATACATACACTCACGGTCGTTAATGTCAAAAAGGGGGCCAGAGCTTCAGAGCTAGGACTCCTCAGCCACATTTGGAAGTTTTAAGGGGAAACGATGGTAGAAATAAAGTATCATTGGTGATGGGTCTCCAAGCACATCGCCTAAAAACCACTTAAAAAGCCCCATACCCTTAGTCGCCTTTTACGACACCCGTGGGTAGAAAGGGGTAGTGACATTCTAAACTGGCATTACACTTCTTATGAATCATGAATCTAAATAAGCACGAAGAGGTACATACATATGCAAGTATCCTAAGCTTGCTTATTCCTTCAGTAAAATACATACATACATATACTCACGGCTATAAATCCCTAGAAGGGGTAGCCAGAGCTAAGGAACCAGAAATTCCTCAGCCACTTTTGGAAAGTTGAGTGGGGAAAAGATGGTAAAATAAAGGTTGTTGGTGATGGGTCTCCAACCGCATCGCCCTAAAATCCCTTAAAAGCCCCAATACCGTTAGTCGCCTCTTACGTACACCCACCGGAAGAAATGGGGTAGTGCTATTCTAAGCCGACACTACACAGTAAAATATATTATAAAATAAATAAATGTAAAATATATGCATTAATAAGCTTATAAACACCCATTTGTCCTATCTACAAGACATCGCACATTAATCCTCATTTGTCTTACGATGACCCTTAGAACCTACACACATACATATACTCACGGCTATAAATACCTAGAAAGGGTGGTCTTTGGAACCAGAAATTCCTTAGCCACTTTCGGAACTGTCTGTCTGGGGATAAGATTGTAAAATAAATGTTTTTGGTGATGGGTCTCCAGCCGCAGCGCCCAAAAATCACTTAAAAGGTCCCGATACCCTTAGTCGCCTCTTACAAAAACCCACGGCATGAAATGGGGTAGTGCTATTCTAAGCCGACATTACTCAGACAGCTGGCCTTAGAATATGACCGGCATTTCTTACTCTACACGCACATTTTATTTCATTGAAACATATTCTACTTCTTAGCTCGTTTCTAAATAATGGTAAATAATATAAATATCCTTAGATAACGATTTATGACCGTTTTATTTCATAGTAGAAACAAGTTAAAAACTTCGGAATAAAATTATAGAATGAATTATATAAGTCAGCATAAGTTTTAGGCGGGAAAGTGAAAAAACAACATAACACGGCTAATATATGAGGTACGTAGAGCAAAGAGGTTTGTAGCAATGCAGATGCGCGCTGCGCGAGCTGAGTTTGAATCACGAAACTACATTGATTTTACAATTTTTACGGTGAAACATACAAACGTTTTGATGAATACAGTGAAAAACCGTCCAAATATCTTTTCCTGCCAATATTTTACCTAAAATTGTGTGATTCATGTGAAAGTGTTGTTTAAAACTTTTGGTAAACATAACCTAAACAATCATGTAAATGTGGGTTTAATATGTAAAGAAAACAAAAAATGTGTGGAAATAAAAACGTTTAATTAAAACTACAAAGCTTGATTCAGCTAAAGTGCACAGAAATAAACATATAAATAAATTCTTCAAAATATAATATGATAGTTGTAGAAGCAATGAATTTACTAGAGGACTCAAATAAAATATCGCGATATAAAAGTGGCTACGACATTAACATGTGGGAAGAAGCGAAAAAAATATGGCGAATCGGTGTCGTGGCTTTGGCGCTCTTTTTCGCAGTTTTAGCGCCAAATGTGGGCGCTTATGGAGGCAACTACATAACTAAGCACTTATATCACCCGTAGCACATCATTTCAATAGTAAATTGGACTTTTATATTTCGTTGTTGTGTTGTGTTTGTGTTCTCAAAATCTTAGATATCTTACATCCATAGTATCTCAGACTGATTAAGAATCTAAATTTGTTTAGCGGAATACCGACATTTTAAAAAACTCTTATGTCGGTAAGCTACATCTTGAATTATGACATGTTTCCCGGCTTTTAAGATTTCTTCATTAGTCTGAGGATATGCCATATAGTAATCCTAATTACCTGACGCTAAATCAGTTAGCTAGTGAGCAATATTCATTAAAGTTATAGCTCAGTTGGGAACAACATCATCTCTAGAGGCTTGGGTTCGAATCCTGAGTCTGGCCTACATCGATGTATCATTAATTACTAAAGTTATGTGTTTGCTTTGCCGTGTAGTGTCGGCTTAGAATAGCACTACCCCATTTCTACCCGTGGATGATCGTAAGAGGCGACTAAGGGTATAGGGGCTTTTTAAGTGATTTTTGGGCGATGTGGTTGGAGACCCATCACAAAAAACGTTTACTATTATCATCTTTTCCCCAATCAACTTCCAAAAGTGGCTGAGGAATTTCTCATTCCAAAGCTCTGGCTACTCCGTTAAGGGATTTATAGCCGTAAGTATATGTATGTATGTTTTCCTCTATATTAATAAACCATATACATTACATAAGAAAAAACACAGAGGTTTGGAACCAGTAGTTTCTGCATTTGAGGCAGTATTACTCACTGACCTATCAAGGTTTCAGGAACGAAGAAATGTACGTATTGGACTCAAGACTCAAGCGTTCACGCCGTACATCCCCGAAGGGGTTGGCAGAGGTACTAATACTTCTGAACATCACGTGACATTGTCACCTGGTGTTCAGATCACCCACGTTTTTCATGGACAGTGTACTCACGTGATACGGGGCAGGCCTATCGCCGTTTTGTACCAATACACTGTCACATGACTAAGTACAACTTAGCCATGTAGATTTCCTCACGATATTTTCCCTCACCGTTAACAACCATGATAAATTAACCACACATATAATACATACATTTAAATAAGTTGCTAACTTCTCCCAGGCGTCCTCCTCTCAGAGCAAGCCTCCTCTTTTGTGGCGTATATACTTTATAGCTGGTCGCCTGTGGATCACCCAGTTGGGGTAATGATATTCAAGCCGCTTCACAGCTTATAATGTGTAAAAATAAATTGTAATATTATTGATGTACCTAGCATAAATAAATTAATAAGTTACTAACTCCCCCAGGCGTCCTCCACTCAGAATACATTAAACCTCCTCTCCTATGGGGTATATACTTCGTAGCTGGTCGGCTGTGGACCCCGCAGTGGCCGGCCTGCTCCAGACTTACACTGGCCACTGTTATACAGGTATTGGAACATAGTTTACTTACTAATTTATCTTTATTTTTCTTGCAAGTTTCATGAAAAAGATTGATCAATGTGAACTAATCTCGATAGGATCGCACAAAATTGGTGATAGATATTTTCTGCTTACCCAATGAAAAGTAATCATAATAGTTGTTTTAAATATAAATAGGTATATCATGAGCTATTGTCTTAATTGGCGTCCTACAAGGTAGCGATTTCCCTAATACATACATACATACATACATATACTCACGGCTATAAATCCCTTAACGGGGTAGCCAGAGCTTTGGAATGAGGAGCCACTTTTGGACCTATACCCTTAGTCGCCTCTTACGATCATCCACGGGTAGAAATGGGGTAGTGTTATTCTAAGCCGACACTACACGGCATTTCCCTAATAGGAGTTCCCAATTACTACTTTATTATTTTCAATCGGCTGTGTAGTGTCGGCTCAGAATAGCAATACCCCATTCCCTCCGGTGGGTGTACGTAATAGGCGACTTGGGGCTTTCTAAGGGATTTTTTCCTTTATTCTACCATCTTTTCCCCACTCAACTTCCAAAACTGGCTGCGGAATTTATAACTTCTCAGCTCTGGCTACCCCTTTAGGGATTTAAAGACGTGAGTATATGTATGTATGTATTTTCAAATAAAGCTTCTCTACTCTAATTAGAGTTCATTTCTCCTAGTTGGAATCCCTAATATTTACTTTTGTGCCTAATTAGATATTCACTTTCTAAATTAGGTTTCTAATTTCCTAGTTGGTTGCTTTTTTAGTTAGTGCTCCTGTTTCCTAGTAAGAATACCTAACCTATATTGCTCCTGTTTCCTAATAAGAATACCTAACCTATATAGCTCCTGTTTCCTAATAAGAATACCTAACCTATATTGCTCCTGTTTCCTAATAAGAATATTTAACCTATATTGCTCCTGTTTCCTAATAAGAATACCTCACCTATATTGGTCCTGTTTCCTAATAAGAATACCTAACCTATATTGCTGCTGTTTCCTAATAAGAATACCTACATCCTAACTAGAAGCTAACAGTCTTCCTCAATCAATCTTATCAAACTAGACGTTCGCTTGCTATCGTACTCTTTGTACCACATCGTGTAATACCAGTACATAAGTTAATACTAATATATTGTTGATTATGTGATCGTGTGAGGAATGAAGTGATTCGTGAAAGGTGTGGTGTAAAAGATGATATTGTAAGTAAGATAGAAAAAGGAATGCAGAGATGGTTTGGGCACATAGAGAGGATGGATGATAGTAAATTGGTGAAAGAGATCTATAGAGCCAATGTGGAAGGTAATGTCAGTGGAGGACGACCTCGGAAGACACATTTGGATCAAATAGAAAATGTGCTCAAAAAGGCAGGTGTCCGAAGTACGAAGAATAAAAGAGCATGTATGAAAAGATTGATGGATATGAATGAAGCTAGAGAGGTTTGCCAGGATCGTACTAAGTGGCGATTGATAGTCTCTGCTTACCCCGATGGGAACTAACGGCGTGAGAATATGTATGTATGTGTGTATATTGTTGCAGTCGAGATGTGTGTCTCCCGCCATAGCGGGGTTGCTGGCGGCATTGCCTATAGCGGACTACCGGGCGCATAGTGGGTAAATACAACACTTGCATTTTAACATATCATTTATACAGATAAATGTTCCGGCGCTTCAGAGCTGCGCATCAGAAATCAAAGCCTCTGCCTACTAAATAGTAAAATACTAACATAGACTAAGTTTACTAATATTATATGGACCTTGTTGTCTGATAATAAATGATTTATTATATTATTATTTTTATAAACCACCCAAGACTATAAAACAGTCATTCAATATCCTATTTCTCAATAAAACCCAAAAAGGGGTAGCGATAGCTTCAGAATCGAAAAAACCTTACTTTTGGAAACAAAAATGGGGAAAACATTGTATAATATAGGATATTTATTAATTTAAACACTTTATTGCATACAAAACAAGACACAAACAGTATATTACAGAATAGGTACAACAGTATATGTACACAAAGGCGGACTTATCGCCTTAACGCGATTTCTTCCAGTCAACCTTTAGTAATGAGATGGGTGTCCATCCAAATCGCCTAACAATTACCCCTTAAAATCCATAGTCGCCTCGTATGACACAGCAGTAATAATAAATATATATTTTATTATGTTACATTACTCATACATAATTTAAATTTTGCTGTTATGTGTCGGCTTAGAATAGCAATATTCCATTTCTGCCGGTGGGTGCACGTAAGAGGCGATTAACAGTATTGGGGCTTTTAAGGGATTTTTGTGGTATGCGGTTGGAGACCCATCACCAACAACCTTTATCTTGCCATCTTTTCCCCACTCATCTTTCCAAAAGTGGCTGAGGAATTTCTAGTTCTTTAGCTCTGGCTACCCCTTCTAGGGATTTATAGCCGTGAGTATATGTATGAATGTATGATTTAAATGCTTTATTAGTTATGCACTATTATACTTTCTTCAAACCTAGCTTATTTTTTAACAAAATTCAGTTATATAATATAATATTCACGTATTAATGTACTATATCTACATTCCAAAAGTGTCTGAGGTGTTTCTCATTCCAAAGCTCTGGCTACCCCGTTAAGGGATTTATAGGCGTGAGTTTATGTATGTATGTATGTATGCCTACATTCCAGTCTAATCTCCACCTCGCTGTGTCCCGCCCCGCTGTGGCTGCCACTGTCCGCGTCGCGTGGCAGTCACGTGGTGCCGCTCCTAGCCGACCAGCTGTTGGCCGTACTCACCATGCCGTTGGCCGCCATGTTTGCGGTACGGTAGTGTTGTTTACTCATTTAGCTTTGTTATTTATGTACGTTTATTATTTTTAGGATTATAGATTATAGAGGCAGGTGTCCGAAGTACAAAGAATAAAAGAGCATGTATGAAAAGATTGATGGATGTGAATGAAGCTAGAGAGGTTTGCCAGGATCGTACAAAGTGGCG
This sequence comes from Bedellia somnulentella, assembly GCA_963576735.1. NCBI lineage: Eukaryota > Metazoa > Arthropoda > Insecta > Lepidoptera > Bedelliidae > Bedellia > Bedellia somnulentella. Next base: position 193,873 of record OY755199.1, read on the forward strand.
ATCGATAGTCTCTGCCTACCCCAATGGGAACTAACGGCGTCAGAATATGTATGTATGAATATGTATAGATTATAGAGAGGATCGATGGAAATAAAGTAGCGAAAGAGATATATATAGCCAATGTGGATGGGATTGTTAGTAGAGGACGGCCTCGTAAAACGTTTCAAGACTAGATCCAAAACGTTTTTATAAAGGCGGGGATCCGAAGTGAGAAGAATAAAAGAGCAATTATGAGAAGAATAATGAATGTAAAAGAAGCAAGAGAGGTTTGTCAAAATCGTACTAAGTGGCGGTCGATAGTCTCTGCCTACTCCAATGGGAATAATGGGCGTGAGGATAAGTAAGGATTATAGTAGAAGAATATGTGTTAAGTCTGTTTTATTTCCAAAGTCATATGTGTGTTTTAAGTATACAAGGGTGTTTAAAATGAGGGAAAATATAATGAGGAATCTCTGATGGCCGATTTGTAATTAATTATTAGTGCAAAATGATAGATACAAACAAACCATAGGCTTAGCTGCAAGCAAACAATAGGCAAGCAAGCTTTTAATAAATATGAGAGTATACCCCATCCCGCAATTCGTGATTTTCAGCAGATTTCTCTACCCATACTCTCTACCAACTCCTGAGAAATATATCACGTGAATGATACTTTATCTGGAAGAGATCGCTTTAAGTGACAAAACCGTCAATTGTAACTCAAATCGACTATATAATTCAGTTTGATTTTAATAAAAATATGTGTAATTAATGTTGATTGTGGCAGAGGAAGCATGAGAGCAGAGTGTATGCAATAGAGATGAGGTCCCTCAGAAAAGTTGGTAATGTCAGGTTATGTGATCGTGTGGGAAATGACGTGATTCGCGAAAGGTGGGATGTGAAAGATGATATTGTAAAAAAGATAGAAAAAGGAATGTTGAGCGTGTATTAAAAGATTGATGGATGTAAGCGAAGCTACAGAGTTTTCGCAGGACTGTACAAAGTGGCGATCGATAGTCTTTCTCTGCCTACCCAATGGGAACTAACGGCGTGAGTTTATGTATGTATGTTAATAAAAGTGGCTGAAGAACCTCTAATTCCTTAGCTCTAGCTACCCTTTCTAGGGATTTATAGCTGTGAGATTTATATGTATGTGTGGGAGTCATGTTAGAGCGCACACTACTGCGGACTCACTCGCACATAGCAGCGTCTCACTCATATCCTACATCGCGGTGGGTTAATGTTTTTCGAGTTAAGCATAGATACAAATTATAAGTTGGTACACAGCAGGGTGTACTGGCCAGTATATCTTTGCTGTTTCCACATATGTATGTGCAATCAAGAGGTTTCTTTTCTGTTCTATTCGTCTTTGTAAGAAAATATAGTAGAGCTGTTTGGAACAGACTATAGAATAGAGTTCTTTTATATGAAAAAAAAACCGAAAACATAAATTATATTTTCGTTTCAGTGTGGCCAAATAATCCTAACAACTGTGGGCACAACTATTCTACCAATACTCCACTTCATACCACCGTTCTTGGTAGGAACGGTATACTCGTCCTATCGCCCGTCCGAAGATAAGATAGATAGTGGTCATGATAGGTTAGTAATCTGTATTTGTATTCTGTAATGTTTTATTTATTTACAATAAGTATTGTTATTCCAATTTTCAAGCTACATAACATAACATAAACGTTCATGCCGAATATCCCCGAAGGGGTTGGCAGAGGTACTAATACTTCTGAACATCACGTGATTTTGTCACCTGGTGTTCTGAGTACCCACGTGATAGGGGGCAGGCCTATCGCCGTTTTGTACGAATACACTGACTAAGTACAACTCAGCCATGTGGGTTTCCTCACAATGTTTTCCCTCACCGTTAACAACCATGATAAATTAACCACACATATGTCTTTAGAAAAGACAAACTGGTGTAGGCCCGACCCGGGATTTGAACACTAGTCGCTTGCACGATAACCGGTGATGTACCCATTGAGCTATCACGTCGTCGTTTTCAAGCTAATATCTTCATATGTAATTACGGCCATAAATTCCAAAAAGGGGTGTCCAAAACTTGAAAGCTAGTAACTCCTCAGCCACAGTTGGAACTTAATAGGGGACAAGATGGTAGAAATAAAGTATTTTTGATGATAGGTCTCCAACCGCAGCCCCCAAAAATCACTTAAAAAAGCCCCATTCCCTTAGTCGCCTCTTACGACACCCGTGGGTAGAAAGGGGTAGTGAGTGACATTCTAAGCCGGCACTACACGGTGTGGGAGTCATGTTAGAGCGCATACTACTGCGGACTCACTCGCACATAGCAGCGTCTCACTCATATCCTACATCGCGGAGCGTAAATGTTTTTCGAGTTAGGCATAGATACAAATTATAAGTTGGTACACAGCAGGGTGTACTGGCCAGTATATCTTTGCTGTTTCCACAACGGAAATCTTTTATTATAAGTAGTCTTTGTTATAATTTGAATGTTTTTGTTCATGAAAACCTCATGTGGGGATTATTACTCATAAATAAATAAAGGAAAGAATTATTTTTTTCGACACTGGCTTGCTACTTAAAAGTGTAAAAGAAACAAAGGATAGGAAAATTTCGCGCTGGCAGCCATTGACACGGTAGCTCAATTGGCAGAGCGACGGGGGCGTATACCCGAAGGTCGCGGGTTCGATTCCCGCCTGTGTCGAAATTTTTCTTTCCTTTATTTATTAATAGCCTTTCTTTCTTTCTTCCATAGGTTAGTGATAGTATCTCAGTGCTGCGCAGTTTTATTGTTATACTTCGAGTGCTGTGAGCAAGTCTCGGAGGCGGAGGGTGGTTTGTATGTGGGGGATGTCATCGGAATATTTATATTAGGTATGTGGGTTCAGATTTACTAAAATATACTTTATTTTTTTTATTGTTAATTGTAAGTTTTAAGTTCTGTGTTTTTTTCTGTTTGTTTTATTAATTGTGTTGTGTAAGTCTGTTTTTAATATTTTTTGTGTATTGTTTGTGTCCTCTAGAGGGAAATAAAGTCGATCTTTTCTTTCTTTTCGTTTCTTTCTAATTTTATTAACAGCATTAAAACTTTTTAGTACAAACTTAAACTTAACTTTTAGCCATTTAGAAATTTTCACATATTATAATATCTTACTAGCTTAGGGAATATGCATAAACATACATACACACGATAGCTTATAAATTGTAAAAAGGGGTAGTCAGAGCTTTAGGGTAGGAAATCCCTTAAATTTCTTTGGAAGTTTATTAGGTAAACTAAAGGAAAGATGTGTATCAAGACTCATCGCCTAAGAATCACATAAAAGCCCCTAATACCGTTAGTCGCCTCTTACGTACACCACCGTAAGTATTTAAATTGGTTAAGGTTTTTTGAATGTTTCGTTAACGTTGATTTAGTGTATTTTTTGTAGGTGTTTTCGGTCAAAGCCTATTTAATAAAACCATTATGTTTCTATTCACTCGACCCTAGTGTTTCCTTTTGACTATAACAATAGGATTTTTATGTACAAAGAGAACTTCATTAAATAGAGCTAAAACCAGACGTAGTTCAGTACAAAATTGCTAAACGGATTCCGCCAAAATTTAATTGTGAAAATAAATTGTTTCTACGCCCTGACATTTGTTGGGCATACATTTGCTTCGCTTAACATTCTTTCTTCTTCTCTATTTAGTTAAGTACTCTATATTAGTATATCAACTTTGACTTTCTTAGACACAAAAAATACTTTTTTGAAACCCACATCCAACTAGCTTCAGACAAACGCGATATAATCGCGGACAAACATTCATAGATTTCCTAATAAAAAACCGCTTTTCTATAAATACATCTTTGCATACATAGATACAGTGCAAACACGGAACCTCCTTCTTTTTTAGTCGGTTAAAGAACTAAAACCTGCTCCTAAATGTAACAAATACTTTTCTGAAAACCGCATCCAAATAGCTTTAACCAAATGCGAGATAATCGCGGACAAACATACATACATAGATGTACTAATAAAAACAGTTTTTCTATTAATACATCTATGCATACATACATACAGTGCAAACACATAACCTCCTTCTTTTTTAGTCGGTTAAAGCACTAGAACGTGCTCCTAAATGTAACAAATACTTTTCTGAAAACCGCATCCAAATAGCTTTAACCAAATGCGAGATAATCGCGGACAAACATACATACATACATCTGCCGGGGTAGCATGAGGCGTGTGAGAGCCTCTGAGATAGGGCTATGTCACCGTTCAAGGGCGAATTGGCCGCCATATTTGACCGTTTCTCGCACGCCCGAGCATGAGGCATCTGAGATGTGAGAGCGCTAGTGACTCGCCTTTGACATCGCAGCGCCGAGTCACATGTGCGAGCATGAGCGGCGTGACAGCGACATAAACTGAGATGTTTGTCATTTTACGTAAAATTTATGTCGATGTCAAAATTGAGCGCGAGAGCCAGTGAGAAAGATCACTTATTAGAATATGAGTGCTGTTTTGCAGCTTTTTTAACTGTTTTGTGTAGTTCTTAGTGTAAAAGTGAGATAGCAAAGCGACTACATCACTTAGATTTGTTTTCAATGGAAAAAAAAACGAAAAATGGATATGATACTCATCCGGGTGAAAGTTTGCAGCAAACAAGTCCTATGAAACATATTTGTATGTCATGACGATTTCCGAGGACCTCTATGATAGCTTGTGACCTATGAAAAGCCTCAGGGTATAGTTTCACATAAGGATACATACAGGATTTAATGATTCTACATGATATCAATTGAATTGTAAATTTTAACTAAATTAAGTGTAATCTACAACTAGTGCTTGTGTATTAAGTTTTAAATTCGTTAAAATACGTTTGGCTTTTATAACGAGCAATTCACTACACAATTCGATACAAATTCTGCAGCCTAAATCCATGTATACGTCCAATTTTCTGATGCAGTTGAGAAAATTAATGTATTTCATTGACCTTATTTAAAATAACTATTAAGAACAGATCCTAAACTTATGGTATGTTTCAGAGGTCAAATATAATGCTTGTAAAATAGATTTCTATTCATTATTGTTTGTTATGTAGGGTTTGTAGTCTTAAATTATCATTATCATCATAAAAGACACCCAAGCTCATAGCATATGCTGGCATCAACAGGCACAGGCAAAGTCTAGATAGTGTGAGTAGACAATAGTCTGCTTGCTGTCTTAGTGTGGCTAGGAATGTAAAGAATGGTGATGGCATAATTTTGTTACCTCTTTATCTACCAACACACTTAATGCTACAAAAGTTGTTTAAATGCAGGTACTTTGTGCAACATTATCAAACAAATTTGGTAGTCACCTTACTAGCATATTGAAATGAATAAATATGAATATAATGCTCATGTTGTTTTCTTATTTTCAGTAAAACATATTGTTACGTACCGGGTTCTTAATTTGATAAATACCAGTCACACTTTCGTGCAATAAGGTGTAATTATATTTATTGACCAATAACGCACTTTACACAACACAACAAACACTATCGATAATTAACTATCGATACTCGCACTAATTAACAACACTAATTTACTCCGTTATAGTAACACTGTCCACACCGTTAAGCTTATTTCCGTAATCCGTATATCACTGCACTGTCGTATTTAATTTCTTCGCTCTAGTATTTCGCTTGTTCTCGCTTTAGTTCTTCGCACACGAATAACTCCGTAGCACGCGTCGCTCTTTATATATGCCAATCTCAAATACGCGAATATTACAGAAAGTTCTAGTACCACATTCTCGAAAAGTCGATATTCGAGAAACATCTAGTAATTCCTTTTTTTACTTATTAAAATACTAGTAACGCCATCTGTTATCTAGTAGTGGCAAATCCTATCTCCTACTTGCGAACAGATGTCGTAACATTACCCCCTCCTTACATAAATACTCGTCCCGAGTATTATTGCTTCCATGGTACTTCGCAAGTCGATCGATGTGAACTATTTTCGAAGCCCCTCTAGGTTGGCGTTGAATTCTGTACGTTACATCGTTTATTCTAGTGACCACCTTGTACGGTCCTTCCCACCTATTTTGTAACTTAGGGGACTTCCCTTTCTGGCGAGTTGGATTGTGTAACCAGACGAGCATACCCTCTTCGAAACGCGGCGTGTTAGCTTTACGGTCATATCTGGTTTTCATCTTTTCACTAGCATGTAAACCATTTTCACGCACTAGGGAATGTACATCTTGCATTCTTTCCCTCAGCGGGCAACTTAATCTCAAATGGCCCCTTTTCCCGCAGCCATAACAAATCGGTCCAGTACTCCTTCCGACGGGTGCTTTAATGACCTTGACGTCCTCATTTGCTTCCGCAATCTCACGAAGTCGATGAGTTTGGCGCGTATCCTGGCGGCAAGCTTCAACTTCTAGAGCGTTCGCCAAGGCATCCTTGAGAGACGTGTGGTGTTGAAGTCTCACCGCTGTTCTCACTTCGATATCTCTGATGCCGTCGACGAATGCTTGCACCAGGTTCATTTCCACCGTCTTCGGATCTACACTGGGATAGGCCTTGCGGACGAGCTTCTCGATTTCAAGGGCCCACTGCTGAAGTCCCTCTCCGGAACGCTGGACCCTATCACGCAGCTGAGCTCGGAACACGTGCTCCAGGTGTCGCTCTCCATAGCGAGACTCCAACGCATCCAGCAGGTCCTTGAAACCACCACTCGGAGTCGGCAGCGCCTCTATTACTGACAGTGCTTGACCTCGGAGCGCCACCGTCAGTGCAGTCAAACACTGTTCATCAGTCCAACCATTGGCAGCCGCAACAGTCTGGAACTGATGTCTATACGCCGACCAGGATGTTGTTCCGTCGTAGGGAGGAACCTTCACACGAGGACCATGGGCAGCTACTACATTCTCACCGGAGACAACCTTGACCGGTCGTGATTCAAGCTGCAGAACCCTTTTCTCCATTCCGCGGAAGTCGGTCTTCATGTCATCGATATCTTTCTCAATAGTGGTTACCTGCTCCTTCATCTGCTCTACGTCTTTTTCCACAGTAACCACCCGACCACTGACTTCATTGACCGCAGTGAGAACTTGTGAGAACTTAGTTTGCTGTTCCTCGCGCAACTCACGAACTTCTTGTTTAACACCCTGTACCTCCGAATGTATGTTTTTCAACATTTCAACTATCATCGCCAAGTCAGTATTAGTTGCGGCCACCGGCGCCGTTGATGTAGACGGCGCGTTAGTCACCGCGGACGTCTCCTCTGGAATGTCACTCTGATGGTTCGTGACCGATGACCTCATTTCCGACAGCTGTTCACCCTCTCTTCCGTCTTCCTTCGGCATAACTGGCATCTTCAAATCCACTTCTGTCACCAATTGTTACGTACCGGGTTCTTAATTTGATAAATACCAGTCACACTTTCGTGCAATAAGGTGTAATTATATTTATTGACCAATAACGCACTTTACACAACACAACAAACACTATCGATAATTAACTATCGATACTCGCACTAATTAACAACACTAATTTACTCCGTTATAGTAACACTGTCCACACCGTTAAGCTTATTTCCGTAATCCGTATATCACTGCACTGTCGTATTTAATTTCTTCGCTCTAGTATTTCGCTTGTTCTCGCTTTAGTTCTTCGCACTCGAATAACTCCGTAGCACGCGTCGCTCTTTATATATGCCAATCTCAAATACGCGAATATTACAGAAAGTTCTAGTACCACATTCTCGAAAAGTCGATATTCGAGAAACATCTAGTAATTCCTTTTTTTACTTATTAAAATACTAGTAACGCCATCTGTTATCTAGTAGTGGCAAATCCTATCTCCTACTTGCGAACAGATGTCGTAACAATATTGATTTAATACAAAGATTCTGGAACAATTTTAGTGACATGGAAGAAGTCTAATGAAATGAAAAAAAAACAGCAAAATGTAACAGTTTTTAATTAATTATCAATTAAATTGCCTAAATATTAATGAAAACCACTTGTTTTAATCCCCTTCATTGCAAATAAATCCAACATTTTCCAATACCCAACCCATAGCAGAACCACAGGCAGAACTCTTCAGACCATTTAGAATAAAATGATAATCATGGCATGTTTGGTGTTGAATCATACAACGCCTGAGGATAAATTGGATTATTGTAATTAAAAGACAATACTACGCATGGTTAAAACTGCAAACCTTGAATACATAGGAAAAGCAATGTTATTTTATTTTGGGCAAACAGAGCAGATGGATACAAATTAAGTAACAAAAGAGATATATAGGTGGGAATAATGGTTGTAAGTATGAGTAAGTTTATTGATAAGGTAATTAATATTCTCTGCCTACTGCAATGGGGAATAATGTATAGTAGAATATATGCATGCACATTTTACAACTGAAATCTCATCTTAAGTGTAAAAGTAAAAGCTGCCTATGAATGGGCTTTATTTGCTAGTAAAACACATTTTGTGGAGTTAACTTTATTTATTGAATAAACACTTTTAAACAACCGCTCACATCATAGTTTCTGTTCACAAACTCATCTGTACTTCACATTTTTATTCTATTAGCATCACTTTTTCCTTATAGAAACACTACAGCTTGTTTATACACATTGCAGTCATAAGAATGCTCTTTAAGTATGGATGCATACTCAAATTCTGAATAAACAGGAGCATTCAACAAGACTATTTCCATACATCAGAGCTTCACTAGCTTTTGGGAATATAGGATATTGTTGAAATTGAAATGTAGTGAAGGTTGTTAAGTTAAATAATGCCAATCTGCGCGATGGAACTGGCGAATGGGAATCTGGGAATGGACTGGCGGGATGGAACTAAGATGTTATAGGCAATATGTGCCATACGCTGCACAGCATTTCTTCAATTTTCTCATCAAACACAACCGTGCTATATCTGCAAACAAAAGACAATACAAATCATTAAAAGTATGCTGCTCACTTTCTAGTGAAATAATAGTTATATAGAATAATAAAACTTAATTACTTACTTAATATTATGATTCCCCTATCATTGTAAGGAAGTTTACAAACTAAACTTGTACATTAAAACTTTTGATTTAAATTGAAAATTTCGAAACTTATATTGAGAAATTAAATATTTATGTTCAATTCAATTCAATTTTTTGTTTAAGTGGCTTCAATCGTGTTTGCCACAATTATTTCGCCAATGTCAAGTGAGATGCAAGAAAGTCACCTTATGAGCGTTTGGCCGGTTAATTTACTTATATATATGTAAAGAAAACTATAGTTTCCTTTATTTGAATTTACACGCGCATATAGCAACTCTTTGGTAGTTTAGAGTTTTTAAGAAAGAGTAAACTGTGACGGTCATGACGCACGCTTTTGGTTAATGTCAAATAAGAAAAATTTCTCTTTACAAAGAATAAGTTAATATCTAATTTTAAATAAAATAAGAAATCGACACCGGAATAATAACATTTAATGTCGTTTCTTTGATTTACAGGTATGTAAGTTAATGTTTGTTTGATTTGTTTCATGATTTGTTTCTTAGATTAACTGAAATAAATCTTTGATTTACAGAGAAACTCAATGTGTTTGATTGACGGTGCCATATATCAAGCCACTATAAAAATAATATTATAAAACGACATTAACTGTCACAAAAATGGAGAAACTAAAATTTACTTTTCAAATTAAACCAACAGTGGACGGAAAGTCAAACTTCATTGCCATAACCTCAATTGCCACACTAGATGACAAAGTTTACCTGATTCCTGAAGAGTATCAAGCAATATCACTTCATAAACATATTCAAACCACGAAAACATACGTTACATTAAAAAGTACATTGAAAAAGAGATATCAAACTAGAAATGTTTGGATAAAAACAACAGAAGAAATTTTAAAAACATATGTCGATGAGACTGGAAACATGATTTTTCAGGACCAATTTCTAGAAGAAATTAACCAAGAACAGTCACCAGCTGTGAGTAAAATGACATTAGAGGATCCTATAGTGAAGATTTTGGAAAAATTGGTTGAAGACAAACAGAATGAAGAAAAGAAGAGTATGAAAAAGTTAGCTGAAAGATTTGTGATTGAAAAATTTAGCGGAAGAAATTCAAGAGCATGTCAGTGGATGGAAGTATTCGAAAAAGAATGTGAAAGATTTAATATTGTAAAAGAGGAAGAAAAGATTGAAATTCTCAGACTTTTTCTTGATAAAACATGCATAGATTGGTACTCCTCCATGATGATAAAGTTTGGATTACAATCTGAGTGGTCAGAATGGAAATCAAGTTTTTTACAAACATACACCAGTAAAGGTTGGACTGACAGCAAATATGCTTTGACTTTCAAGTACCAAACAGGATCTTTGGTAGAATATGCAGTGAAAAAAGAAAGACTTTTATTGGAGATAAGAAAAACAATGGATGAAGGGACCCTAATTGACATAATCGCAGTCGGCTTACCAGATTTTATAACAGATAGGATTAACAAAGAAGAAATAGTTCATGCTAAAGACTTATTCAATGAACTTGGCAGACTAGAACACTTGGTGCAAAAACGAAGAATTATAAAAAGAAAAGAAGATAGTAAACCGGTTAGAGAAAAATGTAATATCTGTGATAAATTGAATAAAGGAGACCGCTACCACCCAGAAGATTCTTGTTGGTTCAAACCAAAATTGAATACGGAAAAAGATAAAAAACAGATAAAACTTATCAATAATTCAGAGTTGGAATGTGAATTGCAGTACGAAGACCAAAAAAAACTAATAGTGCCGCCATTGATCAAGATAAAATTACTACTAAATAAAAATATTGAAGTATCAGGGATCTATGACTCTGGATCTAATGTGTCATTGATAAACTCAAAGATATTAAAGATAAAGCAAAACAAAGGCACTCTTTCAAATGATACTAATCTAAAAACGATTAATGGCGTCAAAAAAGCTATCGGAATAATTTCACTGGACATAGCCATCTTTGATATTGAGAAAAAAATGAATGTTTTTGTGATAGATAACGAAAATTTTGATTATGACTTTTTAGTGGGACTAGATTGTATACAAGAATTTCATCTAGTTCAAGACGAAAATCTGAAAATTCATCAAAAATTACCTACACAAAACAAGGAAAGAGTTTCTAAGGAAACAAATACAGATATTGATTCTAAGGAATTAAAAATGGATAATATCAAAAACTACAATGAAAGTTTTAAAACAGAAGACTTTAGAATTTGTATTAATCACTTGAGTTTTGAGGAACACACAATAATTGATGACTTAATAACAGAAAACCAGTCAGTGTTTGCGACGGACAAATATGACATTGGAAAGGTAAAAGGTTATGAAGCACACATCGATCTACAAGTAGAAAAATATTGCAGTAAAAGACCATATCGTTGCACAGTGGAAGACAAGAAAGAAATCGAAAGCCAAATAGCAAAACTACTGGAAAAGAATATAATAGAAGAATCATATAGCCCATTTGCAGCGCCTGTTACATTGGCCTATAAAAGAGAAGAAAACAGAAAATCAAGACTGTGTATAGACTTCAGAGATTTAAATAAGATTGTTGTACCACAGTCACAGCCCTTCCCGCTCATCGAGGACTTAATAGTAAAAACAAGAAATTGTAAATATTTTTCAACGCTGGACCTTAATTCTGCTTTTTGGTCCATACCACTGCGTGTCACAGATAGACACAAAACGGCATTTGTGACACAAGAAGGTCATTACCAATGGACCTGTCTACCATTTGGATTGAAGACCGCTCCAGCCATATTCCAAAGGATAATGTGTAATATTATACGGAAGCATAATCTTGGAGAGTTCACAGTATGTTTTATTGATGACATTCTGTTGTTTTCGAAGTCATTCTCGGATCATATAAGATATCTGAAGCAGTTATTTCAAGCAATTCAAAGCGAAGGTATGAAACTAAAATTCTCTAAATGCACATTTGCAGCCGATTCAGTAAAATACTTGGGGCATGTAATCCAGAATAATTCAGTCAGACCTCTGAAAGATAATTTGATATCAATTAAAAATTTCCCGATTCCAAAAACTCCAAAAAATGTGAGACAATTTTTAGGAAAGATAAACTTTTACCATAAATATGTGCCAAATATTGCAATAAAATTAGAACCACTACATAATCTTTTGAGAAAAGGACAACCTTTCATCTGGACTGACAAATGTCAAGAGTCATTTGAAGAAATGAAACATATATTATGTTCCCAACCAATATTAACAATTTATGACCCAAACTTACCTATTCACATATACACAGATGCCAGCATATTAGGAGTAGGAGCAGTTCTGAAACAAAAACAAAAAAACAACGAAGAAAAACCTGTAGCCTACTTTTCAAAGAAATTAAATGAAGTGCAAAAAAGGAAGAAGGCTGTGTATCTGGAATGTCTGGCAATTAAAGAATGTGTTCAGTATTGGCAACACCTACTAATAGGCAGAAAATTCACAGTCTTTACAGATCACAAGCCACTGGAAAATATGAACATAAAATGTAGAACAGACGAAGAGCTAGGTGACTTAACTCATTATTTATCGCAATATGATTTCCAAATTAAATATTCTCCAGGAAGATATAATGTTGGGTAACATTTCGAAAATTCGAATATCTCAAATCCGAAATTCACTATTCAGAAAACTGTTCACATAATTTACGTATCACAGATGCTTTATTTTCCACAACTTCATTAGAACATAAATACATTTTCTAGAAGTATCACTTCCCAGAAAAACTAAAACCAGATTATTAAAATGAATTTTTTGCTTTTACCAACTACATCTTTTACTATAATCTCATTATTCCAAAGGTTTAAAAGACCGAAGTAACTTTATCTATAGTCTTACATATCGTAAATCTCTTTAACCAGATATTTTATATGTTAGAAAAATTGTATAAATAGAACGCGGATGCATGCCTGTTTGTATGTATACTTGCTTGCTTGTTTGCATGCTTGGTTGCATGTAGGGGGGGTGCAGGGGGGCAGAGCCCCCCTGCTTGGGGGGGTCGGGGGGCGAAAGCCCCCTGCAGACAAAGAAAAGTCAGGTTACATTCAGTTAGGTTAGGTTAGGTTAGATTATGTATAAAACGAGCGAGCGTAGCGCAGCGGAGCGAGCACCTAAATGTCTGATGCATGGTATACTACTAAGCGGGGTATACTATTACTTAAAATATGCCTGCAAAATTATTCATAGCAGTAGGTATCATTCAATACATCTGTATTTCAAATATATGGAAAATGATTTTTTGGTATAGTGATTATTCGGAAAAGCAATATTGCGGAATTAAGGTATATCTGGTTTTCGATTCTTCGGAAATCCGTTCTAGTGGTTAATCAAAATGATAGTAAACAAAAACAAAAACCAAACAATAATCTGGAATGTAAGAATATGGTATATGAAATTTCGATGAAACAATATTATGGCAATTAAAAAAAAGGCGATTAGTTTTCGGTAAAATAATATTCGGGTTTAAAAGTTTCGGATATACAGTATGTAACCATAATGTTGAAGCAGATTGCCTGAGCAGAAACCCGGTTCTCGAACCAGAAGAAAACTTAGAAGAACAGCTAAAAATAGTAAACATGATAACAATAGAAGATATTTTACAAGATCAAAATCAAAATGAATATATACAAAGCAAGAGAGATAAGTTATATACAAAAAACAATGTGTATTACAAGAAAGTAAGAGAAAAAGAAAAAATTATTATATCAGAGAAATTAAGCATAGAGCTCATGAAGAAAATACATTCAGATCTAAGCCATATCGGAATTAAACAAATGCAAAAAATGATAAGCACTGTGTATACAGCAGAGAACATGACGAAAAACATGAAAATAATTTGTGAAAGCTGCACAATATGCATAAAGAATAAATCAAGAGGAAAAAATAAATATGGATTAATGTCACAATTGGGGCCTGCCAAAAAACCATTTCAGATATGTTCCATCGATACCATTGGAGGCTTTGGAGGATCCCGATCAACAAAGAGATATTTACACCTATTATCAGATCATTTTACAAGGTATGCATACATACTAACATCCAGTAGACAAAATGCAAATGATTTTATCAAACTTATAAAAAGTTGTACAGAATGTGATGACATAGAAGTGATACTCTCGGACCAATACCCAGGTATCAACTCAAGAGATTTCAAGAGTTTTTTAGATGAGAAGAATATACAAATCATATTTACAGCAGTAAACTCACCTTTCTCGAATGGTTTGAATGAGAGACTAAACCAAACGCTGGTAAACAAAATCAGATGTAAAATAAATGAACAAGATAGAAGAATGGCATGGACGACTGTGGCACACAATTGTGTAAAGAAATACAACGAGACAGTGCACACAGTTACTGGATATGCTCCGAAATACTTACTTTATGGCACAGATGTCACTATTTTGCCAAATGAGCTAAAACAGGAAAGAACTAAACATGATTTAATCCAAGATAGGAGAAGAGCTCTAGAAAACTCAATCAAATCACATAATTATAACAAGACAATTTATGATAAGCATCGAAAATATATAGACTTCAACGTAGGAGACATGGTTTTTGTGGAAAACGGGAACAAATTAAACAGGAAAAAACTTGATGAACTGAAAATAGGACCCTACAAGATTATAGAAAAAATATCTACATCAATATACAAGATAAACACTGATCACAAGAGATCAGAGTCTAACTACTTCCACATATCGAAGCTCACACCGGCTCCTGCTATCTACGTGTGAAGAGTGTATGCCGGGAACATAAACCTCATTGTTTATATTCACTTTTACTCATTGTTTATCTCTTTTGGGGGGGAGATGTAAAGAAAACTATAGTTTCCTTTATTTGAATTTACACGCGCATATAGCAACTCTTTGGTAGTTTAGAGTTTTTAAGAAAGAGTAAACTGTGACGGTCATGACGCACGCTTTTGGTTAATGTCAAATAAGAAAAATTTCTCTTTACAAAGAATAAGTTAATATCTAATTTTAAATAAAATAAGAAATCGACACCGGAATAATAACATTTAATGTCGTTTCTTTGATTTACAGGTATGTAAGTTAATGTTTGTTTGATTTGTTTCATGATTTGTTTCTTAGATTAACTGAAATAAATCTTTGATTTACAGAGAAACTCAATGTGTTTGATTGACGGTGCCATATATCAAGCCACTATAAAATAATATTATATATATATGTATACCGAATGAACATACTTGAAGACTCTCGAGTTAATACGAATCTAGAACAAAAATTAGTAAATTGGACAACACAATGTAACTACAACACAAAATACATAAGATGTAACATACGTGCAATAAAATAGGACAACACAATTAATTTACAATTTTAAGTTATTACTAAATATAAAACGGCACAAAGTAGAAAAAAAGGGAGAATCAACTAAGGACAACAGATATTTCATATTAGTAGGGAGAGGAATAGACGGAGGGAGATTTTCATAAAGGGAAGGAGATAATTGACAACCAAAGAATAAATGGTCGACAGAGCCCTCAGCCAGACCACACTCGCACAGCGAATGATCTCTCACCCTGATCTTTGCAAGAAAAACTGGAGTACATGCATGACCAAGACGCAGTCTAGTAATTGTGGATAGAACCCATCTATTGTTGGAATTTGAGGTTGAATATCGCCGTAGTGGATTCCTTTTATCAATTTCGAGCGGTTCCATAAATTCTGCCAAGACTCTAACATACGAGGTTTCGCCAAAGCGCAAAGATCGTGAGCATATATGAATGGATGACGAACGGGAGCTGAACCGACTGCGTTTTTCGCGTAGGAATCAACAGCTTCATTATCACTAATACCTGAGTGTGAGGGTATCCACACCAAAACAACGTCCAGGCCACGTTGTAGACAGTCATATAAACAATCTCTTATGTCCAGAATAAGAGGAAATTTGGTCTTGGATCGAAAAGGATTTGACGTAATCGTTTCTAAGACAGATAAGCTGTCTGAGAATATGACAGCCTTAGAAATATTATGAGCCAAAATATATTTCACCGCTTCCAATATAGCGAGAGCTTCTCCAGTGAACACTGATGATTGGGGATGGGATGAAAAGCTTAGGACAATTTTGAATTTAGGGATCCATACAGCTGAACCAACGTTTTCCATATTGGAGGACTTAGATGCGTCTGTAAAAAAGTACAGCCATCCTTTCCACCTGGAAGAGCAAGATTCCAGAAAAAGTGAGTTAGCACCTGGAGAATCTTTTGTAATACCTAAATCACAAACGACGTGAGGGGAGAATGTCAGGGAAGGAAACGAGTGCCCAAAAAGCGGGTTCCCAACTGACTGATATACTGGAGGCGAAAGATCACATAAAAAATTAAAACTTTTAACTATGGGTGGAATATTATCACTATTTACTAAAATGTTAGATAGAACTCTCAACTTCGGGAGAAGTGGGTGAGAAGAATTTTGAAAAACTTTAAAAACAAAACGGTCTGAGAGAAATTGGTGTCGAAGGCTTAAAGGAGCATCACAACATTCTACTTGCATAGCATTGATAGGAGTTGTTTTCATAGCACCCAAGATTATGCGTAAACAGCTCGCCTGGAGGCGAGTCCATTGTATAAGGGAAGACTTCAATACAGGCATTAGTAGAAATGAAGCGTAATCAAATTGGCTACGAACAATAGCATTATATAAAATTTTGAGAGTTTGCGGATGAGAACCCCATCGTACACCAGAAAGGGCTTTTAAGACATTTATACCCTTTTCACATTTACCAGCTACATAGTTGAAATGCGCAACACCGTTTAACCTGGAGTCTAGGACAACCCCTAAGAACTTCACCTTATTAACAACATGGATCGAAGTGTCTTCAATTAATATGTTCACGTCAGGGATTACTCGTTTTCGTGTAAAAACAACAGCGCTACTTTTAGAAGGGGACAGAGAAAGACCGCGGTCTAGTAAATATGTATTTAAGTAATTTAAAGCAATATTCATTTTATGTGCAGCATCTTCGATGGACTTGGACGCAGTGTAAAGAAATATGTCATCCGCATACTGCAATACCTCACAAAATCCACTCACGCTTTGTTCCAGGTCGTGTGTATAAATACTAAACAGGAGAGGACTGAGGACCGATCCCTGTGGTAGACCTTTCCAGATCGTTCTTTGACATACAATACTCCCATTATCTCGTATTAACAGAATCCTATTTATAATCAGGTTGCATATGAAGTGTGTGAGCCTCATAGGGATATTCAGATAAAGCATGACCTGCCTGAGCACCTGAAGCAAAACATTGTCATATGCGGCATTAATATCGAGAAAAGAGCCCAACAGGTATTCTTTTCGACCAAAAGATGATCGGATATCTGTAGTTAGAACAGCTATGCTATCCATAGTCCCCATTCCCTTTCGAAAACCAAACTGTGACTTGGCTAAAATACCTTGGCTTTCCAAAAACCATTCCAGCCGGTTCTTAAGAAGGTGCTCAGAAATCTTTAAAAGAACAGAAGATAACGCGATTGGGCGATAGGACGAAGACTCAACCGGGCTCTTGCCATTCTTAAGTAATGGGATGACAATCTGTGACTTCCAAGATTCAGGTATGGAACCAGACATAAAAAAGCTGTTAATTAAGTTAAGGTACATTACTTTAGTACTATCATTAGATTTATAGATGAAGGAATACGGAATTCCATCCACTCCTGGAGCTGAGTCGGATAAGCCACTCAAAGCTGTGGATAGTTCAAGAAGAGTAAAATTTTGGTCAAAAGTACTATTGGAAGAGAAATTAAGAGGTATAGGGAGTAGGTCAAGAGATGGAACTGAAGGTGGGGCTAATTTGTCTATAAATTTATTGAGCCACAAAGAGGAATCATTTGAGGAAGGAGAGGTGGAAGATATGCCTTTTCTGAATTTTTTCAGTTGCTTCCAAACTACGGATGGGGGCGTTTTAGGTGAAAGTGACTCACAAAAAGATCTCCAACCACATCTTTTTTTCTTATTTAAAAGTCTTCTAGTAGCAGCAGCAACTTGTTGAAATTTAACATAATTTTCAAAAGACATGTTACCAGCAAAAGCCAGTTCGGACTCATATCTTTTGCTCACTGCATTTGAGCATTCACCATCCCACCAGGGAGGAGAGGAATATTTTTGTCTTCCAGTTTTAGTGGGGAAGGATTCATCGGCAGCTGATTTAATTCCATCCACAAACCTATTGTAAACTTCAATGGCATTACTGTTGGACACGGGTGGCAGAGAGGAGATCTTGGAATCCAAAGAGGAAGCATATTCAGACCAGGCTATAGGAGAAGAAGGCAGTCGATATTTTAACAGGGGGTTAGGATCTGGTGGGGGAGGGGAATTTGAAGGGAAAGAAATGATGATGGGGAAGTGATCACTACCACAGGAATCAGCGAGAGTCCGCCATGAGATAGAGGTAGCAATAGAAGGGGAAGACAAGGAAAGGTCTACAGCACTCTTCCAGTTTTGTGAGGGGTTTACTCTCCGAGTTGGAGAACCATCATTTAAAAGGCAAATATTAAGGTCATGAAGCATTTCCAAGAAAGTGTATGAGATAGGGTCACAGTAGTAGCTACCCCACATAGTGTGATGAATATTAAAATCACCCATCACAATAACAGGGGTAGGAAGGGAAGAGAGAATGTTCTTAATTTCAATCACAATGGAGTGAGAAGGTGAGTATATATAAAGAGAAACCACAGTAAAATCTTTCAACTTTACTGCAACAAAATTGAATCCATTACTGTGAGAGGGTATTTGCATTAGTTGGTAAGGACTATTATGTTTGATGAGGATGGCACAGCCACCCCATCCATCATCCCTGTCATCCCGCAGACATGAATATCCTGGCACTCGTACATGAGAACCAGGGATTAACCATGTCTCAGAGAGGGCAAAGACAATAGGGGAGAATTGTTGTGCTAAAAGAGAGATTTCATATTTCTTGAGTCTAAGACTTTTCATGTTCCACTGTATGAGGTTTAGACCCATTATTAATAAAAGGGGCAAGATTTGATAGTAAAGAGGCAACGTGGTTCGGTATAAATTCATCACACTTGTTAAGCAAGTTGATGAGAGTTGATATTAAAAGTTCTATGAGGTTTTCATTGTGGGGAAGAGAGGGATTTGATAAACCGCAACCATTTTTCAGAGAAGATGGGGGGTCAGAAACTATGGCTTCATGGGCTGCCTGGTCATAACCTTTTTGCAAAGGAGCACGGGGCTTTGGGGAACGATAGATAGTTTTCTTATAAGAAGATACCTGTGGAGACGATGGAGAAGAAATAACTGGAGACAAGGGTGTAGGTGCAAAAAGGGTTGATGCAACATCAGCATATGACCTTCTCACAGCAGGAATTCTGGATGAGGCCTCAAAGTAGGAGATAGAGTCCTGTGACATCAATAATTTAATATTTTTTTGACGCTGTTGTTCTGGGCAATTTTTGTGTGTGGCAGCATGATTACCCAAACAGAAAAGGCATGATATTTTGTCTGATAACAGGTCACAGCTTTCACTAGAATGCTCTCCTTGGCATTTAGAGCAACGCTGTTTAGACCTGCACTGTGCTTTAATATGACCAAATCGACAGCAGTTCAAACACTGAATAGTTGGGAGCTGATATAATTCTACAATAAGAGAGTTTTTGTAGCTATAAACTCTTTCTGGCAATATTTGGCCTTGGAATGTTAACACTACCGACTGAGTGGGAACCCAAGACACTAAACCCTCACTAGTGACCTTGCGATTCAGTCGCCTTGCCTTTAAAACTATCCCACAACCTGTTGGCAACTCAAGTGAATCCACAAATTTGTCCATGTTCCATTCTACCGGAACACCACGTACCAGACCCATCTTCATCACACTGAAGGAAGGGATTGTAGCCTTTAGTTTGTTACTTGAAAGAATAGGGTGAGAAAGGAATTCATTGGCAGACTGGGCAGATAAAAACTCTACTGCTACCCTGTTTCTGCCAACACCTTTTATGCCATCGTTTTTAATATGTTTTATGTTATTACGGTAAAGTAATTGACCAATTTTAATGGGGCGAATGGTAGTACCGGCTGAGGGATCTGACTCCGCTCGACTTATATGCACTACATATGGACCCTTGTCCGACAAAGAATAATTGTTAATACCTCAGCTAGTAAGGGGTGAACATATACGGCTTGGATAGATGCATTTGCAATATCCGGGTTAGTTATCGTCTTTTTACTCGTAGGAGCCGGGAGATCGTCGCTACGTTGCCTTTTTCTGGCCTCTTTTGTTATAGGACTAAATAAATCTAAAGATTCCGTATTCATACCATTATCCTCCTGATCAGGAGGATCCGGCGGTCGAGGAGGAGTTTTGAGGTTATTCATATTTAAACATATGAATAACCTCGGAAATAATAGGAAGGTTAGCTACAAACACTTACCACCACTTAGACACAGACAAACAAGACAGAAAACAAGTATTTGATAGTTAAAAATTAAAATAACACCAAACGAAAACAAAACACAAGTTTCTTTCAAGCAGTCAAGACAGAGACTTTGTTAATTTGTCATATTTATGTTTACGTTACGTTGTTTGGTTACAAAATGACAATATTTGACGTAAAATGAGTGAAATATGACAGATTTAGCTACTATTTTGGTTCAAAAAGACCGAATAAAATAGAGAAAAAATATTCACAGACCAATGATGGCAACAATGCTCTGTCGATTCGGTGACAGGGCGGGCTCTCAGATCTCAACCGTCTGTCATATTGATGCTCATGCTCGCAAAAATGACATATGTTGGCTAACTGAGATGTTTTCTGACATGGCTCTCACTTCTCAGATGACAACTCATGCTACCCGGGCTGATCATCATCAACTGAGAACCTCCTTGTATTGAAGTCTGTATATATATGTATAACACTGTAACATTGTTGCAGTGTGTGTGTACACACTGTTGTGTGTGTGCGCGTGCGTGCTGGTGTGCGTGGCGTGTCGCGCCGGACAGCAGCACGGCGTCGTGTGCGCTATCGGTAGGAGCTGTGGGAATGGTGAGATATTATACATGTACTTATTACATACATACATATACTCACGGCTATAAACCCCTAACGGGGTAGCCAGAGCTTTGGAATGATAAATTCCTCAGCCACTTTTGGAAGTTGCTTCGGGAAAAGATGATAATAATAAACGTTTTTGGTGACGGGTCTCCAACCACATCGCCCAAAAATCACTTAAGATGCCCTTATACCCTTAGTCGCCCCTTACGATCGCCCACGGGTAGAAATGGGGTAGTGTTATTCTAAGCCAACACTACACGGCAATGTATTTATTGTAGAAAAATAATTTTAACGACGTGATAGCTCAAATGGGTAGAACACCGGTTATCGTGCAAACGACTAGTGTTCCAATCCCGCGTCGGGCCTACACTACACCAATTGGTTTTTTCTAAAGACATATGAGTGGTTAATTTATCATGATTGTTAACGGTGAGGAAAAACTTTGTGAGGAAACCCACATGGCTGAGTTGTACTTAGTCATGTGACAGTATATTCGTACAAAACGGCGAGAGGCCTGCCCCCTATCACGTGAGTACACTGTCCATGCAAAACGTGGGTACTCTGAACACCAGGTGACAAAGATGTTCAGAAGTGTTAGTACCTCTGCCAACCCCTTCGGGGTTATTCGGCGTGAACGTTTAATAATAAAATAATAAAAAAATAAATAATAAAATGTTTTTATTGAGTAAAACAAGGCTACATAAATTACAACGTGCTTATGTCTCCATTTAAACTTAAAAGTCTGTGTTTGGAGACGTTTATGTTTATGTTTGTAAAAATAATCCGCTTAGTAAAATTACTTTTAATGAAAGCCTAAATTTCTAAATAAGCATCAAATCTCAGATTAGCTGCATAAATAAGGATATTTTGATGCAACATCAGTTTTTGGTTAGGTTAGGTTAGACTTTACTGATGTATCGTAAAATACTAGAATTTATTATTGAACAAACATAATAATAAATTGTACGGACATATTATACACAGATCAAATTAGCCCCGAACTAAGTTAAACTTGTATTATGCGATACTAACTCAACGATATATTCAATATTATATAATACACATATAAATTACATCCATCCAAGACTAAGAAACAATCATTTATGCTCATCACATAAATGTTGCTCTCAGCGGGGATCGAACCCGCAACCTCCGGACCCAGAAGCTAGTTACCTATCCACTCGGTCACGGCTGTCACCACATGTATTTGTTATATTAATATAACAGAAAACACATAAATGTTACATTTAATAAACTTACAAGAAACACGATTTCATAATAAGTTACTTATAACTTTTTTGCTCATTGACCACTCGTCTCTGTAAGAATGTTTTAGTGTTTTAAGTGGGAACGGGCTCTCAGTGGCAAAACGTCCGTCCAATTACTCGGATCAGTCTTTTTGCCCGGATCAGTCATAATGTGAACAGCTCCATACAAATTGTACTGCCACTGGGCACATCCGTCTATTTAGACTGACCGAGAAAAAGACTGATCGGATAAGTGGGAACAGGCACTCATACATATACTCACGGCTATAAATCCCTAGAAGGCCTTCAAAATAAGAAATACTTCAGCCACTATTGGAAGTTGCCTGGGAAAAAAAGATTATAAAATAAAGGTTGTTGGTGATTGGTCTCCAACCGCATCGCCCAAAAATCCCTTAAAAGCCCCAATACCGTTAGTCGCCTCTTACGTACACCCACCGGAAGAAATATAAGAAATGGGGTAGTGCTATTCTAAGCCGACACTACACAGCATTTTATTTAAAAACCATACATTATATTTCAGACTGGGGTGCAAGTTCGTCGTGTGCCCAGTTAGGTCTCCGTCGTGTGCCCGGCGTGGCCGTGTGTGCCCTGCAAGCGCTAGTACTGGCCTTCCTCAGCCGATAGTGAGGTTGTGATAATATATGTATACTGCATTATTGGGTGTTTTATTTGTGACTTCATCTATGTGATATGTGATAACTCGTCAACTTAACTGTGAAAGCCCAATGGGTAGAACACCGGTTAACGTGCAAACGACTAGTGTTCAAATCCCGGGTCGGGCCTACACAAATTTGTCTTTTCTAAAGACATATGTGTGGTTAATTTATTATGGTTGTTAACGGTGAGGGGAAACATCGTGAGGAAACCCACATAGCTGAGTTGTACTTAGTCATGTGACGGTGTATTCGTACAAAAACGGCGATAGGCATGCCCCGATCACGTGAGTACACTGTCCAAGCAAAACGTGGGTACTCTAAACACCAGTTCACAAAGTCACGTGATGTTCAGAAGTATTAGTACCTCTGCCAACCCCTTCGGAGATCAATGTCGTAAACGTTTGAGTCTTGGGTCTTTGAGTCGAGTAAAAACAATATTGTAATATTGTTGGTGGTGGGTGTTCAGTCATATTCATACTTACTTCCTCAGCCATTAGAATTTGAATAAACTGAGATTTTGGACCTATGAATAGGAGTGATTGTGATAATAAACGGATACTGTAAATTTTTTGTTTTATTTATCTACTAGCTGGTTTGCCGTGTAGTGCCGGCTTAGAATGTCGCTACCCCTTTCTGCCCACGGGTGTCGTAAGAGGCGACTAAGGGTATTGGGGCTTTTTATTGGATTCTTGGGCGATGCGGTTGGAGACCCATCACCAAAAACCTTTATTTTTACCATCTTTTCCCCACTCAACTTCCAAAAGTGGCTGAGGAATTTATAATTCCTTAGCTCTGGCTACCCCTTCTAGGGAAATATAGCCGTGAGTATATGTATGTATGTATGTAGCTGGTACCCGCAACTTCGTCAGCGTGCTTTAAATTTTAATATTAACCTAAAAGTCTTAAAGGTGCACACCGGATATCCCCGAAGGGATTGGCAGAGTTACTAATACTTCTGAACATCACGTGAAATTGTCAGTTCCATCCTGTTCGAATTTTTGTCATTCTACAAACCAAATTACATTATTTTATCTTTAAAAATTACGAACATCCATACAAATTTTCAACCCCTATTAAACCCCCACACTAGTTAAAACTTCAAAATGCTAAAACAAATGATTTTTCGGTTCTTATTTAGTGCTCAAATAAAAAAAAGAACGACGAACTTAATACAAACAAATGTTTTTTGTTTATTATCAAATGCTTAAATATAAAGCTTAAATCTAATAAAATTAAAAAAATCCGTACTAACTTTCAACCCCTATTTTAGTCTCTTCATCCTTTATTTTTGCAACAAAAGATATGCTATGTTCTTTCTGGGGGTCTAAAGATTGACTGCGCCAAATTTCATCAAAATCGTTTGAGTGGTTTAAGCAGGAAAGCGTAACAGACAGACAGACAGAGTTACTTTAGCATTTATAATAATATATAAATATATATATTATACATACATACATACATACATATACTCACGGCTGTAAATCCCTACAAGGGGTAGCCAGAGCTAAGGAATGAAAAAATCCTCAGCCACTTTTGGAAAGTTGAGTGGGGAAAAGATGGTGAAATAAAGTATGTTGGTGATGGGTCTCCAGCCGCATCGCCAAAAATTTCCTTAAAAGCCCCAATACCGTTAGTCGCCTCTTACGTACACCCACCGGAAGAAATGGGGTAGTGCTATTCTAAGCCGACACTACACAGCAAATATATATTATATATTAGTATAAATCTATTTACCGTGATTTAATCTGTGTCAAGTTATTCAATTAGTTATCCCATAGGTACATAGCCGTGAAGTGTCGGCTTAGAATAACACTACCCCATTTCTACCTGTGGGTGATCGTAAGAGGCGACTAAGGGTATAGGGGCTTCTTAAGTGATTTTGGGCGATGTGGTTGGAGAACCGTCACAAAAAACATTTATTTATTATTACCACCTTTTCCCCAATCAACTTCCAAAAGTGGCTGAGGAATTTCTCATTCCAAAGCTCTGGCTACCCCGTTAAGGGATTTATAGCCGTGAGCATATGTATATATGTATGTTATCCCATAGGATGATTTTACTGGAATAAAAGACATATGTGTAAGACCTTGTAATAATCTACTTGTGTGCCAAATTTCATCCAAATAACAAAAATAAAGTAAGAATTCGAAATTTCTTACCCACTTATGGAAGTCGAGTGGAGAGAATATTGTAAAATTAAAGTTATTGGTGATGGGTTTCTCTTTAGCTAATCACGTGACATTGTCACGTGGTGTAAGACCACGTTTTGATTAGACAGTGTACTCACGTTTTGAACGAATACACTGTGACGATACTACGATATAACGAGTAGGCTTATTCCGTTTATCCACCCCAAAACAGCCTCCCTAAGTCGAATATTCGGAAACGCATGTCCTTCCAGCCACCCTGAACGGGGTGGATAATCGTAATTGATAATAAAATGTTTCTTCCGATTTTTTACCCCAAGTACACTTATTTACAGAAACATACACAATACAAAATGGGTCCAAGAAACTTCGTAAACATTAAATTTACTTACTTACAGTTTGAATAAAAATATCTTGGTGGGAAGTTTTAATTTAATATTAACTGTTACCTTTAGGGTTGGTTTGTAGCGTTTGGGTGAAAACCATTTAAAATAACTGATGTGACAAATGAAACCATAACAAGAAAGAAACTAATAAATAAAGGAAAGAAAAATTTCGACACGGGCGGGAATCGAACCCGCGGCGTCGGGGCGTATACCCGAGGTCGCGGGTTCGATTCCCGCCTGTGTCGAAATTTTTCTTTCCTTTATTTATTAGTTATAATCCCCACATGAGGTTTTCATGAACAAAAAGATTTAAAGAAAGAAACTCCTAACAAAAAAGGGACAAATTAAAACTTAGAAACGTAGAAAATGGGATATCCACCCCGTTCAGGGTGGATAGAAGGACACGCGTTTCCGAATATCCGCCTTAGGTTGTTTTAGGGTGGATAAACGGAATAAGCCAACGAGTAATGAATGTAATTCGTATGGGGATGGCTTGTATCGTTGATAGATATAACCGTATGTCATCAAACACACTTGTTATGAAATACAAAGTAACTGTTCACTGCGAACATCGTCGGAGCTGTGGCAGAGGTACTAATACTTTTGAACATCACGAGACATTATTGTCTTCTGGTGTTCAGAATACCCATGTTTTGATTGGACAGTGTACTTAACCGTTAAAAACCTTTACGATGTTTTACCTCACGGTGTTTTTTTTTCTTAGGCTATAGAAAACAAATACAAAAAATGAAGTGGCAAAATAGTGTATTTCTTACATCAAATATATTCATTTATGGTCGATTTATTACATAACTTTGCTACTATTATAATATCCGAGCTACGTTTTTATTTATGTTATATGAAAATATATTTCATATTTTTTTTACATTCTATTTATTGAGTATTGGAAAAGCACTAGGTGGCGTTAACAGAATTAAATTAATAACAGTCGATTAATGGCAGTAAAATAGAAGTTTTTGTAAATCTAATATTGAGTGAAGCAAAAGTAGCTCAGATTTTCTAAAAATACGATTTGTCTTATATATAGATTTATGTTGATATGTGATACACTAACGTTGAACATAGTAGGATTTTAAAGTTTTTGTATTGTCACTAATTGCGAAAATTGATTTAGGATAAAATAAGTGCAATTTTTGCCAGAAACATCAAGCATTTTTGCAATTAACGATTAATTTAACATATTATGAATAAAATTCCATATAATATCAATAGGTCCTAATAAGTATAGCCAAACAATTTTTAAGTACATTTTTTGTGTTTTTTAAAGCTCTTAAAGAAATTCAAACAACATTTTATATCTCACTCATTTTATCTAAGGTAAGGTAAAAAGGCTATATATTTTACAAAAATAGTACCTTTTCACTACAACAGTATTAATTTTGCACCTTGAATTAGTAAAATGGTCCACCATTGAAAAATTATGCGGTCACGAAATTTTTAACATTGTGTCCATAATTTTATTCGTAGGTTGAAATCCAAAAAGAACACAAATTTGTCGAGCTCAATTTTGTATGTCACTCTTGAATCAAAATTTTGTAAAATAGCTTTTATTTTTAGAAAAATGAGCGAAATAATAAATCAAGTTTGTTTTCTACATAACAAGACGAAATTTGCTAAATCTGTGATTTTCAACAAATAGTGGTCACCCTAGTGTAGAGTGCATAACATATATGATATTTTGTGAACTACAAAGTATTTTATAAGCGTGTTTTTGTTAGCTTCTAAAATAGAAGTAAAGTAATTAATAGTTTTGTTAGCTTAACATATATTTTATACTACGTTTTACATATTGAAGTTGTTGAAATAACATTATAAAAAAATAAAATTGAACATATTTGATCTAAGTGAACAATTTGTCAAATTATTTATATCACCCGTTTTTTTAATTAAATATTTAAATATTTATTTCACTGCTCAATAAAAATGTATTATATTTTATTGAAAAGTGTAATAAATGGACATAACTTAAAACTATTGAGTAATCGAACTTAAAATATATTTCGAAATTTAAATTTGTAACTTAAAATTACTATTTACAGGTTTTATTTTAGTTTATATATGGCAACACTGGGCGAGAGTTGGGGGGGGGGCAGCTAATAATCTCATTTATACATAAAAGAGTAGTCAAAAGATGTATAGTTTTTTAATGGACTGAGGTAGTTTACACGAAAAAATATGGCAATTTAAAATAGAGACATAATATCAATATAAGTAAAGGCAAGAGAATATTAATATAAGCATATTTCCCAAAGGCGTAGCAGAGAAACTTGTTCATTTGGGTACATACATATACATACATATACTCACGCCATTAGTTCCCATTGGGGTAGGCAGAGACTATTCATTTGGGTGTTTCCTAATATCCTACCAAATTTTTATTACCTAGTTTTAAAACTACTCACTTTATACCATAACATATACCATACCCACGTGATATATCGCACGCTTAATACTACTGTGACCTGTGTCAAAATTTTGATGAATTGAGTTACAATACTTCACAGACCCTAAAACGCATGCTCTACAACATAGGCACGAGAAAACACCCGTATTCTTAACACAAAAAGGTTCAATTTCACTTAGGTGTTTATCGTCTCGTATTCATATGTTGTTGAGCATGATTATGATTTTAAGGTCTGTGTAGTTTTGTAACTCAACATATCAACATTTTGACATAGGTCACTGTAGTATTAAGCGTGCGATATGGTCGTCTAAGGTTGAAAATTTTAGAATTTAAAGAATTATTGAACAAATGTTATATATCTTTGACTACTCTTTAATATTGACAGTGAAATGTATCATACAATAGTTATATTTGACTTTGTGCTGAGACGGACCATTCAGTCTGTAATTTCCTTCAAATTATTGAGCCAATATTAAAATAAAAACTAATCCAAATGAATTTGTTCTCTTCAAAATCAATTTATCATAAAATCACAAAAAGTGGCCCGATTAAAATAAAGTGTATGAATACTATCAAAGTAACTTTAACTTGTACATTAATGGTTTATAAGGTGGCTGAAGATTCTTAAAGAAACACTAATATTGAGACATTGGTAACATAAAATAACGATCATATAGTTTGTTTATTATAGGATAAGTTCTGCAACGCTTGTCTCATTTTATATTCAAATTTCGTTTAACACAGCTATCTATTTCTCTATAGCTATCTGTATCTCTTTCTATCCGACAAGCTAACAATATGTGGGAACAGCAAAGATATACTGTCCACATCCTGCTGTGTACCAACTTATAATTTGTATCTATGCTTAACTCAAAAAACACTTACATACCGCGATGTAGGATATGAGTGAGACGCTGCTATGTGCGAGTGAGTCCGCAGTAGTGTGCGCTCTAACATGACTCCCACAAATATAATAATATATTGTGAGGTAATATCAAACTAAACATTCATGCCATATATTCATGAAGTGGGAGCTAAGGTGCTTCTAGGAACTTCTAGCATTAAGAAAAAGGTAATCAATTAAGATTTTGTATTTACACTGCGAAAATGAAACATAACTAAAATAACATATACTCACGGCTATAAATCCCTAGAAGAGGTAGCCAGAGCTAAGGAATTAAAAATTCTTCAGCCACTTTTGGAAAATTGAGTGGGGAAAAGATGCCAAAATAAAGGTTGTTGGTGATGGGTCTCAACCGCATCGCCCAAAAATCCCTTAAAAAGCCCCCAATACCGTTAGTCGCCTCTTACGTACACCCATTGGTAGAAACGGGGTAGTGCTATTCTAAGCCGACACTACACGGCGAAAATGAATACTTTGATATCGCGATATCGAACTTAACT
Organism: Bedellia somnulentella; assembly: GCA_963576735.1. Lineage (NCBI taxonomy): Eukaryota > Metazoa > Arthropoda > Insecta > Lepidoptera > Bedelliidae > Bedellia > Bedellia somnulentella. Next base: position 223,186 of record OY755199.1, read on the forward strand.
TTTAGATACGGAGTTCGTTAGATTTATCAACATAAAATCCAGCATATTTCCATATAATCACGACATTAGTGGCCATTGTGGTAGGCAGTGATTATCGCCACTTTGTAATATACTGACAAACCTTTTGAGGTTCATTTATATTCATCAATCTTTTCATACATGCTCTTTCATTCTTCACACTTTAGAGGCCTGCCTCCCTTCGTTTATTATCTATTTGATATATATGTATAACAAATGGATGTTCTCTACAGAAATTACTATCCAATAGGCTTTATAAATCTCTTTAAAACTTCACTATCAACACATAAATGAACAAGACTCATCCTATAATAAACCAACTATAGCAAAACCGAATTAACCATCTGTTATTTCGTTCGCATTAACATCACTATCGATAGCTGGCAAATTATCGATAACATCAGAGAAACTATTACCGTTAACCGTATCTGTATTATCTAACCTAAAAATATCGTTATTGTTAACGGTTACATCACTATTGCTAACCGTACTTACACCAACGGCGTTATTAATATCATTATTACCAACTTCATCGTATCTTGGAGGCATTTCTATGTTAGAGCTAGCATTTTCAGGTGTTCTAGTATTTTCTGTTATATTATCTCTACTTAAATATTCTGGGGGAGGTCCGTAGAGTTTTAGTCTCATCGCTTCATTATATGGAGGTGGAGTTCCATTCGGTAACGAAGGATAATTTTCAAAATTAGCTCCTAACAACCTTATCGTTCTACCATTTAATGTATATGTATCATTTGAGTTGACTCGAACAAAATCTAGCTCATTTATATTGATTTCTGCAACGTTTGGTGTGTCCGGTCTTCGATTGAGGTCCGAATTGGAACGACCGAAGCGAGGAATACTAAGTTGGAAGCGACCGAGTTGTAAAGTCAAAGGTCTTCGTTCTAGATTTCTGGTTAAACTTCTTCGTCTAAAGAATTCCATCGGTGTGGCCATATAGTTGAGGTCTCTACCACAATCTGCTGCTTCGGGGGTGGTGAAATAGAATTCTGAAGCGTTGAAATCGCAGAAATTTGGACTCTGGTATTCGTCTCGTCTCCTTATCGGTGAGCTGTTTTCTGAGTTGCATCTAACGTCTTGCATTTCTACTTCACTTTGGGTTGGGACCTGAAATAAATGCTTTAATTAGAAATTTTGTTATACTTACTTATACTCACGCCCATTATTCCCATTGGGGAAGGCAGAGACTATCGATCGCCACTTTGCACGATCTTGACAAACCTCTCTTGCTTTCCGTACATTAAATATTTTTATCATACATTCTCTTTTATTCTTACATGCATAAATATACTCACGGCTATGAATCCCTTGAAGGGGTAGCCAGAGCTAGAGAATCAGAAATTCCTCAGCCGCTTTTGGAAGTTGCGTTGTGGTTGCCGTGTAGTGTCGGCTTAGAATAACACTACCCCATTTCTTCCGGTGGCTGTACGTAAAAGGCGACTAACGGTATTGGGGCTTTTAAAGGACTTTTGGGCGATGCGGTTATTTATATTATTATATTTATATTATTTATTATTGTTTTGAGTCGCTTTGATAATAATATTATTTAAGAAGAAAATTACTAACAATAATAACCAATAATGTTGTGTGCACTATTTTTGGCATTGTAACAGAGCTGAAACCTATTTTTTTGGAAAAAAGGAAATGTTTGTTATAATGCTGTTTGTGTACATATTACAGGCACATCCAGGCACTGGATGTCACTACACAAGCCAGTGCCTGCTTGGTCAAGATTGTTATAAGTTTGATTAATTAAATAAATTGTTAATTTCTAATTATTTCACTATATAATATTTATTAACATAACATAACATAAACGTTCACGCCGAATATCCCCGAAGGGGTTGGCAGAGGTACTAATACTTCTGAACATCACGTGACTTTGTCACCTGGTGTTCAGAGTACCCACGTTTTGCTTAGACAGTGTACTCACGTGATAGGGGGCAGGCCTATCACCGTTTTGTACGAATACACTGTCACATGACTAAGTACAACTCAGTATAACCATGTATTTATTTATTTAATTAATAAATAAATAAGTATTTATTTCAGGCATCTATATGTGGCCCATAAAATATAAACAAAACAAAATCAAATCAAAATTAAATACAAACACATGAATTTATTAATTAAATTAAATTAGACAGATAATTAACAAAATATGCAGCAATTAAAAATAATAATGATAAACTAATTAATATTAGGCGTGCAAACGACTAGTGTTCAAATCCCGGGTCGGGCCTACACCAATTTGTCTTTTCTAAAGACATATGTGTGGTTAATTTATCATGGTTGTTAACGGTGAGGGAAAACATCGTGAGGAAACCCACATGGCTGAGTTGTACTTAGTCATGTGACAGTGTATTCGTACAAAACGGCGATAGGCCTGCCCCCTATCACGTGAGTACACTGTCCATGCAAAACGCGTGGTCTGAACACCAGGTGACAAAGTCACGTGATGTTCAGAAGTATTAGTGCCTCTGCCAACCCCTTCGGGGATATTCGGCGTGAACGTTTATGTAATAAATACTAAGATAGTAGTAATATACCAACCTGCCTGCTCGGGGACACCTGTTCTAACAGACGCGAGGCTTCGTAGCAAGGAGGATAGCGATGCACTTCCAACTGGAATATAATTAATAATATGTTATTTATTATTTTGTCGTGTAGTGCCGGCTTAGAATGTCGCTACCCCTTTCTACCCACGGGTGTCGTAAGAGGCAACTAAGGGTATTGGGGCTTTCTATTGGATTTTTGGGCAATGCGGTTGGAGACCCATCACCAAAAACCTTTATTTTTACCATCTTTTCCCCACTCAACTTCCAAAAGTGGCTGAGGAATTTATAATTCCTTAGCTCTGGCTACCCCTTCAAGGGAAATATAGCCGTGAGTATATGTATGTATGTTATTTTATTTTGTATGAATGGTTTGAAAATACTTTAGTAAATATTACATGGTAAATTTATATGCATAAAAAAACTCTTCATTTTACATCATAGTTAAATCATACTCACAGATTATCTTAAATCTTTTTGTTCATGAAAACCTCATGTATTTCACCTCATTCTTTATTCATTACTAATAAATAATAAATAAAGGAAACATAAATTATTATTTCTTTTTGCCTGTGTTGAAAAATTTTTCTTTCCTTTATTTGTCACAAAATATTTCTTAAATAGAAGTACAATTGGTACCACCGTACCTATAAGGTTATTTAAGATAAATATATGAGCCCCCATCTTGTATCATCATACAATAGTATTGTATTGGCCATGCTAGGCCTCCGAGTGCTATAAAAGCAGTAATTAAATAAATCTTAGATACTTAAAAAATGGAAGCAAATTCTACTGGATGGTTTTAGGTTTCTTCTTGTATAATCCTAATATTATTCTTAAAGCACTTGGATCCAAGTGCTTTAACGGGCTCAAAACATAAACAATCCAGAGGCGCGTCAGTCACGTCAAGCGCCATCAGAAAGGAGACAAACAGCTTCGCGTATAAAAACCGAGATGCCTGCTGCATCTTTCTTGCACAATTTGAAGAATTTCAAGACGGAGAAGACGAGAAGCTATTTTGTTAAAGTCAATATTGTAAGCTACTGAAGCTAGTTCCGGGATCACCCAAATCAAAGTCCAAAATATATCACAAAACGTTTATTCGATTTTGGAAACACACAAAAGACTTCGCCGTACAACCGTTAGATGCAGACTGACTGGCAAAACTACCTGACATTTAACATTAAAAATACATAACACCCACAAAATTTATAAAAATGACAGATACATTATACGTTCATAAAATTCAAATTTAAAAAACTAAAACTAACGCTAAAGCGCGCCGCCATCGCTTACATTCCCCACCCCAGTGCTATCAGCACGAATCACCAACAGAAATAGGTGCGATGCGTGTCGCGGCGCGCAGCAGGAGACCACTCGCCGTGCGCACTTCCACCACTCTCACCCGACCATCCTTACCTGGGAATACTCGCGCTATGAGCCCCTTGGGCCAAGAGCACCTGGGACTGTTAGGATCGACAACTAAAACCAGGTTACCTACCTCAAGTGGTTTCTCCTCGCTGTTCCATTTTTGACGGGGAAGTAATGTGGGTAAATACTCTTTTACCCATCGGGACCAAAACATATCAGCTAATCTTTGAGCTGATCGCCACCTTTTTCGTAAAGAAAGATCACCGTCATCATATTTTCCAATTGTGGGTCCACTGACGGAGGTTCCAATCAAAAAATGGTTTGGTGTAATCGACTCTGGGCAGCTAGGATCATCTGTATTTACGTAAGTCAATGGTCTGCTGTTGATAATAGACTCCACTTCAGCCAACAATGTTGCAAGTGTATCAGGGTGCGGAGAACGTTCCTTTAAAATTACACGTAGCGATGTTTTTACCCCTCGTATCATCCTCTCGTATACCCCACCCCAGTGTGGGCTTCCTGGGGGTGAAAAGACCCAATCAGATCCATTGTTTAGACCTTCATCCCTCAAAGAAGTATTATCTAAATCTAGAATAGACTTTCTTAGTTCCTTTTCAGCCCCTCTCAAATTAGTTCCATTATCAGAATAAAAGAAACGAGGCCACCCTCTACGCGCCGCCATACGTCGTAACGCCATAATTAAGTCATCTGTAGTAAGAGATGAAACTGTTTCCAAATGAATCGCACGTACCGTCATACAAGTAAATAGAACACCATAGCGTTTCTCTTTCCTTCTACCAATAGTGACCTCCATGGGGCCAAACAAATCAATACCGCAGTGAGTGAAGGGGCGCTGATGATGAGCTACTCTCGCAGCAGGTAAGTCACCCATTCTGGGTACCTGAGGAGTACACTTACGTATTCTACATAACATACATTTTGATATAACATTTTTAACAGTCGGCCTTAGTTTAATAATCCAATATTTTTGTCTAAGCTGATTAACAACAGTTTCTTGGTTACAATGCGCAGCTTTTCTATGGTAGTGGGACACAATAAGTTTAGTTAAACAATGACGTCCATCCAAAATGATGGGATTTTTTACTTGAATATCAACTTCTGCGTTTTTTATTCGACCATCTACACGCATTATCTCATTTCCATCCAAAAAAGGTGATAAAATTCGCAACTTGCTCGAACGAGGCAAACAACGCTTGTCCTTTATAATATTCAAATCATTTTCAAATGATTGTTGTTGCGCATATCTTAGTAGCAAATGTTCAGCTTGCTCGAGAATAGCAGAATCCAATTTTACACTTTGTTTTTTACATTTAGCAATAAATAATAAAACCATAGCAGTACTTCTGACTAAGCGCAACCACGATGAAAATCGACACACATCTGGTATAGGAAAATTATTAGCCGGTAACGGGGATGACTGTGTCACTAAAATATTATCACAATATTTACCTTTTGTTTCGATTACGTCTCTTGGCCATAAACTTTCCTCTAAATGCAAAAACTCGGGACCGCTAAACCATCTTGTTTTAAATATATTCATCTCAAACGACTCTCTTGTAGCCAAATCAGCTATATTACATTTGGTGGGAACATAACGCCATTCCTTAATAGAGGTACACTCGTCGATTTCCCCTAATCGGTTGGCTTCAAACGTATTATATGTTCGTTCATTGTTACGGATCCAGTGAAGTACCGTGGTCGAGTCACACCATAGGAATTTTTGTTGCGGTTTTAGTCTATGTTCCTCTATTAATGTTTTTCCTAATCGTGCTGCCAGTAAAGCAGCCTGAAGTTCCGCTCGCGGCATTGTTAGGGGTTTAACAGGCATTACTCTACTTTTACTTGCAATAAACGAAACATATATCTTTCCGTTACTGTCTACCCAACGCCAATAGGCTACAGCAGCCATCGCTTTACTAGACGCATCACTAAAAATATGTAATTGTAACCTGTTATACTGCGTATTCCTAGCCGCTGCTACGCCATCGTCGTAGGCGCTCGTAGCCTCCTGCGTAGCATCGTGCATCGTAGTAGGCTCGAACGTCGCGGTAGCTCTGCCAATAGTAGCTATCTCGCTCTCTCTCGTAACATCGCCCATCATCATATTCATATGATATCTTGGAATTCGAACATTTCCCATTTCTTTAAGTAGGTCGAGCCACTGACACCATTTTCTATATATTTCATCTGGTATGTCTTCGTCCCAACCGACCTTGAGTCTCCATGTATCCTGTAACATTATACGACCTTGGACAGTAAATGGGGTCAAAAAACCAAGTACGTCGAATACTGACATAATTACACGTAACATAACGCGTTTATTCGGTCGTTGTTTTCCAGAGATGATACTCTGTGGGATGCGTTTTAACGATAAATCAAAACCTAATAGATCATCCTTTGGATACCAAATCATACCCAATATTCTTTCAGAAATACTACCTTCTATATTAAATTTGCATATTGAATTACCCCAAGTCTTTTTAGGCACGCTGTTTAATACGGCAGCGCTATTACTTATCCAATTTCTTATCTCAAAATTGCCCTCTTTATGAATTAATGATATATTTTTTACCATCTCTATTGCAGTTAACTCGTTCGGTAAACTCTGAATATAATCATCCATGTAATGATAATTACATATTGCATCAACCACATGCGGCATGGATGATGAATAGCGTGAGCCATTTTTATTTTTAATATACTGTGCAATAAAGGGAGAACAGTTAGCTCCAAAAATTAATGAATTCATAACATACGTTTTAGGTGTATCACAGCTGTTGCTACTCCAAAGAAATCTCAGGGCATGCTGGTCCTCCTTTCGTATCTTCACCCTGAGAAACATATCCTTTATGTCCCCTGTTACAGCGACCCTGTCTTCCCTGAAACGAAGCATAATACCAAATAGTGATGATAAAAGGTCTGGTCCTGTCAGAAGATAATCATTCAAACTATATCCTTTACTTTTAGCTGCGGCGTCAAATACCAAACGTAGCTTCTCCTTATTTGGGTTATCAACCCCAAAATGCGGCAAATACCAAATCTTAGACCCCGCAACTGTTTCATTGTTTCCTACTATTGACGCATAATTATTTTCTAATAAGTGACTGATTCTCTCATTATATCTTGTAGCAAACTTCGGATCCTTATTCATTTTATTGTGAATATTCCTTAACCTATTCAACGCAACAGGGTAAGAATCAGTTAGCTCACAATTTTCATTTTTCCACGGCAAACCAACATACCACTCACCATTAACGAGCACAGAAGTCTTGTCCAAGATAGCCACGGCGCGAGCATCATTTGCGTTCTCGCGAGATTTACATGATATACCCATTGAGTCCAAAGCGAAGGATTGTTTTACCTCATTGTACATCTCACGTAATAATTGCTCCTCGAGGTTTGGATGGCTGTCGTTTTGAGTGACAAAAGTGGCAGAATTGTCATATGTAAAAAATGACCACTCACCTGCTGCGCACCGCGGAACACGTACCACACCATGTAAACACCACCCTAGGGGAGTAAGCGTAGCGGACGGCTCATTAGATCTACCTAATTGTATTTTCATTGGCGACATTAAATGATAGTTGTCCTGCCCTATTAGTATTTCAGGTTTTATGTTTGAACTTATAAACTCTGAACGCAAACTTTTTAAATGAGTATACTTATTTATATCTACACACGAAATATCCTGGTAAGGTAAATTCAACTGATCAATACTCTGAGCTACAATATTATGAACTCTATTATCCTTGCCAGAAAGCTTAAAATTCAAAACAGTTGTACTACATTTTAGTTCGTTATCACACCATGCACCGCTCACTCGTAATGTTTTTTGTTTACCACATAAATTCAGACGATTTGCTAGTTCACTACTAATTAATGTCACCGTGGACCCGTCGTCGAGCAAAGCCGTAGTATCCACATAGCCATTTTTGCCATATATACGAATAGGCAGCACTTTTAACAACACTTTCACTGGCGCGTTCGTGTTTACATGGGAAACAGTTTGTATTTCGGAGCTACTGGCGTTCGCGCTCGTACAAGATGGAGTGCGCGCTGCCGCCGCCGCCGTCGACACTGCCTGCTGTTGTCCGCTGTCTTGCAATGTCAAGGTCGCCCGGTTTTTATCTTCGGCGAAATGTAATAACTGGTGATGTTCTCGACCGCACCCATCCTTGTCGCACACGGGAGCTGAACATGTATCGCGGCTGTGTCGAGCAGCTATGCATTTATAACACAAGCCATTACGTTTCACAAACTGCCATTTAGTCTTTCGCATGGCCTTTTTAAACTGTTTACATTCTGATATTTTATGTTTAGCTTTTCGACAGAATAAACATAAACTGGAAGTGTCCGTATGCATCAAGAATGTTTTATTTTGCAGAGGTTTTTCGATGTTTATTGTACTGGCCGTAGCTGATATTTTCACTGCTTCTCGCGTTAAAAACTCTGACAAAATGACCAAGCGTGACTCATTGCTTTGCATGATACGATCATAACTGTAATCCGACCATTTTGAAATTAACACAGCGGGTAGTTTTGACAAAATAATAGAAGTAATAGAGTTACCTCGTAAATATTCGTCCCTCTGAACCGCTTTCACTGCTTCCACAAAATTCTTTATTTTCACTGAGAAACTAATTACTTCTTTATGATATTCGTTAGGCAGTGGTGTTAATTTTTTTATGTCATACATTATTCTTTTTATTATACAGTCAGGATTACCGAAACGAAGCTCCAAAGTATCCATAACTATTTCTGGCGATGTAGCACAGATAAATAAGCCACTGACCGCATCTTTTGCCGCACCTCGAAGACATCTCTTCAATCGCCCCAAGTTTTCAGCCTCCGTATATCTGCATAAGTGGGTAGAATCTTCATAGGTTTTTTTAAAATAAAGCCACTCCATCGAATCGCCCGAAAAGTCGGGTAAATCTCTTGATGTACTCAATCGACCAAGTAAATGACCGTTAGGTACATTATTCGCTGCAACCGACTTGGTAATATCCTTCAGCGCGCTAGTCAATTGCTGTATGGTGTAGTTGACATCAAATGTCGCCGCCGCGTCTTGTGCCGGGGGCCCGGGTAAACCATGGGAGACGCGCGGTCGTTCTACCGCCATACTTTTTGACAAATTGTCGTCCGGGTTTTCTTCATGCTCGGAGACCTTCTGACGTGACCTAGTGTAACTAGCCTGATTCTCCAACCAATTATCCAAGTCGCCTTCTTTTTGTGGACTGTAATAACTTTTTTCCTCGAGTTCTGCATCTGCCATTGCCATTTGAACTTGAGCCTCCTTATCAATCAGGTCCATCTCGATGGCCGCCTTCTTGGTCGCTGCCTCCAACAGCACCTGCTTCTTCCGTAATTCCACGGAAGCCGATGACCTCTTTGTCGAAGCTCTACTGCTACCACAGGACAGTTTATGACGTAGATAACCTGCAGCAAGGTCTTCCTCCTGCTTTTCCGTACGCCTCGCAGCACGCTCCTCTCGGGCACTCATTTTCTTCTGTGGCGGAGTATCAAAAAGATTTGGCATGATCCGGCTCGAATGACCAATGTAAGCTACTGAAGCTAGTTCCGGGATCACCCAAATCAAAGTCCAAAATATATCACAAAACGTTTATTCGATTTTGGAAACACACAAAAGACTTCGCCGTACAACCGTTAGATGCAGACTGACTGGCAAAACTACCTGACATTTAACATTAAAAATACATAACACCCACAAAATTTATAAAAATGACAGATACATTATACGTTCATAAAATTCAAATTTAAAAAACTAAAACTAACGCTAAAGCGCGCCGCCATCGCTTACAAATATATTATATAATGTTATATTAATTCAATGGTCATACAGATGTAACAGTGCCTAGACACAATAAATCCTAGTCGCAGCAAATCGGCTTTTTACTTAGTCTACTCCACCATATTCTTCAATCCAACCAACAACGGTTCCACGAGGCGGAACCAACTTCGTGAACGAGCAGCAGGCGCACAACAGCCTGCTACCCTTCAATTATAAATGTGAAAGTTTAGATGTTTGTGTGTTTGAGGCGAAAAGGCTCCTCAAGTACATAATGTATATGAATGAAATTTGGCAGAATGCTAGATAATGACCCAAATTATAACATAGGATACTTTTTATCCCTAAAAAATTTGACCAATAAAATATTCACGCCTGATTGTGCTAAAAGTACCGGAAAAAACGCCTTAAGCTTTGTCATAAGCAAATTTAACAGTACGAAGTCTGTTGGGTCAGCTAATATTTAATAAATTAAAAAAAAAACTGTTTTAGAATCAAGTACAACTAACCTGTGCCCTGTCCCGATGTTGGCTGGCATACGATCTCAGCGCAGATCTCTTCATATGCATCTTACAAAGCGCTGACACTAGTAGTACCACGGCCACCATGAATATCAGCGCACAAGCTGTGAATAGAAATTATATTATAATATTGTTGCTATTGCTGTGTAGTGTCGGCTTAGAATAGTACTACCCCATTTCTTCCGGTGGGTGTACGTAAGAGGCGACTAACGGTATTGGGGCTTTTAAGGGATTTTTGGGCGATGCGGTTGGAGACCCATCACCAACAACCTTTATTTTACAAGTGTTTTAAAAGTGGCTGAAGAATTTCTAATTCCTTAGCTCTGGCTACCCCTTCTGGGGATTGCTTGGACAGTGTACTCACGTGATAGGGGGCAGGCCTATCGCCGTTTTGTACGAATACACTGTCACATGACTAAGTACAACTCAGCCATGTGGGTTTCCTAACGATGTTTTCCCTCACCGTTAACAACCATGATAAATTAACCACACATATGTCTTTAGAAAAGACAAATTGGTGTAGGCCCGACCCAGGATTTGAACACTAGTCGTTTGCACGATAACCGAGTGTTCTACCCACTGGGCTATCACGGTTGCTATATATATATATATATACAAGCCATAAACATCACATAGTCTCACCAGTGACAGTATAGATGGTAGACTGTATGAACCCGTACTCGTCCGGCGCGTGGCGATCCTCGAACAACGCCGGGAACTCCGACTCGAGGTACTCTGAAATTATATCACATCAATTTATACAAGAAAAATGCGTTTGTATGTTTGAATAACTACGCTTACATACATACATACATCCTATTAATATTATGATAATAATTTCTTCTTCTTTATTCTGATAATAATTTATACACTACTTACCAATACCATTATATGAAAACTAATAGTTTAAGCCTTTTTTGTTTATTGTTGCCTGAAATACAGGTAAATTACCTAGCTCAGAAACAGGAAAATGTTATATTTTGTACTTTAAATAACTAACTAGGTTAAGACGAATATTATGTACTTTTGAAAACTGAATAATTTTTTTTTTATATATATATTTTTTTATTATAAAGGCGAAAGTTTGAAAGTTTGTAAGTATGGATGTTTGTTACTCTTTCACGTAAAAACTACTGAATGGATTTGAATGAAACTTTACCACAATATAGCTTATACATCAGAATAACACATAGGCTACAATTTTTGAGGTTTTATTAAATCAATTAAAAAAAACGCCTTAAGCTTTGTCATAAGCAAATTTAACAGTACGAAGTATGTCGGGTCAGCTAGTTCATACATATTCTCACGCCGTTAGTTCCCATTGGGGTAGGCAGAGACTATCGATCGCCACTTCGTACGATCCTGACAAACCTCTCTAGCTTCGTTTACATCCATCAATCTTTTCATACATGCTCTTTTATTCTTCGTACTTCGGACACCTGCCTTTTTGAGCACATTTTCTATTTGATCTAAATGTATCCTCCGAGGTACTTACGCTTACTAGCTTGTAAAAATCCTACATACATATATTCACGGCCATGAATCCCAAAAAGAGGTAGCCAGAGCTCCAGAGCTAGAAACTCCTCAGCCACATTATATTAATATTATAAATGTGAATGTTTAGATGTTTGCATGTTTGTGTGTTTGAGGCGAAATGGCTCCTCAAGTACACAATGCATATGAATGAAATTTGGCAGAATGCTGGATAATGATCCAAATTGTAACATAGGATACTTTTAATGCCGGAAAAAAATTACCTATAATATATTCACGCCTGATTGAACTGAGAGTACCGGAAAATAAGTGTGGAAAAAAAATTAAAAAAAATGTTTTAAGTGATGCGTTTCTAATTGCATCGCCCAACAATCACTTTAAAATCCCCGAAACTCTTACTTCTTTAGAGTCTTTACCACAGCCGCAGGAAGAAATGGGGTAGTGCTATTTTAAGCCGAGACGTAAGATCCAACACTACACATCAAATATACAATGTAGTACAGGAAATTCATAACTTTAAGTCAAAATAGCTGTTTAGTGTCGGCTTAGAATAGCACTTCCCCATTTCTTCCATGGTTTTACGAGGCGGATAAGTGTATTGGGGCTTTTAAGTGATTTTGGGCGATGCGGTTAAAAACCCATCAACATAAAACTTTTGTTTTACAATCTTATCCCACACTTCAAAATGTGCCTAAGGAATTTCTTATTTACTCTGGCTATCCCTTCTAGGTTTTTATAGCCATGAGTATATGTATGTAAGTGTAAATATCCTTTACCTCCTTGACATAAGCGTGTTTCCTACAGCTTTGGCATCACATGTAACATCTGTGTTGTGTGAGAGATCAGACAAAAATGGGTTAATTCTATTCTTACCCAACAGTCCACATCAAATTTACAATGTTGAGTTTAAATATCCTTACCCTCCTTGACATAAGCGTGTTCCTTGCAGCAGGTTGGTGTCACACACAAAGTTTGTGTTGTATGACAGACGCAGGCAGATTTTGGTATGCAACGGCCTGAACAGTTTAGCTTGTCGGGGCCTGGAAATAAGTATTTATGTTTAGTTCTTAATATAAGGAAGCAAAATATAAAATTAAAGCAGCAAACATACATACACTCACGGCGATAAATCCTTAGAAGGGGTAGCCAGAGCTGAGGAATGAGAAATTACTCAGCCACTTTTGGAAATGTGAGTGGGGAAAAGATGGTAAAAATAAAGGTTGTTGGTGATGGGTCTCCAACCGTATCGCCAAAAAATCCCTTAAAAGCCTCAATACCGTTAGTCGCCTCTCACATACACCCACCGGAAGAAATGGGGTAGTGCTATTCTAAGCCGACACTACAGAGCGTGAAAAAACTCTGTTTTTTTTCTTAAATTATATTCTGTATCTTAAATCTTGGTTTTTGAAAAATAAAGTTTGCATAATGTTTTTTTTTTAAATACATCCTTTAATTTAAATCTTTTTGTTCATGAAAACCTCATGTGGGGATTATTACTAATAAATAAAGAATAAATAAAGGAAAGAAAAATCCCGCCTGTGTCAAAATTTTTCTTTCCTTTATTTATTTTTTATTTATTAGTAAGTAAATACATCCTCTTTTTACACTGACAATGGCAACTCTAAAAAAAAGTATATTTATATTCCAAAAAGTGTATTTGTTTTAACTTGTGATCATCTGTTATTGGCCTTATTTACTGTACTGTTTCAACTTACTATATTATATGTGTTGCTGTTGGTGATCCTTGTATAATAAATAAATAAATAAACAAAATTCCATGTTCTCACCGCCACACACGTTCTCCCCGCACAGACTGGTCTGCTCATCCCGTCCGTCCTTGCAGTCGTGATGTCCGTCGCACACGTATGAGGGTAGCACACACCTATCTCCGCACCAGAATGCACCTCGGGTACAATGCTTGGGACCTGAGGAATTGAGTTTAGTTTCACAGGATTTTGTATGGTTGAGTGTGTTTAAAAACTATTGTACACATCACAGTTAAAACATTTTACATTAAATTATGTCCTTTAGCTGTGTAGTGTCGGCTTAAAATAGCACTACCCCATTTCTTCCGGTGGGTGTACGTAAGAGGCGACTAACGGTATTGGGGCTTTTTAAGGGATTTTTGGGCGATGCAGTTGGAGACCCATCACCAACAACCTTTATTATACCATCTTTTCCCCAATCAACTTCCAAAAGTGGCTGAGAAATTTCAAATTTTTCAGCTCTGGCTACCCCTTTTAGGGATTTATAGCCGTGAGTATATGTATGTCCTTTAATGAAGAACAATTAAATTGGTGGTCTTATCACTTATATGGTAGGGTTAGGAAATTAAAAAAAAATCTGGATTACTGTTATTTGATGTCGAAAATACACACTTTGAGAAATTAAAAATGAATCAAAACTTTAAATTAAAAATAAATGTCCCATTAATTAATTAAATGATACACAACTAAGTTTAAAATGTTGTTTTCTAATGTTTTCCCTCACCAATTATTAAAATTATAATAAGAATATCTATGACTTTAGAAAAGATATAATTGTGTTGACAATATTTAGGATTAGCAGTCCCAAAATAAAATAATAATAAGAATAAAAGAGCATGTATGAGAAGAATAATGAATGTAAGGGAAGCAAGAGAGGTTTGTCGAGATCATACTAAGTGGTGATCGATAGTCTCTGCCTACCCCAATGGGAATAATGGGCGTGAGTATAAGTAAGTGTGTAGCAGTCACACCTCTACACATTATAGGCTGCGCTTCTTCAGACTAAGCTAGCAATTACTTATCCATATCTTAAGATTTCAGAATATCACTGTTCAAATCCTAACATCAGCCTAAAACAACCTCTCACTTCCAGAACATACATATTTTCATACATATACAACCAATATTCAAATCAATCATCACATCACATTTCATTGCTCTAAAAAAAAAGTCAAAAAGTTTATTTTTCAAAATTAAGTTAACAACTAACATTTTTTGAACGTCAAATTTTTTAAATTTATCATTAGTCCGTGCTTCGGAAGGTGTTCGTAAAGAGAAGAAGCAACACAAAAACTCTTTACATTCACATTTTTTCAAAATATGGTTTGTACAATTTTGGGTCTTTTTTTTTATCTATTGGTTTGATTATAATTATAATATAATTATCATATGACTGTACTAACATAGTTGTAAGATATTTTGTAACTAACACATATGGATCTCGTCCGAAATAATCTTTTTTTTTTATTTGATCCCCATTACGAGCAACATTTATGTGTTGAGCATAAATGATTGTTTCTTAGTCTTGGGTGTAATTTATATGTGTATTATAAATTATTAAATATATTGTTGAGTTAGTATCCCATAATACAAGCCTTACATAGTTTGAAGCTAACTTGATACATACATACATACATATATTCGCGGCTATAAACCCCTTAATGGGGTAGCCAGAGCTTTGAAATGAGAAATTCCTCAGCCACTTTTGGAAGTTGATTGGGGAAAAGATGGTAATAATAAATGTTTTTGGTGATGGGTCTCCAACCGCATCGCCCAAAAACCACTTAAAAAGCCCCTATCCCTTAGTCGCTTCTTACGATCACCCATGGGTAGAGAGGGGTAGTGTTGATCTATGTATAATATGTGTATATAATATATCCATATATATTTATATAAACTAATAATCACATGAAGCAAATAGAACAGTCAGTCTCACCTCTCGGCTGCACTAACAGAAACTTCTTAACACTGAACGGCGGCGCTGAACAGATATACTGTCCTGTATCATTTAGCTGCAGATCTTTCCTTATGATCTTGCTGGCGTAAGATAGGCCTGGTGGCTCGGCTTGGATGTGGCTGGAATGAGAAAATGATCTCAATTAGGATATAGAATGTATGTCTCACGGTATTAGTTGAATTTGGGGTAGGTAGAGAATAATGATTTACACTTTGTAGAAAAGACATCCTATGACAGTCAAGTGGTAAAATAGATATAAAGGGATGTAAAAGGTATATTGAAAAACAGTTCAGTATTGAGCCACAGTCCCATTCACTGGAGATGTTTACCAGTGGGGACTAATGGGCTCTATCTCAATAAAAACTAAAGGCATGAATATTTCCAATTATTTAAACATAAAATATGTTAGATAATATGAGTATCTAATAGAAAAGGCAAACTTAAATTTCCATTAATAAGCTTTTCCTAACCATTAGCTTCTAAATTGGGATTCTATTTAGTGCATTTCTTTGGTAAAATATTTTAAATTTATGATTACTTCATAATAAATCTTACACTTGAGTTGCCTCATCTTTGGCTAGATAATTCCACAGATAACGGGTTGGTTTGTTGGGCCGCAGCTCACAGACTAAAGTGATATTATCGTGCTCCCATCGCACCAGGATCTCCATGTACTCTGCATCGCCGGGACTGTACAATGATAGGTAGGGGCTGTGCGGCTCTGATTTACCTGAAAGTTAAAACAATATTGGTTGATGGATTTTATACAATAATGGAGCAAAAAGTTTGTACTCATTCAACAAAACAATAGAAATGGAGCTATCACGTGGACGTGATAGCTCAATGGGCAGAACACCGATTAACGTGCAAGCAACTAGTGTTCAAATCTCAGGTCAGGCCTACACCAATTTGTCTTTTATAAAGACATATGTGTGGTTAATTTATTACGGTTGTTAACGGTGAGGGAAAACATCGTGAGGAAACCCACATGGCTGAGTTGTACTTAGTCATGTGACAGTGTATTCATACAAAACGGCGATAGGCCTGCCCTATCTAGTACACTGTCCATGCAAAACGTGGGTACTCTGAACACAAGGTGACAATGTCATGTGATTTTCAGAAGTATTAGTACCTCTGCCAACCCCTTCGGGGATATTCGGCATGAACATTTATGTTATGTATGTAATAGAAATAGAGGAGCATTATATTTTGCATACTTAGAGATTATGCAGAGATATACATGTTTTTTTTGTTATTCTTCAATTATAATCCCTTTTGATACACTCACAGCTAGGAATCCCAAAAAAATGGTTAGCTTGAGCTTCAGAGTAAGACATTCCTCTGCCACATTTGGAGCTTGATTTAAGAAAGGAATGTAAAATAAAGGGTGGTTGGTGATGAGTCCTTAGCCTTGCCTCCCCAACTAAGCCTCTAACACTTAAAAATCTTCAAAATCCCTTAGTCCTCTCACATGCTAAACTGAAGAAAAGAAATTATAAGGTATTCTGGAGTAAAATGTTCAACATTATATGAAAAATATTTTGTTTTGTATATGCCATAAAATGATCATTTTTGTTTTTGTATAATGTAGGTAGGTTCAATTCAAATAATAAGCCTTAATTACCTAGATAGGAATTTCTTGTCTTGTACGTGTGTGGTATATGCTAAAATTATTTCGCTACATGTCACAAACAGATGAACAAGAAAGTTAGGAATTGAAACAATAACAATTTAGTTATTAAGGTAAAAGTTGGCAGCGGAATATTCAATTGGAAGGGTAGGATTTTAATCAAGTTCACGTTTTGAAATTAACAGAATTGACACAGAGAAGCTTTATTTATTCAATGCGATTTAATTAGTATGCAAGATAAGAACCCACGACGGTATTTGTTTTGTTTGAGTTTCACTACAAAGGAATATAAACACTAGATGGTAAGATAGTATTATTCACATCACTGAGGTCTCATATGAGATGAAATACTTAAGATAATTAGTACGGAAGTAAAGAGACACTCAAGGTCTCCCAAAATCTTAATTCTACAACTCAAAAATAATTAAATAACAGTAAAATCCTTGAATCGAAAATGGGGTTAACAGATCGAATACAAAGAGAGTGAGCATGAAATAAAGAAGGTTACTTACATATCTTGCAGAGAATACAAACTACTGCAAGGCACAGTAAAATTGTTTTCAACTTTGGAATCATTTTTATTCACTATTTTATCATTTTTTACACATCCAGCACAACACAGCCGATTTACGCCATTTTTGTTTTGTGTCGAAACGTTTCATTACGCGATGGTTATTAAATTATTCGACTTTGTTGATTAATTAATTGAAGGACAACAGTAATATTTAATTTGCATAAATTTTGATTTATATTTGTGCGTGTTTGAATGCAAAAAATTGCATGGCTATTGCATTATAATTTAATACGTTGTCAGAAAAATAAAAACCACTAACACCTGAAATGAAACGAATGTGGGTTGGTTGATTGATTGACCAACCAATTTGAACCAATATCTTGCTATTTCTTTGATTCATGTAATGTAATGTAATTCAATTCATAAATGTAAACAAATTATTTTAATTTATTTCAGTGAAAATCGAAGTTTCTTTTATTTTCGTAAATCAATCAATCAAAGCTTCTACACAGAAAAAATATGGATTTGAGTCGAGTGCCAAATAACCAGAAATTAGAATTGTGCCGTAATTATTTCAAAGGTAAATTCTTCTTTTTTGTTCTCTTACGATTCTAATTCTAAAGACTATATATGATACTTCTAAGTTACTCTTTTACCATCAGTATCTTACAGTTTACAAATGCCTCCTTCCAGTAACTTTTGAGAACGTGTACTTAGTCATCGATTTGTCACATGATATTTAGCAAACTAAATACCACTGGGTATGCCCACTTTTACAAATTTTTTTTTTCATACAGTGGGATGTCTGTTCCTCCCATTTGTATGGGCGGTGAATGCAGTGTGGTTCTTCAAGGATGCCTTCATCAAAGATGAGTTTGAAGAACAGAAGCAGATTAAGAAATGTGAGTATATTTTCATACACACATACATACACTCACGGCTATAAATCCCTAGAAGGGGTAGCCAGAGCTAAGGAGTTAGAAATTCCTCAGTCACATTTGGAAGTTGTAATATATACATATACTCACGCCATTATTTCCCATTGGGGTAGGCAGAGACTATTGATCGCCACTTTGTACGATCCTGGCAAACCTCTCTAGCTTCGTTTACATCCATCAATCTTTTCATACATGCTCTTTTGTTCTTCATACTTCGGACGCCGGCCTTTTTCAGCACACACTCTATTTAGTTGAGGTGTGTCCTCCGTGGTTGTCCTCTACTCACATTACCTTCCACATTGGCTCTACATATATCTTCACCAATTTACTGTCATCCATCCTCTCTATGTGCCCAAACCATCTCAACATTCATTTTTCTATCTTTTTTACAATATCATCTTTCACTCCACACCGAATCATGTCATTTCTCACATGATCACATAACCTTACATTACAAACTTTTCTGAGGACCTCATTTCTACTGCATTAACTCTGCTCTCATGCTTCTTCTGCTACACCCAACATTCACTGCCATAGATAAGCGTAGGGGTCAGAACAGCATCATGCGCTGCCATTCGTGCCTTTTTGGACACCGACTGACTAATCATGAGACTATTCCAAGCTCCATTAATTGCATTACCCTTATTCACTCTTCTCTTGATATCTTCATCACGCTTTCCATCCCTAGTAAACAAACTTCCACTTTCTTACCATTAATTTCAATCATGCATTCGGTCATATTCTCCTCTCTCTCTCTTCACTTGGTGATATGTCTCCAAATGTAACGCCCTTAAAGCTCCATACCCTTAGTCACCTCTTACAACAACTGTGGATAGAAAGGGGTAGTGCGCACTGTTTAAAATTAATGGTAAGAAAGTGGAGGTTTGTTTACTAGGGATGGAAAGCGTGATGAAGACACTTATATAAAGGAACATTCTGACACTTATATAAAGGAACATTCTGACACTTATATAAAGGAACATTCTGACACTTATATAAAGGAACATTCTGACACTTATATAAAGGAACATTCTGACACTTATATAAAGGAACATTCTGACACTTATATAAAGGAACATTCTGACACTTATATAAAGGAACATTCTGACACTTATATAAAGGAACATTCTGACACTTATATAAAGGAACATTCTGACACTTATATAAAGTTACTAGCAGCCCGCGCTTCCGGCTTCGCTCGTAAAGTTATTATAACATAAAAGTTTTAAAAATGTTTTTTTCCAGATGTATGGCTTAGTGCAGTGGGCGCAATAGTATGGTTAGCAGCCATAGTGACTTGGGCCACGGTGTTCCAGCTGAATCGTGTCTCCTGGGGCGCGACCGGGGAAGCTCTGTCCTTCATAGTGCCTTTAGGGAGGATGTAGCAAATAAATTAATTAAATCAAGTGTGTCAACACTTTGTTTATCTCTAGGAACATTCACCAATCACTGTATTACCAAAATTCTGTTCATATTTTTACTTTTCTTTCATTCCCTTTAGCACAATTTTCATGCTATTCTGTATTAATTTGAGCACTGGATACTAAATTTAATTAAATAAATACTTTGTTACTTCAATTGTGAAGTCATTGAAGTCTAATTGTGGTTATTTTATCAAGGTTGTTAATGGTGAGGTAAAACATCGAGATGTATTTGTATAAAATAGGGCAAAAAAAACGCTTGGTGTTCATATAGAATGTAAATAAAATAACCATTATAACTTTTGGAACATTCTTAATTTTGTGGTAAATAATATCTTGCAGCAAAAACATTTCCCCTCTTGATCTAAAATATAATTATAATGAGTGTGAATGAGCAAATAAATATGTTAACAGTTTGTTATACTAGAAATATGTAAAGTAGTCTGCTAGATAGATAGACCATTAATTTAAGTATAGAAGAATTTAACTTATATTTTATTTATATTTGTAAATAAATAAATAATAATACTTCCACAATTTTTATATACTTACTTTATCTCCTTTTCACTGGCAAATGAATAACATAACATACATATATTCACGGCTATAAATCCCAAAAAGGTGTAGCTAGAGCTTCAGAGCTAGAAACTCCTCAGCCACATTTGGAAGTTGATAGAGGAGAAGATGGTAGAAATAAAGTATTGTTGGTGATTGGTCTCAAACCGCATCACCCAAAAACCACTTAAAAAGCCCCATACCCTTAGTCGCTTCTTACGACAGCCGAGGGTAGAAAGGGGTATTTCCATTCTAAGCCGACACTACACGGCAAAATGAATAAAACAATGTCAAAGTTTATATACATTTTAATACGTCAATATCTTATATCTAAAACACATATTACATGTACTTAAATGGTCTTTGATATGTCAGGTAAATAAAATACGGTTAGATAGAGGTACAAAAACTTATAAATATTTAGTCCTTGTAAGAATAATGGTTACACAGGAAGAGATCGGTATTCAGGAATCTCAATAAAATAGAATCTTACATAAATGTTATATTACAGACATGAGTAATATTACACTGAGTATTTGACTTTATAAAACTATAAATTCGGTTTAGGTAGAGTATGATTTGGAATGATGGTGGTGATATGATAATATGACGTTTTATTAATTTCGAAGAGTTTAAAAAAATGCAGGTACATAGATTAAAAAACGTTAGATAGGGCATTTACGAGGAAATCGGCGCTTACGAGTGGCACTGATTGCGGCAGATGAACGCACACCACTAGAAATATATCCAAACAACACACCATGAAATACATTTGAAATGTAGGCGAGATAGCACATCTTAAAGCAAGCGCTAAAAAGAGATAAATATATTTTCTCTGTACCGTCGTGAAATATGACACTAAGACGACCGTTTGACAAAGAATAATTAAAACCTATACGCACGATTTATTATAAATTATAATTAAAACGTTGTAAATTTATAATACTCGTACTTACGAATGATAAGTAATCTCATCATTTTAGTAGTTTTTCTACTATAGTTTGTGCAAAATCTCATCACACACGACGGCATTCTCGATTATTTTGATAAACGAACACGCCAAAACAGGTGAACGATTGCGACGGCAGCTAGTGCGCGACTGAAGTCAGATGAGCCATTTAGCCTGTCTTTTAAGTGCCACTTATGAGCGCGCATGACTTATTTACGGTTTTTTATAAGTACATCTCTGTGCAGGTAGCATAAAAACAGATTAAACTTTTAGTCGATAATATTTTAAATTGAATTTAATTTTCACTTTTAATACTAATGTATCCCTTTAGTGTTACTAACACAAATAGATCCATTGTTGTGCGAACAAATAAATAAATAATTATTTTATTTTATGAGCTAGTAATGAAACCATAAATCATGTTATTTCAGCTTTTCTTTTAGTTTACAATGACCGGTCTTATCGCTGCCGATCTCTTCCCAGCCTCCTCTTACGTTTACAAGTGGTTAATGAGATTAAAGTCTTATTTTCTTAAATAATAAATACATTTAAAATAAAATATTGATGTTTGAGAGTTACAATCAAAATAGTATTATTTGTTGAGCAACTTGCACACATATATATCCATATTGTATATACTTATGTGTTTTGTTGCCTGACTTTTTAATTGATTAGAACAATATCTCTCAAAATATCTAACTCAAGTCATACAGAAATATTAATTATAAATAAGAAATGTCAATTTTATCACAGACATCACATTGGCTAACTAATATAATACAAGATAATAATATTTATTTCAAAAACTGTTTTTTCAATGAGAGGTTTTCTTTTTGAGAAATAAAAAAACAACATAGTTTCCTAGAGCTCTGTAGATGGCGTTGATGTAACTACGTTACTTACTTTGTTACTTACTTAAATTTTTTCTTCGTGGCCTCAATCGTGTGGCCACAACAATTTCGCCAATGTCAACTTTATAAACATGTGTCACATCACCAAAGAGTAACTTTTTGGCGAGTAAAAACAACAAAAAGAATGTTAAATATAAATACCGTCTTTGTTTATTTACTTTTAAGCTATCTTGGCTTAAACTGATATTTATTTAGACTTTCAAATCAGAACGTTTTTATGTACGTTCCGTTTTACGATATCATTACATCCAAGTGTGAAAAACGGTGTGACGTTCCGTTCCTACCAGTAACATAGCAAGTCTGGCGCCATCTATCCTGAGAACAGGGAAGAAGAAAAAAAGGAAAACCTCTCATTATATCAACAAGATTATCTAATCAAACTCCATACAAAATGGCATCAATTATTACTATCCAAGTAATTGTCAAAGTCACTTGGGTAAAATGCACTTGGTTGATGCAAAACAAGGCTAAATTAATAAATAATTATTAATCAATTTAGCCTTGTTTTTTAATTTAAGGAATGAAGTTGGCTTCGCAAACTTTTTGGTCGATTTTTGCCTAATTCATTTTTATTAAAAATCTTTACCATTTATGTCGCATTTTTCAAGAAACACAATGTAATAATAAATAGATAGGAACTTTTCGAAACGAATGTATTTTTTTATTTGTCTTTTCAAACTGATATAATTATGTAATACTTTTAAAATTAATACAAATGAATCATATACCTATGAGTGAATCAAATCCCGGGTCGGGCCTACTCCAATTTGTCTTTTCTAAAGATTTATGTGTGGTAATTTATCATGGTTGTTAACGGTGAGGGAAAACATCGTGAGGAAACCCACATGGCTGAGTTGTACTTAGTCATGTGACAGTGTATTCGTACAAAACGGCGATAGGCCTGCCCCCTATCACGTGAGTACACTGTCCATGCAAAACGTGGTTACTCTGAACACCAGGTGACAAAGTCACGTGATGTTCAGAAGTATTAGTACCTCTGCCGACCCCTTCGGGGTGAAGGTTTATGTTATGTTATAGAAAGATGAATAATACTTCACTATTCCCCTGAATATTATACACAATAACATTTGTCAGTAGTTAAATACTACCAACCTGAGGAAAAATAATATGCATGGAAAAATTCTTATTTAGGATTTTTATCTGGCAGTATTTTTTCATTTAATCGTATTTATTTAAGTGTCATATTTGTCACCAGAGATAATGGTATTTTCATAGCTAATATGAGCGACCTTTTAACTAGATATCGCGTGGTATAAAACGCCATCTCTTTCGCACATTCTTAGTATCGTATATTGTCATCTCTCATTCTAACCGATAACGTTCAAAAAATGTTAGTCGTTAAAAAAATTTTACTTTTTAATTTAATTTTGAAAAATAACTTTTTGACTTTTGATGATAAAATAGCGCTCATTCTAGGTTTCCTGAAAGAGTACCCACGTGACAAAACAGTTAGTCAATAAATCATCAAATATTTAGTTTTTCTAATGTATCGCACTCTCAGAACGAAAGAGGCTCAAGACGAAAATAGTGATATTGAGTAGCAACCATAGAGAGGCACAAAAAAAGTATGTTCTAAAACAAAGGCACTAATTGTTATAGGGACAGAAAGTTCGCTATCCTGTTTTTTTAACAATAAGTGCATTTGTTTTACTATTCATTGGATAGAACATACTTTTTCATGTCTCTCTATGATTGTAACTCAATATCGCTATTTTTGACTTGAGCCTCTTTCCTTCTGAGAGTGCGGTATGCTCTAACAAATATGGCATAATATTTCGATTTACCCAAAGAATCGATACATTCCGAATACCAAGATTCGAGTTAAAATTCGGTCAAAAATGAATTGAATTTCCTGGTATTTATTTACACAAAATTTATCTAAATATTATAATTACATTCACTCTATTCTGACTCCTCTCGCGGTGGATAATCTTCTCTCTTGACGTAATTTCACTATTTCGGATTTTGCTATCCTGTAAACAATATGCGACATTGTATTTTCTAAGTTCAAAAAATTTTAGTTATAACTTAATTTAAAAATAAAACTTTTTTTTTTACTTTTACGTCTTTCACGATTGCACATTATAATTAAAACAACTATTGACTTTCGGATATCTAACCCAAATATAACTTAAATTTTGTGAAGGTAGTTAGTATCAATAATTTTATAGTACTGTAAAAGGATAAATAACACCTCAGTCTTCCCGTGACCATGATAACTGAAAAGTTTTCGAAACGTCGGGCTTTAAAAATAATAACATGCGATTAAAATATCCGAAAATCAATATTTGTTCTAATTGTAAAATGTAACACTATGTGTCGGCTTAGAATAGCACTAGCCCATTTCTTCCGGTGGGTGTACGTACGAGGCGACTAACGGTATTACTAGATAATGACCAAAATTGTAACAGAGAATACTTTTTATACCGAAAAAATTAGACCTACAAAATATTCACGCCTGATTGTGCTAAGAAGACCGGAAAAAATGCCTTAAGCTTCGTCATAAGCAAATACCACGGTACGAAGTCTGTCGGGTCAGCTAGTATGTAATAAACAAAAGCTAAATAAAGGAAAGAAAAATTTCGACACTAGCGGGGATCGAACCCACGACCTACGGGTATAGGCCCCTGTCGCTCTGATTTGAGCTATAGTGTCAAAATTATATATTTTTACTTCTTAGAAATAATCCTTACATGATGTTTTCATGAACAAAAACATTCGAATTATGAGATTTATGTATACAAACATACATATAGTCACGGCTATAAATCCCTTAACGGGGTAGGCAGAGCTTTGGAATGAGAAATGTTTTTGGTGACGGGTCTCCAACCACATCGCCCAAAAAATCACTTAAGATGCGCCTATACCCTTAGTCGCCTTTAACGATCACCCACGGGTAGAAATAGGGTAGCGTTATTCTTAGCCGACACAACACAGCAATATAGATATATTTATGTATGTTTTACACAAGGGTATCGGGGCTTTATATTGGATTTTTGGGCGATGCTGTTGGAGACCCATCACTAAAAACCTTTATTTTTACCATATTTTCCCCACTCAACTTCCAAAAGTGGCTGAGGAATTTCTAATTCCTTAGCTCTGGCTACCTCTTCTAGGGAAATATAGCCGTGAGTATATGTATGTATGTATGTATTACACATGAAATGTATGCATATATGTATTGTTACTTACCGCAATATAAACAGCAATGCAAGACAATCGCACGCAATGAGCATATAGAATACATGAGACCAATCCCCGTAGCTGGAGACCACGCCGGCCAACATGGGACCTATGGCGGCACCTATAAAAATATATTATTAGTTATATTATTAGAATAAAAGAGCATGTATGAGAAGAATAATGAATGTAAGGGAAGCAAGAGAGGTTTGTCAAGATCGTACTAAGTGGCGATCGATAGTCTCTGCCTACCCCAATGGGAATAATGGGCGTGAGTGAAAGTAAGTTAGTAAGTAAGTATTATTAGTTAGCTGTACAGTGTCGGCTTAGAATAACACTTGCCCATTAATTCTTGTGGGTGTCCGTAAGAGACGGTTAAGGGTACCGGGGCTTTTAAGATTGGTGTTTGGGCGATGCGGTGGGAGACCTAAAGCTAACAACCTTTATTTTACAATCTTGACCCCAAACAACTTCAAAAACATACATACATATACTTACGGCTATAAATCCCTTAAAGGGGTAGCCAGAGCTGAGAAATAATAAATTCCTCAGCCACTTTTGGAAGTTTAGTGGGGAAAAGATGGTAGAATAAAGGTTGTTGGTGATGAGTCTCCAACCACATCGCCCAAAAATCCCTTAAAAAGCCCCAAGTCCGCTAGTCGCCTCTTACACCCACCGGAAGAAATGGGGTAGTGCTATTTTAAGCCGACACTACACAGCTAAAAAGGCTGAAGAATTTCTTATTATGAACGTCTGGCTAATCCTTTTAGGGATATACAGTTGTGATTATACGTATGTTACAACATTTAAAGAAAACATTACAAATATTACAACTCCATGCAAAACGTGGGTACTCTGAACACCAGGTGAAAAAGTCACTTGATGTTCACAAGTATTAGTACCTCTGCCAACCCCTTCGGGGATATACAGCGTGAGCGTTTATGTTTATGTTATTACAACTCATGTTACTGAGCATAAAAAGTTTATGGATATTCGCAGAGATTCCCAAAGTTAATAGTGAAAAACGTAAAATAATGTCCAGAAGGGCAAGCAAGAACGCTATTTTATCGACACAATAACGGTTGGTATGAGATGGCAGTATACAATACTAAGTAAGTGCGTAAGAGATGGCTGCTTTATCCCACGAGATAACTAGTTTAAACACGGCTCGTACTCGACAACGGACGAGCTAGGACAACCGCGGTGAGATTCCGCGGTACTCTACTGAGTAACTTTGTTTTATAAAATTTACAAGCGAAATTTACTAAACCATTTTCAAACTTTGGAAACATATTACTGGAGATTTAAGAAGTAAAAAAGTATTTATTAGAAAAAATACATACAAACATGTAATAATAATAAAAACTCTTTATTGTACATCCCAAAAAACAACAACAACAAAAAAAAAAGATCGGTACAAAAGCCAAAGTACAACTGGCGGTCTTATCACTAAGAGCGATCTCTTTCAGACAACCCAAGAATGGAAAGATTTGCTGGATTAAAAACATGTTCGGTAGATGTCCAATAAATTTAACTGATTTGCTTAAAAACTAAAATTATTCGTCAAACTATTATCTATCTATTTATACCCACGGATGTAAATCCCAAAAAAGGGGTAGCCAGAGCTTCAGAGCTAGAACTTCTCAGCCGCATTTGGAAGTACTCACATGGGCCAAGGTAGTAGAAATAAAGTATCGTTGGTGATTTGTCGTCAACCGAATCGCCCAAAACCACTTAAAACACTTCATACCCTTAGCCGCCTATTACGACACCCGTGGTTAGAAAGGGTTAGTTACATTCTTAGCCGGCTATTAAAATATGATTGATAAAATAGAAGCGTTTCATTTATGGAGACAGCAAAGATATACTGGCCAGTACACCCTGCTGTATACCAACTTATAATTTGTATCTATGCTTAACTCGAAAAACATTTACATACCGCGATGTAGGATATGAGTGAGACGCTGCTATGTGCGTTTGAGTCCGCAGTAGTGTGCGCCCTAACATGACTCTCACAGATAGAAAGGGGTATTGACATTCTAAGCCGGCACTAAACGACTATTAACCCTCTATAAGGCAGTGGCTAAATAGTGGCCACCATAATTTCAACCTTACCTACCTTGAAATAGAAGTGAAATACAATGAATTTGTGATCATACCTCTGCCTTTTAATGGATTAAAATAAGATGGTTTAAACAGTATAGCATTTCATTCAAAGGCTTACATCCGAACAAAACCACAGTTATAAGCTAGTTCTAAATAATATCAATAAAACAATAAAAGCAATAAATAAATATCTCACCTATACTGCCAGTTCCATCAATAATGGCAGTGACAGTGGCCAACGCTTGGGAGTTTCCTTGCAGACTACTGTGGGTTCCTGTAACATACATACTTTACGTTAATTTACACTCATACATACATATACTCACGGATATTAATACCTAGAAGGGGTAGCCAGAGCTAAGGAATTAGAAATTTCTCAGCTACTTTTGGAAAGTTGCGTGGGGAAAAGATGGTGAAATAAGTTAAAGCCCCAATACCGTTAGTCACCTCTTACGTACACCCATGGGAAAAAACGGGGTAAAGCTATTGTAAGCCGAAACTACACAGCATTATATAGTTAATTTACACTTATACATAAAAATACGGTATAAGTTTAAAAGATTGTATTTCACAGTAAAGTAACTTAGGAAAATTTATATTATGAATTGTTTAATTTATAATTTAAAGTTTTAAACGATGGAATGTGTGTGCTTGGTTTGCAACTGACTAATTGAATAAATTTATCACGTTATTGAATTTATAATTTAAGATATTATACTAATCAAACTATTATAATTTAATTTAAGTGTAGTGTGTAGTGTCGGCTTAGAATAGCACTACCCCATTTCTGACGGTGGGTGTACGTAAGAGGCGACTAACGGTATTGGGGCTTTTAAGGGATCTTTAGCGGATGCGGTTGGAGACCCATCACCAAAAACCTTTATTTTGCCATCTTTTCCCTACTTAATTTTCCAAAAGTGGCTGAAGTATTTGTAGTTCCTTAGCTCTGGCTACCCCTTCTAGGGATTTATAGCCGTGAGTATATATATGTAATTTAAGATATATAATTAAACACATTTATTTCTATTAATGTTAAAATGGAATTAAAACAGAACAGGAGTGGTTTTCAAACCTATATCAATTGTTTCCATATAACGTTATTATTTTAAGTTAAAACAAAGAATTTAATAAAAAAAACAAAGCAATCCTCATTCCTCACCCAGATCAGCGCTGACGGCGGTGGTGATGAGGGAGTAGGGTCCGTTCACCAAAATGCCGGTGAGGATCAGCAGCACCACATTTATGTTGTAAGATAAAGACCCCCATAGCTGGTATGCGAATAACTGAAATACATTTAAAATAAATCATACGTTTTTTATAAGTTAGCAATTTAATGAGTAAAAGCAGGAAATATTTGTGGAACAGTAAATATTTGTAGTACAGTAAATGTTGGTAGGACAGTAAATATTTGCAATACAGTAAATGTTGGTAAAACAGTAAATATTTGTAGTACAGTAGATGTTGGTAGGACAGTAAATATTTGTAGAACACAAAAGAATGGTAGAACACAAAAAAATGGTAGAACAGATATACATACATACATATATATACTCACGGCTGTAAATCCCTAGAAGGGGTAGCCAGAGCTAAGGAATGAGAAATTCCTCAGCCACCTTTGGAAAGTTGAGTGGGGAAATTATGATTGGAATTAAGGTTGTTGGTGATAGGTCTCCAACCGCATCGCCCAAAAATTCCTTAAAAGCCCCAATACCGTTAGTCGCCTCTTACGTACACCCGCAAGAAGAAATGTAAGCCGATACTACGAGGGCTGCTATTTATGTATCCGGAATAAAAAAAAGAAACAAACATATATCAATTAATATGGTTTTATTGCTTCTCAAAATATTCGCCGCTCAGATCTATACACTTTTGCATGCGTTGAAACCAATTTTCATAGCACTTTTTCCACTCAGACTGAGGTATCTCCAAAACGTGCATTTTGAACGCATCGACTGCCTCTTCGCGGCTCGAAAAACGTTGACCACGTAATTTTTTCTTCACATTTGGAAATAAATAAAAATCATTGGGTGCCAAATCAGGGCTGTACGGCGGATGACCTGTCAATTCGATCTTTTGAGCTTCTAAAAACTGAGTTGTGACGGCCGACCTGTGACAGCTAGCATTGTCGTGATGCAGAATGATTCTACGTTGTCGGTTAGTCTTTCTTATTTGTTCAAAGACTTCCGGCAAACAAATGGTCGTATACCACTCCGAATTAACAGTTTTACGATTCTCTAAAGGCACTGTAGCTACATGGCCATTTATACCAAAAAAACAAGCGACCATTTGCTTCAATGTGCTTTTTGCACGAATAACTTTTGTTGGGTTCGGCTCATCTTGGAACACCCACACCGTGGACTGCTGCTTAGTTTCGGGGTCGTAAGCGTAGATCCAAGATTCGTCACCTGTGTAGATATTATAAACAGCTTTTGACGCACCACGGTTGTATTTTTTTAACATTTCTTTGCACCAATCGACACGAGCCTGTTTTTGATCAATACTCAAGTTGTGCGGAATCCAACGGGAGCAAATTTTTTTTACAGCTAAATGTTCATGAAGTATCTTATGTATGCTCGTCATACTAATGCCCAGAGATGCCTCTATCTCACGATATGTAACATGACGATCTTGAGTTATTAGTTCCCGGACAGCATCGATGTTTTGAGGTACAACGACCGTTTTAGGGCGACCTTCTTTAATTTCATCAGTAAGCTTAGATCGTCCACGATTAAACTCGCTAAACCAGTGATACACAGTGGTCTTTGAGGGTGCTTCATCCCCAAAAGTCGAAGTAAGCTGATCGATGCACTGTTTTTGAGTTAGACCACGCCGAAAATCGTAAAAAATCATGGCACGAAAATGTTCACGAGTTAAATCCATGGTGGTGAAGACACGCAATTTTCAAAATGACGCTACGATGTGAAAACAATTGACAGTCACATAAAAATAAATGTATTCTAAAGCTAAAGAGTTCTATTTTTAAATGATGTAATTACTTTTTAAATTATTGTTCTGTAAGTGGCCAGTTCCGGATACATAAATAGCAGCCCTCGTACACAGTTTATGTAATTATATATTAACAGATATGTAATTATATATTCTACCGATTGAAATGTAAAGAATATGTATGATTGTAAAATATTGAAAGACATTTAATGAGGCAATTTGGGTGGTAATATGCCAAAAGAGGACAATCAAATGAATAATGTGCTCATTAAGACAGGCATCCAATGTTTTAAGAATAAAAGAGCATGTATGAAAAGATTGATGAATATAATATATTGGACTATCACGGCACCAATACATACATAATATGTATAGTCCAGAGTATAGACCAATGGGAAGAACGACCGTCCGTTAATACAGACAGGAGAAGTTCAAATCCCGGGTCGGGCCAACACCAATTTACCTTTTCTAATGACGTATGTGTGGTTTATTTATCATGGTTGTTAACGGTGAGGGAAAACATCGTGAGGAAACCCACATGGCTGAGGTGTACTTAGTCATGTGACAGTGTATTCGTACAAAACGGCCTGCCCTCTATCACGTGAGTACACTGTCCAAGCAAAACGTGGGTACTGTGAACACCAGGTGACAATGTCACGTGATCTTTAAAAGTATTTGTACTTATGCCTACCCGGATATTCGGTGTGAACGCTTGAGTTGGATATGTATGAGTTAATATTGGTAGAAGAGTTAATTATAGTAAAGGTGTAAATAATAGTATAAACTTAAGTGTAAATTATGATTATAGTGTAACTAGCTTTCCGCCCACGGCTTTTCATTCCCACGATTTCTCTTGGGAATATTTAATTTCCGGAATAAAAAGTACCTTATTATTTAATCCAGACTTCTAACTATACGTCTGCAAAATTTCAAAGCAATCGGTTCAGTAGTTACGGTGTGAAAGCGGAACAAACAAACAAACTAACTTTCCGCTTTATAATATTAGTAAGGATATAGTAAATAGCACTACACTCACTCCTACGGCGGCCCCCGCATTGCTAATACCAAAGACAACCTACTCTTGTCACTGCTGTAGTATACGAAATATGTGTAGATATTGGTAAAACAGGTAAAATGTATGTATGTAAGAGTAAATAATAGTAGAACAATCAATATTGGTGGAACAGTAAATATTTGTAGAACAGTAAATATTGGTGAAACATCTAATATATATGTATGTATGTATGTGTAAATAGCACTATACTGACCGCGACGGCAGCCCCCGCATAGCTGATGCCGCAGACGACGGCTGGCAACCCGCTCCGGTCACTGCCGTAGCCGGCCGCGACGGCTCCCAGTAAGCCTCCGACGTCGAATACGGCACTTAGTACGCCGCATTGTTGGGGGGTAAGAGAGGCTGGGGGATAAAATGTTTTTTTTTTAACAAAATTATACGAATTCATAGCTATATGATGGAATAAATGACGATTGATAGTGTCTGCCTACCCTTTGTCCTCTAAAGACATCTCTGGAAAGGATTAGTGCTATTTGAAGCCGATACATTTTGATATTTTAACCGACTTTTAAAAAAGGAAGATTTAAGTAGATTATATGTTATTTTATGTACATACATACAAACATACATATACTCATACCATTAGTTCCCATTGGGTTAGGCAGATACTATTGATCGCCACTTCGCACGATCCTGACAAACCTTTCTAGCTTCGTTCACATCCATCAATCTTTTCATACATGCTCTTTTATTCTTCGTACTTCGGACACCAGCCTTTTTGAGCACACGCATTTATGTACTCAGTTAATAGTCAAACGATTTCTAAAGTTGGTTTTTGATCGGTTTTATAAGCTTCCTAGATGATTCCATTTATTTTTCATGAAGTTTGATAGTGAGGTTATAAAGATATTACAAAATAACAAAATGAATACGTGAATAAATTTGTTGATTATCGATTTTTTGTATGAATAATACATAACATAACATAAACGTTCACGTCGAATATCCCTGAAGGGGTTGGCAGAGGTACTAATACTTCTGAACATCACGTGACTTTGTCACCTGGTGTTCAGAGTACCCACGTTTTGCTTGGACAGTGTACTCACGTGATAGGGGGCAGGCCTCTCGCCGTTTTGTACGAATACACTGTCACATGACTAAGTACAACTCAGCCATGTGGGTTTCCTCACGATGTTTTCCCTCACCGTTAACAACCATGATAAATGAACCACACATATGTCTTTAGAAAAGACAAATTGGTGTAGGCCCGACCCGGGATTTGAACACTAGTCGTTTGCACGTCAACCGGTGTTCTACCCACTGAGCTATCACGATATGAATAATACATTTTGAACAAAAACG
Source organism: Bedellia somnulentella (assembly GCA_963576735.1). Classification (NCBI taxonomy): domain Eukaryota; kingdom Metazoa; phylum Arthropoda; class Insecta; order Lepidoptera; family Bedelliidae; genus Bedellia; species Bedellia somnulentella. The sequence continues at coordinate 256,264 of OY755199.1, forward strand.
GAACTACAGGCAGTCCGCTCCTGTTAAAGAAAGAAAGAAAGAGATAATTTATTCATCACTGTCACTGCTATAGCCGGCAATGACGGCTCCCAGTAAGCCTCCGACGTCGAATACGGCACTTAGTATGCCACATTGTTGGGGGGTAAGAGATGCTGAGGGGCAAAATATAGTTTATTAAATAAAACTAAATCTCCTAAGCTTTTTAACGGAAAATTTATTTTTGCTGTGTAGTGTCGGCTTAGAATAGCACTACCCCATTTCTTCCGGTGGGTGTCGTAAGAGGCAATTAACGGTATTGGGGCTTTTTAGGGGATTTTTGGGCAATGCGGTTGGAAACCCATCACCAACAACCTTTACTTTACCATCTTTTCCCCACTCAATTTCCAAAAGTGGCTGAGGAATTTATAATTCCTTAGCTCTGGTTACCCCTTCTAGGGAAATATAGCCGTGAGTATATGTATGTAATCTAATATATAAAATTCTCGTGTCACAATTTTTATCTCCGTACTCCTCCCAAACGGCTTTACCAAATTTTGCATGCATATTCAGTAGGTCTGAGAATCAGCTAACATCTATTTTTCATACCCCTAAGTTGTCCACCCTTAACATTATTTTTATAAAAACGCCTAAGGTTCAGCATAAGCAAATTTCCAGTACGAAGTCTGTCGGGTCAGCTAGTTTTTAATACAACATTCGATATCAGAGTCTTCCACGAATGCATTTTGATATTTTTATTACTACGCTTATTCGGTTTGTCAAGATCGTACTAAGTGGCGATCGATAGTCTCTGCCTACCCCAATGGAATAATGGGCGTGAGTATGAGTAAGTAAGTACGCTATCAAACATGCATGAATGCAGTACGTTCATATCGTATATGACTGAAAGGGTAGCAGAAGTACTAGTACTTCTGAACATCACGTGACATTGTCACCTGGTGTTTCGTGTTCCCACGTTTTGCATGGACAGTGTACTCACGTGATAGGGGGCAGGCCTATCGCCGTTTTGTACGAATACACTGTCACATGACTAAGTACAACTCAGCCATGTGGGTTTCCTCACGATGTTTTTCCTCACCGTTCACAACCATGATATATAATTAAACTAGAAAATTGATTTATAATTAATTAAAGTAACTTACTAGACATACATACATACATATACTCACGACTATAAATACCTAGAAGGGGTAGCCAGAGCTAAGGAAAAAGAAAAATTTTCAGCCACTTTTGGAAGTTTATTGGGGAAAAGGTGGTAATAATAAATAAATGTTTTTGTTGACGGGTCTCCAACCACATCGCCCAAAAATCACTTAAGAAGCCTCTATACCCTTAGTCGCCTTTTACGATCACCCTCGGGTAGAAATAGGGTAGTGTTATTCTAAGCCGACACTACACGGCAAACCGTTACAAACATGATATATAATTAAACTAGAAAATTAATTTATAATTAATTAAAATAACTTACTAGAATTATGTATATAAGCCGGCAGCCAATACAGAAACGTGTAGGAAACCAGTTTAGCGAACAACAAAGACAGAGAGTAGTCTATCACGCCGGGAATAGCCAGAGCGGTGGACAGCGGTACAGCCTTGGAGGCTTCGTGGGAGCGGGTGAGGAGGCTGGTCTCTTCGGTGGCTTCTAGATCTGGGTCCTGAAAAAAAATAATTGTAGTAATTATAATGTTTGTTCATGAACACCTCATCTGAGGATTATAACTAGTTAATAAAGGAAAAAAAATTGGTTGCCTGTATAAGTCGGTATACGGGTGAAAGTTTTACGTGACAACGACTTTGTGTGGTAAAATATTTTTAACCGACTTCAAAAAAGGAGGTTCTCAGTTCGATTGTTTGTATGTATGTATGTTTGTATGTATGTATGTATGTATGTATGTATAATTGTCCGCGATTATCTCGAGTTTGGCTTAAGCTATTTGGATGCGGTTTTCAGGACAGTATTCGTTACATTTAGGAGAAGGTTTTAGTGCCTTAACCGACCAAAAAAAGAAAGGAGGTTCTGTGTTTGACCTGTATGTATGTCTGTTGGTTCGCGATTATCTCACGTTTGGCTTAAGCTATTTGGATGCGGTTTTCAGAAAAGTATTCGTTACATTTAGGAGAAGGTTTTAGTGCCTTAACCGACCAAAAAAAGAAAGGAGGTTCTGTGTTTGACCTGTATGTATGTCTGTTGGTCCGCGATTATCTCACGTTTGGCTTAAGCTATTTGGATGCGGTTTTCAGAAAAGTATTTGTTACATTTAGGAGAAGGTTTTGGTGCCTTGACCGACCAAAAAAAGAAAGGAGGTTCTGTGTTTGACCTGTATGTATGTGTGTTGGTCCGCGATTATCTCACGTTTGGCTTAAGCTATTTGGATGCGGTTTTCAGAAAAGTATTCGTTACATTTAGAAGATGGGTTAACAGTTCTTTAACCGACTCGACAAAAAAAGGAGGTTTCTTAGTTTGAAATATAAGCATGTATGTAAGGTTATCAATACTAGACAGAAATTTATCAATATATGTTAATAAAGTTTTTTTATTAGTAATAAACAGAGTTACTAAATTATTGAACAAAAAAGTATATAAAAACATGAATAAATTACTCTCAATAATATTAAAGAAAAAAATATATATTGCAACATCATGTTTTTCATCCTGGTCATTTCAATCAAGGCGCTTTCGTCATGGGGAATTTCGCGCTTTCGGAATGGTCTTAACCATTTAAGTAATTTCTTTGAATCTTTATCACTTAAAGCCATCTCATCAAGGGATTTTACTCGACTCAACGCTACATATATATAAGAGTGTTTCTTCGCATTTGTGATAGGTGAACTTCTCTTTGCTCATCTGTTTCGGCAGCAAGAGCAGCACGCTGACGATCTCTCTCATTCTGAAGGGCAAGCACGAGTTATCGACACGATAACGGTTAGAATGAGATGGCAGTATACGATACTAAGTAAGTGCGTGAAAGATGGCTGCTTTATCCCACGCGATAACTAGTTTAAATACGGCTCGTGCTTGCCCTGCTGAAGTCTTTGTTTTTTTTTCGATGGGTGTTTCGTTCTCCCTTACGCGACTTTTCCTTAAAGCATCCTTTGCTTTTCTATCTAGGGTCGCAGGTAAACAAAATAGTAACAAGTAAGCTAAAGTCATAATAACAAATATTATAACTACCTGTTAAAAAAACTATAAAATAAACGGACAGTAAAACTTATCTCTCAAAAACTATCACTAATTCACTAAAAAAACTAAAAGTGATTTAAGAACTTATCACTAAAAAGTATAAAATAAAAAAGAAAAACAAAAACTTCAAATTAAAAACTAAACAGAAAAATTAAATATTATTATTTTTTATTTAAAAAAGAACCGCCTTCAAAAATCCAACTGAAAAGTATAAAATAATTTTTATTTATTTTATTATGTACAACTCTATTCAACTTCTTCTTTTTGAAGTCGGTGCCAAACAGACAAATCCAAAATGAAAATTGCTACATAGAGAAAACCAAACGAATAATAAATCAATCGATAGTGCCTCAACAACAGTAGGTAACACAATCGCGCTCAAAAATCAAGAAATTTCTTCCGCTCGCAACGACGTCGCTTTATAAAGGATGGAATTGGGGGACAGTGAGCGGTGCTTAGCCTGGTGTGCATGCGTCGCACTTCGCAGAGAAATTATCATAATATACATGTCACCGTAAAACTGTAAATACTAGTAAATTATAATTTTAGATAGATAGCGAGATAGTAAACTAACGTTAGGTTAGGTTATGTAAGATTATCAGATTTCAAACTAACGGAATTAACAATTCGACAGAGACATGCATGCACCGAGTTGGCACAACCAATACTTCTAACACTTTGTAAAAAGACGATCGAGAAATCTAAATCACTACATAGTACAAAACAAAGTCGCTTTCTCTCTCCCTGTCTGGGATATACGGACATCCTTATGTATACTTTAATCTGTAAAACTACGAAATTAATTTTAATGCGATTTTTTTTATTAATTGATTACAAAGGAAGGTTTATAAGGATGACATACGCTGATGGGGTGGAGAACTCACTCAACTTGGGCGGGCCACTAATATTCGTTCTTCTTTGTCATGAAAATTGGTTTGGCACCGACTTCAAAAAGAAGAAGTTGAATAGAGTTGTACATAATAAAATAAATAAAAATTATTTTATACTTTTCAGTTGGATTTTTGAAGGCGGTTCTTTTTTAAATAAAAAATAATAATATTTAATTTTTCTGTTTAGTTTTTAATTTGAAGTTTTTGTTTTTCTTTTTTTAATGTGAATATTCATTCGTACAGTAGGAAGAAGGATGAAATTATGTCTGTCTCTCTCGCTCTTAGGCGGGCTAACCATGCCCGAGTGGAAGGGACGCGTGCCTCTCACTCGCTCTCATTGATCATTGTGAGCGCATAACGTGAGCGGAGCGTAACGCAGTTTCTTGAAGTGTCACCCGGCAAACCAATTTATAAGACGTTGTCACGTCAAAAATAAATTTTACACCAGCGGGAATCGAACCCACGACCTCCGGATCATAAGGATGTTTTTCCTTTATTTATTAGTTATGTTTTGTAATATTTGAATGCATGTATGTGTATGTATGTATGCAACCGTGATAGCCCAGTGGGTAGAACACTCGGTTCTCATGCAAGCGACTAGTAATCAAATCCCGGGTCGGGCCTACACCAATTTGTCTTTTCTAAAAAGACATATGTGTGGTTAATTCATCATGGTTGTTAACGGTGAGGGAAAACATCGTGAGGAAACCCACATGGCTGAGTTGTACTTAGTCGTGTGACAGTGTATTCGTACAAAACGGCGATAGGCCTGCCCCCTATCACGTGAGTTCACTGTCCATGCAAAACGTGGGTACTCTGAACACCAGGTGACAAAGTCACGTGATGTTCAGAAGTATTAGTACCTCTGCCAACCCCTTCGGGGATATTCGGCGTGAACGTTTATGTTTATGTTATATGTATGTGTACTTGGTTTTTGTAAAAAAAATATTTTAACATTTATTTTTTGTGCTGTGTAGTGTAGTGTCGGCTTAGAATAGCACTACCCCAATTCTTCCGGTGGGTGTACGTAAGAGGCGACTTACGGTATTGGGGCTTTTAAGGGATTTTTGGGCGATGCGGTTGGAGACCCATCACCAACAACCTTTATTTTATAATTTTTTCCCCACTCAACTTTTCAAAAGTGGCTGAGGAATTTCTGTTTTCTTAGCTCTGGCTACCCCATCTAGGGATTTATAGCCGTGAGTATATGTATGTATGTATTAATAAAGTAAAGTACTCACGTGATAATTATTAGTGGAGTGTCGATTTGATCTTAAATTCGCCGTCTGAAAAGACATAGCGAATGTTAGGAACTAAACATGTTAGTTTTACTATCCCGCCAACCGGGAAATGTGCTAATAAAAGTATACCTTAAATATCAAGATATTTTTTTAAGATTGCCGTGTAGTGTCGGCTTAGAATAGCACTACCCCATTTCTTCCGGTGGGTGTACGTAAAAGGCGACTAACGGTATTGGGGCTTTTAAGGGATTTTCGAGCGATGCGGTTGGAGACCCATCACCAAGAACATTTATTTATTATTACCATCTTTTCCCCAATCAACTTCCAAAAGTGGCTGAGGAATTTCTAATTCCAAAGCTCTGGCTACCCCGTTAAGGGATTTATAGCCATGAGTATATATATGTATGTATGTATATAAATAAAGGGACAGCAAGTGCTTCAGTATTTTAAATCCGTCAGCTACTTTTGGAAGTTGTTGGTTATTGGTATCCGTCCAATACCTACAAATCACCCAACAATCACTTACAAAGCCCTGATACTCTAAGTTGGCTCTTATGGCACCCGCGGAAAGAAACAGGTTAGTGTTATTCTAAGCCGACAATATACAGAAGCTGCGAATGGTTAATTCTGTAGCTCTGACTCACCTCTTCTGGGATTTATAGCCGTGAGTAATGTATGTATGCTATATATACACGGCATTAAGCGTTGAGGAAGTGTCCTATAGTAAGTCACATTATTGCACTCACTTTGGGTCTAAATAGATCTGTATAATACGTCCGTATATTTTTTTGCCAAAAATTGGTACCTTTTTACCGTTATATAAAGAAAGGAATATAAATGTCAAAAAATGTTGGACACTCATGTCTTTAAAAGAAATAGTAGTAAACTTATGTTTTATACAAACCTGATACTGAAACAATCAAACACACAATCATATAGCCTTATGCTTCTTACACTCTTAATACGGTGTGTACGTATTCTATTTAAGTATTATCTATAATCACACCATTATTTCTTATTGGGGAAGGCAGAGACGATCACTTTGCACAATTCTGACAAAACTCACGAACTTAAGAGCGCTTATTTTAATATGAAAAATAGATATTTTTATAGTTAATTTTCACAAAGATGATATAACTTAATAGATTATTATTTTTACCTGATCTCCAACTATGACCTGCGTGTCATCACCATCTGAAGATCTTCGCGAGGAACGAGACTGGAAACAAGAAATAGCTAATTTAATATCAATATTTGATACATACATATATATACTCACGGCAGTAAATCCCAAAAAAGTGTAACCAGAGCTTCAGAGCTAGAAACTCCTCAGCCACATTTGGAAGTTGATAGGGGCCAAGATGGTAGAAATAAAGTATCGTTGGTGATGGGTCTCCAACCGCATCACCCAAAAACCACTTAAAAAGTCCCATACCCTTAGTCGCCTCTTATGATTATGACACCTGTGGGTAGAAAAAGAAAATAACACTAACGTTCTGTCGCTATCTTTCTTTCATATCCCACACTTCATCTATTTCTCTTGCTCTCTTCATTTTAATAACTCTCTCTGTTCAAATAACAATCTCACTCTATTTTTCTATATATCTCTCTTTTTATCTAACTTTTCTGTCTTTTTCTCTCACTCTCTCTCTCTTATACTTCCCACTTTCTCTCTCTTACTTATCTCTTTCTCATTATCCTACCTCTTCCCTCTCCTCCAGCGAGATCTCTCCATGTCCGGGTTCCGGCACCAGAAACAGGAACACTACTAAATGCCTATAATTACCTATTATTCTTGCTACTTTTCTTTTTTCCTACATAGCACGATGAGACATTCAGTTTGGGGTAAAATGAGGGAATTTGTTTCTTTTTTTTTCTGATTTCTCTCTTTGTCAATTTTTTTACTCATTTCTAACTCTTTATCTCCCTCACATTTTAATAACGCTAGCTCCATTCAAATTACTATTTTTCTCTTTATTTCTCTTTCTCTCTCTCTCTCCTACCTCTCCCCTCTCCTCCAGCGAGATCCCCACATGTCCGGGTTCCGGCACCAGAAACAGGAACACCACTAGACCGGCGCACCCCATCACCAGCGCCGGGTATATGAACGAGTACGCCCAGTCCGTTTCTACGTATTCGGCGGCTATTAGTGTACCTGGGAAGAAATATTGGGGTAATCTAGAGATTTACATAACAGATATTGAAATAAAAAATACAAAACATATGCAGAGTTCGATAAAAGTGAGAACTGATGATGAAAATTCCCAGCGAGGTATGCAAGTTCCACACCCCAAATATGAGTCTCTTGTTGAGATATCTTATAAATCTCATATTTTGAATATAAACGTTAGTATATTTTATTAAGCTCCAGCCACACCATCTTAAAACTCTTTAAATTTTTCTAAAACGCTTCAAGATCCATACATATACTCACAGTTATAAATTCATGAAAGGGGTAACCAGAGCTTCAGAACTCAAGTAACAAATTCACCAAATATATTCCACAGGGATCAAAGACGAGTCCCTTCTTGGATTTCTAGAACTACTTGCCCAAAGGAAAAATAGTAAAGAGCCTAGTCTTAATGCTAAGACAGAATCTCTGTTAAATGCGCTTTATTGTATTAGTAATCTTCTAGTCTCCTTTATATTACTTATGTTTTGTTTTATGTCAAGTGTCTTTGAATGGATGTGAGTGTAACTATGTCTTTTTCTGTATACATACATATACTCACGGCTATAAATACCTAGAAGGGGTAGTCAGAGCTAGGGAATTAAAAAATCCTCAGCCACTTTTGAAAGTTGAGTTGGGACAAGATGGAAAAATAAAGGTTGTAGGTGATGAGTCTCCAACCGCAACGCCCAATTTTTTTTGTATGGAGTTATGAATAAATTTTTTCTCTCTTTCTTTCTTTACTCACCAAATATATTCCCGAGCGAGGTATGCGAGTTCCAGATCCCAAAGATGAGTCCCTTCTTGGTCTTCCCGAACCACTTGCCCACCACGGCCACGGTGCCCGGCCAACCTGTCGTCTGGGCTATGCCGGCACATGCCTGGATATTTTTGAATTAAAAAGAAATCGACAGCTATCTGATGAAATTCCAATTTTTCAGACAAAATTCGATGAACAACAAAATCATCCAGGTATAAATTTTGACTTCAGACTCAAACGTTCACTCCATATATCCCCGAAGGGGTTGGCAGAGGTACTAATACTTCTGAACATCACGTGACTTTGTCACCTGGAGTAACTACGTTTTGCTTGGACAATGTGAATGTACGAATAAATAAATAATAATCTATTTTTGATGAAAAAAGAAATCGTCTTTACAGCCATTTGATGCAACCCTAATTTTTTTACAATATTCGATAAACATAGTCGTCCACGTATAAATTTTGATATTTTCGAATAATTTTTTTCACTGCGCAAACTGTGGCTAGTTGTATTTCCATGGTGGCCCCATTTAGTGTGAAAAATTAATGGGGCCACCATGGAAACATATGAAACTGAATAGAATATTAACTTTAGAAAGCAAATTGACTTTTAACGGAGTGATCGCGTAGAACACAATTTTGCAACCTCCTCTTTTTTGAGGCGGTTGGAAATACAACCGTATTAGCTCCGTGGGTAAAACACCCGCCTATCACGCAGAGAGGTGTGGGTTCAAATTTGAGGCCGGGCCTTAGCTAATGTGTCCTTTCTACAGTCATATGTGTCATTGCTATCAGATGACTATAACGTCATGTAATAATAACATAACATAAACGTTCACGCTGAATACCCCCGAAGGGGTTGGCAGAGGTACTAATACTTCTGAACATCACGTGACTTTGTCACCTCGTGATCAGAGTACCCACGTTTTGCATGGGCAGTGTACTCACGTGATAGGGGGCAGGCCTATCGCCGTTTTGTACGAATACACTGTCACATGACTAAGTTCAACTCAGCCATGTGGGTTTCCTCACGATGTTTTCCCTCACCGTTAACAACCATGATAAATTAACCACACATATGTCTTTAGAAAAGACAAATTGGTGTAGGCCCGATCCAGGATTTGAACTCTAGTCGTTTGCACGATAACCGAATGTTCTACCCACTGGGCTATCACGCTTGCTATATGTCGTCATGTAATGTTTACAAGTATTAGTACCTCTGCCGCTTCTGTGGGGAGATACTTTGGATTAAATGTTGTATACCTAAATTACTGTTATTTAATAAAGTATCTTCTATTTTTTCTTAATATTTATCTTTAAAATACATGAACCTCGCTCATCTTGAGGAATCTTACTCTAAATGAAACATTCTGTAAACCATTCACAATGTTATTCTTTTATATGGTATATAACGCTATATTTTAACACCAAATGTATATGTTGTGGCCATATAGTAGATATGCACACATCATAAAATAATCGATAATTTCATGAAATAGTCACATTTCATGATGTAGGCAACTTAGTTTGACCAGATCAGTTCATAATGTGCGCAAATCTACGATGTGGCCACGACATATAACATAAACATAACATAAACGTTCACGCCGTTTATCCCCGAAGAGGTTGGCAGAGGTACCAATACTTCTGAACTCACATAGCAGCGCCATCTAGTCTCCAGAGAAAGGTTCCCACGTTTTGCTTAGACAGTGTACTCACGTGATAAGGGACAGGCCTATAGCCGTTTTGTACGACATATACAAAGAAATATATTTACCTGCACAACAATATAGTATCCAAGATGGTGTATCCCCAACGTCTTGGCCAATCCAAACAGATAACAGAATATGGCGGACACCAACATTCCCAACGACAGGAAATAACGCAGGTCTACACGTTCTGCTATCATTCCTGTAGATGTAGAAGATAATATAATAGATATTTATTTGGCAGCACACAAAGAAAAACAAATTGTTAACGGTGGAAGGATGATGCTCAAATAAAAAACACTTAGAAGTTTCAAAAAGGGAGTGCGTGCTGTCACAATGGTGTTGCTTTGCCGAATTGCCGACTGATTCGATTGCAAATTCTATCTGTGCATTTGTCGACCTTGAAACGTCTCTGTACTCTCCGATAGCTACCTTCGTCCCTTCCGTCACCCTACCCCTCGCTCGTCATTGCAAGAGCACTCACACTCCAACTTTATTTTAATAAAGACAATACATACAAACAAATGCAAATAAAATCAGAATATCACAACATATTTTTTTTTATATTTATGCCTATGTGTGGCGTAAAGTTAAATCGCGTCGCTAACACAAATGATTATATACGGCAATCTCTAGACTGAGCATCAAACGTCAGCTTCTGCGAACAATGCCGGTCTCACTCGCACATCAGCGGTGTCTCTTTCATATCTTAAATCGCGGTATCAAATAATATGTCATTACAAATCTATAAAAAAGAGTATCTAGAAGTAGAAAATTAGAAGGGAAGTCACTTTCTTGAGTGGGGAAAGATTGATAAATAACCTTGTTATTGATGGATTTTTAGCCTTACGCCCAAAAATCCCCTTAAAAGCCTCTTATACGCTAAGACGCCCCTTACGACGCCCACGGGAAGAAATCGGTTGGTGCTATACTATGCCAACACTACACAATATTTCTGAAATTTAATAACTTCGCAGGCATGTATAATAAATATAAACTAATAAACAATTTGCTGTGTAGTGTCGGCTTAGAAAAGCACTACCCCATTTCTTCCGGCGGGTGTACGTAAGAGGCGACTAACGGTATTAGGGCTTTTATGGGATTTTTGGGCGATGCGGTTGGAGACCTAACACCAACAACCTTTATCTCACCATCTTTTCCCCACTCAACTTTCCAAACGTGGCTGAGGAATTTCTAATTCCTTAGCCCTGGCTACCCCATGTAGGGATTTATAGCCGTGAGTATATGTATGTAATAAACAATTTGAAAATTTAAGAAAGACATATTTTTTTTTCTCTTTACGTATTTACCTGATACAAACATAGCGCCCGCATACGAGAAGAGGAAGGCAGAGTCCAGAGTTCCGAGAAGGGTGTTGGCGTCAGATGTGTCTGTAATTAAAGCAATTTTTAATTTATTAATGGGGCTAATTTCGGCCTTCTGTTGTCATAAAAGTGGTATTTTCTTTCAATCAAATAGAGTATTTTTTATTTTATATTTGTTATTCGCTACATTACAAGTCATTAATTAATTGGGTCTTAAAAGGTAGGCTTCCGAAATGTGAATAATAAAAAGGTATGTATAAAATATGTATGTATGCTGTGTAGTATCGGCTTAGAATAGCACTACCCCATTTCTACCCGTGGGTGATCGTAAGAGGCGACTAAGGGTATAGGGGCTTTTTAAGTAACTTTTGGGCGATGTGGTTGGAGACCCGTCACCAACAATTATTACCCCATATATAACATACATAAACATAAACATAAACGTTCACGCCGAATATCCCCGAAGGGGTTGGCAGAGGTACTAATACTTCTGAACATCACGTGACTTTGTCACCTGGTGTTCAGAGTACCCACGTTTTGCATGGACAGTGTACTCACGTGATAGGGGGCAGGCCTATCGCCGTTTTGTACGAATACACTGTCACATGACTAAGTTCAACTCAGCCATGTGGGTTTCCTCACGATGTTTTCCCTCACCGTTAACAACCATGATAAATTAACCACACATATGTCTTTAGAAAAGACAAATTGGTGTAGGCCCGACCCAGGATTCGAACACTAGTCGCTTGCACGATAACCAAGTGTTCTACCCACTGGGCTATCACGGTTTACCCCATATATATACATATTTTCCCGACTTAACTGCCAAAAGTGGCTGAGGAATATTTTATTTCTGAAGCTCTGGCTACCCCGTTTAGGGATATATAGCCGTGAGCATATGCATGTATGTATGTATAAAAATATTAAAGAATTTATATGAAGCTCGCGGTACGAAGCGGTTTGCCAGGACCGTATAATTTTGCGATCGATGGTGTACGTACACTCACGCGTCTAAATCTAATTTGGAAAGACAGAGACTTACTTTTCTTCATACTTCATATACCTGACATGATAATTGTATTTTGTTTGATGATCAAAGTGATAAAAGACGCCATGGTAAAATAATTCGGTATGCAAAGTTTTTTTTTGTATTTATTAAATATTTTTATTCGATAGCAAACACGAAGTTAAAAAAATAATTTGATTTTTTTCAATTTAAAATGAGTAATTGCAAAGTTATAATTTTTTAAAGTTTGTTCAAATTTTGTACTTAATGACGTCATCGATCGAAAATATTACGTAGCGAATGCAAATAAAGCAAATGTTTAGTAAAAATGTTGCAGATTGCAAAATATTTCACGAATTTGTGATCCCGAATGAAATAATTACGATATTATACTAAACAAACCTATGATTTTCGATATTTTATTAATAAACTGCAAGAACTAATGTCTTTGAAATAACGCTGAAGGTCAAATACTGTTACAGTTTTTTGCTAAAATAACGGTCATCTTGGCTTTGTTTGATTTGATTTCAAGAAAATATGTTTTAAAATCATAATATCTCGAAATGGTTTCGTAATCAGCAAAACTTTTGTAAAACTTTGCATACCGAATTGGTACCAAGTGAAAGTGAAATGGGATATGCAAACTTGAAGTACATATTGGCGAATAATAATCATATTGGCTCCAGGTTTCCGCAGTCCACGGGAAGGTTCTGCTAGGAGAGAACTTTTGGCCTGAGGGAATAGTGTTCCGGCGCTTCAGGGCTGCGCGTCAGAAACCAAAGCCTCTGCCCACTACATTGTAAATTACTAACATAGGTTAAGTTTTACTAATATTATATGGGCCTTGTTGCCTGCAATACATGATTTATCAATAAAAATACATACATACATACATATACTCACGGCTATAAATCCCTAAAAGGGGTAGCCAGAGCTGAGAAATTAAAAATTTCTCAGCCACTTTATGAAGTTGAGTGGGGAAAAGATGGTAGAATAAAGGTTGTTGGTGATGGGTCTCCAACCGCATCGCCCAAAAATCCCTTAAAAAGCTTTAATACCGTTAGTCGCCTCTTACGTACACCCACCGGAAGAAATGGGGTAGTGCTATTCTAAGCCGACACCACACAGCTAATAAAAATATTAATGAAATAATTAGAGAAGTAAAATTTTAGTTAGAATAGAGTTACTCTACTTAGAAAAGGACTTTCTTCCTGAATCTCTGGCTCATGTGACACGATAGCTCTTGTCATATCAACCAAAAATAACTAAAAATGTGACGTCATTATCTAATAGCATAATAAGTTATTCAATTGGTTTGCCAAGATACAGGCTGTGCCTAGTTTGGGAACCCCTATTGTAGAACTGCCTTGTATCAGAACAGGTGTCGAGGGAAATTATAACCAAAACTCAGGTATACAATGGCAACGACTATATCATTCTAACTGTTCTCACACCACAGGTGTCGACAAAGGTTAATAAAGCTCAAATAATCTCTGGAAAATACAAATACTAGTAGGTAACTTAATACGTCTGCACGCTTCGTTTTTTTTTTTTTTGTTTACCGGTGGGGAAATCCTCATAGGATCCCCCGTCGCTCGAAAGAGCGACGGGGGTATGTCGGACTCCTACCGACTAAAACCCCAGCGGTTCGGTGCTGCTGGCCCTGCGGCATATGCGGCGTCACCTTGGCGTTTGTATTGCCGGGCGGTGCAAAGGAGTGTACCTAAGCTAAGTCGAATAGGGTGAGTATAAAAATAAAATAGACTCTAGTTGAGTCTGGTGTGACTCTAAGGTTAGTGTTAAGTTCGACGACCTCGCCGGCGGGGTCGGTGTCTGGAGTGGTAGTAGTTGTTGGTGTGACCGCGAGCGCCGGTGGCCCCTGAGGCCTCGAGCTCGCGGGTGATGTCGTCGTCGGGATCCGAGAGCACGCTACGTGGGCGTCTCTCTCGGAACCCGGCGAGCGCTCGACTTATATTGCTCTTTCGAATGTCGCGCCCCACCTTCCGGTCACAAGTGTGGCTAGCTGATAGCATATCAGATACCTCATATTTTAGGATATTTTTTTATAAAACCTTACACTATAAATAGACAAAGCTGTATTTCTTTTAATAAATGTATTTTCATTTTTTACCCCTCTTTGATAAATAAGTGTACTTACTAAACGGCGCCCAATCGCACCAATCATCGCTCGCCGGCGCCACATCCGGTGTGAGCTCGGAGCAGTTCCGGTGCAACACGTTCTTGACCACCGAGATCGGTTTGCGCGTCAGGTGGTACGTCATATATGTCAAGTATGTGAGGATCAGCACGGATATGCGGTAGCTGGAACATAAAATAATATCAGACGTGTCAAAAATCGTTATGCGGTAGCTGGAAAATACGCTATGGTAATTAGGTACTTGTCCTTCGGAATGACATGAGAATATTTACAAATTTGAAGGACACGAGAGACACGTTTCAGGTTAGTACAGGTATAAATTACATACATACACTCACGGCTATAAATCCCTAGATGGGGTAGCCAGAGCTAAGGAGTTAGAAACTTCTCAGCCACTTTTGGAAAGTTAAGTGGGGAAAAGATAGCAAAATAAAGTTTGTTGGTGATGGGTCTCTAACCTCATCGCCCAAAAATCCCTTAAAAGCCCCAACACCGTTAGTCGTCTTTTACGTACACCCACCGGAAGATATGGGGTAGTGCTATTCTAAGCCGACACTAGACAGCAAAGAGTCTAGTCTCTGCCTCCGGATTTTTAAAACTATTAATTACTAGGACTTCTTACTATCTGTGCAGTCGGCCTTATACTTTAAGCCGCGCTCTAAATAAGAAACCATTAACTTTCTCTATTGACTTTAATGGGAAAATAGTTTGTCAGTGACTATTCCTCAATGGTAGGATCGATCATGACATGCGACTTTTCACGACACTTACGCACGATTTCTGAATTGAGTATTGCAGCTGAGAACAACTAAGTATCGTTCTGTCACATTGAAATCTTAACAACTGAATGAGACAAAACGATACTTAAGTTTTTTTTTTTTAAAAAAACGACCGTGAAAGCCCAGTGGGTAGAACACTCGGTTATCGTGCAAACGACTAGTGTTCAAATCCTAGGTCGGGCCTACACCAATTTGTCTTTTCTAAAGACATATGTGTGATTTATCATACTATGTATATCATATCATATTATTATGTATATTATATATGTGAATTTATCATTATTGTTAACGGTGAGGGAAAACATCGTGAGGAAACCCACATGGCTGAGTTGTACTTAGTCATGTGACAGTGTATTCGTACAAAACGGCGATAGGCCTGCCCCCTATCACGTGAGTACACTGTCCATGCAAAACGTGGGTACTCTGAACACCGAGTGACAAAGTCACGTGATGTTCAGAAGTATTAGTACCTCTGCCAACCCCTTCGGGGATATTCGGCGTGAACGTTTATGTTTATGATACTTAAGTCGTTCTCAGCTTGAATACTGAATTCAGAAATCGGGGGTTAGCAATGTCCACTTGATCACTGTGTAAAAGGTTAAAATCGGTCGAGCTGCTCCAGAGGAATTTTTAAATCTTTTTGTTCATAAATACCTCATGGGGGATTATTACTAATAAATAAAAAATAAATAAAGGAAAGAAAAATTTCGACACAGGCGGGTTTTTTCTTTCCTTTATTTATTAGTAATAATCCACACATGAGGTTTTCATGAACAAAAAGATTTAAATTTTGTGATAGTTAGGCGTTTTCAACATTTGCATTCTATCTGAAAAGATAGACAAGTGGCCTTCCGAATTAGTAAAAAATTCGGAGGTAGGAAACGCAAACACTACTAAAACGTGTAAAAGAAATAAAAGATAGAAGAATTTCGCGCTGGCAGCCATTGACACGGTAGCTCAATTGGCAGAGCGACGGAGGCATATACCCGAGGTCACGGCTCCCGTCTGTTCCAGAGGAGTTCGATCACAAAGAAATGGCTCACCCGCGTATAAGAGGTTACGACCTCGATCGTAGTGATCGAAATTTGAAAGAAAGGGGTAATCAGTATACAAAAAACATATCTGGGTTTATTTTTTATGCCCATGTTTCCCCACCGAGAGACTTGCACCTACTCTTAATAGGAAGATTACGTCACTACATATTTACTACCACAGATATTATCTTGCCATTTATTATGTTAAGAAAACTATTTGTTCACGTTAAATTTGTATTGGTTCAGTTGATGATGTCGTCTGATACGAAATCCTTTTCATTTGTTCAGACAACTGTATGTTTATTGTTGGATGCCATTTAATTTACTCTTGTTACTTATAAACTAAATATTACTGCTGAAACTACAAATGATAGCGAAACACAACTCATAAGAACTGAGAAAAATTAAGAGCATAATTGGGAAAATTGATGAATGTGTTTCTTTTTTTAAAATTCAAAAAGTTCATTTTTCAAAATTAAGGTAAAACTATCATCTTTTTAAAGGTAATTTTTTTAAAATTTACTTTTTAATCCATGGGAAACAAGAGTAGATTGTCGGGATCGCACTAAGTGGCAATCGAAAATCTGTGTATACCCAAATGGGAATTAATAGGGTGAGTTAAAGAAAATAATTCTTGGGACTCTAACAGTGCTGACAAAAAGTATTATTTTAAGTGAATCGTATACCTATTTTCACATGACTTATACCAAAACCAGTGTAGTCAGTTTAACGGATTTAGCAATCTCTTTTGTAAATTAAGTGGAAAATCACCTAAAAATCTCTTATATGCTTATAGTTGTGTCTTACAAGAACTACAGGAAATATCAAGATACATACATAATATACTCACGGCTATAAATCCCTTAACGGGGAAGCCAGAGCTTTGGAATGAGAAATTCCTCAACCACTTTTGGAAGTTGATTGGGGAAAAGATGGTAATAATAAATGTTTTTGATGGCAGGTCTCCAACCACATTGCCCAAAAATCACTTAAAAAGCCCCTATACCCTTAGTTGCCTCTTACGATCACCCACAGGTAGAAATGGGGAAGTGTTATTCTAAGCTGAAACCCTTTATTTTTACCATCTTTTTCCCACTCAACTTCCAAAAGTGGCTGAGGAATTTATTATTTCCTAGCTCTGGCTACCCCTTCTAGGGAAATATAGCCTACTTATTGTAATCATAACTTCCTAGTTAAATAAGACAGACAAACACAATCAACTAATCTACTCATAATCCAGCTTATCTTAATTTGAAATATTTGAACTGATAATGATGAAAATACTTATTTAACTTCTATACATATAATTGTGGCTATAAATACAGCAGGGGTAGCCAGAGCTTTAGGATTGGAAATGCCAGACACTCTTGGTAGTTCAGTTGGGAATATATTTTGAAATAAATGATGCAGATTTGATACCCACTGATAGAGATAATTTTAATTATGAATATAGATTTACTTGTCAGCCTTGTATATCATTTATACCTGTATTTAATTTTATTAGTTGTTCACTAGTTTGTATCCCATTCCTCAAGTCATTAGTCTACTTTTAGTCTGGCTAGCTTGAGCTGTGTGCTACATCTATGTTTGTTTAAGTAATGGTTTTATAGATCAGTGGTTTACTAAACTTTGTACTAAACTTTAGCAAACCACTGATCTATAAATCATTTTTTTTTATTTTTGTATTTGTATATGTATAAAATAGGCTGTGCAGAGTCAACTTAGAATAGCACTACCCCATTTCTTCCGGTGGGTGTACGTAAAATGCAACTAACGGTATTGGGGCTTTTAAGGGATTTTTGGGCGATGCAAATGGAGACACAACACCTACCAACTTTCCACCAACTACTCAACTTTCCAAAAGTGGCTGAGGAAGGAGGTGATGGGTCTCCAACCGCCTCAGTAAAATGTTTATCTGTCACTTTTTTTCAGCTAGTCTCCAAAATAGCTGGAAAATCTTTGTCAGGGCTTTTACTGGTAATTAGCTGATGTAGTAAAGAGTAACTAAGCTCCCGGTTTTAATACTCTTACTGTCCATTTTATTCTCTATTTATTTACTATTATTCTCTCTCCACTGAATGTCTGTCTGAGTGTCTGTCACGTTCCGATTTTGAAGCTCTGGCTACTCCTTTTCTGGGATTTATAGCCGTCAGTATATGTATGTTTGTATGTTAATACCCATGCCAAGCCTGGGGGGTCCCCTGGTCTAACTTTATACCATAAAAAATAAACAAATAGAATGTCTCCCAAAACCTTCCAAATATAAGAATTCTTTAACAAATACATCATCTATGAACAATCTTTACACGATGACACAATAACTTACGTATAATTTAACCTTGGCATTATAATCCATGTCTAACTTACCACAATAGCCGATTGATTTGAAATCGTGGACAACATTTCCAAGATATTTTCTGTAAAATCTGTACACCTATCGGCGCCTCTTTGCTGACCGCTGGCATTTTAACAGATTTTTTATAAAACCTAGCCAGGATTCTGAATTATTTACTCGTAAACATTGTTGAATACTCCAAAACTTCTTTGTTGATTAGAACTTGAAGGTTATGTCTTATTTATAACTTTTAAAAACTTGTTTTAACTGAAATATGTTAATGCACAGTTTAGTTAGATAGTCACTTTTATAATACTAATGGATATTTGTGAATATCTAGAGCATTTGTAATGTAAATCCGTAATTAGACACCTCTGACTCTCTGACACGTAATCGTAAACAAAGGATTGATTATGCACAACGTTCCTTTCGACACGTATCGTATTGACATATTCATATTCGTCGTCAGCTGATATTGCACAGAAATAGCGCTAAACATATTGTTATTTACTTTAATGTTTTATTATTACTTCTAAAAAGGCGTAATAATAATTTCGATTTTACATTTCATTCATTTTTATTTCTAATTTTACGCGAATCGAATTGAAATGTACAGTTCATTTTTTTAAGGGTCAAAGTGCGTACTAAAGGAAAGGAACGCAGTTATTGTCAGTCAAACTGCCCCTATATTTTATTTAATTAAATCTGTAAGCTATTTAACGAAGATTTTAGGGTATTTCTTTTGTATACTGATTGTGATTGAAACACAATGAAACCCACGAGTTGATTTTTATATTCCTCCTTACACATGCCTGTTAATGTCGGTTAGAGGATAACAATGGGAGTCCCCCAAGGTTCTATACTCGGCCTAGTCCTATTTTTTAATCTAATATGACTCTCTGTTTACGAAAGAATGTGTAGTTTAGTAGGATGACCACCGCTTCTGCTGCAGGATACGTGATTTTAAGTCCTCAGTTGTGCCTACACGAATGTGTCTTACATACATATACTCACGGCTATGAATCCCTTGAAGGGGTAGCCAGAGCTAGGGAATCTGAAATTCCTCAGCCACTTTTGGAAGTTGCGTGGGGAAAAGATGGTGGAATAAAGGTTGTTGGTGATGGGTCTCCAACCGCAACGCCCAAAAATCTTTTAAAAACCCCATTCATTGCCCAATACAGTTGCCTCTTACTTACACCCACCGGAAGAAGTGGGATAGTGTTATTTTAACCGACGCTACACGGATATGTCTTATATGAATGTGTCTTCTATGAAGTCATGTGTGTTTAATATATCGACGTTATTAACGATGAGCGAAAGCATCCTGAGGAAACCTAAATAACGGAGTTACTTAGTCTTAGTCATGTGATAGTGCATTCATGTAAAGCAGCTATAAACCTGCCCTTTATCAAGTGAATTCACTGTCCCAAGTGTGACAGAAACGATGCGTGATTTTCAGAAGAAGTAGTTTAGTTTCACTGCCAACCATTTTTCCGTTTAAGGTACAAACTATTCTGAAATGGATAGTTTTAAAATGATGCGGCCTTAGTTCTTAACCTAAGATATTTATTTAAGTATGTACGTTTTAGTTTCTTATTGGATCATTCTTTATACCTCTTTAGTAGCTCGATGGCAACAGGCTTCCTCTTAACTACGAGCGACATATGTTTAACTCCTGAAATTTCGCAACCCACCTTTCATCTCGCTGTATATATCGGCTTATTTTTTTTATTCTATTTCCCATTTCTTCCCATGGGTATTGTAAGAGGCGACCAAGGTTATCAGGGATTTTTAAGTAATTTTTAGGAGATGCGGTTGGAGAACCATCACCGAAAACATTTATATTTTCCCCACTTAACTTCCAAAAGTGGCTGAAGAATTTTCTGATTCTGAAGCTCTGGCTGCCTCTTTTAGGAATTTATAGCCGTGAGTATATGTGTGTATAATTGTACCTTTTTTCAAAAGGCTTTGTATTGCTTTGAAACCTCTTATTGGGTTTAGATTAAACTTAGACTATCGTAACGTAAAAATCCCCATACCCATAGTCGCCGTGGGTAGAAAAGGGGTAGTGCCATTCTAAGCCGGCACTATACGGCTATTTCTTTAAATAATATTAACGCTGTGGAAAACATGAATAAAAATAATATTAACGCTGTGGATAACATGAATAAACATGTACAAAGCGGCGTCAACATAACATGTGAAAAACTGAAAATCACCTTTCTTTTCCAGTAGCCATGACAATTTCTACCATTAGTGATATGGAGTTTGAAATAATACACGCATATAGAAAAAAAAATAAACCATATATTTTCAACACCAAATCTATAATAATTATATTTAATTTTACAAAGGCAATCACTATAATTATTTTATTAGAAAATTAATAATATAATACTAACAATAGTACGTACAACACAAAATGCCACTCAACCGTATTTTAAGTAAAACAAAAATGGCCGCCAAATTTTCTACCAATTTCTACCAAAATACTTACTCTTGGCTTTATTAAACACTTTATAAGGCGAGGCTTTTATTGATAATAAATATATTTGGCTATTATTATAATGGCGTTAGGTCATTTATTTCACATATATTTGCCATTTCTTTTTAAACGTCTGTGTATCTTAACTACCCTAAACATGAGTATATAACTATTTATGTCACATTAATTGGCAATACTTTATTTATTTATTAACAAGATATTCTATGAGGCACTTAGGAATATAATTCAAATCAGTATGGTATAAAATATTTATTTTGTGGAAATTGGTAGAAAAATTAGAAAACCATAAAATCTTACAAGGAACATGATTTAACATTTTAAAATGAGACTAACAAATGGCAAAGTACTTTTTGTTACATAAACATAAATAAATATATACGAAATGCCTAATACAAATGAGTAGAAAAAAAACAGAGATTTTTCAGGGTATTTAGGTACACGAGTTCAATATTGTACCCAATTTTACCTAAAACATCAAAGGTACAATAGAAATATAACAAACTAGCTTCAAAGTACAAATGTACCCACACTCTGTACCTTCATCTTGTACCCAAAACATAATGATAAAATGCGCAGCTTATAACTCTAAAAGGGTATCACACATAATAAAAAAAAGATTTGATAGATTGAAAATGCCTAAATATAATTAACGATTATAAATTTATCAATTTAATAAATTATTGCATTATTATTAACAAAACTAATTCAATTTACAATTAGTTCAGGCTATTTTTGAACTCACAATCATTGCTTTTTGTACCCGCCCCCCTTTCCCTTATATTTAAAAATGTATTTATTTAATTCTTTTTCTAGTTATTCTCAATATCTGTTAAAATAATTTAAAAACACAATTGTAGTCAAAAATTAACCCTCACTTAATATCATCCGCCGTATAGAAATGTTGAAATACAATAAATTATATAATTTAACTTAATTTGACTATTAAAAGACTAGAAGATGATTGCTTTATACAAGGTAACAATAATTACGTAATATTATGATTTTCTACCAAAATCGAGAGAAATTACATATCTAAATAAAAATAGTATTGACTTTGTCATCTCTACCGACTTTGGTAAACATAGACTACTTTAAGATTAATACTAAATTGGTATCCAGATCAAAGAATAAGTGTAAATAATACTTTTTCTAAATATTTTGTCTATTTTAGAAAACTATCGTTTTTTGTAAATATTGAAGTGTGACAACACTTTTTTTATTTCGATTGTACCTAAATTACTGAACCGATTTTGATTCGGTTTCAACAATACACTCCTATGACAATTTTATCACATTTCTATATGACGGATACTCTCAGTAGTTATTTTTACAATTTTAAAACATTCGATATTTTAATGACACCCCAAAAATACTTAGAAATGTTTTTATTATTAATATTTGATGACGTCAATTTAATTAAATATTTTTTGTAGCATTTATAAACACAAATATAATCATAATAAATTTTATTTTAATGAAAACATAATATGTGTTTTTGCATTCATTTTAATTGAAATTGTACTTCTCTATATTTTTATGTAACATTAATTTGTTAGGATTTGAGTGTCATTAATACAGTAATCGAATATTTCCATAGAATAAATATTAATAAGTTAACATCAGATAAACATCTCCAATTTACAATAATAATAATAATAAAAAAAACAATAAATTAGATAAAATAAACAAAATTACCAACGACGAATTGGTTTTTTTCAAAAACGAGTCATTTTTACATTTTATTTACATAGCTATGCATTTAGTTTCGCTCAATAAATTATTATTTTATGTATATAAATAAATTTTATTATTATTCAACAAAGCATAGCAAGCGATTCTCTTATTTGTTCTGTAACTTACAAATTAAGGCTTTTCCTCCAAAAGAGGCTTTTAAAGATGTCATATTCGGATTATTCCTTCTTAATACATTGGACATTTTTTTTGTCATATATGTATTTTTTTTAATATCGTATTTTTAAAATATACAAAAAACTTTTTATACAGTAAACTTTAGAGTATCCATCTTTTGACTAATATATATATTCTAAATAAATACTTGTACTACGAATTTCGTTTTAATAAATTAGTTTTAATTTAATATATTCAAATTCTGTTGCATACTATTTTTATATAATTTAATTATACTATTTTTATATACGAGGATCAATAAATAGTATTAAGATTCCTCACTTTCTTTATTTCTTCAGATTAGATACTCTCTTGTGGATTAAAAATGACAAATATATATCTATCCAATACATATCAAATAGGAATAATCCGCCATAACAAAACCCACTGCGGTATCACTGGATCATTTATATTAAAATTATTACTTTTACAATTCAATAACTTACTACTTTTCTACGCTAATATACTAAAAACGATAAAAACATATTTGAATGAATAAATAGATATTAATAAACATAGAACTTACACTTTTTAAGTTCTTAGTTTCATAACAAATTTAGTTAGTAAATAATTGAATTTTATATTTTACAAATCAAATTATAACAATTTCAAATATCCAAAATTAGATTCTACACTATGAGTTGAATACTAAATCGAATCATACTTACAAAGTAAGTAAACCAATCCTGTCATACCGCAGTGTGTGTGTGTGTATGTATGTTTGTCTGTCTGCATGTTTTCCATATTAGTCGCTAGGACTGTCTCTCGTAGAACAGCACGTAGGCTTCCGAGGAGACCACGTTACGAGGGTTTATTGGAGATACTCTGAAATACACAAAATCTTTATTACTAAGAGGTCTAATTCAGACATTGAAATTCTACAATATGTCTCAGTATATATAACATAACATACATAACATAAACGTTCACGCCGAATATCCCCGAAGGGGTTGGCAGAGGTACTAATACTTCTGAACATCACGTGACTTTGTCACCTGGTGTTCAGAGTACCCACGTTTTGCATGGACAGTGTACTCACGTGATAGGGGGCAGGCCTATCGCCGTTTTGTACGAATACACTGTCACATGACTAAGTACAACTCAGCCATGTGGGTTTCCTCACGATGTTTTCCCTCACCGTTAACAACCATGATAAATTAACCACACATATGTCTTTAGAAAAGACAAATTGGTGTAGGCCCGACCCGGGATTTGAACACTAGTCGCTTGCACGTCAACCGGTGTTCTACCCACTGGGCTATCACGTCGTCTCAGTATGTGTTTAAAACAAACATACAAACATATACTCACGGCCATGAATCCCAAAAAGGGGTAGCCAGAGCTTTAGAGCTAAAAATACCTCAGCCACATTTGGAAATTGACAGTTGTTTTGTTGTATTAAGCCTTCTTACTATAGACAAATAGTATCAATAATAATTTAATTTTACCACAGACTTTGAAAAATATATTTTGTAAGCTGAAAATCGAAGCTATCTGTTCGGTGCGGAGACACCGAGCTCTGGACCTTTTTGTATTTTGTAAATTTTTACTCAACTCAAAATAATAACATAAACGTTCACGCCAAACATCCCCGAAGGGGTTGGCAGAGGTACTAACATTTCTGAACATTGTCACCTGGTGTTCAGTGTACCCTCGTTTTGCTTGCACAGTGTACTCACGTGAAAGCCGTTTTGTACGAAAACACTGTCACATGATTAAGTACAACTCAGCTATGTGGGTTTCCTCACTACGTTTTCCCTCACCGTTAACAATCACGATAAATTAATTACACATATGATTCGGGATTTGAACCTTCATCATCTGCATCGTTGTTCTACCCACTGAGCTATCACGGTTGTTGTTTATTGTCATTATTTCATGTCATGTGTTAAGCAACCGTGATAGCTCAGTGGGAAGAACACTCGGTTATCGTGCAAACGACTAGTGTTCAAATCCTGGGTCGGGCCTACACCAATTTGTCTTTTCTAAAGACATATGTGTGGTTAATTTATCATGGTTGTTAACGGTGAGGGAAAACATCGTGATGAAAGTGATGAAACCCATATGGCTGAGTTGTACTTAGTCATGTGACAGTGTATTCGTACAAAACGGCGATAGGCCTGCCCCCTATCACGTGAGTACACTGTCCATGCAAAACGTGGGTACTCTGAACACCAGGTGACAAAGTCACGTGATGTTCAGAAGTATTAGTACCTCTGCCTACCCCTTCGAGGATATTCGGCGTGAACGTTTATGTTATGTTATGTCATATGTTAAAGGAAGACAAAGAAATGCTTCTATTTTTATTTCAACGCTCAAACACCTACAATCGTTGTATCCCAATCGCCGGTGTAGGAATATTTGCAATACGTTGTAATCATCTTCCAGAAGAGGCTGAGAATCTGTTGATACCAAGGCTCTACTCTATTTTTAAAATGTAAAGTCGTGAGTATATGTTATTTAATAAAAATACATACATATACTCACGGCTATAAATCCCAAGAAGGGGTAGCCAGAGCTAAGGAATTAAAAGCTCCTCAGCCACTTTTGGAAGGTAGAGTGGGGACAAGATGGTAAAATAAAGGTGGTTGGTGATTGGTCTCCAACAGCATCGCCCAAAAATCTCTTAAAAGCCCCAATACCGTTTTCCAAAATTGGCTGAGGAATTTCTAATTCCTTAGCTCTGGCTTCCCCTTCTAGGGATTTATAGCCGTGAGTATATGTATGTATGTATCTAAATATAATGATAAAATATAAATTGTCACCTGGAGTCGTTATACTCGAACCAGTCGCCGGTGTAGGGATGTTTGCAATACGCGGTGTAGTGGCCCGAGTACGTCGTGCCTACAAACAGACAGACAGACAGACAAATATTAGTAGGGGAAGAATATAATTGCATAGAATAGATAGTAGTTGACGTTGTAAAAGAGCAGACAGTTTATTTTAACATAACATAACATAAACGTTAACGCCGAATATCCCCGAAGGGGTTGGCAGTGGTACTAATACTTCTGAACATCACGTGACTTTGTCACCTGGTGTTCAGAGTACCCACGTTTTGCATGGACAGTGTACTCACGTGATAGGGGGCAGGCCTATCGCCGTTTTGTACGAATACACTGTCACATGACTAAGTACAACTCAGCCATGTGGGTTTCCTCACGATGTTTTCCCTCACCGTTAACAACCATGATAAATTAACCACACATATGTCTTTAGAAAAGACAAATTGGTGTAGGCCCGACCCGGGATTTGAACACTAGTCGCTTGCACGTCAACCGGTGTTCTACTCATTGAGCTATCACGTCGTCTTAGTCGAGTTGATTTTAAATTGCACAATAAATCTTTCATTAAATAGCATTTCTTTCAAGACATTGTAACATTTTTTATATTATTAAACACGAGATTCAAATAATTTATAGTTTAGTATGTTTCGTATTGGCTGTTAAATATGTCACCTTTTTGTTCATGCATTCAGTGCTTTGCCTTCTTCATTCCACTCTCATTACACATACCGTGGAACGTGACATTTTTTAATGCAAGTAAACCACAATGCATTTTAAAACTTCACAATCAATATTGTACAAGTTACTCTCTCTCTCTCTCTCTCTTTCTCTCTCATACCAATTCTACCACTCAGAAGAAACTCCACCGTGCAATTTAAGTTGCGTTATTAAGTGATCATTTCATTATCATTCGTATTTTTTTACTGTCCTTTCCACGCTCTCGGTCGCGGAACGTGAAACTTTTTCGTACATGCAACTAGAATTCATCATTTTATTTAACCATAAATAAGTATTTCCTGTTGGTGTCTTTTTCTATCGCGACCCGGAACGTGACACTTTTTTGTGCATGCGGCCAGCGTCTTTCTAAACTGCGAATTGAATATTATATCCCATTGCTCTCTCTATCTCTTACTCCTTTTTTATCACTTACCATGAAGCGTTGAATTATGGAACTTTACACATTTTCGTGCATGCAACCACCACTAATATTAATATCATATCCTATAATTGTCTCTTACTCCATCTCTATTTATCGTGACGCGGAACGTGACATTTTTGTGTGCATGCAGCTGGCGCCTACTATTTGATAGCTCTACTTAGATACCGTTCCAGTCGCTGTCTCTTTCCTACTATATCTTCATCTCTTTTTAGCGCGGAACGTGACATTTTTTCGTGCATGCACCTAATATAAAAAGTTTTAAATATAAATAGCTTATCTTAATATAAACTCACCCGAATGGTTGCTGACGGCGCAAAGGTTGTAGAGCACGTTATCTTTGTTGGCCGCGTACGAACTCATGTCCAACTGTTTCAGAGGAAACTCCACCGTGCAATTTAATTTGCCGCGGAAACGCTCCGTGGGAGAGAATCTGGAAAAAATATATAAAATATGTGATTTAATTGGTTATATTTAATTGCTTATATTATATAAGTAATATAAGTAGCATTAAGTATTTTTTAAGGTGTCTAACATAGTGGATAAGTCTTGTTATATGAGCCCTGTTGCTTAAATAAAGATTTATTATTTTTATTATTGTCAAGGGGTCGCCAAATAATAATGATACATTTAGAATTAAAAATACCTAAAATATGTTATGGAAGTTTAGTAGGATAAAGCACACAGAACAGATCTATCAAGTAACAATATTAGTACAATATTTGATAAAAAACGTCTTGCCGTTTTTTATCCTTTTGCAAATACCTAATGTACGTTCAAAATAAAAAAAAAATATCAAAATCTTTATTGCATCTTTCACATCGCAATTTACATGACATAATGTACATAAATTTTGACATTGAATTTATAATGCATAATACACATTTTTGTTTTTAAACCCTTATTTATTGTATTTGATATCTCTGTACATATTTTTTCATCATACCCTAAATCACATTACAAGACAACTACGGGAAGAAATGAGGAACTCTTTTTAGCCGACACTTAGTCAATTTTTAGCCGACACTTAGTCAATTTGATCAACATTCGTCCAGTAGTCATAAATAAAAGATGTTATTAAAGGAAAGAAAAATTTCGACACTGGAGAAAAATTTCAGTTGGCAGAGCGACGGGGGCGTATACCCGAAGGTCGCGGGTTCGAACCCCGCCAGTGTCGAAATTTTTCTTTCCTTTATATTAATAACATCTTTTATTTATGAGTAATAATCCCCACATGAGCAATTCATGTCAAAAAACATTAAATTCGTCCAGTAGTTTTTACGTTATACACGGACATACAGACAGACACACAATATTTCTAACCAAGTATATTTTTATTATAGTAAAAGATACATAAGACACACTCGGACGAAATTGAGAGTGTGCTCAAAAAAGGCAGGCGTCCGAAGTATGAAGAATAAAAGATTGATAGATGTGAATGAAGCTAGAAAGGTTTGCCAGGATCGTACGAAGTGGCGATTGATAGTCTCTGCCTACCCCAATGGGAAATAATGGCGTGAGTATATGTATGTACGATGTTGTAGTGACCTCTAGAGGGTACTCACTTTCACATAGCAGCGTCTCACTC
The DNA here is from genome assembly GCA_963576735.1 of Bedellia somnulentella. Taxonomy (NCBI): domain Eukaryota; kingdom Metazoa; phylum Arthropoda; class Insecta; order Lepidoptera; family Bedelliidae; genus Bedellia; species Bedellia somnulentella. The sequence goes on from OY755199.1 coordinate 284,795, forward strand.
ATATCCTACATCGCGGTATGTAAATGTTTTTCGAGTTAAGCATAGATACAAATTATAAGTTGGTACACAGCAGGGTGTACTGGCCAGTATATCTTTGCTGTTCCCACAATACTAATGGTAGTTGTGTATAATATAAATATAAATATGTAATAATACGAACAAACCTTTTCAAATGCAAGACCAGTACTTGAGGGAACTTCTGCACGGTGAACCATTTCAGACATTTTCTACGCACGCCGCACTTCGAACAAGTCTGCAAAAGTAATGAAATATATTTAGATTTTGTAGTTTCTTTGGAAATCTTTAAAATCAATAGTTTCTAAGGTTGCAGTGAAGTGGCTTAGGATAAACATAAACGAAAAAATATATTAGTATATGGGACTGTTAATACTGGTATTGCTAGAGCGCACACTACTGCAGACTCACTCATATCCTACATCGCGGTATGTAATTGTTTTTCTAACAAATCATAAATATGTAATCAATCATCGCGGTATGTAATTGTTTTTCTAACAAATCATAAATATGTAATCAATCATCGCGGTATGTAATTGTTTTTCTAACAAATCATAAATACAAATGATAAGTTGGTACACAGCAGGGTGTACTGACCAGTAATATCTTTGCTGTTCCCACAAGTGCTATTCTAAGCCGACACTACACAGCTATCATTTTTTTTGTATATTAATACTACGTAAGGGAGCGTTCAAGTATTACGTAACGCAATTTTTGAAGATTTTTGACCCCCCCTCCCCCCTCTGTAACGCTCCGTAACGTTTTTCTGTACCCCCCCACCCCCCTCTCTAAAGGTTACGTAACACTCAAGTCATCATTTTTACCCTGAAGTCGCAAAAAGTTGTTATAGTTTTTATCCTTCGCATAGTTTTAATTGCCTTATAATAAAACAAAAGATTTTTAATTCGCAACACCTGCGTATTTTGTTTATTTTTTTAAAAAATTGAGTTTTATTTCCCTATTTTTTTATATAAAAAAAGAAATAATGTTACGTAACGTATTGTAAGAAGGACCCCCTCCCGCCCGTGTAACGCATCGTAACGTTTTACGAGAAAATTGCGTTACGTAATACTTGAACGCTCCCTAACGGTATTGGGGCTTTTAAGGGATTCCTGGGCGATGCGGTTGGAGACCCATCACCAACAACCTTTATTTTACCATCTTTTCCCCACTCAACTTCCAAAAGTGGCTGAGGAATTTCTAATTCCTTAGCTCTGGCTACCCCTTCTTGGGATTTATAGCCGTGAGTATATGTATGTATTAATACTTCGTCAAAAAAAAGAGTAGACAGAGAGGTACTAATTTCACTCACTTATAATTCATTTAGAAAAGGAGTGTTAAAATTGTATTTATAATTATTGAAAATCTTTTAAAATATTTAAAAATCATAACACAAACAGTCATACATGTCACGCACAAGCATAAATAAGCACTAATTTTTTAAGTCTGGTTAAATCAGATTAATATTTTTTGTCTTGATTTTACAATCTTACCCCCTTAAAGTGACTGAGTAATTTCTGAAGCTCCGGCTACCCTTCTAAGGATTTATTCTGTGAGTGTATGTATGTAAGTAAATAACAAAATATTCTCACCGGTTTCTCATCTCCATCCATTTCCTCCTCCTTGGTGAAATGTTGCAAACATTGTTGTATCTTCAAGTTACCCGTGCGCGACGGGATCGGCAGACTGCACAATTATGTATGATTAGGAATTAATATTTTAGTTTTTAGATTTGAATTGAAAGTAATTTTATGAATAGAGAACAGATTTTCTAGTAAACAAATCGCGCCATCTGGTTAAGTAATAATAATTTTATGTCACATTTTTCCTGCTACTATTCCTCAAATCTGTCATTTTTCTCCATACCACCATACCTCAAATCAATCAAAGTGACGCTATCGTTCTCGCAGTGCGTACATCTTAGCGTAGATTTGAGCTGCCCTACGAATATTTGACTCGCTTTACATATTATCATCTTAATTGACCTATAGTGTCTCATTCGCGGAACGTGCCATTATTTAAAGCACGCAATCTACTAATTTTTATGGTTGTAAGTCTATAAAGAAATTATTTATTTATTTAAAATGCCTAGAAGGGGTCAAAATTGTCGACATGGTTTGGAACATGACATTTTTTAGTGCACCCATCCAAATTTTTACTTCACAGATTTCTTAACCTCAGTTTGATCACGCCTTTTCGCTCTTGGAACGTGACATATTTTCATGCATGCAACCAAATGTTTTTTTTAGTTTTTCGTTTTTATAACCTTACCTTAAATTCCAGAAGGGGTCGAAAGTGACGCTATCATTCTCGCAGTGCGTGCATCTCAGCGTAGATTTGAGTTGTCCCACAAATATCTCGCTCTCTTTGCATATTTATTAGTATGTGAATAAATATTTATGTATATAAAATACCTCATAATCATCTTTATCGACCTATAGCGTCTCGCTCTTGGAACGAGACATTATTTTACTGCATGCAAACATTTTTTCGCTTTGTTCACAGATTACTAAACATCAATTTAATCATGCCTTCTCGTTTTTGGAACGTGACATTATTTAAAGCACACAACCTACTCATTTAAAATGCCCTGACATTTTTAGTGCATCCATCCAAATTTTTACTTTACAGATTACTTAACCTCTGTTTGATCACGCCTTCTCGCTCTTGGAACGTGACATATTTTGCAACCAAATGTTTTTTTTAGTTTTTCGATTTTATAACCTTACCTCAAATCCCAGAAGGGGTCGAAAGTGACGCTATCGTTCTCGCAGTGCGTGCATCTCAGCGTAGACTTGAGTTGTCCCACGAATATCTCGCTCTCTTTGCATATTTATTAGTATGTGAATAAATATGTACGTTTATAAAGTACCTCATAATCATCTTTATCGACCTATAGCGTCTCGCTCTTGGAACCTGTCATTTTTTAGTGCATCCATCCAAATTTTTACTTTAAAGATTACTTACTTAACCTTATTTTGATCATGCCTTCTCGCTCTTGGAACGTGACATATTTTCATGCATGCAACCAAATTTTTTTTTAAGTTTTTAAATTTTATAACCTTACCTCAAATCCCAGAAGGGGTCGAAAGTGACGCTATCGTTCTCGCAGTGCGTGCATCTCAGCGTAGGTTTGAGTTGTCCCACAAATATCTCGCTCTCTTTACATATTATCATCTTTATCGACCTTTACTGTCTCACTCACGGAAAGTGCCATAATTCAAAGCATGAAATCTACTCATTTAAAATGCCTAGAAGGGGTCAAAATTGTCGACATGGTTTGGAACATGACATTTTTTAGTGCACCCATCCAAATTTTTACTTCACGGATTACTTAACCTCAGTTTGATCACGTTTTTTCGCTCTTGGAACGTGACACATTTTCATACATGCAACTATATTTTTTTTTCACTCTTTTCTCCATACCACCTTACCTCAAATCCCAGAAGGGGTCGAAGGTGACGCTATCGTTCTCGCAGTGCGTGCATCTCAGCGTAGACTTGAGTTGTCCCACAAATATCTCGCTCTCTTTGCATATTTCTTAGTATGTGAATAAATATTTATGTATATAAAATACCTCATAATCGTCTTTATCGACCTATAGCGTCTCGCTCTTGGAACGAGACATTATTTTACTGCATGCAAACATTTTTTCGCTTTGTTCACAGATTACTAAACATCAATTTAATCATGCCTTCTCGTTTTTGGAACGTGACATTATTTAAAGCACACAACCTACTCATTTAAAATGCCCTGACATTTTTAGTGCATCCATCCAAATTTTTACTTTACAGATTACTTAACCTCTGTTTGATCACGCCTTCTCGCTCTTGGAACGTGACATATTTTGCAACCAAATGTTTTTTTTAGTTTTTCGATTTTATAACCTTACCTCAAATCCCAGAAGGGGTCGAAAGTGACGCTATCGTTCTCGCAGTGCGTGCATCTCAGCGTAGACTTGAGTTGTCCCACAAATATCTCGCTCTCTTTGCATATTTATTAGTATGTGAATAAATATTTATGTATATAAAATACCTCATAATCATCTTTATCGACCTATAGCGTCTCGCTCTTGGAACGAGACATTATTTTACTGCATGCAAACATTTTTTCGCTTTGTTCACAGATTACTAAACATCAATTTAATCATGCCTTCTCGTTTTTGGAACGTGACATTATTTAAAGCACACAACCTACTCATTTAAAATGCCCTGACATTTTTAGTGCATCCATCCAAATTTTTTACTTTACAGATTACTTAACCTTATGATCAAATCATGCCTTCTCGCTCTTGGAACGTGACATATTTTCATGCATGAAACCAACATTTTTTTTTAAGTTTTTTGATTTTATAACCTTACCTTAAATCCCAGAAGGGGTCGAAAGTGACGCTATCGTTCTCACAGTGCGTGCATCTCAGCGTAGACTTGAGTTGTCCCACAAATATCTCGCTCTCTTTACATATTATCATCTTTATCGATCTATACTGTCTCACTCGCGGTAAGTGCCATAATTCAAAGCATGAAATCTACTCATTTAAAATGCCTCGAAAGGGTCAAAATCACGCCTTCTTGCTCTAGGAACGTGACATATTTTCATGCATGACACCAATTTTTTTTTTAATTTTTTCGATTTTATAACCTTACCTCAAATCCCAGAAGGGGTCGAAAGTGACGCTATCGTTCTCACAGTGCGTGCATCTCAGCGTAGACTTGAGTTGTCCCACAAATATCTCGCTCTCTTTACATATTATCATCTTTATCGATCTATACTGTCTCACTCGCGGTAAGTGCCATAATTCAAAGCATGAAATCTACTCATTTAAAATGCCTCGAAAGGGTCAAAATCACGCCTTCTTGCTCTAGGAACGTGACATATTTTCATGCATGACACCAATTTTTTTTTTAATTTTTTCGATTTTATAACCTTACCTCAAATCCCAGAAGGGGTCGAAAGTGACGCTATCGTTCTCGCAGTGCGTGCATCTCAGCGTAGACTTGAGTTGTCCTACAAATATCTCGCTCACTTTGCTATCCTCCATTCGCAGGTAGCGGTGCCAGGCTTCCGCGGCTTTGGCCGCGTCGCTGGAAATAAAAAAATACAATCAAAAATCTTTGAAAAAAAAAAAACTGTATAGTGTCGGCTTAGAATAGCCCTGCCCCATTTCTTCCGGTGAGTGTACTTAAGAGGCGACTAACGGATTTGGGATTGTTGTACGATGCGGTTGGAGACCCATCACCAACAACCTTTATTTTACCATCTTTTCCCCACTCACATTTCCAAAAGTGGCTGAGTAATTCCTTAGCTCTGGCTACCCCTTATAGGGATTTATAGTGAGTATATGTAATTAAAAATAAAATAAGTTGTTTTTTTCAGGTGTAATTGTTTTTTATTAAACCGTGGCTTGTCCTTTTTGGGATTGATAGCTGTGAATATAGGTCCGAAGATATGTGTAAATAAAATAAATGGTAATGTTTTAAAATCCTTAAAAAGCCGGGAACACTAAAATACTTGAACATGACATGCGTTTATAAAGTGCCTGCTAGGGTACTATGAACACCAGGTCACATTATCACGTGATGTTCAGAAGATTTAGCACCTTTGCCAACGTCTTCGGGGATAAAGGGCGTACGTTTGAGTTAAACACTTTTATACCACGACTTAAAATATGGTGATGAAACATGGCTGAGTTCTCTTTGTCAACTTTAGAGTCATGAAGTCATGAGAACTTATATTTTACTAGCTGACTTCGTACTGTCAAATTTGCTTATGACAAAGCTTAAGGCGTTTTTTCCGGTACTCTTAGTTCAATCAGGCGTGAATATTTTATTGGTCACATTTTTGCGGGATAAAAATCATCCTATGTTATAATTTGGGTCATTATCTAGCATTCTTCAAAATTTCATTCATATACATTATGTACTTGAGGAGCATTATTGCCTCAAACACACAAACATCCAAACATTCACATTTATAATATTAATAGGATTAATTGCCATGAAACTCACCTCAAATTATCATCAATCTCAGTCAATATAGGTTTGGGTTTGACAGTAACTCTGTTCACGTCCTCGTGGAGACCTTCGAGCAGATAGCGGAGGAACTCCTGAAATTATTTAAATATTAATGTTTAGATTGATTTTTTGCTTTGTAATTTAAAGTAAAACATGTATATAAATACTATAGTCCAAAAAAAATGTCAGTATCAGAAATTCCTTAGTAACTTTTGGAAGTTGAGTAAGGAAAATATTGTAAAACAGAGGTCTACAGTCACATCGTCCAATGAAAAAAAACTTCTTGCTAAGACTAACTGAAAATTTCATTCCTCGATAAAAGAATGAATACAACGATTCTTTGATTCAGACACAACTTAAGATCAGAGATAAAAAGAAGATAGATAAACTATTATAAAAAATATGGTTGCCTGTAAAGTTTACCAACGCTATTTTTATGTCATAAAACCATAAGAACACAATCAAAAAGGAAGTTGATACAAAAGTAGAACTGTAGCTTTTTGTACCTAATCTATTTTGCTACTCTCTCTCTCAGAACGTGACACTTTATAACGCATGCACTTTATACTACATAACTTGAAACATATTTTTTCTACCCTTTTCCCCCATCGTACCCACCTGTGCATCCTGCTGGCTGTACCCCATGAACCTGGGAGCAAACCTTTGAATCTGGGACTTCAAAGTCGTCGTATTGACCACCGAGTCTCTCTCTCCGCTGCGCCATAGCTCTTTTATCACGCTGGCGAATGCTGAGGACAAAATACATAAATGAGAACAAGAAAATCATCAGCAATTTTTATTGGAAATTGTGTTTATAAAAACAATCTGAAATCGAACGTTAATACTACAGTTTTTTTTTTCATAAAATATTATTATTAGACTATAGACATACTTCTTTTTTATTATTAGCTTTCGATTTGTGTTTCAATGGTTAAATGTTTTGTTTTTTAGTTTAGGTTTGATCTTATTTTATGTATTTTTCAAGGGTCCCGGCTGAAAATGAGCGTGCATTAAAGCTAAAACTCTAGCGTACATATGCTGAGTCGGCGCCTTTTTGGCTCTCATTATGTGTAATTTGTGCGATTGTTGTATTTACATGTTGAATAATATGAGGGACTGAATAAAGTTTTTTTTACTTCACTCGTGGAAATAAGCCTTTCCCAAAAATTTTGTGCTGCCACCATCCATTAGTTTTACGCGACTTTCACCAAGTCTACCTTATAAGAGGACTACACACATTGCAACGCCCGTTTTAAAAATAACAATACATATGTGGGAACAGCAAAGATATACTGGCCAGTACACCCTGCTGTGTACCAACTTATAATTTGTGAGACGCTGCTATGTGCGAGTGAGTCCGCAATAGAGTGCTCCCTAACAGTACTCCCTCAGGTTTATGAAGGTTAAAGAGCATGCATCTAAGAACATACTTAAACACCAAAAATGGTCTGCTAGCATTATCCAAAACAAAAAAGGGGTAAAAGAAATGCTCGACTACTATTACCTAAAACAAAAACAGGGTAACACGTTTATGCAGTAAATAAAACATTATTTTTTGTTTAATCACTAACTTTTAATAAGCGCCCCCTTCATCGGCGATAGCGTAGTGTTAATATCATGTGTGTACTGGTCGTTGACGAGGTACTCTAGCAGCGGCTTGGTGTAAGACAGTTCTATGTTTTCCGTTTTATATTACCAAGTAAGCTTTGCTTGCTTGATATTTGGAATTTTTAGGATAGTTTTTAAAGGTAAATATAAAAAAATAGCATAGAAGCATGTATACTAAGAGCACAAATTACAACACAATAAAATCTGCTAGTGTTATCCAAAACTAAAACAGGTTAACACGTTTTGTTTTAAGAAAAAGCAAAAAATTTTTTTTATAGATAAAATCTCACTTTTAAACAGCGCCCCCTTCATCGGCGACAGCGTAGTGTTGATATCATGAGTATACTAGTCGTTGACAATTCTATGTTTTCATTATACTACTAGTAAAGTTTGTTTACTTGAGAAGTGTAATTTTTAGGATAGTGTTCTCAAGGTTTTTATAAATAAATAACTAAAAAAGCATGCATACTAAGAAAACGAATTACAAAACCAAAAAAAATGGCTCTGCTACCCAACACTAAAACCCGTTAAAAAAAGGCCTTACTAGTACTACCCAAAACTAAAATAGGGTAACACTTTTTTTTAAAAGCAAGAACATTTTTTTTTTCAAAAAAACTAACCTTTAATAAGTGCCCCCTTCATCGGCGACAGCGTGGTATTAATATCATGAGTATACTGGTCGTTGACCACGTACTCTAGCAGCGGCTTGGTGTTGGACAGACATTGCACTACGCTGTTCATAAAACACGTATTGCCGATGTTACGGAGGCCGTTCAGACCTGGAACGGAGAGGATATAATTGGTGTTTAATATAGATTTATAATGTCTTTGGTAGGCAATAAGATACAAAGCATAAACTTCCAATAGTGCAAAACCATTCACAGATACTGAATGGGCTTATACCGCCCGTAGCAGCTTTTCTTTACATTTCTTTATATAAGTTCATTGTTACTAACATTAGATTTAAGGTCTTAATTTTTAAGTTTCTAGGGTGTTGCCTGAAAACCAGCGTACGATAAGGTTCCATGTGGCTCCATGTCGTACATTATGCTGAGGCAGGACCTTTTTGGTAGCATGAAAATCTAGCTTGTATCACTTTATTTTGTTGTTTTTTTTGTTTACCAAATAAATGATTTTTCTTTCTTTCTTTCTTTGTACGAATACACTGTCACATGACTAAGTACAACTCAGCCATGTGGGTTTCCTCACGATGTTTTCCCTCACCGTTAACAACCATGATAAATTAACCACACATATGTCTTTAGAAAAGACAAATTGGTGTAGGCCCGACTCGGGATTTAAACCGTAGTCGTGTACACGAAAACAGGTGTTCTACCCACTGAGTTTTCACGGTCAAATGAACGCATTTATTCAAGTCATTAATTCCTATCGAAAAATAATCGAATAAGAACCAATCGAATTTCCCAAAATTTATTATTCTTTCACGTCTATGAATAATATTTCTTCCGATAGGTTTACTTTCCTACTAAACGTTCATCTTTCTGGGATTTATAGTTGTGAGTATAGGCAGAGAGGCATTTATATCTTTGTAGCTAAATGGGAAATCAAAGGATTATTAACAATTATTATTAACAATTATTCAATTCATTTGCTAAGTCACATCACTAAACGATCCTGTGTAAAAGTGTCAAGACATACATATACTTACGTTATAAGCTCCCATTGATATACGCCCACTACAAATCCCCACTTTGGACGATCCTGGCAAACCTGAAGCTTCATTTTTATTCATCAATCTTTTCACCCATGATACAAAAAGTGATACATTTCTCATAATAATCTCAATAATTCTCACCGCATGTCTGCGAGGATCTATCCGCTACATCGTTCTTCTCTACACTCCTCCGCAGACCGCCCGCGCCGCGCCCGCTCGATAGCTCCTGCATATCACTTTTATTGTTAATACGAGAATGAAATGATTGAAAAGTAGGAAAAACAGGCTTATGACAACATTCTTTAATATGTACATTATGTAATACGAGACTAAAATATTTACGAAACTAGAAAAATCTGTCTGAATTAACTCGGACACCGCTTAGTGATTTGGTCCTTCGAGTTTTATAATGAATAATTTGGGGATGATAATAGACTAATTGCATTATTAATACGAGACTAAAAGATTTGAAAACTTAAAATACAACTGATTAAAGTTAGAGACTGCTCAGTGATTTGGTCCTTCGATCGTATTCAACGAATCATTTGGGTCTGATAGTAAGGCTTTCGTCTTACAGAAGCCTAGATCTTAATTTGATTGATATCGAAATATATTAAGTACCTTATGAACTGCGCTATAAGGCCATTATATGAGCAAGGGACCTCACTAACACTTCTCAAATCTCAACTCGTTTCTTTTATTAAAATTATATTTGGTTTTTTTTAAGCCAATTTTCTGCTACTATCAAGATACATAAAACTTTAATAGCCCAGTGGGATCACTACCGCTTCACTTGCAGGAAACTTAAGTCTTTATAATAAATATAGCTTAATATATATACAGTTCTTAGAATGTAAACTTAATATAAAAAGCATTTGTTAAAATGTGTTTAAATCAAAATCTACTTTTCACAATTGTATTAGAATGTTGATTAATGCACAAATAGACGTTGACAGATAGATTATAACGTTTCAGTTTATACAATATAGATGGCGCTAATCAAAATAAATTTCAGAGCTTTACAATAACTTAATATTGCGCGAGCAACAAGTCTTAACTCTTGTAAATTAAACAATGAAATAGCTTGTATGTCTTTTTAACATAACACAACACAAAAAACAGCATCATTGTTAAAAATAAGCCAGCGCCATCTATGTAAATTACCCAGAACTAAAACACCAAAGAAATTATAACGTCTTTTTGCGCAAACAAAATCAAACTCATGCTTTAAGACTTACCTTTATGAAACTGTGTTCGTGAACTCTGCTACTTCTAATGATTTTCACAAATGATATTAACACCAGGACTACATGAACCAAGTAGTAATACATTTACATGGCGTACGGAGATATGAGATATGGAGCTACAAGCGAGACTGAAAATGAATGAGAATGCTTACAACGACATCTATGTTTCAATGAACGAACTATGATACGACAATCAGAGTAGAGTTTTATACACAACATATAACAACGAATCAAAAAAAATCCAAAACATGGAGACTTTTTAAGACGCAGCTCTACCTATTTAAAAGTTCTTTTTGTCATTTTGGATATTGTATACACTTATACCCTCGGGATGAACCAGATAATCAAAATAAATTCGATTGATTGTAATAATAGATCATTTTGAAAATATTTCTTTAAAACTAGATAAGGGTGCATCCGTGAACTAGCGGTTAAGGGCTAGGCTTTAGATCCGAAGGGCTGGTTTCATCATATATAATTTGTTTAGATTAAACCCAGTTTGGGAGGGAATTGCAGGCTTTAATCACCTGAGAATCCGAAAATTAAGATGATTTCGTGCTTCGGAAGGCACGTTAAATCTTCGGTCTCAGCTACTATTGCGGTAGTAGTCGTTAGTCTGGCAACCTTCACTAGGCCAGGCACTAGCCCCTCGGTAGGGTCATATATGGACAGGGAGGAAGATGAGGGTGGGTGAACCTTGTATATACAATCATGTATTTATACAATGAAACATCAAAAACAACATGGAATTGAATGAAGTGATAAGCTTCAATAAAAACCTAAACCAAAAATATTCGGATGCAAGAGCAAGTAAACAGATGCCAAGGTTAGACATAATACATTCATGGTATATTTTTTTAGTTTGAGACAATCCGAAACGATTCAATGGGGACATTCTTATTTTACAATAGTCCGGCTGTAATATGGAAGTCTTAGATTTTATTAAATTTTATTTTTATGAAGAATCAACTTGATTTAGTCAACAATTATAAAATTATGAGCAAGTCTTACGGTCTAACAGTCAAAGTTTGTTAAGAAAATAGATATTAACTGTAATTTATTTATGATCATGATCATACCGTAGTTTTAGCAAAATGAGGGAATTTATGCGGGCTACTAGTTTCTATAATAAGAAATATGCTGGAAAAGAGTTTCCTTTAAAAATAAAATTTCTGGCCTGAAAATATTCATACAATAGTGTACCACGCTAGCATCGCACGGGTAGTAAATTGATTGTGATTATACAATTTTTCATCAATTTGTTCGTTATTCTAGTTAATTTGGTAAATTCTAATAATGGTAAATAATGATTTGGCATGAGGATTTATAGCATCTTCTTCCTTAGTTAATTGTTAGATTATATTGATAAATACTATTTTATATAGCCTGTGTGGTTTTGGGGCCTATTTATTATAGGCAAACAAGCACAAAAACTCTTTCCAATTCATTCTGAAGTATAGATTAGTAAACATCACTCTCATAGGTGACCCAAAAAAATATCAATTGAAATTAAAGCCCTGTTACCCAAACGTTTATATAAATCAATTTACATGAGAACTCGACAAAATCTGCCTGCGAGACCATAATCGTCTCAATCAAAATAATCTCCACCATATTAACCGGACTATCGTAAAATGCATTACCATATCATCAAACAGCTGAGTCATAGACGAGCACAGCTCGAGAGGGGAGCGGCCCCAGTACGTCTCGTATTGGACCATCATGAGGCCGATATGTAACTACACGTTGAGTCTTAGCGTCTATTGGGTCGTCTGGAAGAAAGAGTCGATATTTCAGACTTTACTTACTGGATATAAAAACACCCAAGCCAACAGCATACCTCTTTAAAATTAAATAGCTAAACGATTGCTGCTTTAGAAACTAAGGGTTTTCCTAATTCATCTTAAATGGAATGATTGTTTTATATCTTTAGATTTGAATAATTGCTAAGCTAGTAGATAGATATTAATTGTTATACTGTTACTAATAAATTCGAAGTAAGTCTAACTAACGTATCAAACAAAACTCGAAACAACAACGTTTCCAAACTACCCTACCAGTACATTCCCTCAATAACGCCATCTATCCTACAGTCACGGAACTACCAGAGAACAACTAGCGCCACCTGGTAGGCAGTGAGCGGGTAGCCGCGGCGCGCCGTGCGTGGCTGCACCAGGGTAGGGTGCGCTTCGAAACACCTTCGGCAACTGCACCTCATTGCGGTGGGAGGGAATAGAGTGGCTCCATTGTTTTACTGACTCGAGGAAGACTGAGACTTTTGTTAATGTTTAGGGCTAGGGAGAAGAGAGCGTTTTTAGTTCTTTGGCGTTTAGGGCTAGGGGCAAGAGACCGTTTATAGTTCCTTGGAGTGCTGAAATTTTTATCTGGTATGTTAGGGATTCGAAGTTGCCAATATAAAGAGCGAGACACAAAAAATATATTTTGTCACGGATACTCTTTGTTTACAATTTTTAGCCATATTTTGAATAATGTTTAATAAAGCAATACCACCTCATTTTTTCAATACTACAATAAATACAAGAACAAATGCAGTCGATGGAATTCAGTTTAACTTTAGTGAGCTGTATTGGCTTCTAACATTAGAATAAGAGTAGCAAAACTCAAACGATGACCGTTGAGGTCCAAAGATATTGGAGTGGTGGCTAAATTCTGGTAGACATGGTACCAATTTGGTAAGGTGACATGAGGCGGACAATGCCGAGCAGTGTAGACGTATTTTGCTTTGGATGACGTTGACCATGAACAGCCAGTTTATTTAATTAAAAATTGTATTTGATTAATGACTTTTTGAGTAGTAGTCGAAGATTTCATTTGTAAGTGAGGTAGACTAAATAAGTCATGTTAGGTGAAAGTTCTTACTAGAGCGCGAGTCTGAAGTGTAAAGAAAAAGCATGTAGCAGAAGAATAATTAAGATTAGGGAAGCATCCGATACTTGTCAGGATCGTGCAAACTGGCAATCGATAGTCTCTGCCCATACCGATGGGTATAATGGGCGTGATTATAAGCATATCACCAAAAGGTATAGCATTAGTATGATCGTCTTATATTATTTTGTCACCTGGCGGTCAGAGTACCCACTTATTGCTAGTGGAAAGTACCTTTCCAATACTGGGAAGTTATCGCTGCTTTGTCTCATGTTAAAGTTTTACTCTGACACAGGGGAGAGTATTGGTACATCCCTCATAACCGAATGATGACCATTATTAATGGTTAAGCATTATTAATCTTTCACCAGCTATCGCATTCCAAGGAACTAAAAACGATTTGCAAGTCCTTATTTTGCGTCATTACAAACTATATAACCTTCAAAATTGGCAACACTTTCATCACCTCAAGGAAACTAGAAACTCAGTATTTTCAAAACGCTTACATTTTCAACATAAAGTTGTCACTATTTGTTGTTAACACTATTGTGGAGTTCAGTTTGGCTATTAATAACCTCTTATTGGGCCAATGTCAAATAAAAACATTGAGATGTTTAGCGTCTACGAAAATTACACCACTTTTTATCATCAATTTCACTTTTATTATATTCACTGGCATTCCGTTTGAGAAATTACTTCACTAAGGACGTATTATTAAAGTTCTACTATTAGTTTAATATTTTAAGAACTTAAAAGTATAGAATAAGGATATTTTTCTAGGATTCCTCATACACTCGTCGAACACACAGAATGTCAAACTAAATATACATGTAACACACCAATTAACCCAATTTCAAAACACTTTCATCCTACCAGAGCATATTGGCTGAAACAGTAGTTATCCATGCCCCAAAAGAACAACCAAATAATAAATTATGCGCGCGAAAACAGTATGGCGATCGTTGAACATGTCAATTTTTGCCGCGATCTCAAATGCACTGACGATAAAAACAACAGGCGACTAATCTACTTGCCAAATTACCCAATGTCGATCACGTAATAATTCAATCATTACTTTACGAACACCAAAAATTTAGAACCAAACTGAAAATCGCTTACCAATCATCTAAGAAAATATCACCATTCTAAAACGACCAACAACAAAACACAAACATAAACCAAATTCCTTTCTTGAACGCCAAACTCTTTTATTTGATGTTAAATAAACTGAATAAATATAAAAAATAATTTCTCGTAAAACACATCCAAAACAAACTTAAACTTCAAACTGTCAGTTTTTCGAAATTAGTGACACATAGCTTTTTTTTAAATCGTAAACAGCCAAGCCGTTGTCACTTAGAAATGAGTTTGTATATGCTGTGAACCTTTGCCAAAATGGAGCGACACTATATATAACTAACGCATGTTGTACTATTTCGTTTTACAGGGCAATGGCTGAGAAATTCTATGAGTGAAACAGTGTTTGTTCACGGTTGCTTTATTTGAATGGGTAGTTGACATGACGTGAAGTTCCTATAAGGTTAGGTAGATTATTCGCCAGTATGTGTACTATCGATACTGGAAAAAATCTCGCGTATTACATATGACAAAATTTTCAAAATCGACCTGATATGCTTTCCACTGTTGAGATTTATATGAGTGAAGCAGTGTTCTGTTTTTTATTTGCTAACGCTACGCTTATGCCCTTTAAGATAGATAGAGAAAGCCTTACACTAAATTATTTGATAATACAATGAAAGAAGAAAGTTGTTTTGATAAACCTTAACAAACAACATAATCTTAACAATCCAGTTTACATAAGACGCCTTGAAGTCAGCTATTATTCCTCTTATGAATATTAACTCGGCGTATAAAGGTTACGTTTGCCTAATGCTGACCCCTTAAACCTGACGTTTGATCTAAAACCTAACAACTATTCATCTGGGAAATACCTAATAAGGACAGCAAGACAATAATAAAAAAAAACAGAGTTTCAGCTAAGAAATTAACGAATTTTCAGACACTTTTGGAAGTTAAAAAGAGAGATGACAAACAAAAAAGTGGTCCCAAAACTGATTTGAAATTGATTTTGTTCCGTAGCCTTTAGTCGTCTCGTACGAAACCCCAAGACAAAAACTGGAATCTATACTAGATCAACACTATACAACTAGCACTTAAAACTCCATATTGTTAACAAAAAACTTCAGCAAACACCGCAATTCATAATCTTGCGTCCCAATTTCCTACTCTATAACGATCTTTGCGATTATTTTCGGCCAGCCTCAAAAGTACGAAAATAGATCCGACATGATTGACCGGCCTTTTTGCCGGCTACGCGGACATAGACAAAACAAACTACAGTTCGTTTTCACCGCCCTAGTCAAAGGGCAATGGAGCTGTGTATATGACAAATCCAATGGATTATAGTTAGTTTACTTAATTTGGGTTGGGCGACGTTAAAAACTAGGGATCGTTCAGGCTTTAACCTTAGTGACTGTATATTTTAAGCCGCTTAGATACCATATAAATAGGGAAGCCCCTGTCAACGAATAAACAAATAAATAAATAAATAAAAATCTCAAAAGAGGGTGTAAGAAGATGCTTAGAAAGAGAAATTCTCTTAATTAAGGGGTACAATCCAACCTTCTCGGTATTCGCCACAGTATAACTAAGTTCTATACTAACTAACTAACTAAGGCCTTAGTTCTAGTCTTTAAATTGTGCTGTTTTTTACACTACTTTTGAAGGGTCTCGAAATTTGACCGTAACAACAAAGAAGCAAAAATTTTCATTTTAACACACCTCAGCTACCAAATTTACTATGCCAAAAACGGGCTGAAGACTAGTGATTACAAAGCGTCGCCAAACCTTTTTAGTATGACAGCAGTGCAAATATTTAATTATAGACAAGCGCAAGAATTTTATAGGATGATATGAATGAGAGAAAATAAACTATAAAATATACCTAACATAAGCCCAGATAACAATTGATTGAAAAATAAACTAACTAAGAATAACAACTACTGCAAAAACACGCCACATATAACACCTAAAATTCGGTTTAGAAAAACTTTTAATTTAATTGTGAAAAGTAGATTTCATTTTCTTAATGTGTGTAGTTGATTTAAAAGTAGCTAATGCACTCACCGTTTCAATATCATCATAGTCTTTCAGATCCAGTTTTCTTCTAGAATTTGGAGTCTCCGGACTTCCATCTTCTGTGATATCACTGATTGTGCTTTCCGTACTTGTTTCCATCGGCTTAGCTTCATCTTCTTTCTTGTAATCTAAATCACCGTTGCGTTTCTTCAAAAAGTTCTCGTGCTCAAACGTTTTATTTTCAAAACCTGTGCCACTGGGAGATTCTACGTCATCTATCGGCGTGTTGTCATCTTGCGAGTCTATGTATTTGAGTTTATCAGATTCTTTCACTCCATTCGTCACTGGCTCATCATTATTTGGCAATCCTGATACTATAGGTTGAGATATTTGTATGTAAGACGCGAAATTTGATGTATGATTAGGAGTTCTTACTTGTTTCTCTATACCATTTCTAATATCTTGTTTAGAGTCTGTCTTTTTAGATTCATTATCACCGTTTTCGACTTGAATCACAGTTGATTTTTCTAGAATCTTGCCGATTGGATTATTTGGGTCCAACTGGTTTTTGATGCTAGCTAGACGATCTGGTAATTTTGCTGTTAAAGACACGGATATATCATTTCTTTCAGGCGACGGTTTCGCATATGTGTTCGGCTCAGATAGAGTTTTAGTAATAGATACATCAACGGAACTAGATCTTGATCTAGCACCGTTTTTCTCGGAAGGCAAGTGAATAGGCACTGGTCTATCATCTTTGGTAACCACTTTGGTGTATCCTGTACCATTTTCGCAGCTTTTCAATTGGTTCATGTAACTGTCTACAGAATTTTTGGAATTGTAGCGATTCGGATCATTTGTCGGTAATTTCGTTACTGTCATTTTGTTATCAAATCGTTTACGTATTTCGGACACTGAAGGTGGTACCTCGTTTCCATTCGTGTCTCTAGCACCGTTGGATAGAGAATTTCTTTTGCTGTAACTTGGGGTCGGTGAACTTTCCTTGTAAGATCTTCTCTCGATTCTCTAAGTTGGGAAAACACATTTTATGATGAAATGAGCGGTTGGATCTCTCTAGGACACAAACATACAACTAAATTGACCCTTTTGAAGTCAGAGGACCTTTCTAAAGTATGCCCTAACTACATAATAAAGGTTTACAACTCAAATCACTTCAAGTGGGAGTCAGCCCGACCTCGAGGGTATTTTAACAAAATATTAACAACAACAAAAAAGTTAGTCGTCAAACTGAGAAATACATATCCAAAATTAAAGTCCTAGACAGTAAAATACAAAAGTCTTAAACGACGATAAACCTGAAATAAGATAATTGAAAGTGATAATTGATAAAATAATGGAATCGTATGAAATAATGATTGCGGATGTGTGTGTTAGTACATTAAACATTTACATGCACAAATAAATGGCACTATGTCACTCAAATTATAATATCATCATATCAAGGAGATTTAAAGACGTTTGCACTTTTCAGGAACAAGTAAATGTTAAAATAATTGTTCTTAATTAAAGTGACATAGAGACATTAAAATCAAACGAATAACATGTGCTGTTAATGTACAAACACACACACTCACACTATATAGTGTGTCTGCGAAATTTTGAATAAAAAAACTCATTGCATAGTTAATCGGAACGTTTGTTTTGTAGTTTGTAATATTTTAATCATAGATGTTTAAAAGTACATAGATTTTTAAAAGTATAAGAAATTTATAATACTTATAAGGCTTATATAAAATATGATAATATTTTAAATATCCCAAAAAAAATAATTCAGAATCCTTTAAACTTTCTAGGGCAATGTTTTTCAGTTTTTTTTACTTCACGACCCCATTACAGGTTGACACATTATGGCGACCCCCTTTTGTCGTAGAAAGACGAAGAAATACCTCATAAACATACATACATACATATACTCACGGCTATAAATCCCGACGTTAAATTTTGTATTTTTTTAAACTGAATCAATGGTTTTTATATGATTTTGAAGTCCGTCTCAAGCCTAGTTCATAAGAAGCTGTGGTGTTCACACTAAGCTATCACCGTTGTTACTCAAAGATACATACATATAAACACGGCTATAAATCCTTAGAAGGGGTAGCCAGAACTAAGGAATTAGAAACTCCTCAGGCACTTTTGGAAATGAATAGGGGAAGAGATGATAAAATAAAAGTTGTCGGTGATGGGTCTCCATTAAAAAGCCACGGGAAGAAAAGGGGTAATACTATTCTAACCCAATACTATACAGTAAATATAAATAACAACCTATTACATCCACGGCATATTCAGACAAATGTTTATGTTTTGCTGTGTAGTGTCAGCTTAGAATAACACTACCCCATTCCTTCCGGTGGGTGTACGTAAGAGGCGACTAACGGTATTGGGGCTTTTAAGGGATTTTGGGCGGTGCGGTTGGAGACCCATCACCAATAACCTTTATTTTGCCATCTTTTCCCCACTCAACTTTCCAAAAGTGGGTAAGGAACTTCTAGTTCTTTAGCTCTGGCTACCCCTTCTAGGGATTTATAGCAGTGAGTATATGTATGTATGTATGTTTATGAAAGACAATTACGCAAAATGGGTTCCACCCTCGGCCGGTCGGTTACCTTGTTGGTCTAGCAAACCCCCATTTGGGTGGCGTGACACTTTGTAGGTCACTGGTTCGGTTATAACCTTAATAGGTTTGGTTTCGGACATCAAACTAGCTTTTTGTCGGCGAATTGAGCAATATTTGATAGTATAAAAGGCGGGAGAACAAAGCCATTTGTTCCCATTCACTTGGTATGATCCTGACAAACCCTAACGTTATATATGTAACGTTGTACATATTTACAACGGTTTACATCTAATCTTATACTCAATTATTCGCGGAGCACTAAGTGAACGAGGCAAGTTTCACTAGTTTTGACCGACAGCATCGAAGCGAGATGTGGTGGGGAGCGTAACGGCAGCGCGTGCACTCTCTGTCATTCAAAACAAAAGATCAGTTGTTCGGCTGAGACGATTGACCTCATAGCCTTACATCGCTACTACCGTTAGAACATTTTAATTTCGTGTTCTCCATTAAATGGTTACTATAAGATTGAGATAATATAATCTGTACAGGATTTCTAGTGCCTGTTGTTATAAATTACGTATCTTCAACCCCAAACTGGGTAAGTGGCAAACTGTTTGATACAATTATTTTTAACCCACCTCCTTATTGATGATGATTTGTTGTAAAGAGATAAATACGTTATTCTCATACGTATTTCATTATAATTGATGTTGTTCGTTATATTTCAGTATATTAATATTACTAAATAAATGTTGTTCCTAATTATATACTTTTTTCTATTAGTTATATTGCTTTTGCTTACGATGACCATATTAATTTCTATGTGTAATTTTTATGCATAACAACTTAATTTTATTATTTTTGTAACTCCGTTCTGATTTTTTAACACACGGCATTACTACTTCTTTCCTTTCCTATGGTCAGGGTAATTAATTGCATCGGAAGTTGTGCGTTCCTTGACGACGTCCTTTATTGTCAATTCCAGGGTTCATCTTGAGGATTTGAACAGAATTCATTTTATCAGTCGACCCCTTCCTTGAACCATCTGGACGTTGCGGCTACTGTTACCAACCGACCGGCCCTTCGGACTACACCAATACAGGGAAGGAACATTATATAGGTTAAGATAGATAGGCTTAATGAACCACCTTTTTTTTATTAATATAAATTTTGTTGGCTACCTACCGTTGTTTTTTTTTTCTACCGGTAGGGACGCTACAGTGGCGCCCATAGCGTGGTTAGTCTATCTTGGCCTATACTTAAGTAGATAATTGCATGTGTGTTTCTCTGTTAAACGTTTTTTGGTTTTGCTTAGCAACTTTTGTGTAAGTGGTATAGTGTTCTTTACGAAGCTCACTTTTAGTCTATTTGTAAGGAATTATTGTTGTGTATAATAAAAAGAAATATTTTTTCTTTGCGTTTCCACCTACCCAAAAGTTGTAAAATTTTTTATTTGCATTTTTTATTTTTTGCTTTATTACTTTCATTCATAAAAAAAAACCTCACGTTCCAATTAATTTATATTGTAACTGAACGGAGATTCCTTTTATTGCATAATTATTTTTTTCTTTTTTTATCACTGTTTGCCACTTCCTCATCTTGTGATTATTATTATTATTTTTTCTTTAATTTTCTGTTGATCATGTATCAAATTAAGTTTTTATCTCTGAATAAGTCTGAACTAGATTATGAAGTAGCCATTCGTGGAGGTACACCTGGTGTCACCGTTCAAGAGTTACGAAAGCAAATAACCAAGTTGGTGGCTACTTACCCATCTGAAGACGTTCTTGTGTCGGATTTTGATATTGTTAAGGATCTGAATGCTATTTCAACAATTTTCAATAAGGTACAAGCCATTCTTGAGGGTCCCACTCCTGACAAGCCAACAATACTGAGAACTCAAAACTTACTTCATCACGTTTACCATAGACTAAGTAGAATCACTTGTTCAGAGGATACAAAACCACAGATTCTTGAATTACAACTTTATTTTAAACAGGTTTACCCAAAAGTTCAAGAGCTGTTGTCAATTTCAAATGATCCTTTAGCTTCCGGTTCAGTAAACTCTTCGTCAGCAAATAGTAATTTGGCAACAATTATTGAACCAGCAAACATAATTACTGTTTCGTGTGAACGTAATAATATTTCTGATTTATTAAAACTAAAATACGACGGAAAAACTTGCGTTCGTGCTTTTATAGAAAGGGTTACAGAATTCTGTCAAGCTAGAAGCATTCCAGACTCAAAGCTTCTTTCTTGCACTACAGAAATATTTTCTGGGGATGCCTTACACTGGTATAGAAGTATAAGAGATAAGGTAAATAATTGGGAGGATCTCAGACAACTACTTCTAAATGATTTTGATCAAGCTGATTATGACTATAGGTTACTCTTTGAAATCAGATCGCGTACGCAAGGTGAATCCGAATCAATCACTATTTATCTTTCAATCATGGCAGGTATGTTTTCTCGATTATCATATGATCTTCCAGAAAATGACCAATTAGAAATTCTACTTCACAATATACGTCCGTGCTATGCTAGTACACTTGCCTCTGTTTCTGAAATTAATAACATAGATAAGCTAAGAACGTTGTGTAAAAACTACGAAAATATTCAGTCGCGTATGTCCCATTTTCGTGAACCACCACCAATATCTTCTGACACTTTAGCTCCAGAGTTTGCTTACACATCGCCAAAAAGTAAATTATTTGGAAGTAAAAGCAGTTACATTCCAACTCAATACAGTAAAAAATTTGAACAGCCTACTCGTGAGAGTACAAATTATGTACATGCAGTAGCACCACCATCTAACCCAAGAAATAAATTCTGTCTTAGGTGTCGTGATAACTCTCATAATTTGCGACAATGTAAAGTCAGTCGGGACATTGTTATTTGTTTTGGTTGCGGTAAAGCTGGAGTTAAAAAACCTGAATGCCCCGATTGCAATAATTCAAAAAACTAACTCAGCAGAATTGTGGCAATTCTGCAAACAATTTTGATAAAGCTGACTTTGAAAGATGGCTTCAAACTATAAAATCATTTTTCAAAGTTTTTCGAATTGCCTCAATTCTGCAAATGAAACCTTCCAATGATAGCAGACCCTACATTTCTATTAAAATTAATGAGATTGCCGCTTCTGGACTTCTTGATTCCGGATCTGCCATCACAATTTTAGGAGGCAACTCTCATTTGTCGCTTATAAACTCTGATTTTAAATTATTCAATGATGACATAGTTTCAGTTACTGCTGCAGGTGGCCAGTCTTTAAAAAGTATAGGTTATATTAATCTTCCTATCTACTTTGAAGATCAATTCCATTTAATAAAGGGCCATGTAATTCCTGAGGTGGACAGTCCACTTATTTTAGGCGTAGACTTCTGGAAAGCCTTTAATATCTGTCCCAAATTCCTCGGTAGTATCACCTTGTCTAAGGTACCCCTTGGAGAGATAACAGTCAATAAACCGGAAGCTCACTTGATGTCCTACGATAATTTAAATGACTCTGAAAAGTTAACTGCCAATTCAATTATTAAACAGTTTGAGTGTATTGCATTTGAAAATAAAGGCCTCGGTAGGACAAATCTTATAACTCACCATATAAATACTGGTGACGCTCAACCAATTCGACAACGTTATTACAGAATGTCACCAGAAAAACAAAGAATTTTAGTTGAACAAGTTGATGAAATGTTAGCGTTAGATGTTGTTGAGCCCTGTGAAAGTGCGTGGTCGTCTCCAGTTCTTATAGTATATAAGAAAGATGGACAACCTCGGTTTTGTTTAGATAGTCGAAAATTAAATTCAGTAACAAAGCGTGACGCATATAATTTACCTTATATAACGGAAATATTAGACAATCTACGTGACGCTAAGTACCTTTCAAGCATTGATCTCTCAAAATCTTTTTGGCAGATTCCTTTAGCTTCTGAAGATCGAGACAAGACTGCTTTTTATGTTCCAGGTCGAGGAACATTGCGTTTTAAGACAACAGCGTTTGGTTTAACTAATGCGCCAGCTACCCAGCAAAGATTAGTAGATTTAATGTTTGCAAATTTCGAGCTAAAAACGTTTGCATATTTGGATGATATTATTATTATTAGCAGCTCTTTTGAAGAACACGTGTCCCTTTTGTTACGCGTGTTAGAAAAACTAAAGCAAGCTAATCTTACTATTAACTTGAAAAAGTGCAATTTCTTCAGAGATCAATTAAAATACTTAGGCTATGTCGTTGATTCCCACGGTTTACGTACCGACCCAGAAAAGGTAGACGCTATTTTAAACTACCCCACACCTCGTTCCAGAAAAGACCTTAAGCGATTTCTCGGAACTGCTACTTGGTATAGACGTTTTGTGCCTAACTTCAGCACAATAGCTGGTCCTTTGAATCAACTGACATCAACTAAGAAAAATGCTCCACCCTTTGTTTGGACTCTTGAAGCAGATAAATCTTTTAATAAACTTAAAGAATGTCTAGTATCTGCCCCCGTTCTAGCTTGTCCCGATTACACCTTACCTTTCGAGGTTCATACGGACGCTAGCAATTACGGCATCGGTGCAATGTTAACCCAAACCATAGATGGCAAAGAACACCCAATAGCATATATGAGTCGTTCTCTCACTGGCCCAGAAAAAAACTACGGAATAACCGAGAGGGAAACTTTGGCTGTGATTACCGCACTTGAGCATTGGCGTTGCTATTTAGAAAATGGTAAGACATTCACTGTGTACACAGACCATTCGGCTTTAAAATGGTTTCTCTCTTTAGATAATCCTTCTGGTAGATTAGCCCGTTGGGGTGTTAGATTATCATCTTTTAACTTCGAAATCAAACACCGCCGTGGGGTCGATAATGTTATTTCAGATGCTCTTTCCCGTGCTGTGCCTTGTGCTTCCATTAGTACTTGTAATTCAAACATAACGACTTCTGACTCTTGGTATAAGAACATTTATAATGGGTGCGTTTGTACGCCTCATATATTTTCAAATTATTTAATTAAAGAAGGCACCTTATACCGTCTATCAAAAAATAAGTGTGAAATGGTTTCGGAATTTTCATGGAAAGAAGTCGTTCCTAAAGAAAAGCGTGATAAAATTATAGAAGCTAATCACGCCGATCCAACTGCTGCTCATCTTGGCATTTTTAAAACTTATCGCCGTTTGCTTCAACGTTATTACTGGCCAGGAATGCACCAAGATGTAGTACGCTTTGTAGGCTCTTGTTCGAAATGTCTCTCTTACAAAAACCAAAATCATACGACTTTGGGCACATTAGGTAGCCCCAAGCAATGTTCAAGACCTTTTCAAATGATTTCGATTGATTTTATTGGTCCCCTTCCTGTCAGTAGAAAACAAAACAGTTATATTCTCGTTGTTACTTGTTGTTTTTCAAAGTTTTGTCATATATTTCCACTTAAACGCGCTACATCAGAAGCTGTAGTAAAAAATTTAGAAGATTCAGTATTTATGGTTCACGGTATTCCACAAACTATATTCCTGGATAATGGATCCCAGTTCATAAGTGCTTCTACTAACAGTTTATTTAAAAAATATAAAATACCCAACATTTTCTATTCACCCAAATATACTCCACAAGTTAATACCGTTGAACGATATAATAAAACAATCGTTACATGCATATCCACTTACGTTGATAATGATCACCGCTCCTGGGATATCCATCTTCCAAAAATCCAATTCGCTATAAATAATTCTGTAAGTGAGGCAACTGGCTTCACTCCTTCATTTTTGGTCTACGGTAGAGAGTTGGTTATTTGTGGCTCCCACTATACAGACAATGATTTAGGTAATGAAATATTGTTTTTACCACGAGATATTTACGCCGAAAATATTGGTCATTTGTCTAAAATATTTGATAATGTGCAATCTTCGCTTTGGCGGGCACATGACAAAAATACGTCTCATTATAATCTAAGAAGAAAGGAAGCTGAATTTGATGTTGGAGATATTGTTATGAAACGTGCTTACGTCCTAAGTGAAAAGGATAAATATTTTAGTAAAAAACTAGCACCTAAATATTTAAAATGTCGCATATTAAAGAAAAAGTCACCATTAGTTTATGTTTTAGAGGATATGTCAGGCAAAAATATAGGTACGTGGCACATAAAAGACCTTAAGTTAGTTAAAAATACTTATAGTTGATGATTCCTTGGGTTTTATATAATTAAATAAATAAAACCCTTTTCGTGCCGAGGGGGGTATTGTAACGTTGTACATATTTACAACGGTTTACATCTAATCTTATACTCAATTATTCGCGGAGCACTAAGTGAACGAGGCAAGTTTCACTAGTTTTGACCGACAGCATCGAAGCGAGATGTGGTGGGGAGCGTAACGGCAGCGCGTGCACTCTCTGTCATTCAAAACAAAAGATCAGTTGTTCGGCTGAGACGATTGACCTCATAGCCTTACATCGCTACTACCGTTAGAACATTTTAATTTCGTGTTCTCCATTAAATGGTTACTATAAGATTGAGATAATATAATCTGTACAGGATTTCTAGTGCCTGTTGTTATAAATTACGTATCTTCAACCCCAAACTGGGTAAGTGGCAAACTGTTTGATACAATTATTTTTAACCCACCTCCTTATTGATGATGATTTGTTGTAAAGAGATAAATACGTTATTCTCATACGTATTTCATTATAATTGATGTTGTTCGTTATATTTCAGTATATTAATATTACTAAATAAAAGTTGTTCCTAATTATATACTTTTTTCTATTAGTTATATTGCTTTTGCTTACGATGACCATATTAATTTCTATGTGTAATTTTTATGCATAACAACTTAATTTTATTATTTTTGTAACTCCGTTCTGATTTTTTAACACACGGCATTACTACTTCTTTCCTTTCCTATGGTCAGGGTAATTAATTGCATCGGAAGTTGTGCGTTCCTTGACGACGTCCTTTATTGTCAATTCCAGGGTTCATCTTGAGGATTTGAACAGAATTCATTTTATCAGTCGACCCCTTCCTTGAACCATCTGGACGTTGCGGCTACTGTTACCAACCGACCGGCCCTTCGGACTACACCAATACAGGGAAGGAACATTATATAGGTTAAGATAGATAGGCTTAATGAACCACCTTTTTTTTATTAATATAAATTTTGTTGGCTACCTACCGTTGTTTTTTTTTTCTACCGGTAGGGACGCTACACTCAAACTTCGATTACATCCGTCAATCTTTTCATACATGCTCTTTTGTTCTTCATACTTCGGACGCCTGCCTTGTTGAGCACACTCTTTATTTGGTTTAAATGTGTCCTCCGAGACCGTCCTCTATTAAAATAACCTTCCATATTAGCTCTATAGATCCCTTTACCCATTTCCCATAATCCATCCTCTCTATGTGCTCATACCATCTCAACATTCCTCTTTTATATGTTTTACAATATCATCTTTCACACTGCACCTTTCGCGAATCATACTATTTCATCGCTTAATAACTCGGCCATTTTGATTGACACCCGATGACTTAACGTTCTGTTTCCTAAATTATTTTTCAATCGTTTCGCAAACGACACTTTTTTAAAGGAGCTTTCGATTGAGTCTACCGTACACCTTGATGAAATTATTATTATAGATACTCTTTTCTTCAGTCGTAAACGTTTCACGAAAATAATTTTTTTGCCCCTTTTTATCCGATGTAGTCATAGCTTATATCAATGGCTGTAGTGCATCACCTCAGTGTAGTGCGCGGACTTTTACACTACAATCAGTCTAGCGCAAGCAGGAACTGTTACAAGTTTGTTCGAATTCAGTGGATAATTCATGAATGACTTTCATCTTGACAGTAATGACCGTTACTGTGTCTCTATTTGTATTAATTTGTTCCGATTAATCTTAAAATCTTTCATAGGTCGTATCTTGGTCTCTTTTGTTGTTTGATACTACCTACTATATCATTTTGTTAAAGAGCTTATTCCATTTGTCTGAATTCAGACGTCTGAAAGCGCGTGCGTTAAGCTGGCGTACCATGAAGCTGTATCGAGCTGGTTACTATGTCAAAAAACTCTGCCTAAATAGTGAAAACGTACACAGTGAAAATGGTGTTTATTTCCTAAACTAAAGAGGCACTATTTTTTTTAGTTTTACACTAATTAGGCACTATTTAGGCAGAGTTTTTTGACATATTAACCAGCTCGATACAGCTTCATGGTACGCCAGCTTAACGCACGCGCTTTCAGACGTCTGAATTCAGACAAATGGAATAAGCTCTTAACGATGCAGCGAAGGGCTCTTCGTAAAGATGGTAAATTTAGTAGGTATGTAAGTATACGAATCATAACTTTAATATTCCTTGGGAACCGATGACTACAGAAGTATCTTCCTATATTTTGTACCTAGATGTGTATTACGAGTCATATTTCACCCGAGCGAAGTCGGGTTTTCATCTAGTGTATAAATAATTTCATCTCACATAAGTCGTGTAACTGTACCGTTAATATTGTTTTAATAAACGTAAAAAATAGTTAAGCGTCATAAAGTTAATCTGAGGATTAATTTGAGCGGAAACCTAAAGTTAGACGACCTTGGAAACGTCGTCTGGACAAACACAGATAAAATACTGATACAATAACTAGGAATGTTTTATACAACACTTGCCGTGTAGTGCCGGCTTAGAATGTCGCTACCCCTTTTTACCTACGGGTGTCGTAAGAGGCGACTAAGGGTATTGGGGCTTTTTATTGGATTTTTGGGCGATGCGGTTGGAGACCCATCACCAAAAACCTTTATTTTTAACATTTTTCCCCACTCAACTTCCAAAAGTGGCTGAGGAATTTATAATTCCTTAGCTCTGGCTACCCCTTCTAGGGAAATATAGACGTGAGTATATGTAAGTATGTGTATGTATGTAA
The DNA here is from genome assembly GCA_963576735.1 of Bedellia somnulentella. NCBI lineage: Eukaryota > Metazoa > Arthropoda > Insecta > Lepidoptera > Bedelliidae > Bedellia > Bedellia somnulentella. The sequence goes on from OY755199.1 coordinate 312,803, forward strand.
TAATCGTAGTATAGTAATCTCTGGTAGAGATGTACGACACTCGAGTTTTGGAGTCTTATTTTATAGGCCTTAAGCTTTTTTTGGAAACTTTCGTCTGATAAGGCTCAGGGCTCGAGACCTTTATGATTTAGAGTTTATAGTAACTCATAATTCACCAAAATGAACTTAAAACCTGGCTCTTTTGAAAAGAAGTCCTCCAAATTCTTACCAGCTTGAATAAATTAAGGTAGGTACATACATACATACATATTCTCACGCCGTTAGTTCCCATTGGGGTAGGCAGAGACTATCAATCGCCACTTTGTACGATCCTGGCAAACCTCTCTAGCTACCATCAATCTTTTCATATATGCTCTTTTATTCTTCGTACTACGGACACCTGCCTTTTTGAGTACATTTTCTATTTGATCCAAATGTGTCCTCCAAGGTCGTCCTCTACTAACATTACCTTCCACATTGGCTCTATAGATCTCTTTTACCAATTTACTGTCATCCATCCTCTCTATATGCCCAAACCATCTCAACATTCCTTTTTCTCTTTTTCAAGGTAGGTAGATGAATAAAATCACCCAGTATTGATAATTGATGACTCCAAAAACTCGCAATGATTCAGAAGACCCGAAGGACTGGGACTTACGGTACTAACGAGTCTTAGCCTTGAAAACCGATTCAAGTCTCGATATTAGACTAGGACTTGAGTTTTATACAACACTAGTTAAAAGTCTGCCAACCCGCGATCGGCCAGCGTGGTGGACTATGGCCAAATCGCCCTATATAAGGTAGGCTCGAGCCCCTTGGTGGGGACGTATATGAGCTGTGAGTGAGATATTAAGGTTATTGAAACTGCAATTCAACATAACATAACATAAACGTTCACGCCGAATATCCCCGAAGAGGTTGGCAGAGGTACTAATACTTCTGAACATCACGTGACTTTGTCACCTGGTGTTCAGAGTACCCACGTTTTGCATGGACAGTGTACTCACGCGATAGGGGGCAGGCCTATCGCCGTTTTGTACGAATCCACTGTCACATGTTTAAGTTCAACTCAGCCATGTGGGTTTCCTCACGATGTTTTCCCTCACCGTTAACAACCGTGATAAGTTAACCACACATATGTCTTTAGAAAAGACAAATTGGTGTAGGCCCGACCCAGGATTTGAACACTAGTCGTTTGCACGATAACCGAGTGTTCTACCCACTGGGCTATCACGGTTGCTAAACTGCAATTTCTACATCAAATTAAAATAAATCTTATTTTATAGAGCACGGTAATTACGTGCTCTGTGTGTACGTTTCTATGTAATGTTGGCTAGAATAGCACCACCCCATTACTTTCCGTGGGTGATCGTAAGAGGCGACTTAGGGTATCGGGGCTTATTAAGTGATTTTTGGGCGATGCGGTTTGAGATTGAGACCCATTACCAAAAACATTTATTTTACAATCTCTTCCCTTAATTTAACTTCGAAAAGTGGCAGCGGAATTATAATGCTTATTACAGTTTAAATGATTATATGATAGATGGAACTGCTTGGTGTCACCAGGGCTCTATTCAGGATATTTCCAGACATACACCAATATTGTAATATAGGAATGGACATGCGACCATGAATATTAACTTGTAAGAAATTTACCATGATCGCATTGAGGATACATTGCTGTGTATACCGGTTTACAATAAATTAATTATTTTCTTGATCTATCGAACATTACTTGTAAATAGGATCGGTTAAAGTTTTATATACGAATTCAAACATAAGTGAAGCGTTATAATTTTAAAACTGTTTGAAATTACTCGGTTATTGAAAGGTATATTGTTAATAAGGTATTTGGTTGGAGACCTGTCACCAAAAACATTTATTATTACCATCTTTTCCCCAATCAACTTCCAAAAGTGGCTGAGGAATTTCTAATTCCCTAGCTCTGACTATCCCTTCAAGGGATTTATAGCCGTGAGTATATGAGTATATGTATATTTAACACCTCCTCAAGTTCTACTTAAATTTGAGCGCGATTATAAACTAAAAAGATGACCTTTCTGAAGTCCAAGCAAATACAGCTGACATAATGTTAGATTTGGCAGATTTTGTGATGTCTTCGTAAGAAAGGATAGATATTTGAAACGTCTTGTCTGTATCATACTCCGAGAAGAATGAGACGATTTTGATGTTTTAGTGATTGTGTGAACATGTGATGAACGATTTTAAGGTCGTCAGTTCTTGCTGACTGTCAGAATACAAAAGGTGGGAGACTTTTTGGCCTTTTCCTTATTTTACGACTAGCATTTGATTGGGTACCATTGAAACTAACTAAATAGTTATGCAATTATTCCTTCCTTTCCGATATCCAAAAAATTGGTAAATTAGCACATCTACAATTCGTCAGTCTCTTTAGGAAATTGCGAGGGATATATATATATATATATTGTTTAAGCACATATGTGTTAACACACAACAATAACGAAAACAAAGAAAATAGTGTACAGTTTTTTTATACAACAAAAAATAAAAAGGCAGACTTCTAACTTTGACAACATATTTCCATCACAATATGTATTGAAGCAAGTAAACACATTTTAGTGGGAATATATCGAATGCTGTGTAGTGTCGGCTTAGAATAGCACTACCCCGTTTCTTCCCGTGGGTGTACGTAAGAGGCGACTAAGGGTATTGGGGATTTTTAATGGATTTTTGGGCGATGCGGTTGGAGACATCACCAACAACCTTTATTTTACCATCTTTTCCCCACTTAACTTCCAAAAGTGGCTGAGGAATTTCTAATTCCTTAGTTCTGGCTATCCCTTCTTGGGATTTATAGCCGTGAGTATATGTATGTATCTATATCGAACTGGGCTCGCGGAACGTAATATTAATTTGTTCATGCAACTTGCTTTCATAGATTTATCAGATGTTGACACTTATAAAACATCCTTTTAGTTCATTACATATATGGCACAAGAATCAGCATTGAATACGATAACCTTTACAACCTTATATAAAGCCTGCTTCGCTTAGCCGTTATGTAAACTAAGTGATTTCTCCCTTCTTTGCCTCCTTTTTACATCTCTTACATATACTCACGGCTTAATATACTAAAAAGGGTAGCCAGATCTTCAGAGTTAAAGATAAAGATAAAATATTTATTTCAAAATAAAAAGAATTGTTATCTATTTTCTGAACGTCACAAACTTACGTATAAGTTAAATCTTACTCTACTGTCTCTACTTCGGATTCGGAAGGTGTATTGTTGCGAGAAGAACCCGTAAGAAACTCAGCAACTTTTCTTAGTTAAACTTTAACCGATCCTATTTACAAGTAATGTTCGATAGATCAAGAAAATAATTAATTTATTGTAAACCGGTATACACAGCAATGTATCCTCAATGCGATCATGGTAAATTTCTTACAAGTTAATATTCATGGTCGCATGTCCATTCCTAAACTTTTGAAACTATTGGAGAAAAAGTCTTAGTCCGCGCCCTGATTACGAATCTATTGCAACCACGATTGCGTCACAAGTTGCATTTTTATTATTCGCTGTCAAAACTGTCAAATTGCATAAAAAAAATTGACATTGACAGCGACACAATAGACTGTCGCTAAAGATACATAATCTTGGATTGGGACTGATCTCCTAGATCCACTCTGGCTATAAAAATCAGGGTCAGATTGTGCATGGAACTGGATCTAATGATTATGTTTGCTTCCAGGAGCTACAGAGAAAAATATTCTCAAAAAAAAACAAAATGTTTTCAAATTTCTAGATATTTTGCAAGTGAGATATTCATAATTTCGCAGACACAACATCATTAACTAAAATTATTAAATTGGGCTTTTAATTTTGAGACTAAAACTTTAAAATACTTAATGCAACAGAAAATCTAGCTTCAAAACTAAAAGCCTCTATAAAAATTACCTCATTAACTGACGATCCTGTTGTCGAGTTAAATCTGAGGGGCTTCCTCAATCCCCTTGCATCAGGGGCCGGTGGTCTTCCGATATCGTTAGAAATAGACTTGGATCTAGCGATTTCTCCACGATTCTGTTGCTGCATCGCTATCCTTTGCGTTAATGGAATATAGTTTGCTGGCGAATATTTTTCGTACAATTCATTAGTACAATTCGCCAATGCTGTAGCTGTTAAAACATTTCTTCTAGCGTTTCTAGATTGTTCTGTTAACGACTTCGAACTTTCGCTTCTCGTGTTGCTAATATCTCGGGATCTCGATTCGCTTCTCTCATTTCTGTATCTCGAGATTCCACTGTCCGAATCCGTGACGCTCGGTGCTCGAGAACTTCGGGTGTATTCCACAAGGGAGGTTTTTCGGTCCCGTTTTCCATCGTAATCGGAATATCTTGATTTATATTCAGTAGTCTTATCACCTATTGTTGTACGAATTGTTGATGAAATGTAGTTATTGCTTCTGTAATAAGGCTTGTCGATACTCGGTGATGTCGATATCGAGGACCGGTACGAGGGTACCATGCTTGATGGTGATGAAGTGAACATTGTTGATGATACTGAAGGCATCTTGAGGATTGAGTTTCGTTATATTATGGCATATCTTAGTAAATAATTTAGATCTAATTCTTAATGTACGGACGGCATTTGAGTATTCATGGTTGTGGCTTCGAGGATTCCTGATCTGTAACAAGAGGAAACAAAAATGTAATGTAAAGTTAGAATGATTTTTTGTTCATGAAAACCTCATGTGGTGATTATACAACTTTAAAAGTGTAAAAGAAACAAAGGAGGGAACGATTTCGAACTAGAAGCCATTGACACAAAGATTGGCAGAGGCGACGGGGGCGTATACCCGGAGGTCGTGAGTTCGATCCCCGCTTTATCCTTTATTTATGTAATGTAAAGTACCAAAAGACTTATCTAGCAGCAATTTCCGAGTGGTAGATACAAATAAAAGAAATATATGATGGTGCAGTGCTGTCTTACTTTGGATGAAATTTGCAAATTACCTGTACATATGATTTACAACACATTTGAATTTAACATACATACATACATATACTCACGGCTATAAATCCCTAGAAGGGGTAGCCAGAGCTAAGGAATTAGAAACTCCTCAGCCACTTATGGAAAATTGAGTGGGGAAAAGATGGTAGAATAAAGGTTGTTGGTGATGGGTCTCCAACCGCATCGCCCAAAAATCCCTCAAAAGCTCCAATACCGTTAGTCGCCTCTTACGTACACCCACCGGAAGAAATAGGGTAGTGCTATTCTAAGTCGACACTACACAGCGAATTAGTGCTATTTAACATAAAAAGTTCGTTGCAATTGCAAGTCATGGTTTGCAAAAGCCCTTATAGTAGCATTAAACCATTTCTTCCCGCTGATAGTGTGAGAGGCGACTTACGCCTGATTTCTGAATTGAGTATTCCAGCTGAGAACAACTTAAGTATCGTTTTGTCTCATTCAGTTGTTAAGATTTCAATGCGACAGAACGATACTTAAGTTGTTTTCAGCTGGAATACTCAATTCAGAAATCGGTCGTTAAGCTACTGGGGCTTCTAAGTGATTGTTGTGCGATGCGGTTGGGGACCCATCACCAACAACTTTACTAGATAGTAGTATAGATATTCTTGCTCAACAACTAAAAGCAGTGGAAGAATTTCTGATTCTGATACTCTAGCTTCTACTTTTTGGGATTTATACATACTTGTGGGAGTCATGTTAGAGCGCACACTACTGCGGACTCACTCGCACATAGCAGCGTCTCACTCATATCCTACATCGCGGTATGTAAGTGTTTTTCGAGTTAAGCATAAATACAAATTATAAGTTGGTACACAGCAGGGTGTACTGGCCAGTATATTTTTGCTGTTTCTACATACATATACTCACGCTATTAGTTCTCATTGGAATAGGCAGAGAAAATCGATCCCACTTTTTTTAAAATCTTTTTGTCAATGTTCTTTTATTTTTCATACTTCAGTCCACCTGCCTTTTTATATATATGTATGTCTATTTATTTCTTATGTGAGTATAAATTAACAATTAACTTATTGAGCCAATGAATAGTAATGAGTGAGTAACAATAGTATGGACATTAACACCATAAAATTATGAAGATTCATTGTTTGAAAAGTAATGTGGCATAATTTTTCATGAATTGTTAGTACAGCACTACCACTTTCAACCCACAGATGTTGTATGAGGCAGCTAAGGGTATGGGGATTTTTAAGTTGTTTTTGGGCGATGCGGTTAGAGATCCATCACCAACAATACTTAATTTCTACCCTTTTGTTCCCTATCAAGTCCAAATGTGGCTGAGGAGTCCCTAGCTCTGAAGCTCTGACTACCCCTTTTTGAGATTAATGGCCATGAGTATGTATATATATGAATGCATGTATGTTTTATGAGGCGACTGAGAGTTTAGCGTTTTAAATTATGGTTCACTCATCACCGATCATATTTATGCATTACAATATTTTCTGGATCATTTTATTCACATTCCCTTCTTGGTATCTATTGTATATCTTTGGGTTAATTATTATTATTAAGCGACATGATAGTCCAGTGGGTAAGAACACCCGCCCGAAAAACAGAAGGGCGTGAGTTCCAATCCTGGGACGGGCCTACACCAATTTGTCTTTTCTAAAGTCATATGTGTGGTTAATTTATCATGGTTGCTAACGGTGAGGGAAAACATCGTGAGGAAACCCACATGGCTGAGTTGTACTTAGTCATGTGACAGTGTATTCGTACAAAACGGCGATAGGCCTGCCCCCTATCACGTGAGTTCACTGTCTAAGCAAAACGTGGGTACCTTCTCTGGAAACTAGATGGCGCTTGCCATGTGAGTTCAGGAGTATTGGTACCTCTGCCAACCCCTTCGGGGATAAAAAACGGCGTGAACGTTTATGTATGTTTTATGTTATCTTTGGGTATAGTTAAGTAGAGGCAATAAATTTTTAAATTATTCGGTTTATATATAATTAATAAATTATTTATGTTTCACCTAATAACTTTGGAAGGAAACTTTGGCTACAAATGTTTTTAAATATATATATTTTAAATGTGACTATGTGTTTAGTTTGTAAATTGAAAGTATATACTCTTGTATCTTTCAAACCAATTTTATGAAACAATTTCATAAATGAAGAAGATGTGATAGATTGAAATTAAATCAGTAACCAAATTTATAAAAATTACAAAGATTATTAGATTGCTGTGTGTTAGAATAGCACTACCCCATTTCTTCTGGTGGGTGTATGTACGAGGCAACTAACGGTATTGGGGCTTTTAAGGGATTTTTGGGCAATGCGGTTGGAGACTCATTACCAACAACCTTTATTCTACCATCTTTTCCCCACTCAACTTCCAAAAGTGGCTGAGGAATTTGTAATTCCTTAGGTCTGGCTACCCCTTCTAGGAATTTATAGCTGTGAGTATATGTACGTATGTACAAAGATTATTTGTCTTGTGTAAGTATATGAATATTAAAGAAAAATATGGTTTTTCTCAGTCACTTAGGCTTAATAGGTACATACATCTTAGCTTTATAACAATTTTTTATACTCCTAAGTGGTAAGGGTTGTACACCCCTACAATATATTTTATTGACTAGAAATACCCAAGAAATCATTTATATATGGCAAAACAATGTATGCTGGTTCAGCTAGTACATATACATACTCACGGCATTAAACCCTAGAACAGGTATCTTGAGGTGCGGAATGACAAATTCTTCAGCCACATATGGAACTTTAGTAGGAAAACATACATACATATACTCACGGCTATTCATTATTTCATAAACCCTAGAAGGGGTAGCCAGAGTTAAGGAACTAGATGTTCTTTAGCCACTTTTGGAAAGTTGAGTGGGGAAAAGATGGCAAAGCGAAGGTTATTGGTGATGGGTCGGTTGGGGTGTACCGAAGGGGGCACTATGGGAACGGGACTTTTTTTTCCGATGAAATTAGACTAAGTCTCTGGAAGCACCCTTTGAACGGCAATATCTCGAAAACGGAGCTGCGGAGAGGATGTTTTCAAGGGAGCTTATTTGCTTCTTCTATCATTCCCTACAAGATAAGCTAAGAAAAAGGGTTTTTTTTTATTCAAAATTTTTTCTAAGTCTTTTGACCATACATTTGAGGAAACTTTGGAGACCCATATCTCTAAAACTACTTGAGATGGAGGAAAAGCCCAAGGCATCTAATTTGCTTATATTTATACCCTCTGTCGACCCCAATGATCAAAAAAGCGAAAAACAAATGTTTAAGAAAAAAAATTTTTTGAGGAAAATTTTCTAAGTCTTTTGACCAATAGTGCCCCCTTCGGTACACCTCAACCGATGGGTCTCCAACCGCATCGCCTGAAATCCCTTAAAATCCCCAATACCGTTAGTTGCCTTTTATGTACACCCACCAAAAGAAATGGGGTAGTGTAATTCTAAGCCGACACTACACAGCAAATAGTAGGAAAACAATAGAATAATAATGGTTTTTAGAGACGCGTGTCTAAGTGCCTCACTTAAATATCACTTAAAAGCGCTAATACTTGTATCTTCTTAGTTGTCTCTTAAGCCACTATACAACCAGGCTTTGTAATTGGAAAACTTTCATGCAATTAGGCATAAACAAGATATAACTTTATGCCATGATTTACATGGGTCACTAAGATTGTAAGTGATGTGGACATGATCTCAAAAGGGTCTTGAGATGGCAAACTAGATATTTTCTAAATGCAATGATTTTGGTTTTGTTTGCTGCATAGTGCCAGCTAGGAATGTCACTACCCCTTTCTACCCACAGGTGTTGTTTGGGTGATGCAGTTGGTAACCCATCACCTACAATACTTTATATCTACCATCTCGTCCCTATCAACTTGCAAATGTGGCTGAGGAGTTTGTAGCTCTGAAGCTCTTGCTACCCCTTTTTGGGATTTATGGCCGTGAGTATATGTATGAACACAATGGTTTTTACTTACTTTTGTAATCCTACAAAAGTTAATCATTGATTTTTTGTAAGACTTTATTTTTAACCGACTTCAAAAAAAGAAGTGTTCTTAATTCGACCGTATATTATTTTTTTTTACTATATTTGTGTGTCTAAGAGGTACATAAAGTAAAACAGATTTTTCAAGGTCAACCAACAAATGGTAACTCTCAATATGCCAAACTTTATACAATAATAAGTTTGATATAACAGTAATACAGTTTTTCTATTGTTGTTGTTTTATTTTTTTTAATCAGCTGTTTTGTGTAATTTGATACCGTGTCAGAATAATAATACGTACGTAAGTATTTCCAAGGACAGTATTAATATCGAATGTTCTCTCTATAATACTTGCAAATAATCACTTTCACACTTCCCAAACGAATATTGCTGCGGCAAATTCACCAAATTTCATCTAAAAATACATCCGAACCGATTTATTTTTAGGATAGAAAAAGCACAGAGCATGACACACTAGATTCTCTACACTAATTTAATACGAGCTTGTGTACACTGCGTAGATTGTATTAATTCGATTGTTTACTCCTTAGCAACGGTGTAATAATTGCAAAGTAAATTAATTATACTCACTAATAAAAAGACTTGGTACAAATTCCTAGGGTAAAAAATCACTTATCACACAGTTTTGTATGGTTTTCGTATGAGTTCGTTAACACTGTACACTTAATTATTGACTTTCGAAGCGACTAATTGAAGAAAATAGAGCGTGCACTGAGGAAGTTGAGTTTTTTATAATTTATTCTTGTAATTTCAGAAGTCTCCGACAAATTCGGAGCCATGTCTATTGGATGGCATGACGTCACGAGATAGTGGGCAATCCTATTTTTATTAAAAGCTTCCGTCTCAAACAATAAAATGACTTATTAACAATACACGACACTTGTAATAAGAACTTTAATCCGTAGAGATAAAGTTGATTACTAATATATATAATTGAACAATGATTGCTGGTCAGAATATAAGTGTTTCCAGCGTAAAATAACAAAAGTTGACTTATGCAGTTTGACAACATATTCTGTCTCTATTGTTTGTGAGCGTTTTTGTATTTTTATCCTGTTGTCATAATAACATTGCATATTCTATGTCTTTGGAAAACTCGTGGTCGTCCAGATGACTCATAGTACTGTTCAATAACTACTTATACTCGTGAATGTGTGATAGATAGTTTTATAATGCTGTGAAATAAAATAAGTAGGATTCAAAAAGATTAAATGCCTAAATAATGTCTTTAAAGACTAATGTTTATTATAAAATTGTCATAGTACAATTATATAATAAGGGCTGTGAATATTTGTTGAAAAAAAAGTAACGTTTGAAATTATACTATAAGATTAAATTTTTAGTTTCTAAACGCATCCTTATCAAATAGTTCTGCTACTACTCACAAGGTAGCGCTAACAGATTTTTGTAGCATAAATTTATGTTTTTTAAACTGTTATTCTTATTGCAAGGCTAGTGGCACCTTTTTACCCATCTCTCCTAATTAGTTGGTTAATGCTGGCTTAGGATACCACTAACCCATTTCTCCCTTCCACTCCCTTCCAACAATCATTTTATTTTAACTTCTTTTTCCCACTCATCTCACAAGAATGGCTGGAGGAATTAATTCCGAGGCACTGGTTTTCCCTTTTTATAATTTTTAGCCTCGATACTATTTGTATGTCTGTGAATTTCTAAACAAACATACATACATCTACTCACGGCTATAATTCTCTAGAAGGGGTAGCCAGAGCTAAGGAATTAGACATTTTTTCAGCCACTTTTGGAAAGTTGAGTGGGGAACAGATGGTAAAATAAATGTTGACCATCCATATAGGCTCTACAAACCTCTATTACAAATTAACTATCATCTATCCTCTCTGTCTAAGTACGATTTACAGGCTATGAGTACACCGACATCGGTGTATTAGTATAAAAGGGGAAAGTCTGTACTTAGTTGCTGTGTAGTGTCGGCTTAGAATAGCACTACCCCATTTCTTCCGGTGGGTGTACGTAAGAGGCGACTAACGGTATTGGGGCTTTTTAAGGGATTTTTGGGCGATGCGGTTGGAGATCCATCACCAACAACCTTTATTTTACCATCTTTTCTCCACGCAACTTCCAAAAGTGGCTGAGGAACTTTTTAGCATGTTTGTGGTTGCCTGTGGTTTTCGCTTGCGGGTGTGTGTGTGGTGCATTGTCTGCTTTTCGATTTCTTGTAAGTGGGAGGGCGGGCGGTGCACAGTGCATGTTGCATGAAGACTGCAGGTATTATTTAGCGGAATTAAGCGAAGAAATTTATTAATATTAGTATTGCTATGGATTTCCGCAAAGTAACGCCTGATTCAATCCAATATATTAAGAACAACAAAAGTGTTTTCCTACTACTTAAAAGGTTATTTTTTTGAATTGAAAACATTGTAAAGAAACCGCCGTGTAGTGTCGGCTTAGAATAACACTACCCCATTTCTACCCGCAGGTGATCGTAAGAGGCGACTCACGGTATTGGGGCTTTTAAGGGATTTTTGGGCGATGCGGCTGGAGACCCATCACCAACAACCTTTACTTTACCATCTTTTCCCCACTCAATTTTCCAAATGTGGCTGAGGAATTTCTAATTCCTTAGCTCTGGCTACCCCTTCTAGGGATTTATAGCCGTGAGTATATGTATGTATGTATGAAAACATTGTAAAGAAACCTACATGGCTTAGTTGTAGATACTTAGTCATGTGACAGTGTACTCCTACAAAAGCTTCGATAGGCCTGCCCCCTATCACGTGAGTACACTGTCCATGCAAAACGTGGGTACTCTGAACACCACGTGAAAATGTCACGTGATGTTCAGAAGATTTAGCACCTCTACCAACCTCTTCGGGGATACTCAGCGTGAACGTTTGAGTGTTTGTGTCTATAGAATTATTTTTTTACTATTCTTCGTGATTTATTTATGTATTATTTACGGCTGAGGCATTTCTCATTCCTTAGCTCTGGCTACCCCATCTAGGGATTTATAGCCGTGATTATATGTATGTATGTACTTATGTATGTATTTATCCAATATCTATACAAATTGGTGAAAGGACTGCTTCCTAACCCCATGGTTAAACTATCTATGCAAGAAGTGGGTAAACTGAACGACAGGTGATAAAATTACATGAAATGTACATACATACATATACTCACGGCTATAAACCCCTAAAAGGGGTAGCCAGAGCTGAGAAATTAGAAATTCCTCAGCCACTTTTGGAAAGTTAAGTGGGGAAAAGATGGTAAAATAAAGGTTGTTGGTGATGGGTCTCCAACCGCATCGCCCAAAAATCCCTTAAAAGGCCTTATACCGTTAGTCGCCTCTTACGACACCCGTGGGTAGAAAGGGGTAGCGACATTCTAAGCCGGCACTACGCGGCAAATAAAAAAATCCCTATGAAATATGTATTTTTGGTAATTTTGCAATACATACAGACATATTCTCTAGGCTGTAAATCCCTAGAAGGGGTAGCCAGCTTTAAAATAATTTATTTTTATTTTTATTTATTTTATTATGATATCAAACAGCACATTTAGAAAACTTAAAAAAACAATGTTTTATAAAGAACTACAAAATTTCTTAACCAATGACAGGATACCACTTAAGCATTAAAATATAAAACAGAATTAGTAACATTCTTACTGTATAACTTAAAATTTAAATAAAAAGAAATAAAGTTTGTTTAATGAAAAGACAAAAGGATAATAATACCCTTACTTAACACTTATACGACGATTAATAAACAAATATATAATATATTACATATATACATACAAATATAAATAAATTTATATGAGATATGAAAAGATTGATGGATGTAAACGAAGCTAGAGAGGTTTGTCAGGATCGTACGAAGTGGTGATTGATAGTCTCTGCCTACCCCAATGGGAATTAATGGCGTGAGTATATGTATGTATGTATGTTATATGAGATAGATACAAAAATAAAAATACCATGTAAAATATTTAAATAAGTTAAAAAAGTACAGTTACATATTATATACATCATAATATCATAATCATAATCATAAACGTTCACGCCGAATATCCCCGAAGGGGTTGGCAGAGGTACTAATACTTCTGAACATCACGTGACTTTGTCACCTGGTGTTCAGAGTACCCACGTTTTGCATGGACAGTGTACTCACGTGATAGGGGGCAGGCCTTTCGCCGTTTTGTACGAATACACTGTCACATGACTAAGTACAACTCAGCCATGTGGGTTTCCTCACGATGTTTTCCCTCACCGTTAACAACCATGATAAATTAACCACACATATGTCTTTAGAAAAGACAAATTGGTGTAGGCCCGACCCAGGATATAAATTAAGCCACTTCTGGAAGCAGTGGCACTAGTGGTCTCTAACCGCATCGCCCAAAAATCACTTAAAAAGCCCCAATACCCTTAGTCGCCTCTTGAGGGAAGAAATAGGGTAGTGCTATTCTAAGCTCTACATAACATTTTTGTTATAGATATAGGAAACATACATACATATTATCATGCTAATAATTTCCATTGGGGCAGGTAGTTACTAATTGTCACTTAGTACGATCCTGCCGAACCTTTCAACCTTCATTTACATTCATCCATCTTTTCATACATGCCCTTTTATTCTTCATACTTCAGATGCCCGTTTTCTTGACCACATTATCACATTTTATATATATATGCCCTCCGTCCGTTACTAACATTACCTTTCATATTTACTCTGTATATCCCTTTCAAATATTTAATTTTCTCTATACTCTACATACATACATATACTCACGGCTATAAATCCCTAGAAGGGGTAGCCAGGGCTAAGGAATTTGAAATTCCTCAGCCACGTTTGGAAAGTTGAGTGGGGAAAAGGTGGTAAAATAAAGGTTGTTGGTGATGGGTCTCCAACCGCATCGCCCAAAAATCCCTTAAAAGCCCCAATACCGTTAGTCGCCTCTTACGTACACCCACCGGAAGAAATGGGGTAGTGCTATTCTAAGCCGACACTACACAGCAATATATACTAATACTCTACATGTGTATCCAAACCATCTAAACATGACATTTTCTATATTTTTTACAATATATAGACAATAACATAGTTTTAGTAATTGATATGGGACTGAGCATAAGTACCTATTTATTTTGCTTACCTTCTTTGGGATTAATTTATAATAGTATTAGTAAAATAGTTCTTTAATTCCTTAGCTCTGGCTACCCCTTCTAGCCGTGATGTATATGTATGTGTGTATGTATGTATTAGTAAATTATTATCTTTTGTGATCAAATCTATTGTGCTATTTCCAAAAACCTTTCGACATAAATATTAAATATAGAGAATACTTTAATACAATAAATCGTATTAAACCTTAAATATTAGGTCCCTACTCCACAGTGGCTGAGGAATTTATAATTCCTTAGCTCTGGTTACCCCTTCAAAGGAAATATAGCCGTGAGTATATTGATGTATGTATGTACTCCATAGAGAAAGGGTCTATAGAATCCAAAACGATTATACAGTCTGCCTATTATTCAAAAAAATATGAGATACTCATAAGTTACACATTTAATTTAACCACATACATTTTTGTCATTTCAACAACAAAAGTCCGCTCTATAAACCATAATTATAGTCTCTGCATACCCCAAATTAGGCATGAATATATAGTTTAGTAAAAAAAATTTAGGTTAGAGCGCGGACGAAACGCCATTCTCGCGCGGAGATCTCACCGAGTGCCATCTTACCTACTCTTGCGCAGGTTTTGGTTCAATTTTGAAAAAAAATATATAATCTGCGTTATATAATCACGGTAAATATATATAATATTCACTTAAATAAAAAAAAAATAAGTAAGTGTAATTTTTTGTGTTTTAAATACGATTTTTGTTAAAGTGTTTTTTTTTGGGTTGGGGTAGGTTAGGGATCATGTTTTTTTCTCGTTTATCATTTGAGTTGTTGATTTATATACTTTTATATTTAATTCGTTTTTTAAATAATCATTATTATTTTACTCCAAATATAAAGTAAAAGTACTTAAAAAGCACGTGAACACGAGTAAAAGATTAAATATGATATACAGATATTATAAAAGAATCTTATATCATATCGAATTAGATAAAAAACTAATATCACTCTATATTATTGGCGAATAATTTAGTTTTGGAGGCGAAGAGAGCGCGCGCGTTTGTACTGTACGAAATTGTAGGCCCAAACTTACGGCAAAATTTAGCGGGCGTGCGAAATTTTTGCAAACTTCCATCTCAAATAATCTAATAAGATTCTTATAGGCCTATTTATTATTTGTACTTAAAATGTTCGTCAGAATCTGAAGAATCGGATTAATATAACATATTTGAAGAAAGTGATCTGTTTTTGTCGTTTTTTATAAGTTACTGTGAAGTGAACATCGTTTACCACCGCCAGTTGACATTGGAGACTTTAAAATAGTGTTTAAAAGGATTTTACAAAGCAATTTATGGAGCTATGGTAAGTTTATTTTATTTTCTTTATTTTGCATCCAATTACTTTTTAAATAACATAAAAATCCAATACTTTAAGATTATGACAATTAAAATATGTTAATGTAATTTTTTTTCGTGTCGAAAATAGGTTTTTTTATGAGTCTATATAAAATATTAGATTTGAAATATAAAATAGATAGAATTATCTACAATATGAGGTATGTTTTGTATTTGTAGATATATTTTTTGTGTCCAAACTAACTATCCAAAAAGACTCTACCTACACTGTTTGCCAGATAATTATTATTTTAGATGTCTGTATAGGTACACATTTAGATGCTCACAAAACCTAATAAAGTGGAAATTTTCATAAATTTACATATTATAACATACGATTTATATAAATGATTCTACTTTTAAACCTTTTTTCACTAAGGGGGCTGGTAGGAATAGACAAAAGTCACTAAAACAAACTCAATTTCATCATTGTTTTTACAAACAGACATAAGAATTTCTTCGTTTTAATTAATTCAAATACAGTTTTATTAAGAAAAAATATAAAATATACATGTTATATAAGTCTCACAATATAATTTTACGACTTATTCAGTTAAAGGAGTGAATGTAAAGTCCAAATTAGACGATTCCTCCTTAACTGTAACCACAATGGTTTTGTGACACATTTTATCATTTTTATCACATTTTTTTAAATAATGATAAATGTGTTTTATATATTTTTACAAATGATTTTATTTTCCAATATCGAGTTATTTTTTTTAAAAATAAAATATGAATTTAACCACCATTATATAGCTTATTAGAGTGTATGATGATTTATTTAAACATATTTATTTAGCGAAAATTATATACAAAAACAAAAAGACATATTTTTATTCATTTAAATAATAATTTATTCAGAATCATTGCTCAAAGGTTTCTAAGAGGCTGGCTGGATGTGGTGTGTTTTCGAGATAGGCTAAAATAAATAACTAATATTAATTATTTAAATACTGAAAATAATACTTTATACATATTATGTTTTCGCCCAATTAAGATTTATTAAGAGAAAAATTCAGGTGTACAATACTCATTTTAAAAAATCAACAGGTCCTATACTTACTAATATAATTACAAACTCAGCTTTTATAATATAAAATTGTAATGAAAATATGTTGAAAAAAAACGTGTTTAGGCACAGAGATAAAACCACTTTTAGAAAAATTTCAGAGATATGATAAAATAATTAAAAATTACTGCCATATAACAACTTTTACTGTCATTTTCAGTTTGTGGTACCAATCGGTAAAACATCTATATACTCACGGCTATAATTCCGTTAAAGGGTTATCAGAGCTTCGAAAGAAGAAGAAATTAGACAGCTACTTTTAGAAAATGTGTGCGGGTAAATTTGTATTGGTAAATTTTGTCTCCAACCGCATCGCCCAAAAGTAATATTAAAATCGCCGATACCCTTAGTCGCTTCTCACGATCGACCATAGAAGAAATGGGGTAGTGCTATTCTAAGCCGACAATACACAGCAATCATAACAATCTAATATATTAAATTCACGAGTCACAGTTTTTGTCATAAAACTCCTCGGAAACGGCTGAACCAATTTCAATGAAATTTTGCATACACATTCGGTAGGTCTAAGAATCGGATTATATATTTTTTTATGCTCCTGAACTCATACTGCGGTCGCCTGTCTTTTTTAGTACATTCTATATTTGGTTTAAATTCGTTATCCGAGGTCGTCCTCTACTTACATTACTTTCCACATTGGCTCTATACATAATATAACCTCTTTTTTGTACACCCTTCGCTATTTCATGTAAAAGAAGTTGTAAAAAGCTTATAATTGTCAAAAACTCAGTAAAAATATGCTCACAACAATAAAGAAAAAATCAAAAATATTTACTTTTAATTTCATTTAATGATTGTGTATTTCAAAATAATTATTCAGGAAAAAATAGGAAGCAATACAAATAATTTGCGGGTAAATTTTATTATAGTAATTATTTATTTATTTTATGCTGTGTAGTGTCGGCTTAGAATAGCACTACCCTATATCTTCCGGTGGGTGTACGTACAAGGCGACTAGCGGTATTGGGGCTTTAAGGGATTGTTGGGCGATAAGGTTGGAGACCCATCACCAACTACCTTTATTTTACCATCTTTTCCTCACGCAACTTCCAAAAGTGGCTGAGGAATTTTGAACTTCCTAGCTCTGGCCCCCTAGGGATTTATAGCCGTAAGTAACCTTTTATAGGAGTTTTTTCAGTGATTTTTGTACAATGTGGTTTGGAGACCCAGCACCAACAATTATTTATTATTACCATCTTTTCCCTACTCTAGTTCCAAGACCGGCTCTGGCAACCCCTTTTAGAGATATATAGCCGTGAGTATATGTCCGTTTGTTGAATATTTTGCAGTATATAATACTCCAAAATAAGAATTAATTACACTCACGGCCATAATTCCTATAACGGGGATAGATATCTATACTTATAATAAATCTGTAGAGAGGTCAATTCTGTACATGAAATATATTTTCAAAATAACTATCAGGTGGTGATTAGGGATCGATACTGATGTCAAAAATGCAATCAGTAAAATTTTTGTCTGTCTGTCTGTCTGTCTGTCTGTCTGTCTGTCTGTCTGTCTGTCGGTTTGTATGTTCCTTATGGAAACAAAAACTACTCGACGGATTTTAACGAAACTTGGTACAATTATTCTTGATACTCTTGCGCAGGTTTTTGTATACTTTCCAGCAGAGAAGTAAAGGGGAATTTTGGGAAATTTGGGGAAAACGGGAGAAGTTACTCCATTTTTTAAGCTTCCGTCGCATGTGCAGCCTTAATGGTTAAACTTACATAGAAATCATGTTTGGCGGAAATATTCTTCATAAAATTATCTAAAAAAAAATACTCAACAGTATATGTCTATCTTTTACTGTTGACTCACAATAACACGTGTAATTCCTGATAGCTTAGCAGTTCGGAACATCCTGATTATATATGTTTACTCTTACGTTTGTAAACCTCTCACTTATCCCTAATTTAAAAAAGGTAACATTATTACCTATTCAATAAAAAAAGAATCATAGAAATCGATAGACAAACACCGAAATTATACATAAAATAAGCCATCGCGCCCGTGATCGAAACCAAATCTTTACTAATTTACATATAACATACTAGATGGCGCCAGTAGTTGCATCTTTCATAACGTAATGACTATTTTTTAGATTGTTATAAACACTTCATGGCGTTTTATTCCAAAATTTGCTATTAAACGGAAATACTGAACCTTTCATTAAAGCGCATTCAAAATCACCAAACTACACTGTTAAGGGAGTGCTATAAATTTAATAAATTAAAAACATTACGCTGAATTTCACAATGCTTGAGCAGTGACTGAAGAAAGAAACCTCAGATATTTAAAAAAACAACGCTACCCGTGCGAAGCTGGGACGATCCACTAGTTGCAAAATAAAGGAACTCTTAGTTGCCCCTTACGGGACCCACGAGAAACTTATCAATAAATTTTCTAATAAATACTCAAACTTAAACGTTCATTTCCCCGAAGGGGTTGGCAGAGGTAATAATACTACCCTACGTACGTTATTTTTCTTAGATACTATACTATTTGTACTCACGTGACAGGGGGCAGGCCTATCGCCGTTTTGTACGAATACACTGTCACATCACTAAGTACAACTTAGCCATGTGGGTTTCCTCACGACATTATTCCTCACCATTATCAACTACGAAAAATTAACCACACATATGATTAAAAAAGCACATTTATGTAGGCCGTGTAGTGTCGGCTTAGTAATAACACTAACCCATTTCTACCCGTGGATGATCGTAAGAGGTGACTAAGGGTATAGGGGCTTTTTGAGTGATTTCTGGGCGATGTGGTTGGAGATCCGTCACCAAAAACATTTACTATTACTTTCTTTTCCCCAATCAACTTCCAAAAGTGGCTGAGGAATTTCTCATTCCAAAGCTCTGGCTACCCCGTTCAGGGATTTATAGCCGTGAGTATATGTATGTATGTATTTATGTAGGAACTACTCAGGATTTGAACTCACGTCTTGTGATGCGTCGGTGTCTCACTGAGCTAACAAGGTTTATAATTTAAAAAAAATAACTTAAACCACAGATAATATAATACTATCTTAAACATAAACGTTCACGCCGTTTATCCCCGAAGGGGTTGGCAGAGGTACCAATACTTCTGAACTCACATGGAAGCGCCATCTAGTGTCCAGAGAAGGTACCCACGTTTTGCTTAGACAGTGTACTCACGTGATAGGGGCAGGCCTATCGTATGTATGTATGTATGTATAATTAAAAACTTAATTTGAAATATAACAAAAACTTCATAGACACATTCCTCTGCCACCCCTGATATATGGTGTAAACTCCATGCCTATACATGTATGGTCTTTAAATTAAAAGTTTTAGTCGTCCTGCATAACCCTTTTAGTATTTTTTTATATTTTTTTATGTCCAAAGGCGCCACCCCACTTGTGTTAGGGTGACTTTATTGTGTAACCACCCCCTCGTGCTGGAGGTGCGTTGATTTTAATTTAAAGGTTTCATTTTATGAAGAGATTGATGAATGTAGACGAAGCTATAGAGGCTTGCCAGGATCGCTTAAAGTGACGATCGATAGTCTCTGCCTACCCTAATGGGAACTAATGGTCGTGAATGGATTATAAAATTAAGTTTGTGGAGGATGCGTCTCCAATCACATCACCCAAAAAATAACTTGAAAAGTAGCTTCTTACGGTCACCCACATGGGGTAGTGCTATTCTAAGCCAATAAAAATAAAAAAAATACACAATGAAAATTTATTACAAATTAAGATTTCATACAAATAATAATAATATTATCCATCGCATTGTGGGAGATCACAAAAAAATAATAAGTTGAGAGTACTATGCATGGATTTATATCACCCGGTTATGTCACAGGAACGGATAAAAACCGACAACATATTGCACCAAATTTCTAAGTTTTTTTACCACTTTATTTTTTTATAGTGACGAAAATTTTACAACTACTTACCCAACCTTTATAAAGATTAGTTGGTCGGCGGGGAATACCTAGTAGTCAAATTTAATCATTCCCCACCGACCAACTATTTAGTTGGTCAGTGGGGGATAGTTTAGTTGGTCAGTTTTGAGTTGTACGGATTTAGTTGGTCGGTGGGGAATACCTCTTAGAAATCTTGAAACTTAACTTAAAAGACACATGATTTATTTCAGTTGCCACAAATAAATAAAACATTTCTTATTTTATTATACAGTACATACATATATACAGTGTATTCGTACAAAACGGCAATAGGCCTGCCCCCTATCACGTGAGTACACTGTCCATGCAAAACGTGGGTACCTTCTCTGGACACTAGATGGCGCTTGCCATGTGAGTTCAGGAGTATTGGTACCTCTGTCAACCCCTTCGGGGATAAACGGCGTGAACGTTTATGTTATGTTATGTTATTTTATTATGCCGTGTAGTATGCTTCATATTTCGGACACCTGCCTTTGTGTCCTTTAACATAACCTTCCATTGGCTTAATATTTAGATAATTATTCAATAATGATTTCTTGCCATATAACATAGAATGAATCCATGCCGTGTAGTGCCGGCTTAGAATATCGCTACCCCTTTCTACCCACGGGTGTCATAAGAGGCGACTAAGGGTATTGGGGCTTTTTATTGGATATTTGGGCGATGCGGTTGGAGACCCATCACCAAAAACCTTTAGTTTACCATCTTTTCCCCACACAACTTCCAAAATGTCACTTGATGTTCAGAAGTATTAGTACCTCTGCCAACCCCTTCGGGGATATTCGGCGTGAACGTTTATGCTTATTATGCTTATGCTAACTTCCAAAAGTGGCTGAGAAATTTCTGATTCCTTGGTTCTGGCTACCCCTTCTAGGGATTTATAGCCGTGAGTATATGTATGTATGTATAACAAATATATAATAAAAAGAAAAACAAACCTTAAGTGAATGCAATAAATAACTAAAATTTAACCATCTATCTTTTAGATTTACCCTAAGCCGTATCTAAAGAAACATCCCTTAGAAAATGATCTAATAGATTCACCCTTCACTTTACTGTATAAAAAAATACCCTACTGATATTTATCTATTAGATCTATCCTAAAATATATAATAAGGAACACCCCTTTAAACATTATCTACTGGTTTCTCCCCAAGCCATATCGAGAGAAATATCATAGATTAAACTATTTATTGCTTTCACCCTATGCTATATAGCCAGAAATTATTATTGAATAATTATTTAATAGATTTACCCCAAGCCATTTTTAGAGAAACTAATCTTTAAATTATTGAATAGATCCACCCTTTTATAATAATTATTATTATCTATTAGAAAAGAAATATGGTAAGAGACACCCATACAACATACATATACTTACGCCATTATTTCCCATTGGGGTAGGCAGAGTCTATCGATCGCCACTTTGTACGGTCCTGGCAAACCTCTCTTGACTCGTTTACATACATCAATCCTTTCATACTTACTTACACTCACGCCCATTATTCCCATTAGGGTAGGCAAAGACTATCGATTTATTATTCGGACCCCCGCCTTTATAAGTTTTTTTTTCTATCTGGTCACGAAACGTTTTACGAGGCCGTCCTCTACTAACAATCCCATCCACATTGGCTCTATACATCTCTTTCGATACTTTATTTTCATCCATCCTCTCTATGTGCCCAAACCACCTCAACATTCCTTTTTCTATCTTGCATACTACGTCATCTTTCAAACCTACTCGTTCACGGATCACAGTATTTCTCACTCTATCACACAACCTTACATAACATTTACGTCTGAGGGATCTCATTTCCACTACATTAACTCTACTTCTATGCCATGTTCGGAAATCTCGAAAGTAGAAAAGTCTTTTTATACAAGCTTATTTTCTTCTTCATACCTAGGACGCCTGCCTTTTTTTAAAAAAAAACCCTTTCTAACATTATCTACTAAATTCACCCAAAACAGATATCATAGAATAAAGTACTTAATGGATTCACCCTATGTTATATTGCAAGAATAAGATAGAGAAAATTACCAAAATAGATATCATAGAATAAAGTACTTAATGGATTCACCCTATGTTATATTGCAAGAATTAGATAGAGAAAATTACCAAAATAGATATAGAATAAAGTACCTTATGGATTCACCCTATGTTATATTGCAAGAATTAGATAGAGAAAATTACCAAAATAGATATCATAGAATAAAGTACTTAATGGATTCACCCTATGTTATATTGCAAGAATTAGATAGAGAAAATTACCAAAATAGATATAGAATAAAGTACCTTATGGATTCACCCTATGTTATATTGCAAGAATTAGATAGAGAAAATTACCAAAATAGATATCATAGAATAAAGTACTAAATGGATTCACCCTATGTTATATTGCAAGAAAATTATCTAATAGGTTCACCCCTCGTCATAACTTAAGAACCACCCTAATTAAAACGGTCTATTACTCACACTAAAATATGTCTCAAGGATCATTCTATTTACATTATTCACTAGTTTCACCCCAAGCCACAACTAATATCATAGATAAAACTATTCATTCGATTCACCCTATGCTATATAGCAAGAAATTATTGTTAAATGATTATCTAATAGATTCGCCCCTCGTGATGTCTTAAGGAACTCCTTAATTTCAACTGTTTTTTAGATAAGGTAATTGTGTTATAAGGTTTACCCTATTTGACATTATCGACTAGATTCATCCAAATCAAAAGATACTTCATAGATAAATATTTTTATTGGATTCATTCTCATACTCATATACTCACGGCTATAATTCCCTAGAAGGAGTAGCCAGAGCCAAGGAAATATAAATTCCTCAGTCACTTTTGGAAGTTGAGTGGGGAAAAGGCGGTAAAATAAAGGTTTTTAGTGATGGGTCACCAACCGCATCGCCCAAAAATCCAATAAAAAGCCCCAATACCGTTAGTCGCCTAAATTGAGTATTATATATATAATATTATTAGAGTATCCAACAACCTTTATTTCACCATCTTCTCCCCACGCAACTTCCAAAAGTGGCTGAGGGATTTCTAATTCCTTAGCTCTGGCTACCCCTTCTAGGAATTTATAGCCGTGAGTATATGTATGTATGCAATATAAGTAAGAAATCTTTATGGTATTAAGTATATGCCTATAGCTTCATACCCCAATATTTTATCTATTTATCTATTAGCACCTAGCCAAGAGACAAAATATATCTATTCATAATTGTACAAGTTTTTTTTGAATGCTCTTTAATATGCACCCATGTCTTTAACCTGTTCTTTTAACGCTGTTATATCTTTTATTAATATGTGAGAATCACGTCACCTTGAAAGTCGGCAAGGGGTGAATTGTAAAGTCTATCAAGGTCATGTTTTATGCAATATTTTTTGGTCTGATGCTTAGGTTTGAGATTGCATTTTTTTTATTTGATCTTTTGTCAAAAGAATGGTTAAGTTACTTATCCGGTCTATTTGTGATTGTATGAATTAACAGCGACGTGATAGCTCAATGGGTAGAACACCGGTTAACGTGCAAGCGAATAGTGTTCAAATCCCGGGTCGGGCCTAAACCAATTTGTCTTTATTAAAGACATATGTGTGGTTAATTTATCTTGGATGTTAACGATGAGGAAAAACATCGCGAGGAAACCCACATGGCTGAGTTGTACTTAGTCATGTGACAGTGTATTCGTACAAAACGGCTATAGGCCTGCCCCCTATCACGTGAGTACACTGTCCAAGAAAAATATGGGTACTCTGAACAATAAATGACAATGTCACGTGATGTTCACAAGTATTCGCACCTCTGCCAACCCCCTCGAGGACATGCGGCGTGAATGTTTGAGTCTTGAGATCATTTTTAGGGTTCCATACATCTGAATACAAAAACGGAACCCTTATAGGATCACTCGTGTGTCTGTCCGTCCGTCGCTTACAGTCAATTATCTTTGAATCTATTAGACCGATTAAGTTGAAATTTGATACACATATCAATTCCTGTGACCCAAACACAGAGCTGTGAGCAGATGAAATCTGTATATGGGGGGTCATTTTTGGAGGGAAGGGGAAAATTAAAAAAAATTATCTGGAAACTGCATCGTGTGGCATATCAAATTAAAAGGTCTTGTTGAGAATGAGTGTAGTGTTGGCTTAGAATAGAACTAGCCCATATATTTCTGTAGATGTCGTGAGAATCGGCTTAGGTCATGGATCTTTAAAGTTATTTTTGGGCGATAGAGACACATTATAAACGTTTTTTTTACTATCTTAAATACATATACTCACGGATATAAACCCCTAGAAGGGGTAGCCAGAGCTCAGGAATTAGAAATTCCTCAGCCACTTTTGGAAAATTGAATGGGGAAAAGATGGTACAGTAAAGGTTGTTGGTGATGGGTCTCCAACCGCATCGCCCAAAAATCCCTTAAAAGCCCCAATACCGTTAGTCGCCTCTTACGTACACCCACCGGAAAAAATGGGGTTGTGCTATTCTAAGCCGACACTACACAGCATTATTTATAGCAGTTAGAGTGTTACTTTAAACTAGTTGCATGCATGTTAATAAATAGTATACGTAACATGCTCTATTTAATTGTGATCTAAATATATCTTCTGAGGTCGTCCTCTACTGACGTAAGCATCCACAACGGCGCTATAAAAGTCTTTCTTCATTTTCTTTCTTCCATCTTCATTATGTGCCCATATCATCTCATCATTCCATTGTCTATCTAAAACTCAACTTTGTCGCCTTTAATATATAATTATTAAAAAAAACAAAACCACTTTTATTTTGCCATCTTTTCCCCACTTATCTTCCAAAAGTGGCTGAGGAATTTCCCAGTCCTTCGCTCTGGCTGCCCCTTCTAGGGATTTATAGTCGTGAGTATATGTATGTATGTAAAAAAAACATTCTCAAGAGTACATAAAAAATCGTCTTAACCTAGTAGTTTATTAAAGTATAAAAATATAAAATTTTCGTGTTCCTGAGCTAGGCAATATAACTGAATTTGAGGCATTAATAAACAGAAAAGGCTATCAAGTTAACTATCACTTTTTTATTACAGTATTGGCCTTTATACGCTAGGGTTCGGCAGAGGCAATAATACTTCTGACATCAAGTACCATTTTAGTTACCTAGTGTTCAGGGTATTCACCTTATGCTAGGACATTGCATTCATGTTCTGTCATGGTGGCAGAATTATAGTCGGATTATACGAATACACTGCCACATGACTAAGTACAACTCAGCCAAGTGGGTTTCCTCACGATGTTTTCCCCCCTATAGAGAAACTAAATGAACTATGTGGTTGGGTATAACTTGCAAGAAATATAATTGTAAGCCTGACTCTGGGTATGATGTCGCTTCTCTTGCATGAGCAGTGGTGGTTCACACAAAATACAAATACAAAATACAAACGGTTCACACGGTGGAAATAATTCATCTTTCATTCATTCATTCATTTCATCACATATCATCTTTCACTCAACACTTTTCACGAATCACACTATTACCCACTCGATTACATAATATAATATTGATTAAATTAATCCCTATCACGTGAGTACACTGTCCATGCAAAACGTGGGTACTCTGAACACCAGGCGACAATGTAACGTGATGTTTAGAAGTATTAGTAGCTCTGCCAACCTTTTCGGGGATATACGGTGTGAAAGTTGGAGTTGAGTTGAGTTATAAAAATTACATAACATAACCGTTCACGCCGAATATCCCCGAAGGGGTTGGCAGAGGTACTAATACTTCTGAACATCACGTGACTTTGTCACCTGGTGTTCAGAGTACCCACGTTTTGCATGGACAGTGTACTCACGTGATAGGGGGCAGGCCTATCGCTGTTTTGTACGAATACACTGTCACATGACTAAGTACAACTCAGCCATGTGGGTTTCCTCACGATGTTTTCCCTCACCTTTAACAACCATGATAAATTAACCACACAAATGTCTTTAGAAAAGACAAATTGGTGTAGGCCCGACCTAGGATTTGAACACTAGTCGTTTGCACGATAACCGAGTGTTCTACCCACTGGGCTATCACGGTTGCTTATAAAAAATAATAATATTATACGCTTATATAGCTATCACGGTTGCTTATAAAAATTAATAAATTATAGATGCTTTAAGATACACAAACAAAAAATATACATACATACATATACTCACGGCTATAAACCCCTAGAAGGGGTAGCCAGAGCTAAGGAATTAAAAATTCCTCAGCCACTTTTGGAAGTTGAGTGGGGAAAAGATGGTAAAATATAGTTTGTTGGTGATGGGTCTCCAACCGCATCGCCCAAAAATCCCTTAAAAAGCCCCAATACCGTTAGATGCCTACGTACACCCACCGGAAGACAAGGGGTAGTGCTATTCTAAGCCGGCACTACACAGCAATTCACTTCGTACAAAAAATATAACTATGTTTAATATTTATAATTTTAATTAACCTAAATTGTAATAGTCCTTAACTATAACATAAACCTCCCTCCAAAATAGAGCTGTCATAAATAAATCTAACTTCAAAATAACGCAACGTGATTGGCCGAAATGTTTTTTTCTTTTTTCACTATGAGCCACGGGTATTGTATCTATACATGCAACAAGATAAAGGTTGTCGAAAATATATGTGTATTCGGACCCAAGGCGGTCAGGTAGGACAGAGGTCCGTAGTTAATTCGTAGTTTAAAAATAGAATCCGGTTTATGACTAGGATAGCGAAACAGGTTATAGGGCCATGTATACCAAGGAGGCGGGGTTTTCAAACGGCCTTTTTAACAGGTAGATATTTGGTTTTGGTTAATGTGTTCATTTTTTGTGTTAGTTTCTTATGTATACATAGAACCTTCTTGACACACTTATAGCTGCACTCCTATTGGTCTTAAGGGTCAGAGAGTACTTACACTTCTGAAAGATCTGACTTAGGATTCCCAAAATACCTTAGAAATTATAATCCTACATTAGATTACAGATTCTAGCTTGAATCCATTTTTCTTAATAGCTTAGTTTTAGAGCTTAATTATAAGAAATAATGAGACAATATTTTAATTTTAAAAAAAATATTTGACAAAAGGTAGACCATTACACTTGTTACATTAATACATTACGATTACAAGGTGTACATACATACATACATACATATTCTCACGCCGTTAGTTCCCATTGGGGTAGGCAGAGACTATCGATCGCCACTTTGTACGATCCTGGCAAACCTCTCTGGCTTCGTTTACATCCATCAATCTTTTCATACATGCTCTTTTATTCTTCATACTGCGGACACCTGCCTTTTTGAGCACATTTTCTATTTGATCCAAATGTGTCCTCCGAGGTCGTCCTCTACTAACATTACCTTCCACATTGGCTCTATATATCTCTTTTACCAATTTACTGTCATCCATCCTCTCTATGTGCCCAAACCATCTCAACATTCCTTTTTCTATCTTTCTTACAATATCATCTTTTACACCACACCTTTCACGAATCACATCATTCCATCATTCCACATTATCATCTATAAATATTTTTATACTTCGGACACCTGCCTTTTTGAGCACACTCATAATTTGGTCTAAATAATTCCTTCGTGATCGTCCTCCACTAACATTACCTTTAGCTCTACAGATCTCTTTCACCAATTTACTGTCACTCATCTCTGTGTACCAAAACATTCTCAACATTCCTTTTTCTCTCTTTCTTACAAAATCCTTTACACCGCACCTTTCACGAATCACACTATTTCTCACTCGACCACATAACCTAACCTTACAAACTTCTCTGTAGCTCCAAGTGTATTAATATAATCATCACCATAACCAGGTCGAGTGATCAGTGAAGTATTAGTACCTCTGCTCTCCCTTTACCCCCTATACCAAGAAAGCAATATATATTTCTCAAAACCATTGTTAAGATAAACTTATTATCGTTAATCTATAACCGCGGTGTAGTGTCGGCTCCACCGTGTAGTGTCGGCTTAGAATAACACTACCCCATTTCTACCCGTGGGTGATCGTAAAAGGCGACTAAGGGTATAGGGGCTTTTTAAGTGATTTTTGGGCGATGCGGTTGGAGACCCGTCACCAAAAACATTTATTATTACCATCTTTTCCCCAATCAACTTCCAAAAGTGGATGAGGAATTTTTCATTCCAAAGCTCTGGCTACCCCGTTAAGGGATTTATAGCCGTGAGTATATGTATGTATGCTCATCTATCAAAGTTTTATGCAAATTTAGGTCAACGTATATTTTTAGCAATATTTTATCATAAGATAAAGCTATTTATCTCGTTATGTTGCGACTAAACTAGGTGAGTTAAGCAGATATGATAATATATATATCATATATATATACTCACGCTCTTAGTTTCAATTGCAGACATACATACATTTACTGACGGCTATAAATTCCTACAAGGGGTAGCCAGAGCTAGCTATTAGAAATTCCTTAGCCACTTTTGGAAGTTGAGTGGGGAAAAGATGGTAGAATAAAGGTTGTTGGTGATGGGTCTCCAACCGCATCCATTAAAAATCTCCAAATCCTTAGTCGTAGGTAGAAAGAGGTAGTGACATTCTAAGCCGGCACAAAACGGCAATAAATACAGAAAAGCTTGTAATATTAAATAAAGGTCTTCAACGACATCGCCCAACAATTGCTTAAGAAGCGCCACAAACCTAAATACATACATTTTATTTTAATTTTTTTTATTAATATTACATAAGTACATACATATACTCACGGCCATAAATCCCTAAAAGGGGTAGCCAGAGCTGAGAAATTTGAAATTCCACAGCCACTTTTGGAAGTTGAGTGGGTAAAAGATGGTAAAATAAAGGTTGTTGGTGATGGGTCTCCAACCGCATCGTCCAAAAATCCCTCAAAAGCCCCAATACCGTTAGTCGTCTCTTACGTACACCCACCGGAAGAAATATGCGGGCAGAGGTGTATTAGTGTTATTATAAGCCAATACTACCAGCGTTAAACCTTAGCTATTAACACTTATCCAAGTAGAAGTCATACGTCTTGGTTCAAGAAGGTCCATTGCTGTATCTCTTACAACTCTGAAGTAAACACGATCATTGCAAAACTATAAATAAAATTTAATTGGTTTCTTGGTCCAAGTAATTTCTTAATAAAACGTCTGCATTACTTTGAGATCATATAATCACTTTCATATAGTCTCGCCATCAATTCCCATTGGGGCATAGGAGCTTAGCTAAATAGAGAAGGAACGAAGAATGTCAATATCCGTGAGTGGTTCAGTGTATTTCCACTGACTTAAGCAAAACAAATGTTTGACCAACGAAAGTTGGAACATTGAATCAACCAATAGGCATAACGTATTTTGTTAATTAAGTTTTTTTTCCTGGTATATCCTATTAATATTATAAAGGCGAAAGTTTGTAAGTATGGATGTATGGATGTATGGATGTTTGTTACTCTTTCACGTAAAAATTACTGAATAGATTTGAATGAAACTTTACCACAATATAGCTTATACATCAGAATAACACATAGGCTATAGCTTATACATCAGAATAACACATAGGCTACAATTTTTGAGGTTTTATTAAATTAATTTAAAAAACGCCTTAAGCTTTGTCATAAGCAAATTTGACAGTACGAAGTCTGTCGGGTCGGGTAGTAAATACATATACTCACGGCCAAAAATCCCAAAAAGGGGAAGCCAGAGCTTAAGAACTAGAAACTCCTTGGCCACATTTGGTAGTTGATACGGAACAAGACAGTAGAAATAAAGTATCGTTGGTGATGGGTCTTCAACCACATCGCCCATAAAGGACTTAAAAAAGCCCTATACCCTTAGTCGCCGCTTACAACACCCATAGGTGGAAAGGTAGTGATATTCTAAGCCTGCAGTACACGTATAGGGCACTAACTTTTTTCTTGTGTTCAATCCCTAGACATACATACATATACTCACGGTTATGGATTCCTTGGAGGGGTAGGTAGAGCTAGGGAATCAGAAATTCCTCAGCCACTTTTGGAAGTGACGTGAGGAATAGATGGTGGAATAAAGGTTGTTGGTGATGGGTCTCCAACCGCATCGCCCAAAAATCCCTTAAAAGCCCCAATACCGTTAGTTGCCTCTTACGTACACCCATCCGAAAGAAATGGGGTAGTGTTATTCTAAGCCGACACTACACGGCAATCCCTAGATGCATTAACAAAATACCAAACGGGAAGATATGACAAAGAGAAGAAGAAAAAAAAATATATGGACATATTAAACACAGATCAAATTCGCCCCAAACTAAGGAAGGGATAAGGGATGCTAACTAAACGATTTATTTAACATAAATAAATTGATAAATATAAATAACACCCAAGACTAAGAAACAATAATTCATGCTCATCACATAAATGTTGGTCTCAGCGGGGATCGAACCCGCGACCTCCGAACCGAGAAGCTAGTCACCTATCCACTCACGTCGTACATACATACATACATATGCTCACGGCTATATATCCCTCGAAGGGGTAGCCAGAGCTAAGGAATTTGAAATTCCTCAACCACTTTTGGAAGTTGCGTGGGGAAAAGATGGTGAAATAAAGGTTGTTGGTGATAGGTCTCCAACCGCATCGCCCAAATATCCATGAAAAGCCCCAATACCGTTAGTCGCCTTTTACGTACACCCAACGGAAGAAATGGGGTAGTGCTATTCAAAGCCGGCACTACTCACGTCGTCTTAACAAAAAATATAAAGATACATTAGGAAACTCATTAGTATTACTTTCCACATAAGTTAATGACATTTTAAGAATCTATACCAATACTCTCACGGCTTTATGTACTAAAAGGGGTATCCAGCGTTCCAGAATCGTTCCTCAACCACTTTT
This sequence comes from Bedellia somnulentella, assembly GCA_963576735.1. Taxonomy (NCBI): domain Eukaryota; kingdom Metazoa; phylum Arthropoda; class Insecta; order Lepidoptera; family Bedelliidae; genus Bedellia; species Bedellia somnulentella. Next base: position 344,188 of record OY755199.1, read on the forward strand.
GACACTTGTGTGGATACGGTTGTGAAATAACGAATGATGAGTTTTCAACAGCACTTTCTTTGAAATCTGTCAAAGCTATTCGAAACAGACAACATTATACAAAATCACAACCAAAAATAAACCAATTAATGCATTTTATCATTAACCACTAAAGTTTGACAAAATAAAAATTATATTTAACTGATCCAACCTCCTCCTTTATAAATTAGCGTCGTGAATATGCGTATAAAGCTACATTCAGGTAGAGTTGAGCTGAAATCCCGGGTCGATGACCCCTGACAGACGAGCGATGCACTAAGACAGCTGTCTTAGTGCGGGACGGGCGGGAAGCGATTCTGCAAGCGATCTATTATAAAACGTTATTATATTGGTTTCCCGAGACAGGATGAGCCTAGTTTGGGAACCACTGTAATTCTACAAACTATTTGTTGTCTATTTGAAAGCTTGGTGGTGGTTATATATGGAGAGAAGGAAAAAAAAATGGAAAATCTAATAAGCATAGTTAAAAGTGGAAAATGTATCTGCAAACGCACTAAATTTAAAAAGGTACTTGTTATTCTATGTTATTTGCGCTGGCAAAATGGCACTATCTCAGAAATAAAATATATTATTATTATTAGCTGAGATTTCATCTTACACAACAGATATAACATAACTCATCGACAACACAGAGTTTGTCTACAACCTACTGGAGTTTTAAATAATTTCTTTCGAAGTTGTTTTATTAAAAAGAATAAATAAATAAATAGTGTTTATTTACAAGAAACAAGAGTAAATGTGGTGGAAGAATTGTTTATTATGATACTAAAATGAAACACTTCAATACAACACAACACTTCTTTTTATACTCTTATTATTATAATCCTTAATAGAAGATGATAATAGAGAAAAAATAACAATAAGAATAGTTTCCACCTGAATAAAATGCAACAAATGATCAAAACAAAAATAACCATAGCTTTGTTACGAAAACCATCACATACCAAAGTATTTTTCACTAAAAAAAAGAACCTGTACTTTTACTGTATTTTTTACAATTTGTAACATCTCATCAACTTGTGACATGCAAATAAAATGAATTGAATTGTATTGAAAATATTAAATTTAAACGTAGTCCTAAGTATGAAGAATAAAACAGCACGTTTGAAAAGATTGATGGATGTAAACGAAACTAGAGAGGTCTTCCAGGATCTTACAAAGCGGCGATCGATATCTGCCTACAACAATTGAACTAACGGCATAAGTAAATGTATGTTAAATTTAAAGTTACCTTTAACAATGCCTGTCATACATAATACACCATACATACATACATACATATACTCACGGCTATATTTCCCTAGAAGGGGTAGCCAGAGCCAAGGAATTATAAATTCCTCAGCCATTTTTGGAAGTTGAGTGGGGAAAAGGCGGTAAAATAAAGGTTTTTGGTGATAATCTCCAACTGCATCGCCCGAAAATCCAATAAAAAGCCCCAATACTCTAATAATACAAATACAAATCGCTGGTAAATCCGCTGTTCTCTCCCCACAATGCGAGCGACCGCTCGAGACGAAGCCAACGACCCCGGGTACACAGCTCAAGACCCACACACTCGCAGCTACACCGATATTTTACCCAAAACTGTCTGGTTTAAGTTTCGGTACTGAAATAGGAGGAGGGGGTGGCAGAGACGCTAACTTGTTTTATTAAGTGTTGTTTAGAGTATTTATTTATGTATAAATATTTTTGCTTCTTACATTTTATATTTTTAATATAACTATAAGCTATGAAAAAGAATGTAATTTTATCGAGTGATTTTTTGATAAGTATAGTTTGCTTACACATATTTTTATTTCTTTCCGTGAATTTGGGAAATGTTGTATTGTTTTTGTTTTAATACTTTTTTTTTCCTTTTACTGGGGAGTTAAGATGAACAAGCTTTTATATAGCATATAGCTTAAACTTATATATAGCATAGGGAATACATTTGGTGTAGGCAGAGACTATCGATCACTATTTTGAATTTAGAAACCTCTCTAGCTCCATTTCCATTCATCAATATTTTAAAACATGCTCTTTTATTCTTCATACTTCGAATGCCTCATATTCTTTTACAAACAAATATATATTTATATACAGGCTATTTCCAGCTTACAACCAAATTACAGACATTAAAACAAATTACTGATGGGGTCGAGCTTACAATTTTTGTACGAAATCATATTAAATATTATTGTATTATGCAAATCTTTAAAAAAGTAATTTTATTATTAAATAAATATTATAGAATAAAACGGCCAATAACGTGTCAGACCACGATAAAATAAGATACAAATTATAAAAATTAATTGACATGGATGTAGAAATTTATTTTCTATTATTTTCCCATTTTGCTATTTATTGAATAGTTTTGTACACTCTTATTACATTATTAGCTAAAGCTGTACAACGTTTTTTTTGGAAGTTAATCTACAGATAACTAGTTTACCGATCTCACCTTCCAATGGTTGTCTGGAAGAGATCGCTTTTAGCGATAAGACCGCCGATTGTACCTCACTGTAAACTGTATGATAATTTCTTTTGTAAATTTGTGTTTGATGTACAATAAAGAGTTATTCTATTCTATTATATTACTAAAACAGCCCCCTATCTATTAGGCCCAACAATTATTTTAGATTTTTTTAAATCTTTAAGATCTATTAATATATATATATATATATCATACCAAACTTTGTAGTGTCGGCTTAGAATAGCACTACCCCATTATTGTATTGTTTATAATATTATCCTTACTTAACTTCCAAAAGTGACTGAGTATTTTCGTATTCTGCAGCGCTGGCTACTCCTTTTAGGAATTTATAGCAGTGAGTATATGTATGTATGTATCAAACCAAATCATAATTCTTTACACCAAAGAGCCTGGGAGCCAGACAGACATACTGTCAGACAGACAGACATGAATGATGTGTTAAGTGTAGTGTTATGATTTGTATTATAAACATTACGTAGAACTCACTACACATTATACAAGATGATGAACTAAGTACATACATCCATACTCACAGCCATAAATCGCTAAAAGGGGTAGCCAGAGCTTCAGAACTAGAAACTCTTCAGCCACATTTGGAAGTTGATAGGGTCAAGATAGTAGAAATAAAGTATCGTTGGTGATGGGTCTCCAACCGCATCGCCCAAAACCACTTTAAAAAGCCCCATATCCTTAATCGCCTCTAACGACACCCGTGGGTAGAAAGTAGTAGTAACACTACCTCATTTCTACTCGTGGGTGTACGTAAGAGGCGACTAAGGGTATAGGGGCTTTTAAAGTGATTTTTGGGCGATGCGGTTGGAGACCCATCACCAACAACCTTTATTTCACCATCTTTTCCCCACGCAACTTCCAAAAGTGGCTGAGGAATTTCTAATTCCCTAGCTCTGGCTACCCCTTCAAGGGATTTATAGCCGTGAGTATATATATATATATATATATATAATATAAATATATATATATATATATATATATATATATATATATAACATTCTAAGCCGGCACTCCACGGCACGTTAAGAGTACTGTGCCAAATTATTTGAAGTGTAACGGCGTATAAGTCACGGTGAAAACTATTTCATACCTTATTGTGAGAGCTTCTGTATTTTTTTGGATATTGTAGGGCAATGTGGCTATTGAACCACCACACATTTTACCAACCATACTTTATTTTAACCATAGATTTGGGGCTTTTAAGGGATTTTTGGGCGATACGGTTGGAGACCCATCATCAACAACCTTTACTTTACAATCTTTTCCCCACTCAACTTTCCAAAAGTGGCTGAGGAATTTATAATTCCTTAGCTCTGGCTACCCCTTCTAGGAATTTGTAGCCGTGAGTAAATGTATGTATGTACTTTATTTTACAATCTATAGCCTGATTAAGTAATGGATGATTTTATTAGTAAACTATCTATTTCGCTGTGTAGTATCGGCTTAGACTAGCACTACCCCATTTCTTTTGGTGAGTGAACGTAAGAGGCGGCTAACGGTATTGGGGCTTAAAGGATCTTTGGGCGATGCGGTTGGAGACCCATCACCAACGATACTTCATTTCTACCACCTTCTCCCCTATCACCTTCCGAATGGCTGAGGAATATCTCATTCCTTAGCTCTGGCTACCCCGTTTAGGGATTTACAGCCGTGAGTATATGTATGTATGTATGTACAAGTGTAACTGCACCACATACGATTAGAAGCAGTTTAAAACTACACTCTGACCTTTCCATTCCATAACACACACTAATGTCACAAAACTACTCTTAGGATTGACAGACAGACTATTAAATATTCTATAAGCTTTCCTGTACACAGACATAAATGTTACATTTTCAATTTGGCCTTATATAATATATAATATTATAACTGGCTAGTACTGACTGTGTAGTGTCGGCTTAGAATAGCACTACCCCATTTCTTCCGATGGGTGTACGTAAGAGGCGACTAACGGACTTGGGGCTTTTTAAGGGATTTTTGGGCGATGCGGTTGGAGACCCGTCACCAACAATTATTTATTATTACCATCTATTCCCCACTTAACTTCCAAAAGTGGCTGAGGAATTTCTCATTCCAAAGCTCTGGCTACCCCGTTAAGGGATTTCTAGCCGTGAGTATATGTATAATGATATTAATAATATAATAATAATTATTGTTCATTGCTTCTTGTCTTAATTTTATATTATGGAATAAAAAGAGCACCGTTTCGATTTGATAATAGACGTCCGTGGCCGAGTGGATAGGTGACTTGCTTCTCGGTCTGGAGGTTGTGGGTTCGATTCCCGCTGAGAGCAACCTTTATGTAATGAGCATAAATGATTATTCCTTAGTCTTGGATTTTATTCAAAGTTTATTATAAAATATCATTTACATTGAGTTAGTATCCCATAATACACGTATAATATATACGTATAATATAATAACATACATATAACACACACATACTCACGGCTATAAATTCGTAGAAGGGGTATTCGGAATAAGGAATACCTCAGCCACTTTTGGAAGTTGAGTGGGGAAAAGATGATGAAATAAAGGTTGTTGGTGATGGGTCTCCAACCGCATCGCCCAAAAATACCTTAAAAGCCCCAATACCGTTAGTTGCCTCTTACGTACTTACACCCACCGGAAGAAATGGGGTAGTGTTATTCTAAGCCGACACTACACAGCGATATAATATAAAAAATAATTATCAATAAACTAGAATTCGACTAGTGCTATTTCATATCATACAGAATTCAAAATAGATTTTTGAATAAAAAAAATACTAACATATTAGTCCTAGAAACGGTATTACTATCGACCCCTTCAACGATATCACCCGCAAAGCTACAAACATAACCGACTTCAAAGAACTTAACAGAATCAGCTCCGCGCCACGTAGCAACAACGCAAAACGTTTTTTTGCACTTTTGTCTTAAACCTACGGCCTTGGACAAACTGTGCTGTGAATTTCAATCTTATTTTGGTTGTGAATACGAGCGATTTTCGAATGAGATGTTCGATATTTCACTTACATTCAGCAAACCGGTATAGAATAATTGATAACATTGTGCAAAAAGACATTTTTGCTGCTCTTTTTGCGTACTTCAAGGCTCAATACTGAGCCCGCTCTGATTCTGAATTTACATGTCTTTTGTAATGTTTTTTTGAAAGTTCTCGCTCGGAGTTTTGAACTTTTAAATTATCACGACTGCCTATTGATTTGTGCAGGTTATTTTAGTATCGAATTAAATTTTTTTATTTATAATAAAAATAAAATACGGGTATAATACACAGAACAAATGCCTCAAGGCACATACAATTACGACTTTGAATATAAATAAATAAATTATTAAAGACCAAAACCAGTCAATAAGTAAGCTTTAAGAATATTACTAGATATATATAGATTATAGATAGAGTTTTCATATAAAATGCATTTAATTATACAGCCGTGTAGTGCCGGCTTAGAATTTCGCTACCCCTTTCTACCCACGGAGGTCGTAAGAGGCGACTTAGGGTATTGGGGATTTTTATTGGATTTTTGGGCGATGCGGTTGGAGACCCATCACCAAGAAGCTTCCAAAAGTGGCCGAGGAATTTCTAATTCCTTAGCTCTGGCTACCCCTTTTTTTTAAAATTAATAGCCCTGAGTATAAGTATTTATGTATTTTATATATTTTTAAGACCATACTAACATAGACATAATTAATAGATTACCAGTATTATATAACAAGCATCTATATTTATCATATAAATCTCAGGATCGAACCCTGGATACAAAATAAACCGTACCACTGGACCAGAGACGCTGTCAAAATTATTTACCAATTGGGGTAGACAGAGTTTATCAATGAATAAATCAAACCTCTCATTATGTGATAGTACTGACATAGAAAACATATTTATAGAAAGGGGTGCATATTTATAAGATATTGCCGTGTAGTGTCGGCTTAGAATGACACTACCCCATTTCTACCCGTGGGTGATCGTAAGAGGCGACTGAGGGTGTAGTGGCTTTTTAAGTGATTTTTGGGCGATGTGGTTGGAGACCCGTTACCAAAAACATTCATTATTACCTTTTCCCAAATCAACTTCCAAAAGTGGCTGAGGAATTTCTCATTCCAAAGCTCTGGCTACCCTGTTGAGGGATTTATAGCCGTGAGTATATGTATGTATGTATTTATAAGAATATGTTCCGATGGCATGTTATCTTACTTACCTATATCCACTTTATAAATTTACGTTCCATTAATTATATTAAACTTAACTAGTTTAAACTTTGAACCATTTGTATGGAATTTAGATTCCAAAATAATTCTTTCAAGACTCAAACGTTCACGACGAATATCCCTGAAGGGGTTGGCAGAGGTACTATATTTTCTTAACATCACGTGACATTGTTATCTAGTGTTTAGAGTTGTTTTAAACAAAGGTATTATTAAATTTATTTCTTTAGAGATAAGACCCTCATTGTAAAATAGTTTTATTAAACATCTCTGATAAATAAAGAATAAATAAAGGAAAGAAAAATCTCGACACAGGCGGGAATCGAACCCGCGACCTCGGGTATACGCCCCCGTCGCTCTGCCAATGGAGCTACCGCGTCCATGGCTGCCAGCGCGAAATTCTTCTATCCTTTATTTCTTTCACACGTTTAATTTATCGGTAATAATTCCCACATGAGGTTTTCATGAACAAAAAGATTTAAATTATTAAACATCTGTTTGTTAAAATTTTATATTTTGGCAATACAAATACCTAGTTTATTCAAGAAAAGCGTACAAGTTGATTATAATGGTTTATAAACAAAAGCTGTGCTTAACTTTACAGTGCAATTTTAAAGATAATTGCAGCCGAACCTGACGATAGTCTGTGTTTCAGCAAACAATTCATTTTCTATAGTTCTTATCAAAGTTTTGTAGTTCTTATATTATTTAATTTTATCCTACTTAAATATATTCATATATAGTTAGAACATGCAAATTTTAATTCATCATTAGGATGAAATATTATTGTATATTTAAATTAAATTAATATGATTCTGTGTGAGTATTTACTTGTAATAAATAGTTATTCCATTATATACATACAATACTCACGGCTATAGATCCCTGGAAGGGGTAGCCAGAGCTAGGGAATTAGAATTTCCTCAGCCACTTTTGGAAAGTTGTGTTGGGAAAAGAAGTCAACGGGGATCGAACCCACATCCTCCGGGTATACGCCCCATCGCTCTGCCAATTGAGCTATAGTATCCAAATTTTCTCCCGTTTTTATTTTTCATCCATCTCATCTATATGCCCAAACCATTTAATTCTTATATTTTCTATCTCTCTAAAAAATGATCTTTTACATCGCACCCCACCGTCCTAGAGTCAGTGTAAACCTACCCCAATGATAATAATTCGCGTTTTCACTGATTTAAAATTGATACTTTATACGAATCTGACTCACTTCTAATAACTCATTGTACACAAAAAATTCTAAATAAATTTTGATGTAAATGAATCTAGCTTTTTCGAAGGACTCAAATATTAACACGAAACTTTACAACTTAAGGATTTTTAAACATAATATATGAAATGTCAGAAAGGGGTAGCCAGAGCTTTTGGAAATTTGAGTGGGGAAAAGATTGTAAAAAAAAAGGTACTTAACTCAAGTGGTGGCTGAAGTCTAATAAATTTGATCACGTGATAGGGGTTATTCCTATGGCCGTTTTGAACGAATACACTGTCACATGACTAAGTATAACTCAGACATATGGGCTTCCTCTCCATACATTAACCACACATTTATGTAATATGTGCCATGTAGTGTCGGCTTAGAATAACACTACCCCATCTCTGCCGGTGGGTGTACGTAAGAGGCGACTAACGGTATTGGGGCTATTAAGGGATTTTTGGGCGATGCGGTTGGAGACCCATCACCAACAACCTTTATTTTACCATCTCTTCCCCATGCAACTTTCCAAAAGTGGCTGAAGAATTTCTAATTCCTCAGCTCTGAAACTCAATCGTTCACGCCGTAAGGGGTTGTTGGAGGTACTAATACTTCAGACCATCACGTTACATTGTCTCTTGGTGTTCAGAGTACTTACGTTTTGCTTGAACAATGTAATCACGTGATATGGGGCAAGCCTATCGCCGTTTTGTAAGAATACAGTTTGGAAGGCTTCTTTCTCACAGCCCATATATGTCCCCACCAAGGGGCTCGAGCCTACTCTATATAGGGCGATTTGGCCATAGTCCACCAAGATGGCCAATTGCGGGTTGGCAGACTAACGACTACTACCGTAATAGTAGCCGGGACCGACGGCTTAACGTGCCCTCCGAAGCACGGAATCATCTTAATTTTCGGATAATCAGGTGATTGAAGCCTGCAATATCCTTCCAAACTGGGTTTAATCTTACACATTAAGTTTGTAAAGTTACCACCCCTCGCGAATCGAACCCGAGACCTCCGTACTTGAAACCAAGCGCTTAACCGCTAGACCACGGAGGCAGTCTTGGTAGGCTTGAATCATTGTTAGTCGTTAATCCTGGCTACTATAACAGTAGTAATTGCTATTTAGCCTTCCTGCACTAGGTTATCGGGTCTATATGGCTAAATCGCCTAATTAATGCTGTGTAGTGTCGGCTTAGAATAGCACTACCCAATTTCTTCCGGTGGGTGTACGTAAGAGGCGACTAACGGTATTGGGGCTTTTAAGGGATTTTTGGGCGATGCGGTTGGAGACCCATCACCAACAACCTTTATTTTACCATCTTTTCCCCACACAGCTTTCCAAAAGTGGCTGAGGAATTTCTAATTCCTTAGCTCTGTCTACCCCTTCTAGGGATTTACAGCCGTGAGTATATGTATGTTATGTTTTCAATGGTAAATTCTCCAGCTATTTTATCGACACGATAACGGTTAGAATGAGATGACAGTATACGATACTAAGTAAGTGTGAAAGGGATGGCTGCTTTATTAGTTATCTAGTTAACAGGTCGCTCGTACTAGCAATGCTGGTAATAATTATTGGTGATAGCTCAGTGGGTAAAATTCCGCATCTCATGCAGGAGGGCGTAGGTTCAAATACCAATGTAAGCCTGCGCCAATGTTGCCTTTATAAAATCATGTGTATGGTGAATTTATTATCGTTTTTAACGGAGAGGGAAAACATCGTGAGGAAACCTACATGGCTAAGTTATACCACAGATAATAATAAGTTGTATTTAATTACTAACATTGCATCCGTACAAAAATACGATAGGCCTGCCCCCTATCACGTGAGTACACTGTCCAAGCAAAACGTGGGTACTCTAAACACCAGGTGACAAAAATGTCAAGTGTTTTTTTTTAATTTATTTATTTGCTCAAAAAACAGGTTGCTTACAACAAGATAACAAATTCAATCTATACATTTCATAGCAACATGCGCATTGTAGAACCTAAAAACTTTTGAGTCAACATGCCTACGATTTTGTGAACATTAATTTAATTTTAAATTTTAAGTGACTTAAATGGACTAACAAAAGAACAAAAACTTAATCTTAATAAAAAGGAACCAAAATAGGAACTACAATAAAAAACAAATAAAAATCAAACAAATAAAGTGTTGTTCAGAAGTATCAACCTCTGCTACTTGTATGGGTACTAAAACCTAGTCATAAATAGCTTTTCTTACTTCTTCCCACCCCTTTCCCCAAAACGTCGTGATATCACTAAAATCAAACTATCTAATAAACAGAGGTCCCGACGACATCAATACTTTCTTCGAAGACCTAAACTACAATTTTACACCTTAATTTTGAAATACTAAGGTTCATTTTCCAAGAACTCATTGCAATGCCTGGATCGAGCCCCGGACACCCACACATATAAACTGCGTTACGTCTGTGTGCGTGCGTACACTTACACAGTGCATCGGTGATTGTCCGAAGTAGGGATTCGGTAAATGACTTTTTAACGGCTTTTTTTATGTCTCAAAGTCATTGGTGATGTGAATTCCTAAAGGAGTAGGGATAATTCTGAATATACATACATATAGGTACTCACGGCTAAATATCCCTAGAATGGGTAGTCAAAGCTTTGGAATAAGAAATTCTTCGGGCACTTTTGGACGTTAAGTGGGGAAAAGATTGTAAAATAAAGGTTCTTGGTGGTAGGTTCCCAACCACTTCTTTAAAAGCACTGTCACCCTTCGTCGCTTCTTACGAACATCCACGGGTAGAAATGAGGTAGTGCTATTCTAAGCCGACTCTACACAGCTTCTGAATATCATGTGACCTTTTTTCTTTCTATTTATACACAGAGGTGAAATGTTTTTCCAGGTCCGATCGAAGTAGTAATCTTATAGTCTTGCAGCCTGCCTACCCAAATGGGAATTAAAGGCGTGAGTATATGTAGTATGTTACAATTATAGTATCGTTATATTGATTTGTCGAAGTAATATTATTGAGCATTATTTGGTATAAAAATATTTTATGCTAATTTTTTACATGGGTGTAGGCAGATAATATTAATCGTGATTTTGTATGAATCAGGTTCAGGAATATCTGTCTTGTTTCCTTCTGATTCATTATTCTTCTCATAAATGCTCTTTTATTCTTTTCACTTCGTTTTTACGGTTTTTACTTTTTCACTGTTTTTTAAACATACTTACATACATATCTCACCACCAACAGACCTTCAGAATTCGAAAATTCTTCAGCCTCTTTTGGAATTTAAGTGGAGAAAAGATTGTAAAATAAAGGTTTCTCATGATGAGTCTCCAACCGCATAACCCAAAATTCACTTCAAAAGCCCCGATACCCTTAGTCGCCTCTTGCGATCACCCATAGGACAAAATGTTTGTGCTATTCTTAACGACACCTACACAGCAATTTTTAAACATCTTAATTTGAATGTTTTTGTTCATAAAAACCACATGTGGGGATTATTACTAATAAATAAAGAATAATTAAGGAAAGATTTTTTTTTTCGACACATGCGGGGAAATAAAAAACAAATTTATCTTTCCTTTATTTATAAGTTTTAAACATCTTGTTTTCAATCTTTTAAGCTGCCGTCCTCTACTAAAAACACAAGCTAAAGCTTGGTTCTGTATCTCTTTGGCCACTTTACTTTTATTCCTCCTCTCTATATAGCAAAAAAATGGGTTTTTAATTGGGTAAATAACAACCGTGATAGCCCAGTGGGTAGAACACTCGGTTATCGTGCAAACGACTAGTGTTCAAATCCTGGGTCGGGCCTACACCAATTTGTCTTTTCTAAAGACATATGTGTGGTTAATTTATCATGGTTGTTAACGGTGAGGGAAAACATCGTGAGGAAACCCACATGGCTGAGTTGTACTTAGTCATGTGACAGTGTATTCGTACAAAACGGCGATAGGCCTGCCCCCTATCACGTGAGTACACTGTCCATGCAAAACGTGGGTACTCTGAACACCAGGTGACAAAGTCACGTGATGTTCAGAAGTATTAGTACCTCTGCCAACCCCTTCGGGGATATTCGGCGTGAACGTTCATGTTATGTTATGTTATGTAAATAAGTACTTACTTACTTATACTCACGCCAATTATTCCCATTGGAGTAGGCAGAGACTATCGATCGCCACTAACAGTACGATCTTAACAAACCTCTCTTGTTTCCCTTAAATTTATTATTCTTCTCATACATGCTCTTTTATTGTTCTCACTTCGGACCCCCGCCTTTATAAGAACGCTTTCTATTTGGTCGAGAAACGTTTTACGAGGCCGTCCTCTACTAACAACACAAGCCACATGGGCTCTATATATCTCTTTCGCCACTTAACTTTCATCCATCCTCTCTATGTTATTAAACATAGCTTTACATACATTTTTTTACATTTTGCCGTGAAGTGCCGGCAGAATGTCGCTACCCCTTTCTACCCACGGGTGTCGTAAGAGGCGACTAAGGGTATTGGGACCTTTATTGGATTTTTGAGCATGCACATATACTCACGACTATAAATCCCTAGATGGGGTAGCCAGAGCTAAGGAATTAAAAAAATCCTCAGCCACTTTTGGAAAGTTAAATGGGGAAAAGATGGTAAAATAAAGGTTGTTGGTGATGGGTCTCTAAATGCATCGCCCAAAAATACCTTAAAAGCCCCAATACCGTTAGTCGCCTCTTACGTACACCCACCGTAAGAAATGGGGTAGTGCTTAATGTATTAGAACATTTTAGCTCAATTCAACTTAACTTTATTCATGCCGTTTATACTTAAGATGAATTCCCTACCTTCAATGAAATTAAAATACATAAATTTAAAAAAAACACAGAAGAGTAAGTGCAACTCATATTTTGATCTGGTGGCTCCTGCTTGAGCACGGTTGTTATTTTAGGTCCTTATATCATATATTGAAACTGTGATAGTTCAATATATGATAGCCGTGTAGTGCCGGCTTAGAATGTCGCTACCCCTTTCTACCCACGGGTGTCGTAAGAGGCGACTAAGGATATAGGGGCTTTTTAAGTGATTTTTGGGCGATGTGGTTGGAGACCCATCACCAAAAACGTTTATTATTATCATCTTTTCCCCAATCAACTTCCAAAAGTGGCTGAGGAATTTCTAATTCCTTAGCTCTGGCTACCCCGTTAAGGGATTTATAGCCGTGAGTATATGTATGTATGTGTATGTGATAGTTCAGTGGGTAGAGCACCGCTTATCGTGCAGACGATGATGGCTCAAATTTCGGGTCGGGCTAACACCAATTAGTACCTCTGCCAATTCCTCCGGGAACATGCGGCGTGAACGTTCGAGTTGAGTATATAAAACAGTTTAAAGTTTCTTTATAAGTCCACCACGCTGGCCAAATGCGGGTTGGCAGACTAACGACTACTACCGTGATAGTAGCCGGGACTGACGGTTTAACGTGCCCTCCGAAGCACGGAATTATCTCAATGACAATATATATAACCCCAAAAAAATATTTGTATTTCTACTTGTTGGTGCTCCGAGTATCCCTGGTAGGCCTATTTATTGATTAATTAGTGTAATTAATCCTAATAAATAAAGGAAAGAAAAATTTCGAAGGCGGGGATCGAACCCGCGACCTCGGGTATACGACCCCGTCGCTCTGCCAATTGAGCTACCGTGTCAATGGCTGCCAGCGCGAAATTCTTATATCCCGAATGGGAATGGTATAAAAAAAACAAACCTTTATTTATTAGAAATAATCCCCACACGAGGTTTCATGAACAAAGCAGTCAAATTAGTGTGATTAATGTAATTTTGTTATGTAATGTTTTGACTAAAAAATAAAGGAAAGTAAAATTTGGACACAGGCGGGAATCGAACCCGCGACCTCGGGTAACGGGGGCGTATACCCGAGGTCGCGGGTTCGATTCCCGCCTGTGTCCAAATTTTTCTTTCCTTTATTAATTTTTTATTTATTAGTTATAATCCGCACATGATGTTTTCATGAACAAAAAGATTTAAATTATGTAATGTTTTGCCATGTAAATTATATATAGGGAATTCTAGTCTATAAAATAAAAATATAGTGTTAAGGGTGGGTAACCTTTCTCACTGTAGTAGGTTCAGCCGTTTCGGAAGAATTTGGTGACAAATACTGTGAATGAATGAATGAATGTAATGAATGAAACACTTGAATTTCATTTTTATTTTATATTATTATAAAGTTAGTCTTGATAATTTTTATTAGATTTCAATAACATACATACATATACTCACGGCTATAGATCCCTAGAAGGGGTAGCCAGAGCTAAGGTATTAGAAATTCCTCAGCCACTTTTGGAAAGTTCAGTGGGGAAGAGATGGTATAATAAAGGTTGTTGGTGATGGGTCTCCAACCGCATCGCCCAATATTCCCTTAAAAGCCCCAATACCGTTAGTCACCTCTTACGTACACCCGCCGGTAGAAATAGGGTAGCGCTATTCTAAGCCGGCGCTACACAACTACACAGCTATGTTATTGTTTTATTGTTACACAGATAATAGAAAATTATTAAAAATAGGTTGGGGACCCATTACCAAAACCTTTATTTTTACCATCTTTTCCCCACTCAACTTCCAAAAGTCGCTGAGGAATTTATAATTCTTTAGCTCTGGCTACCCCTTCTAGGGCAATATAGCCGTGAGTATATGTATGTATGTATGTATTAAAAATAGATAGTTTGAGTGAAGAAATTTCCGTAATGGGAATTTCGAGATTTTAACTTCAAATTTCGTATAAGTATAAAGATCTTTAAGGATATTAGTTTAAAGATTTACTTTGAGAGACTGAAGAAAACGTAAAAAGGATACAACACTTTGTAATATGAAGTTTTATCTTTTTGCTGTTTTATATTTTACCATCTTTTCCCCACTCAAGTTTCCAAAAGTGGCTGAGAAATTTCTTATTCCTTGGCTCTGGCTACCCCTTCTAGGGATTTATAGCCATGAGTATATATATGTATGTATATTCTACTAATATGTACGCGGGTCTATATTTTTAAACCATCAGTGTAACAGTCTTAAAAAAATATAAACCCGCCTATCCGCGGTATCGGATAATTATTTTCCATATTTTTTTCTTAGCGCTAACCATATTTAATTATTAATATTTCAATTTATTAGATGGAACTTAATGGAAGTGAGATTTTATCGTCTATGTCTGTAAAGATTATATACATACATAAATACATATACTCATGGCTATAAATCCCTAGAAAGTGTAGCCAGAGCAAAGGAATTAGAAATTCCTCAGTCACTTTTGGAAAAATGAGTGAGGAAAAGATGGCAAAGTAAAGGTTGTTGGTGATGGGTCACCAACCGCATCGCCCAAAAATCCCTTAAAAGCCCCAATACCGTTAGTCGCCTCTTACGTACACCCATAGGTAGAAACGGGGTAATGCTATTCTAAGCAGACACTACACAGCTTATTATTATATTAAAAGTATGTAGACATTTATTAATTTATTACGGATTGCCAACCGTGACACACACCAATCTTAGAAAGTACTTGAATTTAAATGACCCATATCAACTAAATATACCAACATACATACATACATATACTCACGGCTATAGATCTCTTAGAGGGGTAGCCAGAGCTAACAATTAAAAATTCCTCAGCCACTTCTGGAAATTTTAGTGGGGAAAAGATGGTATTATAAAGGTTGTTGGTGATGGGTCTCCAACCGCATCGCCCAAAAATCCTTTAAAAGCCCCAATATAGTCGCCTCTTACGTACACCCATCTGAAGAAATGGGGTAGTGATATTCTAAGCCGACACTACACGGCATAAATACACCAATTATAGGCTAATCACATCATTCTTGTTAAAAATTGAAATAATTCGAAACATTACTAACATTACAGATATAAATTATTAAACAATATTCTTACTTACTTACTTATACTCACGCCCATTATTCCCATTGGGGTAGGCAGAGACAATCGATCGCCACTTAGTACGATCTTGACAAACCTCTCTTGCTTCCCTATTACATTCATTATTCTTCTCATACATGCTCTTTTATTCTTCTCACTTCGGACCCCCGCCTTTATAATAAAAATAAAATAAATTAAAATAAACAATAATCATAGTTATAAAATTGAATAAGATTGCAATATTAGTATTCTTAAAATTAAAATAAACTAATAATAAACTATGATCATTATGGGGAATCACCTCAATAAATATATTGATAACAATTAAATGTCTATTGGATTTAATCAGGTGTTACTTTGCGGAAATCCATTGCAATACTAATATTAATGAGTTTCTTCGCTTAATTCCGCTAAATATCTGCAGTCTTCATGCAGCATGCACTGTGCACATACTCACATTTCTAACTATGCTTGTTAGAAAAGATGTCAGACATTTAATTATAATAATAATATAATAATTCTTTTTCGGCCATGGGAGAGGCGAGAAACAAACATGTTTTTCGGAATAATAATAATAAAACTCTTTATTGCACATTACAAAATAAAAACAACAATTACAAAAAAAGATCGGTATAAAAGCCAAAGTACAACTGGCGGTCTTATCACTAAGAGCGATCTCTTCCAGACAACCCATTATACTATTATTAATAAGTTTCTTCGTTTAACTGTGGGAAAGAGTGCGGGGCAGTACCAGCACCCTCCTGAAGGTTCTTGCTGAAAGGGTGGATTGCCATATACAGGCTTACTGGATGTCCACTCATGTACATAGTAATTATTTATTTAAGTTCTACTAACATAGATACTAAGTCTTGTTTACTAATAAATATAAATGTATGGATATTTTTAAGTCTGAAATATTTTTTTTCATTCATTCATTAATTCCGCTAAGTACCTGCAGTCTAAATAAATAAAATAAAATAAAATAATCATTTATTTCAAAATAAAAAGATAAATCTTTGTTTTTTGAACGTCAAATTTTAACTTAATACTAAGTTTACTTCGGATTCGGAAGGTGTTTTGTTGAGAGAAGAACCCGTAAGAAACTCGTCAACACACATCTTTTTTTAACGTCCATTACAATTTTGGTGTTAGCCCGGAAACATCCTGCACAGAGCCCTGATGACACCAAGCCACTTCATCATTAATGTAATCATTGACATTGTAATAGGCTTTCGAACTAAGATTTTTTTTAACTGCTGCTTTGAATTTTGTTTCTGTTAAATTTAAAATGTCCTCAGGTATTTTATTATACATTTTTACGCATAACCCCATGAAAGATGTATTTACTTTTGACAATCTGTATTTTGGTACTGATATTTTATTGTTGTCTCTCAGGTTTCGAATATGTCTGTCACAATTTTTCACAAAAGAGGCCTGATTCTTTCTTACATACATAATATTTTCATAAATATATTGACATGGCAGTGTCATTATATTTATTGTTTTAAACAATTCCCTCAGGGAATCTCGGGATCTCAAATTGTATATAGCTCTTATTGCTCTCTTTTGGAGAATAAATATGGAACCAACATCAGCTGCTCTGCCCCAGAGTAAAATACCGTAAGACATTACACTATGAAAATAGCTGTAATAAACTAATCGAGCTGTCTGTACATCTGTCAAATGTCTTATTTTCCTAACGGCATATGCAGCACTACTTAGCCTGCCAGCTAGTGAGCTAATGTGGGGTCCCCATTGGAGCTTGGAGTCCAGAGTTATCCCTAAGAAAACTGTGTTATCCGAAAATACTAACTTTTCATTATTTAAAATTATTTCGTTATCAACGCACCTAACATTAGGTAATACAAATTTAATGCATTTGGTTTTTTTACCATTCAGTACAAGATTATTGGAAGCAAACCATGTTTGAATCTGTGAAACCGTGTTATTCACCTCGTCAATATTCTGATTATTTCTTTCAACGTCAAATACTAAAGAAGTATCATCAGCAAATAACACTATCTCGGACATTTTCTCGTCCATGAACGGCAAATCATTAATATAAACTAAAAATAAAAATGGGCCCAAAATAGAACCCTGCGGAACACCCATTTTTACATGAGTTCCAGGTGATATTGCATTATTGATTTGCACTTTCTGTATCCGATCCGAAAAGTAAGACTTTATTAATTTAAGTGCGTCACCTTGTATGCCATAATGTTCTAATTTAATAAAAAGGATTTCATGATCTGCACAATCAAATGCCTTCGTAAGATCGCAAAACAAACCAATAGCATCATTTTTGCGTTCCCACGAATCAAAAATGTGTTTCATTAAGGCAACGCCTGCATCGGTGGTAGAGCGGCCCTTCGTAAAGCCAAATTGTTTTGGATGAAACAATTTGTTTGAAGCGAAATGCAAAAGCATTTGATTGAACATTAGTTTTTCGAATATTTTACTTAAAACTGGCAGAATTGATATGGGTCTATAACCATCAGGACTAATTTTATCTCCTCCGGATTTAAGAAGTGGTACAATTTTACTATGCTTCATGAGATTTGGAAAGATTTTATTTCTTATACATTCATTAAATATATCTGCTAAATATGGAGCCAAAGTTACAATAAAATTATGGCAAACTTTCACTGACATACCCCAAATGTCTTCAGAACTTTTTGCGAACTAGATCTTATGCATTAACAACTTTAACTTTTACTTAAAAACTGATAAAGATAATAAAAATTGATGCTGTTTAGTGGCTTCGAATAGCACTACCACATTGATCCGGTGGGTGTACGTAAGAGGCGACTAACGGTATTGGGACTTTTAAGGGGTTTTTGGGCGATGCGATTGGAGACCCATCACCAACAGTTTGGTTTTGTCGCATAGAAAATCTTTTATAATAGTAAAAACATGTTAATAAACTGAAATTGTACAAACCATGTTTTGAAAAAAACGAAAAAATGTGAATGTAAAGAGTTTCTTTGTTGCTTCTTCTCTTTACGAACACCTTCCGAAGCAACGGACTAATGATAAATTTAAAAACAAATTGACTTTCAAAAAATGTTAGTTTTTAACTTAATTTTGAAGAATAAACATAAACATAAACATTCTTTATTGTTCCAAAATAGTTAACAAAAGCATTAGATTATACAGTAAAAAATAATTTTAAATTTGCGGGTATCCGCGTTTTTGCTTTGTGTCGAGCATTCTAACGGTCCTCGCACTAGGTAAAACCTGTGTCGCGAGGTCCCATAGGTGAGTATTACAGTATAAGCTATAATATTATAGCTATAAAGTAAAGTTTTATTTAGTTACTAGTACGTTTTTAAAATATTGGGTATTTTATATATTTTGGGTAATTGAATGTTTAGTAGTAATTTATGTATGTTATTATAGTTATAGAGAAAATAATGTATATATATATATATATGGTAACATTTCGAAAATTCGAATATCTCTATCATAATTTACGTATCACAGATGCTTTATTTTCCACAACTTCATTAGTACATAAATACATTTTCTAGAAGTATCACTTCCCAGAAAAACTAAAACCAGATTATTTAAATGAATTTTTTGCTTTTACCAACTATATCTTTTACTATAATCTCGTTATTCCAAAGGTTTAAAAGACCGAAGTAACTTTATCTATAGTCTTACATATCGTAAATCTCTTTAACCAGATATTTTTATGTTAGAAAAATTGTATAAATAGAACGCCGATGCATGCCTGTTTGTATGTATACTTGCTTGCTTGTTTGCATGCTTGGTTGCATATTTTTTGGGGGGGTCGGGGGGCGAAAGCTCCCTGCAGACAAAGAAAAGTTAGGTTACATTCAGTTAGGTTAGGTTAGGTTAGATTATGTATAAAACGAGCGAGCGTAGCGCAGCGGAGCGAGCACCAAAAAAGTCTGATGCATGGTATACTACTAAGCGGGGTATACTACTAACTTAAAATATGCCTGCAAAATGATTCATAGCAGTAGGTATCATTCAATACATCTGTATTTCAAATATATGGAAAATGATTTTTTGGAATAGTGATTATTCGGAAAAACAATATTGCGGAATTAAGGTATATCTGGTTTTCGATTCTTAGGGAATCCGTTCTAGTGGTTAATCAAAATGATAGTAAACAAAAACAAAAACCAAACGATAATCTGGAATGTAAGAATATGGTATTTGAAATTTCGGTGAAACAATATTATGGCAATTAAAAAAAAGGCGATTAGTTTTCGGTAAAATAATATTCGGGTTTAAAAGTTTCGGATATACAGTATGTAACTTATATATATATGTATATATATATATATATAAATATTTTTAAATTTTGGATTAATAGTTGTTAAATATAAAATATTTTATATACTAAAATATAGTGGTTATATATATAACTATGTATAATTTTTGTTGAAGTAATGATTGACAGATTCTTACACCTATTCAAAATATACTTTTAACTTATTCGACAACTGTTAAGATTTGCTCTGTATTAACATAGTCAAGTTTTTGTAGCCAGTTTCTAATCCTGATTTTGGCTTCGTGATATGTACAGCTTTTAAGTTTGCAAGCCAATGCAGCTTTATTAAATATATATAAGTGTAAAAATAAACTTTGACTTCTTGCAAATGATGTGTAGATTTTAGGAGTAGGAGCTCGAAAAACTCGACTGGTTTGACGATCTTTGCAGTATTGAGTATTAGAAAATTTAGAATATAATCGCAGCACGCTCCGCCAGATATAAAGTCCTCGATAAAATAAACTTTTTGACTTTTTTTTTACTTTTAACAACCTTTATTTTAACATTTTTTCTCCACACAATTTTCCAAAAGTGGCTGAGGATTTTCCAGTTCCTTAGCTCTGGCTACCCCTTCTAGGGATTTACAGCCGTGAGTATCTGTACGTAGTAAATAAATGTGTGTAGCTAAGTTCTCTCTGGGCTCCACTCACATTTAACAATGTTTTCATACATGCTTTATATTCCAAGATTCTAAGAGTTGTTTTTTGTATTGTTTTAGTGATTCAATGGCGTAAAAGGAAGTGGCTGAGTGTTGAAAATAGACATATTGGGTTCGAACGTTTTAAATATATGAAGATGTTCCAATATGCACGAGAGAAAGGTAATGTCGTACAATATTTATAATATACAATGTTTGTTATTGTAGGCTGCAGAAGAACTTTGAACGATCCTGACCAACCTCTCGAGCTTCATTCATATTTATCCAACTTCTTTTTCATACCCCTTTATTTTGCACTCTTTGCATAAATACTACTCACAGCCAAATCCCAAAAAGGGGTAGCCAGAGCTTTAGAGCTAGATATCATACATACATACATATACTCACGGCTATAAATCCCTTAACGGGGTAGCCAGAGCTTTGGAATGAAAAAAGCCTCAGCCACTTTTGGAAGTTGATTGGGGAAAAGATGGGAAAAAAAATGTTTTTGGTGACGGGTCTCCAACCACATCGCCCAAAAATCACTTAATAAGCCCCTATAGCCCCTATACCCTTAGTCGCCTCTTAAGATCACCCACGGGTAGACATTTCTACCCGTGGGTGAATATACATACATACATACATATACCCCATTGGGTAGTATTATTCTAAGCCAACACTACACGGCAAAGCTAGATATCCTCAGCCACATTTGGAAGTTGATATGGACAAGATGGCAGAAATAAACCCAAGGAACCCCTAACCTATATATTATGGGTATACCCTTGGGTAAGAAGGGGTAGTGACATTCTAAGCCGGCACTACAGAGCAATCTGCACAGCACACTTCGGACGCGTGTATTTTTAGCATTCTCTATTTGATCCAAATGCGTCCTCCGTGGTAAACTAACATTCTAAACTAACATTACCATCTACATTGGCTCTTTATTTAATACTAGCTGACCCGACAGTCTTCGAACGTTCACAAAAGTTTAGTGTGAACTGAAGTATTTATATAAAAAAAACGAACCGCGATGTAGAAAGCAACTACTCGCGCAACCTAGTATACAATATGTAATTAGTAACGATTTGGTTTGGAATGTTTCTATTCACCCCACATCGCTAAACTTTGCGTGTCTATTCACCCCATCGAGCTAAAGGTTATGATGTTTTGATGCTCCAGTGCCCTTGCGAAATCGGGAATAAATTGTATCCTATATTTTGGCCAGGTGCATAAACTACGTTCATGCCAAATTTTATCAAGATCCGTCTGGTAGAATTAACGTGATGACCGATACAGACAGAAAGACAGACAGTTTTTTTTTCAAAAATAGCAAATTTGTCTTCGGTAACGAAAACAAAACGTATTTTACCGGTTTTTTTTTCTCCAATGTACAGTTTTGACCCCGGTACAGTCTAGAAGTAGTATGTATAGAAGTAGAATAGTATAGAAGATACATACATACATATTCTCACGCCGTTAGTTCTCATTGGGTAGGCAGAGACTATCGATCGCCACTTTGTGCGATCCTGGCAAACCTCTCTGGCTTCGTCTACATCCATCAATCTTTTTTTTTTTTTTTTAATTATTTATTCATTATAAAGACAAAATACATTATACAATGGTTATATCGTGGTCACTTAATCCTCTTCAAAGGATTAATTGTGACCACCGTCCCCCACTCTTATAAATCACAGTTGATTGTATTGCGTCTTAGTGACTTAGTCATTTTCATGCATGCTTTTTTATTCTTCATACTGCGGACACCTGCCTTTTTGAGCACATTTTCTATTTGATCTTAATGTGTCCTCCGAGGTCGTCCTCTACTAACATTACCTTCCACATTGGCTCTATATATCTCTTTCACCAATTTACTGTCATCCATCCTCTCTATGTGCCCAAACCAAAGATATCTTTTACCAATTTACTATAAATAATAATGAACAATTGTGATTAATACTAATCACCTTTTTTTCCTTGTGAGGGTTTGTTGTGCGTTCTATCGTTTCGAGATTTTTCTTTACACATACATACATATACTCACGGCTATAAATCCCTAGAGAGGGTAGCCAGAGCTAAGGAATTAAAAATTCCTCAGCCATTTTCGCAATGTTGTGTGGGGAAAAGATGGAATAAAGGTTGTTGGTGATGGATCTCCAACCGCATCGCCCAAAAATCCCTCAAAAGCCACAATACTGTTAGTCGCTTCTTACGTACACCCACCGGAAGAAATGGGGTAGTGCTATTCTAAGCCGACACTACACAGCATTTTTCTTTATATTATATAATAGTTAGATGCTGTGTAGTGTCGGCTTATGCTGTATAGTGTCGGCTTAGAATAACACTAACCCATTTCTGCCGGTGGGTGTACGTAAGAGGCGACTAACGGTGTTGGGGCTTTTAAGGGATTTTTGGGCGATGCGGTTGGAGACCCATCACCAACAACCTTTATTTTGCCATCTTTTCCCCACTCAATTTTCCAAAAGTGGCTGAGGAACTTCTACTTCCTTAGCTCTGGCTACCCCTTTATAGGAATTTATAGCCGTGAGTATATGTATGTATATGTATGTATGTAAAAGTAGTTTAAGTATTTTTAAGCTATCTAACATAGTTGATAAGTCTTGTTACTAACAATATGAGCCCTGTAGCTTTGAATAAAGGTTTTGTTATAATTGAAACAACTATTGATTTTCGGATATTTTAATCGCGTGTTATTACATTATTTTTAAAGCCCGACGTTTCGAAAACTTTTCAGTTATCATGGTCACGGGAAAACTGAGGTATTATTTGTCATTATACAGTACTATAAAATTATTAATACTAACTACCTTCACAAAATTTTTAGTTACATTTGCGTTTAATATTTGCTATGTACAGAAAAAGCTAATGTTATCTGGAGTCTTGCTAGTGTTAGGTAGTTAGTATTAATAATTTTATAGTACTGTATAATGACAAATAACACCTCAGTCTTCCCGTGACCATGATAACTGAAAAGTTTTCGAAACGTCGGGCTTTAAAAATAATGTAATTACACGCGATTAAAATATCCGAAAATCAATAGTTGTTTTAATTATAATGTGCAATCGTAAAATCTTAGAAAATACTATAAAGGTATTGTTATTGATATTATAACTAGGAAATATTTCTTGTGTTTATTTGACATTACAATAAAAAAAACCTTATTTAAAATAAATAAATAATCATTACACCAATGGTAAGCAACAAGCTTTAGAAAATACACAGGCGTTCAAAACTATTACATACATACATACATATTCTCACGCCGTTAGTTCCCATTGAGGTAGGCAGAGACTATCGATCGCCACTTTGTACGATCCTGGCAAACCTCTCTGGCTTCGTTCAAATCCATCAATCTTTTCATACATGCGCTTTTATTCTTCATACTTCGGACGCCAGCCTTTTGAGCACTAAAAACTATTAGTCAGGTTTATAACATCGGCTTTGAATATCACTAACCCATTAAACCCACGGGTGTCGTACGAAGTGACATACACTCATATTAAATCCCAAGAAGGGATAGCCAGAGCTTAGGAGAATAAAAATCCTCAGCCGCTTTTCGAAGTTGAGCGGGTAAAGATGCTAAAATAAAAGTTTTTGGTGATGGGTTTCCACCCGCATCGCCCTAAAATCACTTAAAGAAGTCCCATACCCTTAGTCGCCTCTTACGATACCCGTGGGTAGAGAAAGGGGTAGTGAAATTCATAACCGGCACTATATTTCACTTATTATATATGTGTGGATTGGAAACTGTTATTTTATATAATGTGTGTTAGGGAAAAATAATGAAGATATCCCCAGACAGCAAAACTACTCTTATATTAAGATAATTTGGTAAGAACAGAACATATTGCGTGTGCTGTAGTTTTAAAAAAAATGTTAAAGATGTAAGTGTATTTGTGTTAAGTGTAGTGTTTTTTTAAATTTATATCATGTTTAGGTCATAAGTACTTTGTAAGTGTGTTCTTACTTTTTGAATTAAAATTAATTCTTCTTTCTTCTTCTTCTTCATATTATTTTTTTGCATAAAAAAAATATGCCGTGATAGCTCAGTGGGAACGCTACTGCTTCTCAAGCAGAAGAGGTGGATTCAAATACTGAGTAGGGCCTTCAACAATATATCTATTCTTACGTCATATATTATATGTGGTTAATTTATCAAGTTTGTAAACGGTGAGGGAAAACTTCGTGAGGAAACCTACTAGACAAAATTGTAGAGCAAAAGGCCTGCCTACTTTCTCTTGGATGTACTTTCCAAACAAAACTTTGGTAATAAGGATACCAATATTAAGTATAAGTAGCACCCATGTAGTACCTCTATTACCCTTTTTTGATATGCGGCGTGCTTATATTGAAACACCAAATTAAATAACTGTTTATCTCGGTTAGTTTAGTATCTAATAATATACTTAAATGTCCACCTCCTGTGGAATTTCAAGCTCGAATGTCCTAAATGTAAGATACAAATAAATATCTTACATATAGCACCGTTGCAAACGATAAAACGATAACTTGCAAACGTAAAACGTTGAATTTATTTTAATCTCGAAACGTCATTTACTCGGTTTTAACTCCAGACAGGGATTGTATCTGACACAGACGCCTGTGTGAGTGGCCTCAGACCTTTGTTTGTACGTGTAAGCACTGCAACAAGCCTGGCTCGGTCAGTATTCTCACTACAGTGCATGCATATGCACTGCAATTCGTTGCAACCTAAAAAAGAAAAAAAACTCTATTTCATCTTTACTTTGTCATTTTTACTCCGAACAATATATTAAAATAAGTTTTTTTAAGTTTTCGTGTAATGACATTTTAGTGACAGTTGGTTTTTTTTGTAATTCAAACCGCGTAAATCCGAAATAAAAAGCGGTAATTGAATGTAGAGAAAAGAGGTGTGTCGAAAAAGGAGTTCGTATGACGCCGTGACAGGATTACAGTTTTTGAACGCTTCTTTGTTCGGCCGCCATTTTGGATTTTGTAAGTATATGTTTCGTTGTTCCAATTATTATATTCTCCATTCATTTAGGAAAAGCCATTCTATAACTAAATTTAGCCTTATAACGTTATGTGCCTATTTTTAGCCGCCATTAAAGTGACAAAATAATGATATGTTTTTGTCTCAACAAAGAAAGGTACAATAAACTCCAACAGAATCGAATAATACATTACCTATGTTTTATTTCATTTAAAATTAAATCATAGGTAGAATCAGTACCAAACTCTACATTGCAAGAAAATCGGTACATGAGAACAATACAACTTCATATTTTATTATAAAAAATGCTTTATTTTCTCTTCATTTCGTTCCAGACAATTAAATTGCCATTTTATCAAAGTAAATACAAGTTTATTTAAAACCAATTGCGTCACTCGCCGCCATTTTAACTAACTTTGCCGCGCCCTTGCATAGGGTGAAATCATGAAAATTCAAACTTATAGTTTATAAAATAAAACTTCATACAAAGGGATGGTTGTAAATGTATGACAAAAAAATAATACATAGAGCTCTTTGTTTTATGAGCGTCATTGTTAAATTTAATTGTATTTATGCGTGACTCTAATATATACGTGGGCGTTGTAATAAGGCGATATAGGGTATTCAGACTTCTTAAGGGCCTGTTGGGCTATATGTGGGTGGACCCATCACTGGCCATCCTTTGTTTTTACAATCTCTTTCCCATACAACATCCAAAAGTGAGTGAGCTTTTACTAATTCTATAGCTCTGTCTACTCTTTCATGGGATACTTGCCGTGAGTACACTCATTTCTTAAATTCAATATTTAATAATTGTTACTTTCTGTGATGAGGTTTAAAGAAAATTTATACATCACAAAAAGGGTATTGTACCGTTTTTTTTAAATTATATTATCGACATTACCTGGAAATGTCCAATTAAACTCTTTTCTTTATCTTTTCTTAAATTTGTAAATTTTATTAAATAAAATATTTCCTGCCTCCGTGGTCTAGCGGTTAAGCGCTTGGTTTCAAGTACGGAGGCCTCGGGTTTGATCCCCGGGGGGTGGTAACTTTACAAATTTAATTTGTAAGATTTAACCCAGTCTGGAACGATATTGCAGGCTTGATTCACCTGATTATCCGAAAATTAGGATGATTCCGTGCTTCGGAGGGCACGTTAAGCTGTCGGTCTCGGCTACTACTACGGTAGTAGTCGTCAGTCTGCCAACCCGCAATTGGCCAGCGTGGTGGACTTTGGCCAAATCGCTCTAAATAGGGTAGGCTCGAGCCCCTTGGTGGGGACATGTATGGGCTGTGAGAATAGATGTCTATGATTTGATTTTAGCGCTATCCCATTGACCTAGCTATCTTTTACTTAGGTACTTATACATTGAGACTATCGATCGATCACCATCCTGAACGATCCTGGCAAGCCTCTCAGGCTTCGTGTACTGCTCTAAGGGACAAACCATTAATTTTGTCCTAGAAAAGAACCAATGCTTTGGTCAGTTTTCACAATAGATTTGGTCCGGACTTTAACATGTGCAAACAAATTTGATCTTTGTGGTGGGAAAGAGCTCCTGTTGTCGATAGTACGTGGATCACTCTTTCGTTCATGCTCATTTATTCTTACCTTAACGTTCTATCCGAAAATCAGTTGTAAAGGTATTTTTTGCCTTTACTATATTGCTGAGCCGGGGTCTTATTCTTGCCTCTTATTCGCCTTGCCATATTTGTAAGCTAAATTTGAATATTTTGTTTGATTACATTTGTTTGCCGTGTAGTGTCGGCTTAGAATAGCACTACCCCGTTTCTACCGATGGGTGTACGTAAGAGGCGACTAACGGTATTGGGGCTTTTAAGGGATTTTTGGGCGATGCGGTTGGAGACCCATCACCAACAACCTTTACTTTACTATCTTTTCCCCACTCAATTTTCCAAAAGTGGCTGAAGAGTCTCTTATTCCTTAGCTCTGGCTACCCCTCTAGGGATTTATAGCCGTGAGTATATGTATGTATGTAAGTATGTTTGATTTCATTTCTAGTTACTCTTTGTTATTAATTTGTTTTATTTTTATTATTGTTTTCAAATTTATTCCTATAAGGGGTTTTGAATAAATAACTTTTTTATTTCTTCATTTTATTCATAAAAAGAAAATAAAATTTTCTTTGTTCCATAATTAAAAATACTACATCTAATTTTTTCTTGCACTCTCCAGTCTAATCTCACTGAAACGTTTCTCTCCATCCCACTTATCGCCCCGCGACTTTCCGCGAGTTTTATTTCGAATCAAGGTATGATTTCCGTGTAGTGTCGGATAACGCTACGTCTGTGTAGAACAACACTACCCCATTTCTACCCGTGGGTTATCGTAAGAGGCGACTAAGAGTATAGGGGCTTTTTAAGTGATTTTTGGGCGATGTGGTTGGAGACCCACCAATAAAAACATTTATTATCACCATCTTTTCCCCAACTTCCAAAAATGGCTGAAGAATTTTTCATACCAAAGCACTGGCTACCCGGTTAAGGTATTTACAGTCGTGAGTATATGTATGTATGTATGATGAGTACATTCATGCTCGCAAGAGTCAAAAAGTACATTTTTCTAAATTAAATTATTAGCTAACATTTTTGGAAGTTTGGTTCGCCGAGCTTTTAAATTTACTGATTAGTCCGTTGCTTCGGAAAGTGTTCGTAAAGAGAAGAAGCAAAAAAGAAACCCTTTTAATTCACATTTTCCCATTTTTCCAATTCTATTCTTTTAAGCACATAATATGAATACATATACTCACGGCCATAAATCCCAAAAAGAGTAGCCAGAGCTTCAGAGATAGAAACTCCTCAGCCACATTTGGAAGTTGATAGGGGACAAGATGATAGAAATAAAGTATCGTTGGTGATGGATCTCTAACTACATTGCTCAAAAATCACTTAAAGGGACCCTTAGTCGCCTCTTACGACACCCGTTGGTAGAAAGGGTAAGCACATTCTCTATTTGAAATCAATATGTCCTCCGTGGCCGCCCTCTACTGATATAAACTCATACATGATATAGTTATAAGTCAAACAAAAGCTTTTAATGAATCCATCAAAAGATAAGTATTTTCATTGAGCCATAAATATAATAAAAACCCGATAAAACGAAAGACCATAAATTTTAATGATCTACTACTTTGTTTGTGTTGTCACATGATATTTATTATGTCACATTATCACGCTCAGACATTTGAACCTGTCAATCGCCAGTAATTGACTTACACATGTACAAAACAGCCTTGATAACTTGGCACATCCTCAGACAGAAAGAGGTATGAACAATTTGATTAAATCCAGAATTCTCTCTCTCCTGTGTGTCTATTTGAAAGTTATTGTGAATAAATAACCTGGTTTCACCAGAAACCCTATTTACCCGGATATGAGGATGATTCCGAGCTTCTATAGGCTTGCATAATTTTGGGTCCTAGATAATGATCCAGGGGAGCAAAAGGGCATTATGATGTACAAAAATAAAAGATACTTAATAAGTACTTCCGTTCCTTAGGACCACCAGAAAAAGCCCTTATGCCCTTATTTTGCCCTTTTTGCCCCCATAGTATTATTTTAACCTGGTTCCAGATAATATATCACAGAATTAGTATGCTTAACAAAAAATAAAAATTGGTTATGTGTGTACGTGGTGTCTTATGGCTAACTCACCCTGTAAAGGATATGTTTAATAGTAAAAGAATAAAAATAAAAGGAAATGCATTTATTTACAAGAAACATGAGTAGAATGGTTTGACAAATAAATTATATACGTGCCTTACA
The DNA here is from genome assembly GCA_963576735.1 of Bedellia somnulentella. Taxonomy (NCBI): domain Eukaryota; kingdom Metazoa; phylum Arthropoda; class Insecta; order Lepidoptera; family Bedelliidae; genus Bedellia; species Bedellia somnulentella. The sequence continues at coordinate 373,767 of OY755199.1, forward strand.
TGTTCTGCCGAAGACCGAAATCGAATCGATCCGAAGATATACGTTTGCGACGTTAAAAAAAATAGAGAACAGTTCTTTTTATTTTGAAATAAATATTTTTTATCTTTTTACTGGGGCGTGTAAATATCAAGTTGAAATAGACAGTATGTTTAGTCTCGTCGTATACAGCACAGCCTACTTAGAGCCAACAATCTTTCCATGTGGTTATACTAATACAAAGAAATAACATAGCATTGTAAAAGTGATCAGTAGGCATTTTATTTTCATGCTAACTTGCGTCATAAACTATTTTTATTGTAAACATTTCGCCATAAATCACGTGACCTTATGTCATAGGACACTAAGGACTGATACCAATATTGTTTAACATTGGACAGTAAAAATAGTTCTTACTGTTTCGACTTAAGGAACAGTTACCTTAGGAAATATTTAGAATAAAACTCTTTTAAATAAAAGAACTTTCAAACTATTTCTTCAAATACGTTCTTGTGTTATAGAGTAACAAATAGTGTAATTTGTGCAAATGTATTGTAAAAAATCAGGTTTAGATGGTAGTCACATAGAGGATCGAAAATAGTATCTAAATTGGTGAAAGAGATAGAGCCAATGTGGACGGTAATATCAGACGAGGACGATCACGGAGGACCCATTCAAGTCAAATGAAGAATGTGCTGAATAAGCAGGCTTCCGTAGAGGCATATTCTTTGGAATGTAGACGAATATGGAGAGTTCTGGAAATAATTAAATTCATTTACTTGTGTTATTTTAGTTTTACTTATCTACGTCATAAATTCCTTAAAATAAAATAAAATTGCTGCCATAACACAATAATCACATTCTAAGTAAGTATAAACATTGAGTCAACATTATAAGTTTAAAAGTCCAAATCAAACCGTCATAATAAACCCATCAAAATTAAAATCCCACTAACCCAAAAAACGAAGCGCATAGAAAAAACCTAACATCAAAACATGAATTGATTGGTCGAACTAGTCCCTTTCCCGCCAATAGTAGACATTCCAAAGAGTATCTATGTATCGCTACTCTATGTCTATTCACAGAATGCATGTTGCTATGCACGCTGCTCTGGATCCGACCAATGGGAGCCGTGCGCGCGAGTCACCCCACGTTTATAAGTGTAACATTACGTTTTTGAAACGGTTTTAATAAGTTTCTGTTAATTTGATTTTGTGTTTGATTTTGGTAGGGACAACTTAAATTACAGGAATTAAATTAATAATATAGATTTTGTTTTCCCACTTTTAGTACGATTAAGCTCTAGTAGTTTGGTATTGTTTTATAAAATTATAAAATATTGATAAAGTAGTCAATATTATTGTTGTGTAAGTTAATAGAGATATTAATTTAAGGAATTTGAGGCCAATTAAGTGTAACACTTTTATGTACTTTCTAGTTGTAGATTTTATTTGTATTTAGTAATAATTTCTTTGAATAACTAATTAATTAAATAAGAAAATCGCAAATAGCAATAACTTTCGTAAAATTTGGACCCATGATAAAATTTTCTTAAAGTAAAATCACAGATAGTACTACAGAGACTTTGTTTTCTTTTGCTTATAGTTTTTAGCAATCATCAATAATGCTCTCCTGCTTATTTCAACATACCTGTACTCGTGGCTATAAAACCCAGAAAGGGGTAGCCACAGTTTCGGAATTAAATCTTCTCAGTCTGTCAGATTTAGGCGTGGGCGGAAAAATACCGATATATGATCAAAATTGCACGTTTTTTTTACTTTTAAATTTATTTTTTTGACATTTATCGTAGCATTTTTAAACTTTACTTACCACAACATAAAGTAGTAGACAGGCACTGTCGATCGCCACTTTATAATACTCTGGCAAACCGGTTGCACTTTCTTATTTAAATATCTTTTCATACATGCTCTTTTATTCTTTTCTCTTTAGACGCCTGTATTTTTTATTTATGCGTGATATTTTGTGATGTTCTGACAAACAATTTAAACGTATAGATTTTTAATTAAAAGTAAAGTATGTTACTTCTGATACGTCAAATAATATGTGTAAAAAGTTTCATGATGATCGGTTAAGTAATTTTAAACGTCATAAATGTAAGGGATTGGGTGTGTACTATAGAAACATACACACATATACTCACGACCATAAATCCCTAGGAGGGGTAGCTAGAGCTTCGGAATACGATATTCCTCAGCAACTTTTAGAAGTTAAGTGGGGAAAAGATTGCAGTGTAAAGGTTTTTGGTGATGGGTGTCTAACCACATATCTTTTTACTATAGTCGCCTCTTACGAACACCCACAAAAATAAATGAAACGAAGTTGTTTTAAAAGGAATCAAGCTTAAAAGTTTCGATGAAAAATAATTGTTACTTTTACTGCGAGCAGGTAATTTTAGTTTTTAAACAGAAATAAGCGTTGAATTCTTTGTAATTTCGCTGTATCAACCGTGACATTGATCTTAATGCCAGTTGATCGAATAACACTGTTTTTCATTTTATTTTCTTGCCTTTAAATAAGTCCTAGTAACTAAATGAGTTGTTGTTACTTAAATAATTAACATATAACATAAACGTTCACGCCGAATATCCCCGTAGGGGTTGGCAGAGGTACTAATACTTCTGAACATCACGTGGCTTTGTCACCTGGTGTTCAGAGTACCCATGTTTTGCATGGACAGTGTACTCACGTGATAGGGGGCAGGCCTATCGTCGTTTTGTATGAATACACTGTCACATGACAAAGTACAACTCAGCCATGTGGGTTACCTCACGATGTTTTCCCTCACCGTTAACAACCATGATAAATTAACCACACATATGTCTTTAGAAAAGACAAATTGGTGTAGGCCCGACCCAGGATTTGAACACTAGTCGTTTGCACGATAACCGAGTATTCTACCCACTGGGCTATCACGGTTTAATTAAATAGATAGTTATTAAAATTTTATTGAACTTTCATTACTATCGGCTTTAACTTCATAACTATTGTACTTTAGACCCCTCAATCTACCTACCTGATTATATTCACGGCAATTATAGTAATAAAAATGGTAGCCAGAGCTTTAAAATTAACAATTTCCCATCCCCAGCCACTTTTTGCAATTGATAAATGTGGTATTTTTGTGGCGTATACAAAGCCTGTCTACCTTATATCTAAATCGTCGTGAATACGGATATGTCGCGTCTGTGAATTCGATGATTTAATAAACATATCGAGCTGTAATTTGATACTTAGATCTCTTGTGTCTGCCAATGACTTAGTAATTTATAGAGGATGCATCAATAAGGTTATCAATTAAGTGTCGGCTATGGGTAGTACTACCCCATTTCTTTCCGCGGTGTTCTTAAGAGACGACTAACAGTGTTGGTGTAACAATTTTTAGGCGTTGCGGTTGAATACCCATCACCACCAGCCTTAATTTTCCAATATTTTAAGATAATGATTACTTTATAACGTTTGAAAACGACCAAATTGAACTATTATTAATTAAACAAATTTTCACATCTTTAAAGTATAGTGTGGTACTGCATCACAACATATATTTTCACATAACTTTCATCTATTTTTAATAGTCTTCACTGCTCGCTGAGTATGTATTGAAAAACAAGAGGCTACTACCGTATTAGTAATATGACAATGAATAACAATTCATATAATAGTATGTACCTAACCTAGGCCAAGCGACTTTACACCACGAATAAAATAGGCTATAAATAAAATTATGTGTATACGTACTCTATAAAATATCATCATCGTTGTTGTTAGTAATAATGTTATAATAACATCGTCATTTAGTCTACTGATGAAGTAACGAATATTTCTACATACATACATACTCACGACCAGAAATCCTAAAAAGGTGTAGCCAGAGCTTCAGAGCTTATTCGGAAGTTGATAGGGGACAAGATGATAGAAATAAAGTATCGTTGGTGACAGTTCTTTAACCGCATCGCCCAAACATACATACAAACATATACTCACGGCTGTAAATCCCTAGAAGGGGTAGCCAGAGCTAAGGAATAAGAAATTCTTCAGCCACTTTTGGAAATGTGAGTGGGGAAAAGATGGTAAAAATAAAGGTTATTGGTGATGCGTCTCCAACCACATCCGTTAGTCGACTCTTACGTACACCCATCGGTAGAAACGGGGTAGTGCTACTCTAAGCCGACACTACATGGTGAAAATACTATCGCCCAAAATACACTTTGAAAAGCCCTATACTCTTAGTTGCTTCTTACGACACCAATAGGTAAAAGGGGTAATGACATTCTAAGCCAGCACTACACGGAAATGTTTATACTCATGCTAATCTTCATGAAGTAGGCTAAGACTGTGAATTCAGATCAAATCAAACAGGCTAATTTTTAACACTTTGCTGAAATTTTTCAATATTTACTATTCATTTTGCAAATGTGACCTTTAAATTTCGACAAACTATGAAATAAGACAACATGGTAAAGATGGACGCAATATAACATAATTATAACATAAACGTTCACGCCGTTTATCCCCGAAGGTGTTGGTAGAGGTACCAATACTTCTGCACTCACATGGCAGCGCCATCTAGTGTCCAGAGAAGGTACCCACGTTTTGCTTAGACAGTGTACTCACGTGATAGGGGGCAGGCCTATCGCCGTTTTGTACGAATACACTGTCACATGACTAAGTACAACTCAGCCATGTGGGTTTCCTCACGATGTTTTTCCTCACCTTTAACACCCAAGATAAATTAACCACACATATGACTTTAGAAAAGACAAATTGGTGTAGGCCCGACCCAGGATTGGAACTCACGCCCTTCTGTTTTCGGGCGGGTGTTCTACCCTTTGGACTATCATGTCGTTAGACGCAACGATTTAGAAAAAGAACTTTAAACAGAGAGAGGCAGCGAGTTGCAGAATATAATATTTTTATATTTATTGAACCTAAGTGTGGATATTGTTATTGTTTTCAATGTGATTTATTTTTTATTAATCATGTAACAGCGTATTCGTACAACAACACCCAAAGACTTCCCCCTAACACGTGAGTGCACTGTCCAACCAAAACGTGGGGACTCTCAGCCCGGCTAGTACGAGCAGAGGATAAAGCAGCTATCTCTTACGCACTTACTTAGTATCGTATACTGCCATGTCATTCTAACCGATATCGTGTTGATAAAATAGCGCTCGTGCTTGTCCTTCTGCCCGGCTAGCACGAGCCGTGTTTAAACTAGTTATCGCGTGGGATAAAGCAGCCATCTCTCACGCACTTACTTAGTATCGTATACTGCCATCTCATTCTAACCGTTATCGTGTCGATAAAATAGCTCTCGTGCTTGCCCTGTATAGCAAGGGGTAATGACATTCTTGCCCTATTTAGCAAGCACGAGCGCTATTTTATCGACACGATAACGGTTAGAATGAGATGGCAGTATACGATACTAAGTAAGCGCGTAAGAGATGGCTGCTTTATCCCGCGCGATAACTAGTTTAAACACCGCTCGTACTAGCCGGGCTGGTGACGTAAATGTCACGTGATGTTCAGATGTAGCTCTGCCACGCTCTCGGGGTATACGGAGTGAAAATGTGACTTCGTTAGAAAAGATTGATGAATGTGAATGAAGGTCAAAAGGTTTGCTTGAATTGTACAATGTGGCGATTGTGTTAGATGTAAGGTAAGAACTAAAGGCTTGAGATTATAGTAATATTCTTGAAGGGGTTGGTAGAGGTACTAATACTGCGGAACACGTGATGTTGAGAGTACCCACGTTTTGCTCGGACAGTGTAATAACGTGATAGGGACAGGCCTATCGTCGTTTTGTACGAATACACTTTCATTTGACAGAGTACAACTTATCCATGTGGGTTTCCTCACGAAGTTTGCCCTCACCGTTAACAACTATGGTAAATTAACCACACATATGACTTTAGAAAATACAACTTGGGATTTGAACCCTCATTGTATCCCTTAAGTATACCTTAATCTACAACACAAGAAAGAAAAAATGGGACCGTATTCAAAACAGTCGCCACAATATTAAGTAAAACTGCATAATGTATAAAATGAAATAGCCTGGGAACATTGCATGGTTATCTGTATTTGCCAATAATGGCGATAATATGAAACTTACCTATGATAATTTGTTCTCTGTTGCGTCTCAAGGTCGTGTGACGTAAAACAAAATGGCCGCCAGCGCTGTCAGCGATAAGAATAAATGCGCTTTTTGTAGCTGAGTTAGCACACATATACATATAGTTATATTTCGATTTTACATACTTACATATACACATTTTTACTACGTTTTAATATAGAAATTGCCGGCAAAGAATGTAACTACCCCTTTCTACCCAGGGGTGTCGTAAGAGGCGACTAAGGGTATGGGGCTTTTTAAGTTGTTGGAGACCCATTACTAACGATACTTTAATCCCACCATCTTGTCTTGGCCCCTATCAACTTCCAAATTTTAAGACTTTCTAGCTCCGAAGCTCTGGCTACCCCCTTTTAAGATTTTTGGCCGTGAGTATCTGAATGTATGTATGTATACTGAAAATACTAACATGTTAGAAGTCGGCTCCTAGGCATTTAAAATTGCTCATTTCAAGAGCTAATTGTACGAACTGTTTACACATTAACCTATTTTGCGGTAATCTTTAATGCCCCACATTCTGACATGAATTGAATTCTTCCCTCAGTCTATTTAGGAGAGTCTAAACTTAGACTTTCGATTACGACGTGTTTGGACGAAGGGGTAGTGTAATTATGGTAGTGGTGGAATATCACGTGACGTTTTACTCGCTTGGTTCTCAGTTTACTCACTTTTGACCTAAGTGGATTCATATCATAGCTATTTCCTGTATATGTGCTTACTACTTAATAATTACCTAAATATACTCACGCCATTAGTTGTCTTTGAGCAGGGACTCTCATACTATATATTATATCAAAAAGAATGTTACTTAGTATACACAACTATTATGATAGTATAAATATTTTGAAACTTCTGTCTTCAAACAATTGATATGATTAAGTTATATGTAAGGGTTGAAAATAGTGAGGGAAATCATTATAATGAAACCGACATAGCTGTGCTAAAAAACATTAAAAAAACTAATACTGTAATTTTCATTACAACCAGAGATTTTATCACTCCTTCGGACATACAAGCCATTGATACTATTTTAAAAGCTTTGAGTTATGTGAATTGAAAGATGAATAAAGAAAGCTACATGTTTCATCCATTAATTAAAATCAGGCGTTAATTAAAATAAATAAATCTATCTATCTATGGTCCGAAGTGAGAAGAATAAAAGAGCATGTATAAGAAGAATAATGAATGTAAGGGAAGCAAGAGAGGTTTGTCAAGATCGTACTAAGTCGCGATCGATAGTCTCTGCCTACCCCAATGGGAATAATGGGCGTGATAATAAGTAAGTAAGAAAGTAGGTAAAGCTATCCATACCAAAAATTTTGAAAAACAAACAAAACCAATTTTTTTAAAATCCCAACAGCACCAGACTCATTGTCAAACAGCCAAGCGACATAAAAAAGAGTCCCTATTTCGGCACCCTACCTCTTTGGAGCACATATGTAAAAAGTAACTCTTTTTCTGTTCACCGACACCCTCGTTGTAACGAATAGACAAAGACAGAGTGATGATATAGTATGCGTTAGAAAGAGATAGAACAATGCAGAATGCATTTAGATTTTGGTGTTAATGAAATGTGGGGCGTGCATTGTTGTTTTATTGAGGGGTCGGCAGAGGTACAGCATTTTTTATTATTTATTTCGACGGTCGAAACTGATACCTATGCCTGCGGATTATTTGGATTAAATCCTGGTAATTTTTCTTTTTGAATTTTTAGTTTAATTTGCAATTATTTTTTTTTAATAATTTTTTTAACCTAAGATATGCATTTACTTAACTTTATTTTTTATGTAAGAAAAGTTAGTAATATAAGAAATCTTCCATAAATTCTATAGTCTATAAACATAAAAAGAAAATAATTATTTCCATAAAGGGCTATCCAGAGGTCGTAGTGAATTAACCAAATGGAGAAGAAACGAAGAATGTCAATATCCGTGAGTGGTTCAGTGTATTTCCACCGACTTACGCGAAGCAAATGTTTGATCAACGAAAGTTGGAACTTTGAATCAACCAAGTTTTAAGCGGATATTTCTTAGGAATTTTGTACTGGACTACGTTTGTTTTGCGCTCTATGTTGTTAAATTCTCTATGCCAGACCTTCATAAAAACATACATACATACATATACTCACGGCTATAAATCCCTAAAAGGGGTAGCCAGAGCAAAGTAAACAGAAATTCCTCAGCCACTTTTGGAAGTTGCGTGGGGAAAAGATGGTAAAATAAAGGTTGTTGGTGATGGGTCCCCAAACCGCATCGCCCAAAAATCCCTTTAAAGCCCCAATACCGTTAGTCGCCTCTTACGTACACCCACCGGAAGAAACGGGGTAGTGCTATTCTATGCCGACACTACACAGCAAATCATAAAAACCCAAATTTTGTTTAACTTTGGATGACTAAAGAAGAAACAATAGTCATGTAAAGGATGTATGGTGTTTTGTCCCAATCGCCCAAAAATAACTTACCTATAAAACCCTAAGACCTACTTGACTAGTCTGAGTAGGGTTACCATATCTCAGGATTTCTCCTGAGATTTCAGGATTTTTCGACTCTTCTCAGGATTCCGGCCGGATGTAGCAAATCTAGTGATAGCTCAGGAGTTTGAATACTTATGTATAAATTTAAAACAAACTTAAAATAATCTTCTCTTGGTAACAATTGCAGTTAAAATCAATACTTATTTATCAAAGTAAAATAAACTAAAAGTTACTAAAGTTAGTAAAGTAAAGTACTAAGTTAGTAAAGTAAATGACATGATAGTCCGGTGGATAGAACACCCGCCCGAAAACAGAAGGGCGTGAGTTCCAATCCTGGGTCGGGCCTACACCAATTTGTCTTTTCTAAAGTCATATGTGTGGTTAATTTATCATGGTTGTTAACGGTGAGGGAAAACATCGTGAGGAAACCCACATGGCGAGTTGTACTTAGTCATGTGACAGTGTATTCGTACAAAACGGCGATAGGCCTGCCCCCTATCACGTGAGTACACTGTCTAAGCAAAACGTGGGTACCTTCTCTGGACACTAGATGCTGCCATGTGAGTTCAGAAGTATCGGTACCTCTGCCAACCCCTTCGGGGATAAACGGCGTGAAAGTTTATGTTTTGTTATGTTATGTAAAACAAACTAAAAATAATCATTATCGTCAGTGCCATGTTGAATACAATTGTGTAGTATGTGCGCTGGTCGCTCTCATCTATAGAAAATCTCAGGACTTTTCCATGGAAATCAGGCTTTTTCTCCGGACTTTTGATTTTTTCATCTGGTAACCCTGAGACAATCGTTTCTAGGGTTCTTTATTACTGAAACTTCAATGTCTGCCAGTCTGTCACCGCACAACTCATGAATAGTAATACTCAGACAGTTTAAACTTTTATTCTCTGTAATGTAAATTTTTTGAGAAAAAAATAAATGATTATTAAAAATTATTCTAACTTTCATGGATACTCTCGTTATGTAAAATATGTAATATAAAATAAATAAGAAAGCGTGATTTAATTCAGATAGAAAAAAGAATGTTGATATGGTTTAGGATGGATCAAAATAAATTGGTGAAAGAAATCTATAGAGTCAATATGGAAGGTTATGTTAGTAGAGGACGACCTCGGAGGACACATTATGACCAAATATAGAGTATGTTCAAAAAGGCAGGCGTCCGAAGTTTGAAGAATAAAAAAGCTAGTGGGGGAAGATTGATGGATGTAAATGAAGCAAGAGAGGTCTGTCAGGATCGTACAAAGTGGCGATCGTTAGTCACTGCCTACCCCGATGGGAACTAACGGCGTGAGTGTTTGTATGTATGTGGTCCCGTACAAAAAACGTATTTATTTGCTCATTTTCCCTCTTTATCAAAATGGATGAGCTAGACATTTGAATTGTCTCCAAAACATTGAAAAAATAAACCATACATACATACATATACTCACGGCTATAAATCCCTTGATGGGGTAGCCAGAGCTAAGGAATTATAAGTTCATCAGCCACTATTGGAAGTTGAGTGGGGAAAAGATGGTAAAAATAAAGGTTTTTGGTGATGGGTCTCCAACCGCATCGCCCAAAAATCCAATAAAAAGCCCCAATACCCTTAGTCGCCTCTTACGACACCCGTGGGTAGAAAGGGGTAGCGGCATTCTAAGCCGGCACTACACGGCATATTACATGGATTATAAATATTTTTCTATTTTTTTTACTAACTGTACTTTATTTCTATCATCTTGTCCCCGGCCAACTTCCAAGTGTTGCCCCTTTTTGGGATTTATGGCCAAAAGTCAAAAGTCAAAAGTCAAAAACCGTGAGTATATGTCCGTTATTTTTTTTAATAAATGGTACGGAACCCTGCGCGCATTCTACTCGTCCTTGGCAGTTTTTTTTAAATATATTGTAATTGTTTAATTTTATTTTATTTGATATCTGCTGTGTAGTGTCGGCTTAGAATAGCACTACCCCATTTCTTCCGGTGGGTGTACGTAAGAGGCGACTAACGGTATTGAGGCTTTTAAGGGATTTTTGGGCGATGCGGTTGGAGACCCATCACCAACAACCTTTATTTTTACTATCTTTTCCCCACTCAACTTCCAAAAGTGGCTGAGGAATTTATAATTTCTTATGTATGTATGTACGGTTCGTAGTTTGGTAGCACCCTATTAGTAATATTATTACTTTTGCTCTATTGAAAAAACTCAACTTTCAAGTTGTAAATTCCTAAAGGTGTGGCAGACGTACTAATAGTTCTGAACATTACGTGACATTGTCAACTGGTGTTCAGAGTACCCACGTTTTGCATGGACAGTGTACTCACGTGATAGGGGCAGGCTTATTAACATTTTTATACTAATACACTGTCACATGACTAAACACAACTCAATCAGTAGGGTTTCCTCACGATGTTTTTCCTCATTATTAACACCTTTTATATTAAGTAGATGTAGATGATTGCCGTGTAGTGTTTTCCCCACTCAAGTTTCCAAAAGAGGCTGAGGAATTTCAAATTCCTTAGCTCTGGCTACCTCTTCTTGGGATTCATAGCCGTGAGTATATGTATGTTAATAATGTATTCGAATATTACGCAAGTATTTAGAATACATAGATTTGGCCAACGAGTGACTCATAGATTCTAACTTATTGTTCTAATCCAATGAGTCATAAGAAATGACGTTAAAACTATTTAAAATAAACTAAAATTATAATAAATTTACATACTTACATGTGCATGGTAATTAAACGTAGCTGGGTAGTGTCGGCTTAGAATAGTACTACCCCATTTATTCCCGTGGGTGTTCTTAAGAGGCGGCTAAGGGTGTTTGGACTTTTTAAGTAATTTTTGGGCAACGATAGGAGACCCGTCACCAAAAACCTTTTATCTTACAATCTGTTCCGCTCTCAATTTCGAAAAGTGAATGAAAGATTTCTTATTCTTAAGCTCTGGCTACCCTTTTAAGGGATTTTATAGCCGTTAGTCTTTTTATACATACATATACTCACGGCTATAAATTCCTAGAAATAAGCCAGAGCTAAGGAATTCAAAATTCCTCAGCCACTTTTGGAAAATTGAGTGGGGAAAAGATGGTTGAATAAAGGTCGTTGGTGATGGGCCTCCAACCGCATCGACCAAAAATCCCTTAAACGCCCCAATACCGTTAGTCGTCTCTTACGTACACCCACCGGAAGAAAAGGGGTAGTGCTATTCTAAGCCGACACTACACTACTAGTCTTTTTATGTATGTATGTATGGTAATGTCAGTTGAGGACGGCCACGGAGCATACATTTAGATCCAATAGAGAGTTACCTCAAAAGGCTGTTGTCTGTGGTGCGAGACTCAAAGACTCAACTCAAACGTTGGTAGGGTAATTATACTTATAAATTACATCACGTGACAACTGTGCTGTGTAGTGTCCGCTTAGAATAGCACTACCCCATTTTTTCCGGTGGGTGTACGTAAGAGGTGACTAACGGTATTGGGGCTTTTTAAGGGATTTTTGGGAAATGTGGTTGGAGACCCATCACCAACAACCTTTATTCAACCATCTTTTCCCCACTCAATTTTCTAAAAGTGGCTGAGGAATTTTGAATTCCTTAGCTCTGGCTACCCCTTCTGGGGATTTATAACCGTGAGTATATGTATGTATATATGTACATCACGTGACATGGTGTTCAGAGTACCCACGTTTTGCTTCGACAGTGTACTGACGTGACAGAGGGCAGGCCTTTCCCTGTTTTGTTGTTGTATATTCATACATGTCCTTTCATTCTTCAGGCTTCATACGCCCACTTGTTTCAGCTCTTTGACCAAAATTTGTCACCCGTGGTCATCTTCTACTAACATCACCGTCCAAATTAACGCTATTATTATTATATATTTTAACGACATGATAGTCCAATGGGTAGACCACCCACCCGTAAACAGACAGGCGTGAGTTCAAATCCCGGGTCGGGCCTACACTAATTTGTCTTTTCTAAAGACAAACGGTGAGGGAAATATCGTGAGGAAACCCACATGGCCGAGTTGTACTTAGTCATGTGACAGTGTATTCGTACAAAACGTCGGTAGGCCTGGCCCCTATCACGTGAGTGTACTGTCTAAGCAAACTTGGATTCCTACTTTGGACACTAGGTGGCGCTTTCACGTGTTGTTCAGAAGTATTGGTACTCTTCAGGCATAAACAGCGTGAACGTTTATGTTATGTTTATGCTATTTTCATCCTCTCTATCGGATGATATATAGGAGAGATATAGGAAGATGGATATCTTTTGCTATTTTGTCTACAAAATCGTCTTTCACGCCGCATCCTTCACGAATCACAGTCCTTCTTAAAGTCGAAACAGTAAAAACTATTTTTACTGTTAAATGCTAATAAAACATTATTAATATCAGTACTTTGAGCATGTATGAGAAGAATAATGAATGTAAGGGAAGCAAGAAAGGTTTGTCAGGATCGTACTAAGTGGCGATCGACAGTCTCTGCCTACCCCAATGGGAATAATGGGCGTGAGTGTAAGTAAGTAAGTAAGTAAGTACTTATAGTGGGTAGCTAACATGAGTGCCCTATGCCATAAGGTCACGTGATTTATGGCGTAATGTTTACAATAAAGATCGTTTATGACGCAAGTTAACAAGAAAATATAATTCCTACTGATCACTTTTAGAATAGGTACTATGTTGGTTCTTAGTCTTAGAACTACTCACTACTATAAATCCCTAGATGGGGTAACCAGAGCTAAGGAATTAGAAATTCCTCAGCCACTTTTGGAAAGTAAAGTCGGTTTGTTTAATTGACATTTTTTTATTATTTTTGTTAAATTTTATTGATTAATTAATTTTTAGTTTTAAGTTAGTTGTAAGCTGCTTCTGTCTATAAAACAACAAGGGCTAATCAAACAAGCATACATAACTAAAATAACTTACATTAGGCGACGTTTTAAATGCGATATCAGCCAAAACGCCTCTGTCGAGCAACCGATACCCCGACCACGGGTAATCGTGGTTTTGTTGGAATATTGACGCTGATAAACTGGAATAAATTATAATTGTGGATTACATACATACATGTACTCACGGCTATAAATCCCTAGATGGGGTAGCCAGAGCTAGGGAATTAAAAATTCCTCAGCCACTTTTGGAAAGTTGAGTGGGGAAAAGATGGCAAAATAAAGGTTTTTGGTGATGGGTCTCCAACCGCATCGCCCAAAAATCTCCTAAAAGCCCCAATACCGTTAGTCGCCTCTTACGTACACCCTCCGGAAGAATTGGGGTAGTGTTATTCTAAGCCGACACTACACAGCAACACCTACAGAGAAATACTGTTGGTTGTACTAACTTATACCTATATAGCTATACAAGACGACAAGACTGAACATACATCATTCCATTTGTGTCCCCACACTTGGCTCATAGATCTCATTCATCAGTTTACTTTCACCCAACCTCTCCATACAAAGACATACTCATCCTATTTTGCCACACTAGGACAGTATGCCAAATAGTTAACAAAAGACAAATTGTGACAATCATCTCCTATTGCGTCGCGTTTAAAGCTCTGGCTACCCCTCTAGGGATACTTCATTGGAGGAAATGGATATCTCAAATATTTTGTCAAGACCAATTCATTGACGATAGAGTGTTGATATTACATACATATATATACTCACGGCTATAAATCCCAGGAAGGGGTAGCCAGAGCTAAAGAATTAGAAATTCCTCAGCCACTTTTGGAAATTTGAGTGGGGAAAAGATAGTAAAAATAAAGGTTGTTGGTGATGGGTCTCCAACCGCATCGCCCAAAAATCCCTTAATAGCCCCATACCGTTAGTCGCCTCTTACGTAGGTACCACCCAACCGGAAGAAATGGGGTAGTGCTATTCTAAACCGACACTACACGGCTGTTGATATTAATTTAGATATTTTATTTTTTTCAGATTTCTAGAAAGAAAAAATCGACCTTTGATATAATAGTTCTGCTGCGTTTAATAGACACAGAAAAAGCATCCGTAAGTTTCATATTATTTAATAACTCTTTCTCAGTTCTTCAAGACTCAAATCTTCACGCCGTATACCCCCAAAGAGGTTGGCAGAGGTACTAATACTTCTGAACATCACGTGACATTGTCACCTGGTGTTTAGAGTACCCACGTTTTGCATGGACCGTGTACTCACGTGATAGGGGGCAGGCCTATCGCCGTTTTGTACGAATACACTGTCACATGACTAAGTACAACTTTGCCAGCTTCCCCACGATGTTTTCCCTCACCGTTAATACGCATGATAAGTTTACAACACATATGGCTTTAGAAAAGACAAATTGCTGTAGGCTCTTCCCGGCATTTGAACCCTTATCGTCTGCACGATAAGCGGAGTTCTACCCACTGAGCTATCACGGTATATTTTAGACTCCTATTTACTTAGAATGGGAGAGGGGCAGGTGTGGGGTTACCTTTTTATTCCCTCAATTAGATTTTATTGCCTAATATACATACATACATATACTCACGGCTATGCTCAGCCACTTTTGGAAGTTGATTGGGGAAAAGATGGTAATAATAAATGTTTTTGGTGAGGGGCCAACCACATCGCCCAAATCACTTACAAATCCCCTATACCCTTAGTCGCCTCTTACGATCACCCACGGGTAGAAATTGGGGTAGCGAAATTCTAAGCCGGCACAACACGGCTATATTAACACGCCTATATTAGCTTCACTTGTATGTATGTATTTAACGACATGCGTAGCGACATGATAGTCCAGTGGGTAGAACACCCGCCTGAAAAACAGAAGGGCGTGAGTTCCAATCCTGGGACGGGCCTACACCAATTTGTCTTTTCTAAAGTCATATGTGTGGTTAATTTATCATGGTTACTTACGGTGAGGGAAAACATTGTGAGGAAACCCACATGGCTGAGTTGTACTTAGTCATGTGACAGTGTATTCGTACAAAACGGCGATAGGCCTGCCCCCTATCACGTGAGTACACTGTCTAAGCAAAACGTGGGTACCTTCTCTGGAAACTAGATGGCGCTTGCCATGTGAGTTCAGGAGTATTGGTACCTCTGCCAACCCCTTCGGGGATAAACGGCGTGAACGTTTATGTTATGTTATGTTATGTATGTATTTAACTGACTCTTTTAAACTCGATTTTGACCCACATTAAAGGGACCAATTTAATTCAAAATTTGTACACGTATCCAAAATTAGCGACGATATAATAACCTCGTATGTTCATCCCATTATCCTGAAAAGGGTCTCCAGGATTAAATAATTTCATTTCGTTCAGTATTAAAGAGTAAAAAATAAATAAAGTTTGAATAACTGAAAAACATGCCTTTAAAGCACTTCTAACTCTCACAGCCCATATAGGTCCCCACCAAGGGGCTCGAGCCTACCCTATATAGGGCGATTTTGGCTATAGTCCACCACGCTGGCCCATTGCGGGTTGGCTGACTAACGACTACTACCGTAATAGTAGCCGGGACCGAAGGTTTAACGTGCCCTCCGAAGCACAGAATCATCTTAATTTTCGGATAATCAGGTGATTCAAGCCTGCAAAATTAAGTTTTTAAGGATACCACCCCCCGGGGATCGAACCCGAGACCTCCGTTCTTGAAACCAAGCGCTTAACCGCAAGACCACGGAGGCAGTCTAACTAAAAAGCAAAAAATAATTTTCAATATTAGGGGAAAATCATGAAAAAGCGTGGGGCGCTCTGTGCCATATTTTACATCTATCGAGCAACCCACATTTCTTTAAATTTATGATTAGCACCATCAAATGCCATTTGTACGATCCTGACTAACTTCTCTCAAATTCTCAATTCTTCAGGCTTTAGACCTTGAGTTTGAATTTTCACGTAAGAGACGACTAACGGTATTGGGGTTTTTAAGGGATTTTTGGGCGAGGCGGTTGGAGACCCATCACCAACAACCTTTGTTTTACCATCTTTTCCCCACGCAACTTCCAAAAGTGGCTGAGGAATTTACAATTCCTTAGCTCTGGCTACCCCTTCTAGGGATTTATGTATGCCGTGAGTATATGTATGTATGTATGTTTGAATTTTTGAGTACAATTACCATAAGATCTTAATTTGTCTCTTTCGTACTAGTGTAATAAATCCAAGTTAAACGGGAACAATTCAAAGGTAGAAAGGTTGTTGATGGGTCTCTGACCGCATACCCCAACATACATACATATACTTAAACCTTTAGTCTCTATTGGGGAAGGCAGAGACTATCGATCGCCACTTTGTACGATCCTGGCAAACCTCTCTAGCTTCGTTTACATCCATCAATCTTTTCATACATGCTCTTTTATTCTTCATACTTCTGCCTATTTGAACACACTCTCTATTTGGTCCAAATGTGCCCTCAGAGGTCGTCCTCAGCTAACATAACCATTTACATCGGCACGTTACTTTATTTCTACCATCTTCTCCTCTATCAACTTCCAAATGTGGCTGAGGAGTTTCTAGCTCTGAAGCTCTGGCTACCCTTTTAGGGATTTATGGCCGTGAGTATATGTATGTCCTTTTTTGTAAGGGTTGTAATATTAAACCATCGTACGGTCCTTGGTATGAGGTAAGGGTTTAAGAGATTGTATGAGAAGATAGATTGTCTCTATTCATCCCAAAGCGATTAACTGACGTGATAGTACCTAGATAGGTACCTATAGTAAGTATAAACCTCATTAACCCCATCCCATACCCTCAAACCATTATTACACGTACATACATATACTCACGGCTATAAATCCCTAGATGGGGTAGCCAGAGCTAAGGAATTTGAAATTCCTAAGCCACGTTTGGAAAGTTGAGTGGGGAAAAGATGGTAAAATAAAGGTTGTTGGTGATGGGTCTCCAACCGCATCGCCCAAAAATCCTTCAAAAGCCCCAAAACCGTTAATCGCCTCTTACTTACACCCACCGGAAGAAATGGGGTAGTGCTATTCTAAGCCGACACTACACAGCTAACTAACCCCATCCCATACCCTCAAATCATTAATACACGTAACTCTTAAAATTCCTTATCATATACTTAATACATTTTTCGTAATCATTTCAAAAACGTCCTCTGACAGATAGTGTCGAAAAGAGGTGCAATACCCCTTTCATAACCTCTTTGCAGCGGGTCAGCCGCCTGCGCACAGTTATTTGAGACGCAATCACAGATATATGTCTGTCTCTTTCTTACACGTACCGCCTTTAGCTCGCGACATTTCACACCCACTTTGGTTTGAAGTATTTTAACTTGATACTTGAAAATATTATATTTCGTGTAATAAGATCTTTTGTATGGTATTTGGAGTGTAACAAAAAAGTGGATACTTTTTAGGTTTTCGTTCCAGAAATGTTAGACTATTAGAATAGAATAGACAACTCTTTATGGCACATAAAAAAAGTATTTAAATACATACATACATACATATACTCACGGCTATATTTCCCTTGAAGGGGTAACCAGAGGTAAGGAATTATAAATTCCTCAGCCACTTTTGGAAGTTGAGTGGGGAAAAGATGGTAAAAATAAAGGTTTTTGGTGATGGGTCTCCAATTGCATCGCCCAAAAATCCAATAAAAAGCCCCAATACCCTTAGTCGCCTCTTACGACACCCGTGGGTAGAAAGGGGTAGCGACATTCTAAGCCGGCACTACATGGCATACAACAAACAAAAAATATTAGAATGAAATACAATCGGCAGTCTTATCACTAAAAGCGATCTCTTCGAGACAACCTTTGATGAGGCTTTACTGTATGTCTCTTACAAGCTACAAGCTACAAGCTGTATCTTATGAACCACTATAGTGAGACAATTGGAATTTTACTATTGCCTCTGTAATAATTAAAACAAAAAAATAAATTATGAAAATACTTTAAACACATTAAAATCGATGGTTTTTTACTGTTTTGGTTGTTGATAACGACAACAGATAAAACAAATATGTGACACTAACAATAAAAATTATTGATTTAAAATAAAATCATATTTCAGAGGGCTCTCATAGAACAGACATGTTTATGTTGCCGTATTTATAGATTATATCGAGTCCAAGTCACTTCGTCAGTTTTTCTTCTAGTTTCATTTATGATCGAGATAGATATTTCATGTAAATAGGATTTCATTTATGAAAACAATTAATAGTATACGTTAATTTCCCAATATTTAACAAATAAATAAAAGGAGAGAAATCATTGTCGTATGCATCAATACCTTTCTTTAGTGTGAAATTCAGAATAATTGAGGTGCATTTCAGTATGGTGAGTGTCAGTTTAAATTTTTGGGTGTGCCGTTAAATACCATCTTAAATAAGTACGGCCAAGAAAATATGTAAGATGACGTAATATATTTAAACATAAATAGCTTATTAATTTCTTTAATTAAAGTTTCAAGTTATTCTTGTTAAATAAATTGCAATTGCAAGAGAGTGATAAAATTACACTTATCGTATCTTGACGTAACGGCATGTTATTGCAAATTTGACCTCAATTTTTGTTGTAAAAGATACTTCAGGTTATAAATACCGATTGACTGCAAGGATACGTCCTTAAATGGGAACAACGAACTTTTAATATGCAAATTAAAACGTTTATCAGTCTACTTGTGTATCTTTTATTCAAATATTAAAGCGTATCAATATTGTTATTGTATGAATACAACATAAACATGAATAACAATTAGTAGCCTTTATTTTGATAAGTATATATTTCTTAGATATATTATTATTATAGTAATTCTGAAAAAAATATATGCGTGAGCTAATTTAATATGGAAACATGTAACTATGACAGATATGCCGCTTTTTATTAGTATCGCACTATGATATGCCGATTATTCTTCCATTCCAAAAAGTTATGAAGAATTTAACCGCAAATGATTTGGTTTCACATATTTCATTGACTTTGTCACATACCTATACTCACGGCCATAAATCCCTAAAAAGGGGCAGCGAAGGCGTCAGAATAATAAATGACTCAGTCATTTCAGCCACTTTTTGAACTGAGTGGGGAAAAGATTGTCAAGTAAAGGCGATGGCTTTCCGAACCGCATCGCCAAAAATCCACTTAGCTGCCTCTTACGGGCCGAAATGGGGTAGTTCTATTCTCAACCGCACTTAAAAAAATATTAATCAATGGTCACAACACAGAATAAGATTTTCTAATTGATAGGGTAATTTCCAATTCGATATTGTACAGCAGAACAAAAGAATCAACTCAACAAAACAATCCGTAAAATAGTCAATCCCGATCCTCATCATTTGTAGTTTAAACGGTATTATAAATCGCCATCGACTAAATATAATGTTGAATGTCCATCAATGCCACCCAAAGCGGTAACAGTGTAAAACTATTAAAACATTTCTTTCAAAGAAAAATATGTCGTTAAAAATGGCCTAAATTCTCACCTGATTATCGCATTAAAAGTTTAAAGTCAAGAAAAAACTAAATTAAAAAGAAACTATCAAGATTCAATGAGCTCCCTTCACGAAGATTATTATCAAATTCTCTAAAAATGGTACTATCTCTTCCGCCGCTGTCAAAACGTGGGCGTTAGAGCGAGACGGAATTAGTTCTGCGCTTGCGCCGCCTTAAGTACATTGAACCCGGTACAGTTTGTTCGCAGCTGAAATTGACAAAAATACTGTTGTCTTCTTCTTTTGATTTATATCTCACAATTTTGATTAGGCTGACAGACTAAATGTCTAGAGTTGATTTTTGGGTTGGTGTTTATGAAAAAAAGAGAGTAATGATTTTTTTTGAGTATTAAATCTGTTCATTAACGGTAAACCACGCTTTGACTTTAGAATAGAAGTAATGGAGTAGTCGGTCTGAATCAGGATTTGAACCCGTCCGTCTGAGATATCAAGGTTTCTTTCAGATTTTTCACATAAATACATATACTCACGGCTATAAATCCCTAAAAGGGGCAGCCAGAGCTTCAGAATAAGAAATTTTCACCCACTTTGGAAAAATATTGTAAAATTAAGGTTATTGTTGATGGGTCTCCAACCGCATCGCCATCGTAGTCGCCTCTTACGATCAGCAATGGGATGAAGTGAGGTAGTGCTATTTTAAGCCTTTCTTTTCTTTACTTATTAAAAAAATACATACATACATACATACATATTCTCACGCCGTTAGTTCCCATTGGGGTAGGCAGAGACTATCGATCGCCACTTTGTACGATCCTGGCAAACCTCTCTGGCTTCGTTTACATCCATCAATCTTTTCATACATGCTCTTTTATTCTTCATACTGCGGACATCTGCCTTTTTGAGCACATGTTCTATTTGATCCAAATGTGTCCTCCGAGGTCGTCCTCTACTAACATTACCTTCCACATTGGCTCTATATATCTCTTTCACCAATTTACTGTCATCCATCCTCTCTATGTGCCCAAACCATCTCAACATTCCTTTTTGTATCTTTCTTACAATATCATCTTTTACACCACACCTTTCACGAAAAATTAATACTGGTTTTATATTATTTTACAGAGTATTACTAAATTAACTAGAGAATAAATGATTAAAAACTCCAAATAATAAATATTTACATTGAAGCAATTTTAGTATAAGTGTAGGGTCGGCTCAGAATAGTTTTTTATTTCTTGCAGTGGTTAAAGTGAGAAAGTAAGAAAATAATGTTTATTTTAAACTCAGTGTCCAATTTGAAAATCACTTTTAGAGCCACTCGTAAACGTTATACGACATCGGTGCTTAGAATGGCATTACCCCATTTCTTCCCTCGGGGTACGTAATTTTGTATTCCGAAGCTCTGGCTACCCCTGTTAGACATTTATAGCCGTGAGTATATGCATGTATGTATCTGCCATTTTATTCTTCACACTTTGAAAGCTGGGTTTAAGCCTGTTGTCTATTTGAAGACAGAGTTGAAAAATTCTGTTCCATCATATAAAATAATGGGTCCTTAGTTTTCCTCTTCATAGTAAAAAGAAAAATAATAAATAACTTTTCCATTATATCTATTTTTGCATTTATTTAAACGGAATTAAAGAATGAAATTGCTTGCCACAATTATTGCACTTGTACTGTCAAGTGTTATAAAAAAAATAAGCTGATTTGATGAATGTGTTTTTTTTTATTATATTAACATGCAGAACTTAAAAATAAACTCTTCTAGATTTATTCGTTTTAAAAAGAGAGTATAATTATACAAATTATAAAATAGAAATTTGTAAGTAAAGTACATTACGTTTTCTCTATAAAAATATGCAAAAAAATATAAATAACCAACCTCATGTGTTTATAAAATATATTGTCATAGGATTTAATCTTTAAACGTAGAAAGAGATATTTAAGTGTAAACTATGAAAACCTGCTTCATCTTTTTGTAATTACCTGACCAAGTATTCTAGAACTCTTCTAGAAGTAAAGTATTTTTATTGTTTTTTTCAAATAATTAAATATGATATAATATTTATTGCCCCAGACCTTAACATAATAGAAAACAACACAAATATAAACTGATCAATAAAGGAAAACATCGATTACACTAAACCAACATTAAAATTTAAATTAATATCTACCAATATCGAGCCAAAAACAAAGTAATTAAAGTGGTCTCTTTTATAAAAATGACAAGTTGATTTAAATAGCATTATGACTAAGATTGCTGTTCATAAATTATATGTTTTTATTAAAACTTAACTTTTATTTCATAAAATTAGCTGTAGAAATGTTATGTGTAAAATTAGTAGTTATAAAAAATAATGGTAGATAGATATAGGTAATAATATTTTATACATTCAAATTATATATACATTATAAATTACAATAAACAAAAATAATCCTTTATAAAACTTTTACTAATTAAATTGATATCGTCAAAATAAAGACGAATTTAAAATAATCAGGTTATAATTAAAAAAATGGCTCGACTGTTTATTAAGTTCACCTGCAATCCGCAGTAAAACACCGCAGTTGTATACTCGTGCTGCCATCTAGTATCCAGTAGCGAAATTAACTCTTGAACTACAATTAACGCCATCTACATTTTGAAGCTAAAGACTTTTAGTTCTGCAAAGGTACAAAAATATTTTATAGGGGCGTTTGGTTGGACCCTGTTAAAATAGTTGATTTTTTTACATTATTCACTATATATTTTTAAAATTTGTCTCTGGTTAATCACTTGAAATAAACTAGACCTCATTGAGACTGGTTCAAACTTTATATTTCTGGTTTATAGATTTTTATTACACATAACATAACATAACATAAACGTTCACGCCGAATATCCCCGAAGGGGTTGGCAGAGGTACTAATAAACAAAATAAACTTAACAACAAAACTATGGCATGTAAAAATAACACTTGTTTACGTGTTTACTTTCTATTATCTAAAATAACCGTCAACAAAATTTTGCACGAAATTATTTTTTAGTATTTATGCACCGAAAAACACGTTCTTACAACGGAGCATGTATAAGAGGAATAAATTAATGCGAGGGAAGCAAAAGAGATTCGCCAGTATCGTGCAAAGTGGAGATAAATAGTATCTGCCCACTCCAATGGGAATAATGAGCGTAAAAATAAGTATGTACATAGTTATTCTTACGCTCATTTTAAATAGTGTCGGAATAAATTCTTTTATTAACTTGATTTAAACTAGAATTAAAATTTAATTTTAATAATAATTAATAAGCTAAATATCTAGTAAGAATCTTATTGTAGCAATAATAAATTATTAATTTAGTAGGTATTTAATAATTAATGTAAGAATGGTGGCAGATGGAGTGAAGTAACATCTACTAACTCCTCAATAATATAGAAAGGATTTTATAAGTTTATGTGCTGTGCAACAATTTGTGCTGTGTAGTGTCGGCTTAGAATAGCACTACCCCATGTCTTCCGGTGGGTATACGTAAGATTTTTGGGCGATGCGGTTGGAGTACCAACAACCTTTATTTTACCATCTTTTCCTCACTCATATTTCCAAAAGTGGCTGAGGAATTTCCAATTCCTTAGCTCTGGCTACCCCTCCTAGGGATCTATTGCCGTGAGTATATGTATGTTTGATTTTATACTTAGATACAAGGAAATATTTAGACCAAAAAGTATAAGATGAGATTTCTAGTTGAAAAGAATAAAAGAGCATGAATGGGAAGACTTGACTGTGTATAAAGAGAAAGATCTTAATATAATTCATGGCGTGTAACGAACCTGGAGAAGAATTAAATAAAACATACATACATACACACTCACGGCTGTAAATCCCTAAAAGGGGTAGCCAGAGCTGAGGAACTAGAAGTTCCTCGGCCACTTTTGGAAAGTAGAGTGGGGAAAAGATGGTAAAAATAAAGGTTGTTGGTGATGGGTCCCCAACCGCATCGCTCAAAAATCCCTTAATAGCCCCAATACCGTTAGTCGCCTCATACGTACACCCACCGGAAGAAATGGGGTAGTGCTATTCTAAGCCGACACTACACAGCAAATAAATTAAATAAAACTTATAAATTTATTTATAAAATGGTAAATGAATCCATTTGTATCCATAAAACATTATTGAATTTTATTTTAGTCTGCAAAAAACTGCCACCAGCAAATGAAACATCGCATCGCCCCCTATTTACTTTACTTTTACAGTAAAAGCGGATCAGAAATTAGAACTTGAATTGGAAGTAGTGGCGTGAGTATTAATAATAATAATAAAAATAATAAAATGTTTTTATTGAGTAAAACAAGGCTACATAAATTAAAACGTGCTTATGTCTCCATTTAAACTTAAAAGTCTGTATTTGGAGACATCGCGAATTATGTATGTATCGTATTATGTATGTACTAGCGGACCCGACAGACTTCTTACCGTCAAATTTGCTTATGACAAAGCTTAAGGCGTTTTTTTCCGGTACTTTTAGTTAAATCTAAGGTTTTAAGTGGTTGTTTGGCAATTTGGCTGGAGAACTAGACGCATCACCAACGATACTTCATTTGTACTATTTTATCCCCAAGTAATTTCAAAAACCGTGATAGCCCAGGGGGTAGAACACTCGGTTTTCGTGCAAACGACTAGTGTTCAAATCCTGGGTCGGGCCTACACCAATTTGTCTTTTCTAAAGACATATGTGTGGTTAATTTATCATGGTTGTTAACGGTGAGGGAAAACATCGTGAGGAAATCCACATGGCTGAGTTGTACTTAGTCATGTGACAGTCAAGTGTATTCGTACAAAACGGCGATAGGCCTGTCCCCTATCACGTGAGTACACTGTCCATGCAAAACGGAGCTTGGTGCACTCCGGGTACTAAATAACCTTACCTAGTCAAGCGGGGCTCTGGCTAGGTGGACAGTTTACTTCCCTTGCTTCTCGTGGGTCCAATATGTGTTCAAATTTTAGTAAACACGGAGGCGGCGATGTAGCTCGCCACTCATCACGCCATGGTTGCTCACGGGGCGAAAAGTGGGCTAAAGAGACCCGCTTCAGTACGATGAATGTATGTGGAGGAATGTTTGAAAAATTAGATGAAGTATGTATGATTATGAATGAAAGAAAACTGGATTTTCTTTGTGTAAATGAGACGAAGCGTAAGGGAAAGGAAGTTTCACAACTTGGCAACATTACAGCAATCTGGTCTGGAGTCGCTGACAGTGACCGAGCTAGCCAAGGAGTGGGACATCTGATATCTGAAAGGATGGCTCAGTGTATGAAAGATTACGAATGTGTGAGTCCAAGGCTCCTGTGGATTAAGGTGAAATTGGGACTAGTCCGGATGCGCATAATTTGCGTATACGCTCCGGACATGTCTAAATCCCTATCCGAGAGGGAGGAGTTTTGGAATCTGTTAGACGATGTTGTGAATGGGTGTGATCAGAATGAGAGACTTGTAATGTTAGGAGATTTTAATGGCTGGGTTGGTGTGTCACGCAACGGTTGCGAAAGAGTTTTAGGAAAGTTTGGTGATCAAAGGGTAAATGAGAATGGTGAGAAATTGATTGAGGTATGTTTGGATAGGAATCTTTGTGTTACAAACACGTTGTTTAAGCACAAAGATATCCATATGTATACAAGACAGAGGGGAAGCGAGAGAAGTATGATTGATTTTGTGATAGTTGATGAAAGGCTGAGAGCAAAAGTTGTTGACACCAGGGTCTATAGGGGCACGAACGTTGGCACAGATCACTTTCTCGTTATATCACGACTAGCTGACCCCACAGACTTCGTACTGTCAAAAGTGTAGACTTTCACGTCGTCAAACTGAAATATTTAACTGACCTGTTGAGGGTCTCTGTCATGCGATGAGAAAAAACCGCAGCGCACACAACGGAAGCCTTAGTATGAATAATTATCCCCGTTTTTGCAACATTATTCGCTGATAGTTTGCTCCTGTTGGTTGAAGCGTGATGATATTTAGCCTAAAACCTTCCTCAATAAATGGACTATCCAACACAAAAAGAATTTTTCAATTTGATTGGGTAGTTCCTGAGATCCTAGCGTTCAAACAAACAAACTCTTCAGCTTTATAATATTAGTATAGATTAAGGGGTCTGTGCACGCGTTGGCGTCACAGGCCTAAAGTGTCAACAACGGATTTTGCGAGAATAAAAGTAGAAAAACTGCAAGAAGATGAAAATATCAGAGATGAATACTTGAGGAAATTGGATGATAGACTAAGTTGCGTGGAGATGAAGGATGAATTGGAAATAGAAGAAGTATGGGATGTGCTCAAATCGACGATGGTTGAATGTGCGACGGAAGTATGTGGAGTGTGTAAAAGGTCAAATAGACCACCAACAAGTTGGTGGGATAAAGTTGTGAAAGAGGCGGTTGGAGATAAGAAGAAAGCGTGGTTAGATTTACTAGCGATTAAAGCTAGTAAACGGATGGATGCGAGTGTAACTGACGATGTAGTGCAGAAAAGTGAAGATGAATATAAGAGAGTTAAGAATGAGGTAAAGAAGAAAATAGAAAAGAAAAAGCGGGATTTGCAAGAGTGGTGTGAGAGGAAACTTTCTGATAATTTCCGGAATAACCAAAAGTTATTCTGGAAGTATATCCGGAAAGAAAAGGGAGTTTCCCAAAACACGAGAGTGAGTGTAATAAGAGATGAACAGGGTGAATTGGCGACGGATGAAAGTAGCATGAAACGGGTATGGAAGAATTATTTTGAGGGACTGTTTGAGAAAGAGGATGCATCCATTTCTTCGCCAATCGACAGTAATGTTGATTGGAACGGGGAGATGGGTGAATTTAGTGACAGCGAGATTAGTATGGAAGAAATAATGAAAGCAATGAAAAGTATGAAATTAGGGAAGGCGGCAGGGTATGATAGGATTACTATCGAAATGCTGAGGGCTGGTAAAGGGTTGGTGGCTTCTTGGTTGTACTTCCTTTTCCAAAAATGCTGGTCGAGTGGCAAAGTTCCACGAGACTGGTGCAAGGCGGTGATTGTGCCTCTATATAAAGGAAAGGGGTCACACCAAGAGGCTAAAAACTACCGCGGCATCAGCTTACTCAGCATTGTTGGTAAATTGTATGCTAAGGTACTGATTGAAAGAGTGATGAATGAAACTGATGAGAAAATATGGGATGTGCAAGCGGGATTTAGGAAAGGAATGGGATGTATGGATCAAATCTTCTCTCTAAGGAGCATCACCGAAAAGTTCTTAGCTAAGAACCAAAAGGTGTATTGCTCCTTCATTGATTTAGAGAAGGCGTATGATAGGGTGGTAAGAAAGTGTTTATGGGAGGTGTTATCCAAGTTCGGTTTGGGGAGTCAACTTATACGTGCATTAGTATCACTCTATGAGGATTCTAGTGCATGTGTAAGAGTAAACGGGGAAAACACTGACTGGTTCGGAATCTCTAGGGGTGTCCGACAGGGATGTGTAGCTTCTCCGTGGCTCTTCAATTTGTTCATGGATGACTGTTTGACAGAGTTGCGTGAAAGTGATTATGGACTAAGAATGAGTGGTTTCATCATTAAATGCCTCTTGTATGCTGACGATCAAGTGCTACTTGCATCGTCGGCAGAAGAGTTGCAAGAGATGATGAATATTGCATGTGAGTCTTTTGTAAGAAAGGGAATGAGGGTGAATGTGGATAAGACCAAAACGATGGTTTTTGAGAGACAGGAAGATGTGACAAAATGCGTGATTGCGATTGATGGTAAGGATGTGGAACAGGTGAAGGAGTTTGTATATCTGGGAAGTTTGTTTACAAGGGATGGAAAATGTGATGAAGATATTGAAAGAAGAGTGAAAAAGGGTAATACGGTAAATGGAGCAATGAATAGCCTAATGACCTGTCAATCGGTGTCTGAAAAGGCCCGAATGGCTGTGCATGATGCTGTTCTTGTTCCTACGCTTATGTATGGAAGCGAATGTTGGGTGTGGCAGAAGAAGCATGAGAGCAGAGTGAATGCAGTAGAGATGAGGTCCCTCAGAAAAATTTGTAATGTTAGATTATGTGACCGAGTGAGAAATAGTGTTATTCGTGAAAAGTGTGGTGTGAAAGATGATATTGTAAGAAAGATAGAAAAAGGAATGTTGAGATGGTTTGGGCACATAGAGAGGATGGATGATAGAAAATTGGTAAAAGGGATCTATAGAGCTAGTGTGGATGGTAATGTTAGTAGAGGACGACCACGGAGAACACACTTGGACCAAATTGAGAGTGTGCTCAAAAAGGCTGGCGTCCGAAGTATGAAGAATAAAAGAGCATGTATAAAAAGATTGATGGATGTAAACGAAGCTAGAGAGGTTTGTCAGGATCGTGCGAAGTGGCGATCAATAGTCTCTGCCTACCCCAATGGGAACTAATGGCGTGAGTATATGTATGTATGTATGCGTGATTGACATCAATGGTAAGAAAGTAGAACAAGTGAAGGAGTTCGTGTATCTGGGAAGTTTGTTTACTAGGGATGGAAAGTGTGATGAAGACATTGAAAGAAGAGTGAAAAATGGTAATTAGTAAGTCTAGTCAATCGGTGCCCGAATGGCAGTGCATGATACTGTTATTGTTCCTACGCTGATGTATGACAATGAATGCTGGGTGTGGAAGAAGAAGCATGAAATCAGAGTGAATGCAGTAGAGATGAGGTCCCTCAGAAAAGTTTGTAATGTGAGGTTATGTGATCGTGTGAGGAATGACGTGATTCGTGAAAAGTGTGGTGAAAAAGATGATATTGTAAGATAGAAAAAGGAATGTAGAGATGGTTTGGGCATGTAGAGAGGATGGATGACAGTATATTGGTGAAAGAGATCTATCTATAGAGCCAATGTGGAAGGTAATGTTAGTAGAGGACGACCTCGGAGGACACATTTGGGTCAAATAAAAAAGGTGCTCGAAAAGGCAGGTGTCCTAAGTACGAAGAATAAAAGAGCATGTATGAAAAGATTGATGGATGTGAATGAAGCTAGAGCTCTGCCAACCCCAAGGAAAACTAACGGTGTGAGAATATGTATGTATGTCTGTATATATATATATGTTTTAGAATAATGTTCCCGGAATAATTTCGCAAACTGGTATCTGTATGTATAAAACTGATGAAACTTATGTTGATAATTCAATTATATTCCTGCAATTATTGTTAGAAAATAAAATTAAATAAATTGTATATAATATTGAAATTGAATAATGGATTATATTAGTAACGCAGAATCGAACCCCATAAATATTTTTTCATTTATTGCAACCATTTGTCGAGGGCCATTAAAAGCGCGGAAAAAAAACGAAATCAAAAACGGGATAGCTTTTTAAGATGCAAAAAACTGCCAGTAGCAAACGAAACACCGCGAAAGTAACAATCCTCCTTGCTGCAAACTTTTTGCTTTGTGATAAGTTTCGCGAACTTGTTTACGTTAAGTTTTTTTTAAATGTTTCGTAATTAATTTTGTGTGTGGTTTTTTGTGTTAGAAACTAATTATTTTTGGAGAAATTGTGATGTGATAAATTAACAGTTATGATGGAAATATTGGGTTTTCGGTTTTGTTAATGTAAGTTTTATTATATTTTTTCTTCCGGTCAGATGCAGTGTGCATCTTTACAATTTGCAAATAATAATATAAGAGTTCCATAGATATATACAAACATATACAAGCGGCGTTAGTTCTGATTGGGGTAGGCAGAGACTATTGATCGCCACTGTACGATCCTGGCAAAACTCTCTAGCTTCGTTTACATCCATCAATCTTTTCATACATGCTTTTTTATTATTCATACTTCGGACGCTGCCTTTTTGAGCAAATTTTCGATTTGGTCCAAATGCGTCCTGCGAGGTCGTCCTCTGAAAACATTACCTTTCAAATATAAGCTTTGTTATAATTTTAATTATAAGTTGATTAAATGTGGAAGTGGAATTCTAATGATTTATTCTTTCTTCAAAAATTGGCACTATCAGCGCATAAAAATGGAGTAGTGTTATTAATACTATAACATAAGTACAACTCTAAGAAACTAGGAAGTTTAATGAACGTTTAATTATTATTCATAAACTGTGGCACAGTTTAAAACATTCACGCCAATTCCTTGTAAGGGGGGACAAAGGTACACGTTTTGCGAATCACTAATTGGTATTCCGGCAGTGCTTACATTGCGAGTTTAACCGACTACAACTTAGACAGTAGAAGGTTAATGTCATTGAAAATTTAAATGGGCTGGAGACCTTAGTAGATACTTTAGTATTACATTCTTCGCCCTTCTGAACTTCCGAAGGTACATACATATACTCACAGCCGTAAATATCAAAAAGGGGTAGCCAGGGCTTCAGAGGTGGAAACTCCTGAGCCACATTTGGAAGTTGATAGGGAACAAGATGGTAGAAATAAAGTATCGTTGGTGATGGGTCTCCAACAACATCGCCCAAATCACCACTTAAAAAAGCCTCATACCCTTATTCGCCTCTTGCGTCACCCATGGTTAGGAAGCGGTAGTAGACATTCTAAGCCGGCACTATATGACAATTTAAAACACCTGTAATTAAATACACATTCTGACGGCTATAAATCCAAAATAGGGGTAACTTGAGCATAACACTTGAAATTCATACATACATACATATACTCACGGCTATAAATCCCTGGAAGGGGTAGCCAGAGCTAAGAAATTAGAAATTCCTCAGCCACTTTTGCATGCATGGAGAAAAGATGGTGAAATACAGGTCTCCAACCGCATCGCCCAAAAATCCCTTAAAAACCCCAATACCGTTAGTCGCCTCTTACGTACACCCACCGGAAGAAATGGGGTAGTGCTATTCTAAGCCGACACTACACAGCAAACCTGAACTTACCTAAACCTTGAAATTCCTAAACTACTTTTGGATGCTGAGTGGCGAACGGTTTGCAAAATAAAGGATGGCTTATGATGTGCATAGAGAATCACATCCCCCCAAAAACCACTTGTCAACCGACGTCCGTGGCCGAGATGATAGGTTAGGTAGGTAGGATAGCTTCTCCGTCTGGAGGTTGCGGGTTCAATCCCCGCTGAAACCGACATTTATGTGATTTAGCCTAAATAATTAACATAACATAAACGTTCACGCCGAATATCCCCGAAGGGGTTGGCAGAGGTACTTATACTTCTGAACATCACGTGACTTAGTCACCCGGTGTTCAGAGTACCCACGTTTTCATGGACAGTGTACTCACGTGATAGGGGGCAGGCCTATCGCCGTTTTGTACGAATACACTGTCACATGACTAAGTACAACTCAGCCATGTAGGTTTCCTCACGATGTTTTCCCTCACCGTTAACAACCATGATAAATTAACCACACATATGTCTTTAGAAAAGACAAATTGGTGTAGGCCCGACCCAGGATTTGAACACTAGTCGTTTGCACGATAACCGAGTGTTCTACCCACTGGGCTATCACGGTTGCATGTTATTTATATGTGTATTATATAATATTAAATCGTTGAGAAATATTAAATATATCGTTGAGTTAGTATCAGATAACACAAGCCTTTCTTAGTTTGGGGCTTTTGCATAGAACATCCTAAAATCCTTAGTCTCATCTTAAGTCACTTATAGAAAGAAAGAGGGTAACGCTATTCCAAGCTGACGTTGCAAAGCGTAAATTTAATATTAATTAGTTCCAATGCCGACACCTTCACGCATACAAAATAGTATTCGTAGTATACTACGATGTGACGTCATAGGTCGTTAACCTACAAATAAAACGTGCCGGATATTTAAAGTCATGCATGCACACTACGTCCGTTGTGGTCAGTCAATGGATGGGTGACCGTTTAGGGATATAATTCGCACATATTTAATTATAATAATTTTAGTTTAATTATCAATCACGCCGTTTAATAACAAACAAATTTTAAATAAATATATATTCTTCCTTCTTAATAAATATACTCACGGCTATGAACTCACAAGGGGTAGCAAGAGCTTCTGAAATAAAAATTCCGAAGTCTTTTAGAAGATTATTTTATTATTTTTATTTACACGTGACTCACGGTCTTTAACCCAAATAGGGGGTAGCCAGAGCTTCAGAGCTAGTAACTCCTCAGCCACATTTGGAAGTTGATAGAGGAGAAAGTGGTAGAAATAAAGTATCGTTGGTGATGGGTCTCCAACTGCATCGCCCAAAAACCACCTAAAAAGCCCTATACTTTAGTCGCCTCCTACGACACTCGTGGGTAGAAAGGAGTAGTGACATTCTAAGCCGGCACTACACGCCTTCGAAATTTCGTATTCCGCAGCTCTGGCTACCCCTTCTAGAGTTTTACAGCAGTGAGTCTATGTATGCATAAGTATTTTTTTAATCAAAATTAAACAAAAAAAATATAGGTACTCATATTAACTCAACGTTCTCGCCTTTAATCCCCGTTGGGTAAACAGAGATATATATATTTTCAAAACATATCGCGTGAAATTTCAGACAGCATGATTTGCACCACCTAACCTACCTAAAACTCAACCAACAAAACATACGGTAATGCTATTCTTACCCGACACATAAATATACAGCCTTAGCAATACACAACCTAGGTCACTGAGGACCTCAAAGAAAACAAGTTTAAACCCGTCTGAACCAGTCCAGCCATCCCTATTAAAACGTATTAAAGTTTATTTTAGTAAATAATTTTCTCGAAACCAGTTTTGATGCAAAAAAATGTCTGTATCGAGTCTGCTCGAAGTCTCGGGTTCAAAGCCCTGTCAGTTAATTGTGTTTGGGTAGTTGCTACCCAGGTTGCAGTCAAGTGCGAGTCGCATTAATTTTTTATTTATATATTTCACACTATTCTTTTATGAAGTTTTTTTTATGTGAGATGTTTGAGTCGACTTAGGGTACGGGACTTTTTTAAGTGATTTTCGGGAGATGTGGCTAGAGGAAAACCCATCACTAAGAATCCTCTTATCACCTCTCTCTCTCTCCCAATTTTTATTTTATATATTAATTGATTAACCATCACTAAGAATCCTCTTATCACCTCTCTCTCTCTCCCAATTTTTATTTTATATATTAATTGATTAACCATGGCATGTTTGACATAACTCCGAAAGTAATAATTTCGATAATTTCTTGATTTTAAAGCTCCAACATAACATAACATAAACGTTCACGCCGTTTATCCCCGTAGGGGTTGGCAGAGGTACCAATACTTCTGAACTCACATGGCAGCGCCATCTAGTGTCCAGAGAAGGTACCCACGTTTTGCTTAGACAGTGTACTCACGTGATAGGGGGCAGGCCTATCGCCGTTTTGTACGAATACACTGTCACATGACTAAGTACAACTCAGCCATGTGGGTTTCCTCACGATGTTTTCCCTCACCGTTAACAACCATGATAATTAATAAAACTCCAACTACCCCTTTAAAGGATTGCCATGAGTAGAGATGGACAAGTACTCGTATAGAGATACATACGTTGATGACTAAAATAATAAAAAAATAGATAGAAGAATAAGAAACATGAGTACTTATATAAAAAGGTATTTAATTGATTTTATTCCAATTTCAGATAATCAATCTCGTACTTCTTGACGAATGGAAATCTTTTTAAAAAAGGTAATTATTTAAATGAATTTTTGAAGTATAATTATAATTAAATAATGATAAGTACATTATGGCCTTGGTAGGTCAGTGGGAAATACTTCGAAACTACAAATGCGGAAATCCTTACTCTTTTTATTTTATTTACCTCCTAACACAAATTTTCTTATATCGAGTGATTTACTTAGACTGACTATCCACTTTGTACGACACTGGAAACCCAATCGAACTTTTCTCACATTCATTATTCTTGCAGAGCGGTTCGGTAGCTTATGATTTTAACCCGTGTCTTCCGTATTTCTTTTACAACGAAGATTATTAAGTTTAAAAAAATAAGTTTTTACGTGAGGTTTTCTATATATATGAGGGTATCTCACGGCTCTGCCAGAGTGTTCTAAATATTCCAAATAGATCCTCTTACCACGAGAAAAATTAAGTCTATTTCAATTTTAAAAAGAACTCGATGTGAATATAATATTTTTTATATAATCGCATGTCTAAACCAGAACTCGAACCTGCTATATTAAAAAAACTGTAATTTTCTGGTCTGTAGATTCTGTGTCACTCAGTCAGCAATGGAAAAGTTATATATGGATAATGATTGCGTAAAAACTGTTCTCGGCTATAATGTATACCAATGACGAAAAAACCAGTTTTCCCGCCAAATTATTGGCGCCATCTTATGTCACATTTGACATATTGGCGCAACTTATCTATTCTTAAATCCGGTATTAAAATGAATGCTTAATTGTCACTAAGATTCATCATTATAATTTTAATACCTAACTTCAAAAATGACCAAAAGTCAATTCAAGTTAATAAGATATCTGTGTCGGCTGAGAATAACACTACCCAATTTTTTCCCATGGGTGTACGTAAGAGGCAACTAAGAGTTTTGACGCTTAGGGTGATGCGGCTGGAGACTCATCATCATCACCAAGAACCTTTATTTCCCCACTCACCTCCAAAAGTGTCTGAGCAGTTTCTTAATCTGACGCCCTGGCTAGTCCTATATTTTACTTTTATTTTTATTTTACCATCTTTTCCCCACTCAACTCAGCACTGGCTACCCCTTTTAGGGATTTATTAGCGTGATTGTATGTAGAGATAAAGTTAGTGGTGAATTATCGTTGAACAGGCTAAACTATTTATGGGAACTCCTACACGAATATAATTTCACATCAAATCATAAAAAAAGAAAGACAAATAAAACGGCGATAGGCCTGACCCCTATCACGTGAGTACAACTGTTCAAGCAAAACGTGGGTTCAGAGTGAACACCTGGTGACAAAGTTACGTGAAGTTCAGAAGTTTTAGTACCTCTGCCAACCCCGTTGGGGATATTCGGCGCTAACGTAAAATAATGTCTTGTTCAGAGAAATCAATGTTTACATAAGACATACAAATTTAAGTGCCTTTTTATGCAGCAGGCTTCTAATAGAGATCGATATTATAATCATTTAGTTATTTAAAATGTATTGACATGATAATGGATAGTTAAGATTCTAGTTTATTCAATATACACGAATAAATATATAAAACACAATATTACTTAACAGCCATATAACAGGACACGACGACAAAAAGGATATTGATCTATTCCCGACTAGACGTAAGACTAAAACCTTCATAGATTTAGAGCAGACATATACAACCTCCGTGCACTTCGATCAGCTGTCTAGACCCGCTCGCCCCGCGGCTCCCGGGCGAAATACCGTTGCCTCACTATTGTTGTAAAAAAAACAACTGTGAAATATGACGCTTACTATCGAAGTAATAGTGCGTTCAGTTTTTCTAAGATATTTTGTTATTGAAGGGAATAAAGTTAAAGACAGTTATTAGAATACTATAAGATACTTGTTATATTAAGATTATAATTTTCTAAATGCCTCTACTTACTGCTCTTAATGCTGTGTAGTGCGGCTTAGAATAGCACTACTCCATTTCTTCCCGTGGGTGGGTGCACGTTAGAGGCGACTAAGGGTAATTGGGGCTTCACAAGGGATTTTGGGCGAAGCGGTTAGATACCCATCACCAACAACTTTTATTTCAAAATCTTTTCTCCACTGAACTTCCAAAAGTGGCTGAGGAATTTCTAATTCCTTAGATCTGGTTACCCCTTCTAGGGAATTATAGCCGTGAGTATATGTATGTATACATTATTTTTGTCCCTTGTGTATTTTTATCTTTACAACATAGCTTTTTAAGTAAATATTTACAAACACTAGTTATGTACTTTTTATCGACTACATATGTCTTAAATAAAGATTTATTATTATTATTAGTTCAAAGATCACCCCTTCAAAGAAAACCATTATAATACAAATTCTCATCTCAAAGAAAGCTTCCACAAAAGATTTTTAGCCGACTTTCCAAAAGCACGTTATCAATTCTCCTCGCCATTTTTTTTTAATAAAACTGCATTTTCGACCATCTGCTTTAGTTCCCACCGGAGTCGGTATGGTTTTTTTTTGCAGCTTTTTTAATCTCTTTGTATGCAGTTTTTTAGCGAAGGAAGTTCGTACATTGGACACCTGTTCGCCTTTTATTTGGCATTGGGGCTGGCAGAAACGGTGTGGAAATGCAGTGTGGGTTTTTGTAGAAATTCGAAAATATAAATGAATGATTGCATGATCCACGGTTTAGATTTTTTTAGCATTAATGTTTAATTGATAATGTAGGGAATATCCTTACGATATTGCAGTATGAATCAAAAATCTTTTTTTTTTTCTTTATTATTCAAAACATGGTCAAGATTAGTCCAGTAAATTTTACGAAATACGTGGACATCAGACAGACAGCCACGCTCAATGGGTAGAACACCGGTTAACGTGCAAGCGACTAGTGTTTAAGTCCCGGGTCGGGCCTACACCAATTTGTCTTTTCTAAAGTCATATGTGTGGTTAATTTATCATGGTTGTTAACGGTGAGGGAAAACATCGTGAGGAAACCCACATGGCTGAGTTGTACTTAGTCATGTGACAGTGTATTCGTACAAAAAGGCGATAGGCCTGCCCCCTATCACGTGAGTACACTGTCCATGCAAAACGTGGGTACTCTGAACTCCCAAAAAAAAGAGTCAAAAGTCAAAAATTTATTCTTCAAAATTAAGTTAAAAACTAACATTTTTTGAATTATCCGTTAATTAATCCGTTGCTTCTGAAGTAGTTCGTAAAGAGAAGAAGCAACAAAGAAACTCTTTTCATTCACATTTTTTCAAAACATGGTTTGTACAATTTCAGTTTATAAACATGGTTTTACTTTATAAAAGATTTTCTATGCGACAAAACCAAACGCTAGTTTGACATAATGAAAATAAATTGTCCAACACAAAAAACCAATCACACAACGTGAGAAAAAAAATCCTCACCAGACAATTATTCCTGGGAATAACGAGGGAAGATTTATAGCTTTTCGGACACGGTCATGTGCGCGTTGGGTCCTTGTCGTTTAAAAAATCTTAAACACTGTAAGATTTCTTTAAAAGCATTGCTTTAATTGCTTTTTTAAAAGATGCCACAGGCAATTCCAGCATGTCAGAATGAAATTTGTTGAACATTTGGAGGGATAGTCCCACCCTGATGACAATGTCACGTGATATTCAGAAGTATACCTCTGCCAACCTTTTCGGGGTTGTTCGGCTTAAAAGTTTGAGTCTTGAGTCCGTATCGCTCTTTTGTTCGAATATAATATAATAACTAAGTGCAACTCAGGTATGTGGGTTTCCTCATCACGTTTTTCCTCAACGCTAACAAATCCGTTTTAATAGGGTAAGCCCACGCTAACGCCTTCGATATCGTACAGAAATAGATGTTCAATGTGCATCAGCAAAACTAATTCCTATTTTTATTCATATCGTAGTAAAATATTTTTTTATTAATTTCAGGTCAAGCAGCGCAGAAGCGGCCGTTGTAGAAACCTTCAGTCGGACCAGAAGGGGACGTTCATTGGCTGAGGTGGTGATGATCATGATGAAGAATAACCATCTAGTGACAGCCGTCACTTAATTGGATATTGAGTAATCATACTGGACATGGCAGATGGTGCCATGCATGATGCCACACTTTTGTGGTGTCCTCTAAGCCGTGTAGCACTGACTTAGAATGTCTAAGGCGACTAAGGGTATGGGGCTTTTAAGTGGTTTTTGGGCGATGTAGTTGGAGACCAATCACCAACGATACTTTATTTCTACTATCTTGTCCCCTATCAACTTCCAAATATGGTTGAGGAATTTGTAATTTAGAAACTGGCGACCCCTTTAATACATTTATAGCTGTGTGTGAGTATAGGTAAGTAACTACAAGTTGAACACTCTGATAACGCGATGTAACATCCACGCCATCTATGGGAAGTTATGGGGTAAGGTAGCGAGTGAGTGAGTGAATGAATGAGTGAGTGAGTATTCTTCATTTGAGCGATTTGAGAGTGTATACTATTCACATCGAGAACGATGATAGCCCAACGGCTTACTCACCTCTTCTAACTACTCTATTAAAAATTATTTCCATCTCGCTCGCACAAAACGAAAACGAATATTTAGATTTTGATAAGTAAGTATACATGACGATAATCGACAAAGTTATCATACTCGGCATGAAGAGTAGACCTTAAGGTTCACAATCTTTTCTCTCCAATCTGGCTGTTAGCTTTTATGCGATGTAAGCAGAAAACATAGAGATGACGGAAGACCGTAAGCTCATGAGAGAGGTAAAAAACGAAGCGAAGTGACTATCGCCCGATTTCTGAATTGAGTATTCCAGCTGAGAACAACTTAAGTATCGTTCTGTCGCATTGAAATCTTAACAACTGAATGAGACAAAACGATACTTAAGTCGTTCTCAGCTTGAATACTCAATTGAGAAATCGGGCGTATGTCTGTAGAAGACTACCACGAAAGACATATTAAAATAAGGAATGTATATCAGTCATAATTGTTGGGATGTTCTGTGTTGTTTTAAGATGCGTCCTTCCAAAGAGTGTTTCTAATTACAAACTTGTCTTTTTTCTGAAACATAAACAAAGTAATACTTACAACATACATACATATACTCACGCCATTATTTCCTATTAGGGTAGGCAGAGACTATCTATCGCCAATTTGTACGATCCTGGCAAACCGCTCTGGCTTCGTTTACATTCATCAATCCTTTCATACTTGCTCTTTTATTCTTCGAGAATTAAAACTCAAACTCAAACTCAAACTTTTATTGCAAACCATAAGTGTACAAATCGTTGGTGTAATCAAGGTACAGTTATAATTATACTAACTAGTGGGTACTGCGTAGTCATACCCGGTAACAATCCAGTCCATAATATTTATAATATTATACACTCGTCCTGTCCTTAAAATGAAATGTGCTGGAATTCGAAAGAGTGGATATGGCAAACCTAATGGAGATCAAATAGCAAATGTGCGCAATAAAATGCAGGTCACAAGAGTGTGAAGAATAAAAGGGAATGAATGAAGAGACTTATGAATGTAACTGAAGATTGAAAGGATTGCCAGGATCGTAAAAAGTGCCGCTGGCGAGTAATAGTGTCTTCCTACTTGGATACTATAATTACACATATTTTTATATAGTGACCAGCAGGGCAAGCAAGAACGCTATTTTATCGACACGATAACGGTTAGAATGAGATGGCAGTATACGATACTAAGTAAGTGCGTAAGAGATGGCTGCTTTATCCCACGCGATAACTAGTTTAAACACGGTTCGTACTAGCCGGGCTGGAGGCCTAGCACGAGCACTATATTATCATCACGATATCGGTTAGAATGAGATCACAGTATACGATACTAAGTTAATGCGAACGAGATGGCTGTTTTATACCACACCATATAATGACAAATCTTCGGACCCCAATTGTCTTGCACAATTTAATCCTCGCTTAAAAACAAAATGTTCTGGTACTAATCTTTAAATGTTGAGCCCATAGCACGCTCGTAATTATAATATGAGCTCATCGGTTAACAGGAGATGAATATATGTGTTAATTTGGAAGCGTGAAAGAGATAGCTGCTTAAACCATGAGATTTGTTGTTGAATGTACTAGCTTTTTACCTTTATAGCCAAATATAAAGATGACTATCAAAACTAAAATGATTTAAGCTCGCTTAATGTACATATACTGTTGTCATATAACATAAAACATAACATAAACGTTCACGCCGTTTATCCCCGAAGGGGTTGGCATAGGTACCAATACTTCTGAACTCACATGGCAGCGCCATCTAGTTTCCAGAGAAGGTACCCACGTTTTGCTTGTACAGTGTACTCACGTGATAGGGGCAGGCTTATCGCCGTTACACTGTTGTCCTATTTGTCTGTTTTTGTCTTTAAAAATATTGACTATTTTTTATTGTTTAAGAGTCATGTCATGACATTTAGCGACGTTATTATTTTATAACAAAGGAGTGGTTAATACACTAATGCTAAATTATAAAATAAACAATCTAGTACTAAAAAGTACGAAATAAGGTTTTTAATTGAATATGAGTACTGTGATTAATACCTTAGCAATTTCTTTATTCCACACGCGTCAGTTCAACCTACCTAAATATTAAAATTCTCTTAAATTAATTTGTGAGCCGGTGCCAGCCTGCGGGATGATTGACAATAATAGGTGTGTATTTCGCACTTCATACACATGTACAATATAGGATATCTTGTAGTTGTAGGATAAATTTATTTTTGTACGTATTACCATTTAGAACGTTAGGCGATAGATATATTGTTTAGATTGTAATAATCAGAGATAGATAGTAGGGTGAATTCACTTTTGTTTGACTGGCACCGACTCAAAAATTAATTTAAGAGAATTTTAATATTTAGGTAGGTTGAACTGACGCGTGTGGAATAAAGAAATTGCTAAGGTATTAATCACAGTACTCATTATTATTATTATTATTTATTATTATTAGCCATTTATGTCCCACTGCTGGGCAAAGGCCTCTCTCCCCTTCTTCCACTCCAGACGGTTTTGAGCGGTCTCCCACCACTTCTTATCCCAGAGACCCAACTCGTCACTCCATCTTTTCCTTGGTCGGCCACGCTTTCTCTTTACAGCAGGAGTCCATTGCGTGGCTCTTTTGGCCCATCGGTCCGGGTGCATCCGAGCAACGTGGCCGGCCCAATCCCACTTCAATTGGGCCGCCTTCTGAGCTACATCTATAATTTTTGTCTTTGAGCGCAACTCTGTATTCCGGACTCTGTCTAAGACAGTACTCATATTCAATTAAAAACCTTATTTCGTACTTTTTAGTACTAGATTGTTTATTTTCGTTTGTTTTTCCCGCTATGAAGTCGGTTTTCTTTTTGTTAAAAGTTATTTTATTTTACGAGTTTTAGAGATGGGTAGACCTGGCAAAGATGCCTCTCGTATTAGGCAGTGCGACAGTTACTGTACCTATTATTCTTCGTATTTCCGGTATTTCTATTATTATACGATATTAAATAGGCTCAACTATATGTAAATTTACATTGTTCTTGAAATCCCTCGAAAGGCGATGGTCTACAATTCTACATCTCAAGAAAGACTCAAACGTTCACGCCGAATATTCCCGAAGGGGTTAGCAGAGGTAGTAATACTTCTGAATAGCACGTGACATTTTCACCTGTTGTTCAGAGTACCCACGCTTTGCTTGGACCCACGTTCTCACGTTATACAGAGCAGGCCTATCGGCGTTTTGAACAAATACACTGTGACATGATTGTGAGTTTCGACAGTCCCCTCGATTTCCTGGGATGCCATCATCAGATCCTGGTCTCATGGTACTTTCTCGGTAATAATAACATAACAAAAGAAACGTTGCGTGAACCTGTACTTCTCTTCATAAAAGCTACGAAGAGGAGCATAAATCTTTATGGAATGGTGAAAGAACTGTTTCTCAACTCCTAGTGATTAAGGACCCACACCTTCCATCATCAGCTTAGCAGCATAACAATATGATTTTAAGAAGCAAATGCCAATATAAGTTCAGAAAATATGTAAAACGCGGTACATTTGCCTATAAAATTTCAGGGTTTCCCTCGATTTCTCCAGGATCCCATCATCAGACCCTGACATCCTCATCATGGTACCAATCCGGGAGTATCTTCTTTCGAACAAAAAAATAATAATCAAAATCGGTTCACAAATGACGAAGTAATCGGCGAACATACATAAAAAAAAAAAATATACGGTCGAATTGAGAACACTCCTTTTTTTGAAGTCGGTTAAAAATAAATAGAGAGAAAACAGTGCAATGTATTGCTTATTATTTTTTCATGTTACGTTAAAGTACTTGGTTGAATTTTACTGTTTATGCTATTCCATAGCTATTTGTTAATAATATTGTTTTTATTTTCTTTTTGGTTTATTTTTAACTTTTAATTTCGATAATTTTGGTTGTTTTGAAGTTAATGATTTCATCACCGTTACAGTATAATTTCATAATTTTTGGTTAATATATTTTTATTTCAACAAACCGAAAAGAAAATAAAAAATATAATAACTTTTCGTGTATTTTTCCCAATGAATAGTTAACTTTGAAAAGATACGTTACAACGTTGTATCTCTTCAGTTATCATTCATTCACCAGCTGACCAGCCCACTGAACTGAAACCCGTAGATCCGAACTTGTGAGTATTGAACTAATGGGACAGCGCTGTGACCGAATGATTTCATGATAATACTAAACCAAAAAAATAAAAATATATTTTTAAAAAACTTTTTTTACCTTTATAAGGGAGGATTGTATTTTATTTTTAGTTGTAGCCTTAATTTGGTTACTGCTTCATAAAGGACTAAAGTATCTTTAATGTTATGTAAAAAATCACCTAAATGACTAAAAAACATCTAAATTTATAACTACATCCGACAAATTATTTTTTTATTTCATCATTTATATGACTATGGTTATTTAAGAAATTGACAGCTCGGTCACAATTGCAGGGTCCCACACAAGTTTGGTTATACGTGGCAGCAGTTTTGGAGGGAAATTTTCGTCGAGATTTTGCGTTTCGTTTCTTTATTTGTTATTTTTTTAAGATTTTATTTTAATTTTGTAATACACGTAGATGTATCTGTTCACATTTTCAGTTTTGTTGTTTTTTTAATTATAATTTGTTGTAAATATTATTTTTAGTCAAAAGGTGTTGTCAATTAAAGGATCAGGCCGGTTTATGAAAGTAGCACATTTTTTTAATAGTCGCATAGATTTTATAATTTTTGCTATCATATTCAATTCAATTTTTCTTCAATGGCCTTTGACTGCTATCATATGTCAGCTATGACATAGTAACTCTCGCTCATCATTTTGACATATTAATGTTTCACAGAGTAAATAATAACGTAAATGGCTATGTACAAATTTCTTTTAGGTTAATTTATTATTTAAATATTATTATTTTTCACGCAATGCTATATTTCATACTTTTTTCATTTAGAATCTCGTGACTATTTTGTGTAAAAAAATTTGAAGTTTGTTGGTTTCTTTAGAATTATTGTATTTATTGCTCAGACTTACTGTAAATATGTAGTAAAAGAATAATTTATATCTCCTACTATAGTAAGCGCATTATTAACTGAGTCTCGAGGCCATAAAACTT
Organism: Bedellia somnulentella; assembly: GCA_963576735.1. Taxonomy (NCBI): domain Eukaryota; kingdom Metazoa; phylum Arthropoda; class Insecta; order Lepidoptera; family Bedelliidae; genus Bedellia; species Bedellia somnulentella. The sequence goes on from OY755199.1 coordinate 416,926, forward strand.
GACAGAGACAAAGCATGTGCAAGTGCTTTGTTTCTCAAGAGCAAGCGAGATAGGTATACAGAAATAATATGGCCAAACGATCAGTTCATAGCGCAGATACTATACCTATTATATATTTATTTTTCTCTATCAACTTCTCAGCACATCTGTATTTTTTATTTGCAATCTCACTGTTTAACTTAAACTAAATTCACTCGAGTCATAATCTGATCACTTTGATGTGTCCCTAAACTTTCTTTCAGGGAACATGCAAAATAAACTCAAGATTTAAAAGACAGGCGTTTAAACGCCTACCAAATATGTCAAGAAATCGCTTCCAATAAATTCTTAATACTTGCCAAAACGGATGAATGCTCACCAAAAACTGTATCACTAACTATTGTATAAATAAAGCTTATATTTATTTTTCTTACATGCTATAAAAATATGTGTACACTGATGTCGTATATTTCAGATAAACATAACATAAACGTTCACGCCGAATATCCCCGAAGGAGTTGGCAGAGGTACTAATACTTCTGAACTTCACGTGACTTAGTCACCTGGTGTTCAGAGTACCCACGTTTTGCACGGACAGTGTACTCACGTGATAGGGGGCAGGCCTATCGCCGTTTTGTACGAATACACTGTCACATGACTAAGTACAACTCAGCCATGTGGGTTTCCTCACGATGTTTTCCCTCACCGTTAACAACCAGTATAAATTAACCACACATATGTCTTTAAGAAAGACAAATTGGTGTAGGCCCGACCCGGGATTTGAACACTAGTCGCTTGCACGTTAACCGGTGTTCTGCCCATTGAGCTATCACGTCGTTTCAGATTATTTCTGTATAATGTTAATTAAATGTCACCAATATTTTATTTATATTAAGTAATAATTCCATTTTAGTCATTTAGCCGAGGCAAAAACTAACTGTTGACTGCAAAATTTTATGTGATACCAACTTACTGCGTACTTCAAAAAATATTCGCTCCTATTTAAAGTCTCACCAAAATTGACGTTATACCCTAAAAGTAATAAATGAATATCGAGCTCTCAATTTCTGCATCACTTAATAATGAATGCTCGGGTAAACAAAGCATAGAATGCCTGAGGTACATCCAAGTGAATTTCATCAGAACATACTAATGCAACCTACAGTATCTACCTCTCTACTATGCACTAATAGCTAGCTCTACGCCACAATCCAAAAATCAAAAACATATTTTAAAGAAAAGATAAAAATACTCAACGTAAAATTATTCCAATATGTGTACATTGATTTGGAATACAACATTATTTTGCTAGGAAGCTAGAGTGTTTTTTTTTATATGGAGGTAAAACATTTTACTTGGAATTTAGTTTTAGGGTATAAACGCAATTTTGTTGAGACTTTAACTAGTAGCCGATTTAAAGCCTCATTTGCTCTTGCTGTCAGAAGATGTCAACTGTCAAGCAACTGTCAGATCGAATGACACGTGTCATGGTGAGGTAGTAGGTTGTATAGTACTGTATTACAACATTTGGCGTAACTGTATAGCCTGCTAACTTTCCTTGGCCGTGATCTTATCTACACTGCGAGAAGAATTGAAGATATGCTGAAAGAACTATGAACTTTTATATTGGAATATTGTCTATAATTTGAATGTTTTTGTTCATGAAAACCTCATGTGGGGATTTATACTGATAAATAAAGGAAAGAAAAATTTCGACACAGGCGGGAATCGAAACTACGACCTCGGGTATACGCCCCCGTCGGTATGCCAATTGAGCTACCGTGTCAATGGCTGCCAGCGCGAAATTCCGCCCGCCTGTATCGAAATTTTTCTTTCCTTTATTAATTAATTTATTAATATTGTCTATGTTATAATTATTATGTGTATTTTATTCTTGTAATTGCCTTGTGTTCAAATGATGTTGATTATTAATTGAAAATAAAGTTGTTAATTATTTAAAATTGTATCTGGTATTTGGAAAATGTAATGATAAATGATTATGATCAAACAAAATGTAACTTAAATTTGTCTGATTACACCAACTTAACTTCAACTATTATTGTTGATACTATAGATTTAATATAATAATGGATAAATGTATAAGGAGTCAAACGTCATTACATAAATGTCAGATAGGCGAAACCATTCGCGTACACGATAAGGGCCTATAACGATTCGTTGATAGCAGCATAAAAAAAACCTATTTTTGTAAAACTTTGGAATGTAAACTGTTTTTTACCTTACCTACCTTCTAAAAATAGCTAGGTACCTTCTTACTCAATATTTTCTATATTCAAGCAAATCAACGGGGTATTTTATACTTTGAATACTCTAACTTTATCTTTTTACACGCTCATTACAGCTCACCACTACAGTGTCCCGGCTGAAAATCAGCGTGCATTAAAGCTAAAACTCTAGTGTACATATGCTGAGTTGGCGCCTTTTTGGCTCTCATTGTGTGTAATTTGTGCGATCGTTGTATTTACATGTTGTATCATATGAGGGACTGAATAAAGTTTTTTTTTACTTTTTCACTTTTTTTTTACAGTCATCGTGTATAGCTGTGTAGTGTCTAGTGGCTGTGTAGTGGCTTAGAATAGCACTACCCCATTTCTTCCGGTGGGTGTACGTAAGAGGCGACTAACGGTATTGGGGCTTTTAAAAGGGATTTTTGGGCGATGCGGTTGGAGACCCATCACCAACAACCTTTATTTTTACCATCTTTTCCCCACTATCATTTCCAAAAGTGGCTGAGAAATTTCTAATTCCTTAGCTCTGGCTACCCCTTCTAGGGATTTACAGCCGTGAGTATATGTATGTATGTCATCGTGTAATAAAACATGCACTAGTAGCATGAAGCTTGTGAGAGCCCGTATGTCACATGATAAGTGAGAAACTGACCGATTGCTCATACAGAATCTGACAGTTTCTTACTTAATTTAAATATTTTTGTTCATGAAAACCTCATGTGGGGATTATTACTAATAAATAAAGAATAAATAAAGGAAAAAAATTTCGACACAGGCGGGAATCGAACCCGCCTGTGTCGAAATTTCCGAATTAGTAAAAAATTCGGAGGTAGGAAACGCAAACACTACTTAAACGTGTAAAAGAAACAAAGGATAGAAGAATTTCGCGCTGGCAGCCGTTGACACGGTGGCTCAATTGGCAGAGCGTCAGGGCGTATACCCGAGGTCGCGAGTTCGATTCCCGCCTGTGTCGAAATTTTTCTTTCCTTTATTTATTCTTTATTTATTAGTTTCTTACTTCTCACAAGACTCGCTCTCACACGCCTCATGCTACGGGGGATGGTTTAGAAATACATCAACCTTCTAAAACAACCTCACATTTTAAAATACAAGGATGAGTGCTAACCAAAAGCTGCAAAAGTTGGTAAAGTTTTTTATAACTTAAATTTCATTGCACAAAAGCTTAATAAAAACCCTATCAAAAATGGTTTAGGATACCGGAAAAAAAATGTGAACGATTTTGTTAAGGAGGGTTCCGTACAAATTAAAGTGACAATAAATTCCTTTCATATTTTAATAATTGATAAATTCGATATATTTCGGATGTGTTTTGCTAAATATTCCCATCTAAATTTATATCCACCAAGATAAAACATAACATAAACATAAACTTAATTTAATGTTTTTTGACATGAAATCCTCATGTGGGGATTATTACTCATAAATAAAAGATGTTATTAAACTAAGAATTAAAAAAGAACTAAAACTAAAGAAACTAAAAAATTAAGAAATTTTTCTTTCCTTTAATAACATCTTTTATTTATGAATAAACATAAACTGTGACCTTCCTACCTTCTACCTACTAATACTTCTGAACATCACGTGACTTTGTCACCTGGTGTTCAGAGTACCCACGTTTTGCATGGACAGCGTACTCACGTGATAGGGGGCAGGCCTATCGCCGTTTTTTACGAATACACTGTCACATGACTAAGTACAACTCAGCCATGTGGGTTTCCTCACGATGTTTTCCCTCACCGTTAACAACCATGATAAATTAACCACACATATGTCTTTAGAAAAGACAAATTGGTGTATGCCCGACCCAGGATTTGAACACTAGTCGTTTGCACGATAACCGAGTGTTCTACCCACTGGGCTTTCACGGTTGTTAAACCCACCAAGATAAAAATGATTTTTATTCTTCTAATATATAAAAAGCCATCTAATATATAAAAAATCGACTTGACAGATTCTAATGAGACATTGTTTATTTTCAGTTTTCAAATATTTGTTGCAAACCATACTATACAAGGTGTTATTGTTATACACGTATATATTAATTTGCCGTGTAGTGTCGGCTTAGAATTGTCGTGTAGTGTCGGTTTAGAATAACACTACGACTAAGGGTATAGGGGCTTTTTAAGTGATTTTTGGCCGATGGTTGGAGACCCGTCAGCAAAAACATTTATTATTTTCATCTTTTCCCCAACCAACTTCCAAAAGTGGCGGAGGAATTTCTCATTCCAAAGCTCTAGCTACCCCGTTAAGGGATTTATAGCCGTGAGTGTATGTATGTATGTATGTATGTAATATTTGTATATTTGCGCACTAATCTATTGCAGGAGTGCCTCCTTCTCAGAGTGATCTCTATTTGATGATTTTTTGGGTGACTTCAAAATCGTTGCCTTGAAATATTTATGTTATAATAAGTCAGAGTGTATCATAACCTAAAATTTAACTAAAAAGTACTAGTTTTTGTGTTTTGCCACTTGGCAATATCAAGCACTGAGTTAGGACCTAGTTTGTGTTACCATGGCACTAATTTTTAGGTCAAAATATTGTTTTTTTTCACTTTATGTATTGTTTTTTATATTGTATGTGGTGTTATGTTAACGAATTATCTATCTATCTATCTATTAGGTTATGCCTGCAATGATTATGTTTTTTTGAAATAAATAAATATTCTATTCAAATTATTTTATTAATTAATAATAACTTCCAAAAGTGGCTGAGGAATTTATAATTTCTTAGCTCTGGCTACTCCTTCTAGGGAAATATAGCGGTGAGTATATGTATGTATACATACATACATACATACATATTCTCACGCCGTTAGTTCCCATTATATGTATGTATGTAATTAATAATAGACACAAAAATAACTTTTCAAACGGTACCCTAAAATTCGGCAAAATCGAATACCAAACGCTTTTTATTAGCCCAAAGTAAAATAATGCAGTGACAAAAAATGTATTGATTCTACCAGGTGCTAGTACAAAGGATAAAAAAATAACAATGTAAGTTTAATCTACCCTTTTAAAGGTAAGGGTGAGTTAGAAAAGGGTATTTTTTGTAAAAAATTGCAATTGTTATAGAAATAAACGGTTTTAACACATTTTTGTAGATTTATTTTTCACGTTTTGTTACAATTTTGAGGTGAAAATATTATATCGGGTATATATGAATATATATATTTTTTACTGTGTAGTATCGGCTTAGAATAGCACTACCGCATTTGTTCCGGTGGGTGTACGTAAGAGGAGACTCCCTTGAAGGGGTAACCAGAGCTAGGGAATCAGAAATTCCTCAGCCACTTTTGGAAGTTGCGTGAGGAAAAGATGGTGAAATAAAGGTTTTTGGTGATGGGTCTCCAACAGCATCGCCCAAAAATCCCTTAAAAGCCCAACTACCGTTAGTCGCCTCTTACGTACACCCACCGGAAGAAATGGGGTAGTGTTATTCTATGCCGACACTGAACATTGAATTGGATGAACATATTAATGATGAATGCTGACAGGAACTTACGATCTACGATTCAGGTCTCGTGACATCGATTCGTCATAAGTATTGTAAGTAATAAGTTTTACATATGTTACATTCTTTGACCCAACGCTTAGGAATAGGTAACATTGGGTTAGGTAGAGACTGACGATCGCCACTTTGTAAGTTTTTAAAACACACCCTTTTCAATGGCTGCCAGCGCGAAATTCTTGTATCCTTTATTTCTTTTACACGTTCTAGTAGTGTTTGCGTGATTGTGTGGTAGTTAGGCGTTTTCAACATTTGCATTCTATCTGAAAAGATAGATAAGTGGCCTTCCGAATTAGTTAAAAAATTCGGAGGTAGGAAACGCAAACACTACTAGAACGTGTAAAAGAAATAAAGGATCGAAGAATTTCGCGCTGGCAGCCATTGACAAGGTAGCTCAATTGGCAAGAGCGACAGGGGCGTATACCCGAGGTCGCGGGTTCGAATCCCGCCTGTGTCGAGATTTTTCTTTCCTTTATTTATTAATAAAAAGGGTATGTTTAAAAACGAGGTCTAGGCGAAATGTAATCAATAAATTATTAAAATAAATTATTTATAGTCTTAGATTAAAAAACGTTAGATAGGTCATTTACGAGGAAACCGGCGCTTACGAGTGGCACCGATTGCGGCAGATGAACGCACACCACTAGAAATATATCCAAACAACACACCAAGAAATAGCACATCTTAAATCAAGCGCTAAAAAGAGATAAACATATTTTCTGACGCCGGGATTCGACGCCCTCGTAGCGTGCTCTCGGATCCCGACGACGACACCACCCGCGAGCTCGAGGCCTATGGGGCCACCGGCGCTCGCGGTCACACCAACAACTACTACCACTCCAGACACCGACCCCGCCGGCGAGGTCGTAGAACTTAACACTAATTTTAGAGTCACACCAGACTCAACTAGAGTCTATTTTATTTTTATACTCACCCTATCCGACTTAGCTTAGGTACACTCCTTTTCGCCGCCAGGGCGGCCTTCAGCCGCCCGGCACACAAGTCATGGTGACGCCGCACAGGCCGCAGGGCCAGCAGCACCGAACCGGTGGGGTTTTAGTCGGTAAAAGTCCGACATACCCCCGTCGCTCTCTCGAGCGACGGGGGATCCATGAGGATTTCCCCACCGGTAAACAAAAAAAAAAAAAAAAAAAAAAAAAAAAAAAAAAAAAAAAAAAAAAAACATATTTTCTCTGTACCGTCGTGAAATATGACACTATGACAACCGTTTGACAAAGAATAATTAAGACCTATACACACGATTTATTATAAATTATAATTAAAACTTTGTAAATTTATAATACTTACGAATGATAAGTAATCTCATCATTTTAGTAGTTTTTCTACCATAGTTTGTGCAAAGTCTCATCACACATGACAGCATTCTCGATTATTTTGATAAACAAACACGCCAAAATAGGTAACGATTGCGACGGCAGTAAGTGCGCGACTGAAGTCAGATGAGCCATTTAGCCTGTTTTTTAAGAGCCACTTATGAGCGCGCATGACTTATCTACGGTTTTTTATTAGTACATCTATGTTTATAGTTAACAAAACTATATAAGAATACGTTTTAATAAAAAACAAAATAGATCATAATATACAGTAAGGAATTTAATTTAATTTAACATTGCAAATTCTAGAAAAAAACATATTTTTTGCTATTTTTATTTTACAAATAAATAATCATATAGCTATGAACGCTCACTTAAATTCAGAATCTTTGTTTCGTGCTCGCGAGAATGAAATGGATATTTATAGGGATTAGAAAATATAAGCGACATGATAGTCCAGTGGGTAGAACAGGTGGACCACCCGCCCGAAAACAGAAGGGTGTGAGTTCCAATCCTGGGTCGAGCCTACACCAATTTGTCTTTTCTAAAAGTCATATGTGTGGTTAATTTATCATGGTTGTTGACGGTGAGGGAAAACATCGTGAGGAAACCCACATGGCTGAGTTGTACTTAGTCATGTGACAGTGTATTCGTACAAAACGGCGATAGGCCTGCCCCCTATCACGTGAGTACAATGTCTAAGCAAAACGTGGGTACCTTCTCTGGACACTAGATGGCGCTGCCATGTGAGTTCAGAAGTATTGGTACCTCTGCCAACCCCTTCGGGTATAAAACGGCGTGAACGTTTATGTTTATGTAGAAAAATATCTTGATATAATCGTTGTCGTTTTGAAGAGTTGACCTGATTTTGAAGCCAATCCCAGCTGTACTAGGCCATTCAGGATAGGCTAGGAATTTCGCACTAGTAGCTACTTGACACTGTAGCTCAATTGGCAGAGCGACGGGGGCGTATACCCGAGGTCGCGGGTTCGATCCCCGCCGGTGTCGAAATTTTTCTTTCCCTTATTTATTAGTAACTAGTGGATCGGGCCCAGCTTCGCACGGGTAGCGTAGTTTTAAAAATATCTGAGGTTTCTTCAATCACTGCTTAACCTTTGTGAAATTTAGTGCAATTTACAGCATTCCTGAATAGTGTAGCTTTGTGATTGTGAAAGCGCTTTAATGAACGGTTCAGTATCTCCGAAAATAAAACCATGCAAACAAACAATCAGAGTTACAAACTTTGCATACATACAGGGAGTATATGTATACTCCCGGCTAACTTTTGCGCGCGCAACCATTACTAAAAAATTATTATTTTTTTAATGAGAGATGAATGAGCGAACTATAAATGTAAGAGTAAACAAATATAATCAGAATGCTCCGAACTGCTAATCTATCAGGAATTACACGTGTTATTATGAGTCAACCGTAAAAGAGGGACATATGCTGCAGAAGGATATTTTTTAGAAAATTTTATGTGAAATATTTCCGTCATACACATAGTACATGATTTCTATGTAACCATAACCACTAAGGCTGCACACGCGACGGAAACTTAAAAAATGGAGTAACTTCCCCCGTTTTCCCAAATTTTCCCAAAATTCCCCTTCACTACTCTGCTGAAAAGTACACTATAACCTGCCTAGGAGTATGAAGAATAATTCTACCAAGTTTCGTTAAAATCCGTCGAGTAGTTCTTGTTTCCATAAGGAACATACAAACAGACAGACAGACAGACAGACAGACAGACAGACGGACAGACAGACAGACAGACAAAAATTTTACTGATTGCATTTTTGGCATCAGTATCGATCACTAATCACCCCCTGATAGTTATTTTGAAAATATATTTAATGTACAGAATTGACCTCTCTACAGATTTATTATAAGTATTGATAATCCTCACATAAGACTAGAAAGTTAAATTCCCACGGAAGCCCTCTTCAGCGTACGTTAAAAGAAAAAATGCGAGACAAATATACTAACGTATGGCTACTTCTGGTTGGTAAAATATTTATGTCCGCCACATAAGGAAATTTAAGCTGTGTAGTGTCGGCATAGAATAGCACTACTCCATTTCTTCCGGTGGGTGTACGTAAGAGGCGACTAACGGTATTGGGGCTTTTAAGGGATTTTTGGGCGATGCGGTTGGAGACCCATCACCAACAACCTTTATTTTACCATCTTTTCCCCACTCAGCTTTCGAAAATTGGCTGAGGAATTTCGAATTCCTTAGCTCTGGCTACCCCTTCTAGGGATTTATAGCCGTGAGTATATGTATGTATGTACATAAGGAAAATGAATTGAAAGATTGATATTTAAACATGGTTATAATTTTAAACAATCAAGCATTTGAAATTATTATTCAATTTCATTCATTCAGGTTCCATTCAATTTGTTGACCTGTCTGTATTTAATAGAAAGAAGGGGAAAATAAAATATATAAGAATAGTATAAATCACAAGTGTATAATTATATAGGTAACTAATGTATATATGTAAAGCTGTGTAGTGTCGATTCAGAATAGCCGTAACCCGTTCCTGTGGGTGGCGTCTTAAGTTGGATAGGACCAGAGACCCACACCCCATCAACCTTTATCTTAGAAAGAAAGAACAAACAAAATAATTTTGTTAGACAAAACCAAAAATGGTTTCAATAAACACATGGAAATAGCAAACAAAATAGTAATAATCTTTTTAGTCTCCCAAAGAAGGCAAATATTAAGTTATTACCGTTTAGTGGTCAGGGGGACACAAAGCAAAACTGGTTTTCATTGAAAGCTACATACATACATACATATACTCACGTCTATAAATCCCTAGAAGGGGTAGCCAGAGTTAAGGAATCAGAAATTCTTCAGCTACTTTTGGAAGTTGCGTGGGGAACAAATGCTAAAATAAAGGTTGTTGGAGAGCCATCACCAAACAACTAAAATCACGTGATATGTAATAGTGTAATGTGTAATAAATATAATATAAAATAATATAAATAGTGTAAATGTAATAGTTTGACGAATAATTTTAGTTTTTAAACAAATCAGTTTAATTTATTGGACATCTACCGAACATGTTTTTAATCCAGCAAATCTTTCCATTCTTGGGTTGTCTGGAAGAGATCGCTCTTAGTGATAAGACCGCTAGTTGTACTTTGGCTTTTGTACCGATTTTTTTTTTGTAATTGTTGTTTTTTTTTTGGGATGTACAATAAAGAGATTTATTATTATTTATTATTATTTTGGGAACATTCTTTAGTTTCTCGCCTCTCCCATGGCCGAAACAGAAAATTAGAATTTTAAATGGGAGAGGCGGTACTCCCCGACAAGAGCACAGTCGGTCGGGGTCAGGGAGTCAAGTTCAAGAACCGGCGGACGATCCGAGCCGTATCGAGCAGCACCGCTTTCTGCATCTGTGCTGGAACCGACACGCCACAGAAATCCAACCGCCTCAAGTTGGTCGCGAGGCTGGTTGGAATTAACCCGTTCGCGGACAAAACAATTGGGATTATTTCTGTCGAAGTCACACCCCACATTTCGGTGATCTCGTGAGCCAGATCGAGATATTTCCGACGCTTCTCGGTGTCGGCTTTCACTAGACCCTCATCATGAGGGATAGTGACATCCACTAGAAATACCCTCGACTGCGACCGATCCCATACCACGATATCAGGCTTATTCGCTAGAATAGTCCTGTCCGTGATAACGGATCGGTCCCAATAGATTTTGGCACGGTCGTTTTCTAGGATTGGCTCCGGCAGATACTTGTAAAACGGCAGCCTCTGTTGCAGGAGTCCGTATTTCAGAGCGAGCTCCTGATGCAGGATTTTGGCTGCTTGGTTGTGTCTGTGCAAGTACTCAGTGTTAGCAAGAGCCGAACAACCGGAAATAACATGCCTAAGTGACTCTCCGGAACGGCCACATGCTCGACAAATGTCTGTGGTACCGTCCTTTAGGATGTATTTCCGATAGTTCCGCGTCTTGATAACCTGGTCTTGTATTGCACAGACAAAACCTTCGGTTTCCCCAAAGAGGTCCCCGAAACGCAGCCAATGCAGGGAGGCTTTACGGTCCACGAAAGGTTCGTGAAGTACCTTGTAAAACCTCCCGTGCAGCTCCTTCTCTTTCCATACGGACTCCCGATCAGAGGTGCTAAGTACCTCCGGGGTTCGCCAATCCTGTGAGGCCAACGATAAGGGAGTTAGTCCTTTATCACTAGCGACCACCTCTCCCCGAATACTATCATCCGTCATCGTCAAAAAATAGATTCTGAGGTTGCATACCTCACGGTTGTGCATGGTTTTGGCACTCAAGAGGCCTCGACCACCACACTCCCGCGGGATATACAATCTCATAACCGACGACCTCGGATGATGCATTCGATGAGAGGTCTTCATCGTGCGGACTCGTCTGTCCAGAGCGTCGAGTTCGGTCTGAGTCCATTGATTGAGCACGCCAAATGTGTACATCAGTACAGGCATGACCCAGAAGTTAATGGCTCGGATCTTATTAACGCCTGACAAGTAGCTATTAAGCACACTTTTCAGGCGTTCATAAAACTCCTCGCAAACACCCTGTTTCACGTCTGCCACCTTCACACCGATGGTTTGTGACATGCCCAGATACCGGTATGTTTCAGCCTCGGAGAGTGCCCTCAAATGATTGGTGCCGACATCGACACTATCAGAGTGCACGACATGCCCCTTCTCAACATGGATGACCGCACACTTATCGACCCCGAGCTCCATCTTGACGGAACCACTGAAATCGTTAGTGATCGTCAGTAGCTCCGCCAATCTGTCAGCCGTGGGGGCGTAAAGCTTCAGGTAATCCATGTAAAGGAGATGAGGCAAGCGTGGTCCGCCTCTCCGAAACTGAAAGCCCGTCCCCGAATTCTCCAAGAGTGTACTTAGAGGATTCAGGGCCAAGCAAAACCAAACTGGACTCAGGCAATCGCCCTGGAAAATCCCTCGCCTTATATCAATTTGGTCATCCGCATCCGTCATCCGCTGACCGTCTAAACTCAGGATCGTTCTCCAGCACCCCATACATTGCCCGAGGAAGTGTCGAACTGCACTATCAATTTTGTACAGCTCGAGGACCCTCATGAGCCATGTATGAGGTACCGAATCGAACGCCTTCCTGTAGTCTATCCAGCCAGCGGAGAAGTTCCGCCGGTTGCGTTTGACCAGTTGGCCTACGACCGCGTCGATGAGGAGCAGCTCCTTGCTACCGCGACTATCGCCCCTACATCCGTTCTGAGCTCCAGATATCACATTGTTATCAACAATGTGTTGAGTAATCTTGGAGCTCAGAACGGATGTCAAGGTCTTGTAAATTGTACAAAGACAAGTAATGGGGCGGTATTGTGATGGATCCGCGGTAGCATCGCTCTTTGGAGCTAAATGAGTGACCCCAGTAGTTAAGAAGTTCGGGAGCGTCCCACTCTCGAGGGCGCTTTGGAACTGACGGGCGAGAGTAGCGTGACAGCGCGTGAACCCCTTCAACCAGTAATGGTGCAATCCGTCCGGCCCCGGACTTTTCCAGTTCGGAGCCTTACGGATCGCAGCCACCACATCCTCCTCGGATATGTTGACGGGGTTCATGGGCGCTATGGGCTCGCACGCTCCCTTGACCGCCTCGAACCATCGGCCCTCTTCGTGATCAACAGGCAGCGACCAAAGCCCACGCCAAAAGGCTACTACATCGGCTTTTTCCGGTCGCTGACCTGTCGTAACCACGTCGGGACGCTCCAAAGTTCTGTAGAACTTCTTCTGGTCACTCATGAAGAGACGATTCTGTTGGTACCTCTTTACCCTTTCAGAATATCGCCTAATTCGCTTACCCCAAGCAGCGATCTTCTGCTTCAGATCATCGATGCGCTCCACCAGTCTACAGGCAAACTCCGGTGAGTTGTCAGAGACATTCTCACCAGGGAATGCCTCCCTGACGAAGCGCACCACCCTCGGCCTATTGTTGCCTGATCTGAAGCTGGTTAGTTTGCCGATGAGGACCCTGGCCCTTGTGATACGGCCTTCAATCCGCCTCATCCAGGCTGGTCTAGTTCTAGTCCTGGGACTAGTACTGCCAGCCTGGCGGGAGCCACCAGCTCTTGTTGGCGGCATCCTGACGCCGACAAATTGACAAACTGTCATTGCGGCGCCAAAGAGAATTGAATCCGTATCCCAAAGGTCCATGCTGCTCTCTAAAAATGAGGGCAGCATGTTATTGACGGCCTCAACGACATCCCGAACCTTGATGCTGAGAGGAACTCGGGGCAGCCTTGGCCTCCTTTCGAGAGGCACTTGGCGATATTCCAGGATCGTCTCTTCGAGTGCGCTCCTCACCAAATCCAAATCCAGGGAGACCTGTTCCCCAATCGCTTTCCGCACCACCCACATCCGGCAGGTTAGCAATTGGCTCCCTCCGTACTTCACGTTCAGGGACTGGAGGGAGAACCTGCAAAGGTGGCTCTTCGTCTAGCGGGGGAACAGCCTCGCGTCGCAATTGTTCGAGTTCGGTAGTGCTAAAAAGTTCTGAGCGCTGTATATACCGAACTCGGTCCGCGAGGTTTTGTTCTGTGACGGTCAAATTGGGCTCCAGCCGCAGAAATTCGCGGTACATTGCTGCCCGATAACCCGTCCGCCCAGTTCTTGATCCTGAGGCCCTAAGGTAGGCCCGAATGGCATTTCTATTCATATCAACCGTCCATGCCATGCGGCGCCTAGCTCCACCAGCGGCGGGCACCGACTGCTGGGACTGAGTTGCCCCAGTCCCAACCGATGCCAAGCCATCTGGTGGCTGAGGTGGTCGCGCAGTTTTAGAAAAGACAAATTGGTGTATGCCCGACCTCTCTGCATGATAAGCGGGGTTCTACCCACTGAGCTATCACGGATGTTATGTATATCATTTCTTTTTTTGATACAGTCCAAGTAACATAGAGAAGGAGGATTATAATTCCAACGATACTTCGTGGCGGCATACTTAAAGTTTCCACGGAAAACTTAAAAAATGTGTTCAAAGGTATATATTTCCCGCCTATACATACAAAGATTTCAATAAAACACAAATCTACACATCATAATATTTACCACCCCACAACACACACTAGTAACACTTTCCTTTTATTCCCCAATATCTAGTTAAGCGTTGTTTATAAGTTTCATAATTATTGTGTTATAAAATTCCAATCTGTTTTTTTTATATTTAATTATTAGTAAAAATTAATCCTTTTTTTATAGGATTTTTATTTTATTTATAGGATCTCAAAATTTTCTTTATTGTTTTATTGTTTATGATTACCAACTAAAAAATAAAAGCTTTTAATTGGTCTAAGTTAATATTACCTCATTAATTGTTATGTTGTTGTTTGAGCTTATTGTTGAAAATAAATAAAAATTAGAAAAGGACTCTGACAGCTGCTCTAGTTTTATAGAAACCGTCTACTCCGAGCCATTTAAGTTTAACATTTAAGTTAGGTTTCTGGCTTTAAACTATCCCAAACAACGCTTTGCTGGTTTTAAATCAACTGTCATGTTTTATTTCAATCAATCATATACATTACATTCATTTCCTAAACAGAATACATTCACTAACTTAGGAATGACAACAGATAGCGCTGCTGAATATATGTGATTTTGTTACAATTATTTAACAGCTTGGTGCAGTTTACAACATGCCGATAATTTAACTAGCTTGGATTGGTTGGAGCTGTGTAGTGTCGGCTTAGAATAGCACTACCCCATTTCTTCCGGTGGGTGTACGTAAGAGGCGACTAACGGTATCGGGTCTTTTAAGGGATTTTTGGGCGATGCGGTTGGAGACCCATCACCAACAACCTTTATTTCACCATCTTTTCTCCACTCAACTTTCGAAAAGTGGCTATGGAAAATCTAATTCCTTAGCTCTGGCTACCACTTCTAGGGATTTATAGACGTGAGTATGTGTATGTATGTAAAAAAAAGTCAAAAAGTTTATAGTATTAAGTTAAATACTAACTTTTTTTGAACGTCAAAAATTTCATATTTATCATTTCTCCGTTGCTTCAGAAGGTGTTGTAAAGAGAAGAAGAAACAAAGAAACTCTTTACATTCACATTTTGTATTTTTTTCATAATATGGTTGTTACAATTTCAGTTTATACACAATTTTTACTTATAAAAGATTTTCTATGCGACCAAAACAAACGCCAGTTTGACATAATTAAAAAAAATTGTCGATTACAAAAACCAATCACATAACGTGAGAAGAAAATCCTCACCAGACAATTATTCCTCGGAATAACGAGGGAAGATTTATACAATATATATTTATACCTTTACGGACACGGTCAAGGGCGCGTTGGGTCCTTTTCGTTTAAAAAATCTTGAACACTGTAGTAAGATTTCTTTAAAGGCATTGCTTTAATTGCTTTTTTAAAAGATTCCATAGGCAATTCCAATATGTCAGAATGAAGTTTGTTGCACATTTGGAAGGATAGTCCCATAAAGGAGTTACTTTCTTTATTAAGTCTCCACTTCGGTACGTTAAGTTTGTCCTTATTTCGAGTGTTAACAGTATGCCTATCACTAACTTTTCTAAATTGGTCTATATTCTTTTTGGCATACATTAAATTCTCAAATATATATTGGCAAGGGACAGTTAAAATGCCAATATCTTTAAATTTTTCGCGCAACGAATACCTCGACCTTAACATGTAAATAGATCGGATAGCTCGCTTTTGTAAGACAAAAACTTTATGAACATCAGCCGCGTTACCCCATAATAAAGTAGCGCACGACACAATTCTATGAAAATAACTGAAATAAACAATGCGAGCTGTTTCTATGTCTGCTATTTCTCTAATCTTACGCACGGCATACGCTGCTGAGCTCAGCCTTTTAGAAAGTATATGGGGTACCCATTGCAACTTAGAATCGATTATTATCCCTAGGAATTTTATCTCTTTCACTAATTCAACTTTTTCACTGCCAATAACAATATTGGCATCAACTTGCCTAACATTCGGTAAAGTAAATTTAATACATTTAGTTTTTTGGAATTCAGAACCAGGTTATTTACAGTAAACCAATGCAATACCAGTGAGATAACTTTATTTACGTCGTCAAGAGATGTAGAGGATCTCGCTAAATTAAGTATTAAAGACGTGTCATCTGCAAACATAACTATCTCAGAATACTTTTGTACCATAAATGGTAAATCATTAATGTAACTCAGAAACAGTAATGGGCCAAGTATAGAACCTTGAGGAACGCCGATCTCTATTTCCGATCCTTCCGACGTGGTTCCATTAATATCAACCTTTAAAGTTCTTTTATTTAGATATGATACCATTAATTTCAGTGCTTGCTCTTCAAACCCGTAATATTTAAGTTTAATCAACGCTATTTTCTTTTTTACACAATCAAAAGCTTTTGTGAGGTCATAAAATATACCTAACGCATCCCGGGAGTTTTCCCATGAATTAAAAATATGTTTCATTAGTGACACTCCTGCACCTACAGTAGACCTACCTTTAGTAAAACCATATTGCTCCTCATGGAATATATTATGTTTGTTGTAATATGAAAGCATTTAGTTGGTCATGATTTTCTTAAAAACTTTACTGAGAACTGGTAAAATATAAATAGGTCTATAATTTGTAAAGTCCTGACTATCTCCTGATTTATGTAGTGGGATGAGCCTACTTAACTTCATACAGTCTGGAAATTCTCCTATATCTATACATTTATTAAAAAGTGTCGTTAAATAGGGAGCGATTATATTTATTATTCTGTTTATGACGAAAACTGACATTCCTGTTAAGTCTTCGGTTTTTTTAAGGTTAAAAGATTTAAATTTTTTAATACAACAAACAAACAAACTCACTTTCCCATTTAAATAATATTAGTATGGATAACATTATATATTTGCCAGACGTTTCGGCACACCTACTGGGGCCCAATTCTACAATTTTAAGAAACGTCACCGTTTTGATACAGTCTGTAGGTCAAATAAGTACAATACTGTATCTCTATTTTTATTTTAGTCGTTACAACGTGATCGGTTCTATTATCTTAGCTGCCGGAGCATGGTTTTGTCAATTTTGACATTCCAAATCAGTCATTTATTCATTCTTTAATAAGTCAAATAAGTGTTGTCATTTCAGTGATCTTAAAAATCTACCGCAATAACTGTACCTATTTCTGTACCATCGCCCAAGACTAAAGAAATATCATTTAAATTTTATGTACAGTTTATGAGTACTATCTGCTAGAAGATTCGACCGAAATATTTTATTATAGGTTAATTCTTTACATGAGTGTCGTTAGAGGCGACTAAGGGTATGGGGCTTTTTAAAGTGACTTTTAGGCGATGCGGTTGAAGACCCATCACCAACGATACTTTATTTCTACCATCATCTCCCATATCAACTTCCAAATGTGGCTGAGGAGTTTTTAGCTCTAAAGCTTTGGCTACCTCTTTTTAGGGATTTATGGCCGTGAGTATATGTATAGCAAAATTAAAAACCTGTAACAATGTACCTACAAATACATTGTCACATGACAGGACTAAGTATAACTCAGCTATAATAGTTTCCTCACGATATTTTCGCTCACGGTTAACGTCCTCAATAAATAAAAAAGACATTGGTCAAGGCCCAACGAGAATTCAAACTCAAACCGATGAAGTGAAGTCTCAAAAAAAAGAGCTGAGTTTTGATTTCATCGTTATAAAAATTTAAAATTGTATGGGTACGTAAATGGTTAAATTTATGCGGGTACCTACTCCATGGCGATCGATAGTCTCTGCCTACCCCAATGGGAACTAATGGCGTGAGTATATGTATTTATGTATGTATGTACCTACTCCGTAACTATCATTTATTTTAATGGAATGTCTTCTAGGCATGACATTATTACAGAAGCCGCCTGCCTTTTTGAGAAAACTCTCTATTTGGTCCGATTGTGTCCTCCGTAGTCGTCCTCTACTAACATCACTTTCCAGTGCCTTCCACATTGGGTTTTTACACATCCAATTTACCTATTCATCCTTATCATGCCCAAACCGTCCTAAAAATATTATTGCCTTAGTATTAGTATATGGAAAAATACTAGTTTTCATTGAAACAAACCTATCCCAAATTTTTTATTGATGTACAAGCGCGAATTTAAAGGCTGTTTTCAATGTTAGTAAAAAAATTGATTTTTTCTTTTCCTCAAAGTCTCTATAGGTACCCTGTGTTTTGAAAATGACGACTCTCTTTTGCTCTGTTTTATATTCTACAGATAAGTTAGTAGTGGATTGTTATAATTGTGCCAGTGACAAATTGGTCAAATAAACAAAATAAATACATTTAAATTTTTCACACAACCTGTCACACGTCCGAAGTGTAAAGAATAAAAAAGCATGTATAAAAGATTCATTAAACTAGAAGAAGCTAGATAAGTTAGCCAGGGTCGTACAAATCCAACAAAATTAATAGTTTCTGCCTACTCCGATAGGAACTAATCTCGTGAGTTTACGCAAGTAGGTTTTTATAATTTTCTTTTATTTTATTTTTTATTTTGATAGAGAAAATCTTGAAATTTTTATTTTTATTGAATTATTTATCTTTAATTAATGATGAAATAAATATTTGTTAGATAAAATGTGGCACGTTTAAGAGTTTTTTGTGTTTTGTTTCAAGACCTTTTTTTTCTGAAATATTAGACTTTTTTAAGTTTGCCTTATGTTTGTTTATAATAAATCGTGATTATAAGATATGATTTTTGCGGTCTGTTCAAAGTAAAGTCAAACTTTTTCTTACAAACTCATTACGCAAATTCTTGGCCAAACACGAACTCGCTATAAGAAAAAAAACTTTTTCCAACTGTCATAATTTGACATAAAACCGTCAAAATTCTGTCACATGTCACTAAACGTCACAATGCAAACTTAATAGAACTTTTTAATGGGTATTCACAATCTTTTTAAGATGTATCTTAGGTGTATGTCTCTGGTATGGTGATCCAAATTTGACGTTTTAGCCCAGTTTCTTGTTCATTCTGTCATTGAGTTGAATGATTTTAAATCCAGTATTGCCATTTTTATTCTAATATTGATATTGCAAATACCTACCACTTTATTTATTATGTACCCTATGCTCTTAATCTAGAATCATCCCCGATTTTGTAACTAGATCTCAATTATTTCTTCAAAATTTAATTGTAAATGATTTAAAATATGTTTCCAATGTTTACCAAGTATGAATTGTCAGGTTATTAAATAAATTATATTTAAATTGAGCCAAAAAGGCTGCTTGTAAAAATACCCAAAGCTAAAAAGAAAAAAAATAGAAGAAAGATAATTTTTGGAAAATAACAATAAGCATGACATAATTAGTTGGGATTCGCGATAATGGGATTTCATTATTATTTTTTCTTTAATTTTATGTTCTTCCCAAAATATAAATAACTCTTAACTTAGTCTTTACTTAACCATTGATTAAATACCTTCAAGATCTAATTGTTTAATAATTTCATTCTTTATACATAATTTTTTTTTCGCTTTGTTGATAAAAATCCTTACAACTAAAATTCACATGCGAGACGCTGTTTGTGGCGAAATTGCTGAAAAAATATTCGGCAGATACCGCCAATAACAAATAAAATAAAAAAAACAATAAACAAACAAAAAAATTATAATTAGTCAATTTTCATATTTTTCATTTTCATTATTACATATTTTGAAAACTAATGAATAAATTTCTTATACCGAATAATAATTAATTTAACGGACTGGTTAATATCAAACATTATTTGTTTGCGGAACTATTCGTACGATACGAACTTAACGATGAATATGCTATCAGTGATTTTGGTACCAATTATTCGTGACGATGAAGCTTTATTAAAGTTTTCAAACTGGAACATTCATATGGTGTCTCTATTTTATAATAATTCCTTGCGGAAGATATCAACCAACTGAAAATTACCCAAGAATATACATTTATATTTCAAATCCTGTAGGAGAAGCTAACAAATAATAAAGCGTATATTTATCATACCAAAACTTGTATTAAAAGTTTTTTGCTCGTCTTTGTGATTGTACTTTAATAACAAATATATAATAAATAATATGTTCTTGATACTTGTTTCTTTATTAATTTACTAGTGGACCATTTCGGATTTGCACGAGTATTGTTATACTTTGAATATACGCCTGTGTTTCTTAGGGCCAGGGCTAACGGCAACGTTAATAACTATAAAACGAAAAGCTTAACTGTTTTCGCTTAGACTTTATATAGTCGTTACCCAGCATAATTTACAATGCATACGTTTAGTACATAGGCAACCTATAATGTTTTCGGTTTTCGTAGTGTGGCCGCACATGATCCTGACTTTTATTTTACCTTAAGCCTATTAATATATACATATATATACAAAGTATATATACACTGTAGTATATATATAGTGTAGTGTATATATACTGTGTAGTGTCGGCTTAGAATAGCACTTCCCCATTTCTTCCGCTGGGTGTACGTAAGAGGCGACTAACTGTATTGGGGCTTTTAAGAAATTTTTGGGCGATGTATTCGGAAACCCATCACCAACAACCTTTATCTCACCATCTTTTCCCCACTCAACTTTCCAAAAGTGGCTTAGGAATTTTCAATTCCTTAGCTCTGGCTACCCCTTCTAGGGATTTATAGCCGTGAGTATATGTATGTATGTATGTATATATATCCGACTGTACACTCATCAGCCAATCAACTCAAAATCTCTTGTCTATAATATCAAATTTCCAAAAGGAGAGATATTTGTTTGTATGTATATGTTCCTAATTCCCCAATAGCTCAACCGATATAAAAAATATTTTTTTAAATTAAACGTTGGTATTATTCAAAAGTAACGTAGGCTATATATCATCACACGAAATATCATAGGGGTGTTGGTGATGAAACTGACATGCATACATATAAACTGGTTTCCCATAATACAGACCTAGCCTAGTTTGGGAACCTCTGCTTAGGTCTGTACTACTGTAAATGCCTTAAAGGCTTTGGAATGAGAAATTCCTGAGTCACTTTTGGAAGTTGAGTGGTGAAAAGATGGTATTAATAAATAATTGTTGGTGCCGGGCTCTCTAACCATATCGACCAAAAATCACTAGAAAGCCCACGCGAAATCACTAAGGGTAACCCATACACTCCTATTATTATGACCACCCACCGGTAGGAATGGGGTAGTGTTATTCTGCTGTTTTGCTATAAAAACATAAACATAACATAAACGTTCACGCCGTTTATCCCCGAAGGGGTTGGCAGAGGTACCAATACTTCTGAACTCACATGGCAAGCGCCATCTAGTTTCCAGAGAAGGTACCCACGTTTTGCTTAGACAGTGTACTCACGTGATAGGGGGCAGGCCTATCGCCGTTTTGTGCGAATACACTGTCACATGACTAAGTATAACTAAGCCATCTGGGTTTCCTCACGATGTTTTCCCTCACCGTTAACAACCATGATAATTTAAAAACATATTTAACCTATATCTACTTTGACTGGGACCTCATAATGAGTTAACGTTTTCTTGAATAAGTGTAACTGCATTTATCATATCGATTTTCATTGAGCCACATTGAAACGAAATCTACTTCGATACATTTGAAATATTTTCGAACTTTGAATAAGATATTTTTATCAGAAAAAATATTGTCATAAAAAACGCATATTTTATTGATATCTTTAAATTTTCAGTAAAATGTAAATAAAATCCAATAAAATATGTGTAAATACATTCAAATATATATTCATAATCATTTTCCACAAAAAAATTTTTTTTTCGAATGTATGAAACAATACACAAAAAGCTACTATTGTTTTTTAGGAGAAAAACTGTAGCATTATGGTGGATTGTAGCTTCAGACAGCTGTCAAAAGAACTCTTAAAAACGCTTAGAATACCGATTTGGTGACTCATTCGTTCAATCATCATAACGCTGAAAAAAATCGTTAATTTGCAGAATACCAAATACGTCAATGTGTCAAAAAGTGACGTAAAATGGCCTTGTAGAATAGCAAATAAGATCTTAGCTGTCTCACTATTGTGACAGTGACACAAATGACATTTGTCAATTTTGCTTCGAGAATGCCAAAACCACAGTTTTGATACACCTAAGACCGACATACAGAAAAGATGGTCGTGTAGAATTGGGCCCCTGGTGCCGTGGTTGAGAAATTTTCAAAGTACTTAGTACCCTCATTATACTTATACATACATACATTCATATACTGACGCCGTTAATTCCCATTGGGAATCGTAACCGACTATCGATCACCACTTCGTACGATCCTGGCAAACCTCACTTGCTTCGTTTACATCCATCAATCTTTTTACACATGATCTTTTATTCTTCATACTTCGGACCCCTGCCTTTTTGAGCACATTTTCTATTGGATCCAAATGTGTCCTCCAAGGTCGACCTCTACTAACATTACCTTCCACACTAGCTCTATAGATACCTTTTACCAATTTTCTATCATCCATCCTCTCAATGTGCCCAAACCATCTCAACATTCCTTTTTCTATCTCACTTACAATATCATCTTTTACACCAGACCTTTCACGAGTCACGTCCTGCATAATATATTTAAACCTCGCGGTGTTTTAAGTTTCATGATACCATTCTTGAGAAGCCTATAAATGGAGATTTTCAGAGTTGTCCCGCGTCCATCAAGAATTTTCAAATTCCAATTATGATTATTAATAAAACGAAAAAAACGTAACAACTTTTTATTTAACGACCTACAACTTCACATCAAAACTAAATGAAACATATTTTTCATCACAATTTTTATAAATTATTTGACAAACAATTTTAAAAATAACTCTCGTATTTCGTTTGTGACACCAATAGTAAAATGACTTCTCATTAACTTTCATTCATCAATTGTGACATGAAAAACATTTGTAATTCTATTGGTTAAAAGTTTTCCTTATTTCTTATTGATTATTTGCTAAAGTTTTCAGACGATTTTTTTCAATTATGTTATTATATAGTTTTGTATTAATTATGAAATCAATGTTAATTACTAATATTTTAAACTCTCAAAGCAAACCAATAGATACCATATAAAAATATTATATTTCTACATTTCAACCACATTTTTTGTACAATTCTGTGTCAGTTTTACTCCATACATGATGACTAAGATGGCTTCTATGAACTTTAGTTGATAAATCCATCACAAAAGCACTCTATCAGAGTGACTTTAATTGTATACGCGTAGTTTTTTAATAACAGAAGTCTACATTGTTAACATTTATGTAATTGTGAATCTAAAAGAGTATTTAAATGGGTGTGAAATAAGGCTCAAGGGACATATAAAAAACATGGGAAAATAAAAACAATTACAAAACCAAAAAATCGTTTTATTCAATAAAACCATAGAATTTTTGGTTCGAAAATCATAATATTTGACTAAAATTATCTCACTCAATTCTTTTCGGTAAACAGATAACAGATGGCGCTCTTTCAATAGACAAAATGGCTTCTTAAAGACCGCCAATCAACTTTCAACTCTAAACACAATAACATTAAGTTGAAAATTAAGTATTTTGTTGATAGTCGCACGGCCATCTTATAATAAAATTGTTATAATATGATATTATAATATATATATAATTTCAGGTCACAATATTCTTAACTATACATTTTGCAGTGAGTTCGCATAAACCTTGGTTTTTCTAAATAGCTGATGTAGACAATCTGAAACAAAATGAATCGGAATAAACATCATTATCAGTTTAAATTAAACTTTAGGCTGCCCCTTTTTTAATTTATAGTCGTAAGTATATGTATGTAACAATGAGCGAGTTTCTAGTAGGTACTCATAAGTATTTTTTCATAACTGATCTAGATGTCGCTGCTCTTTTGGTGCTACAAGTGTCAAATTAATCAATCTCTTTAGGTTATGAATGAGCCAATTAAAAAATGGGTTACTCTTAAAGTTTTTGACATTGACATACGTGGTCGTTTGTGTGTTTGTTTTGTCACATGGTCAAAGTCTATTGTACAAAAATTGAGAATTTAGACACGTACAGAATTTTGTAAACCATTTAAATTACGTCAATCAATAATATTATAATAACAGAACAGCAAATCATAATCCTTGTAAGGACAATGTCGACTCGTACATGTATTGTAAGAAGTTGCACAATGAAAGGAACTCATCGTATCCCTGAAGATGAGACGCGAAGAGATCTATGGTTGCAAGCGATTCCCTTAAAATCCTGGTTAAAGATAGGAAAACACACAAACAAAAAAACCCAAATTACCTCTTGCTCAACAAGTTACCTTTTCATCTTATAAAAATCGAAACACGGTAAAGGCCCTCATAGGTATTTCTCCTAGTGGGTTGATTACTTATGTTTCTCCATGTTATGGTGGATCAGCTAGTGATCGGCAAATAATAGAGAGAAGCAGCATAATAGATAGATTTAATTACAATGATGAAATCATGGTTGACAAAGGGCTGAATGTTCAGGATATATTTCTTTGTTATGGTGTGAAAGTTAACATGCCCAGTTTTTTCAAAAAAGGTAATCAAATAACACCTCAAACTCTTACTGCTAATAGAAAAGTGGCTAGAAAAAGAGTTCACATAGAAAGAGTCATTGGTATGTTAAAAACATATAAGATTTTAACTCAACCGATGAATCAGACAGAAACCATTTTATCCAGTGATATTGTGTACATTTGTGCAATGCTTGTAAATTTTAGAACATGTATAGTTAGTAATAATGCTTAATTTATTTAATATACTTAGTTAATTCTTTTGTGACCAAATAAAGGAGCATGTGTTAATAAGTTAATATTGGTATTATTCCCCTAGTTACTCCCTTATCATTTCCTCAGGAGGCTTAGCACAACAGTAAGCTCAGCAGACTAACACAATAGACTTATGAAAAGTAAGAATTATCTCAAAAATTTATAATTTACTGCCTTAAAATGAAAAGTATAATTTTCTTGGATTACTAAGTCAGGGGTTATAAAAATCATTGAGAAATTTTGAAATGATGTCTTCTTCTTTTTCGTTTCGCTCTTGTCAGAGCGGTCGTGGTCTTCATGAGGGAGGGTAGGGGGCTGCAGTTGCCCGCCTAATGATGTCTCGCCATCTGGTCCGGTTCGCAGCATTTCTGGCACATTCATTTAATGGATTGCCCAGAGCAGATTTAATCTGGTCAGTCCATCGCATGGCTTAGCACAACAGTAAGCTCAGCAGACTAAGACAATAGACTTATGAAAAGTAAGAATTACCTCAAAAATTTATAATTTACTGCCTTAAAATGAAAAGTATAATTTTCTTGGATTACTAAGTCAGGGGTTATAAAAAATCATTGAGAAATTTTGAAATGATGTACTGACCTAAATATACATACTTATTACACACTCTTAGTAATGATTTGGCTGGGATGAATTCAGAGTACTCATGAAAACAAAACAACATAAAATATGTCTTGCTTTTTATTGTACAGATATTTGTGTATCAACACTTTCTTAAAATATAGATTGTAAAAATTTTTTAGTTTTTCAAACATATCAGTAATAAAAACGTCATCTCTTTCAATTTGTATAATTTTACAATCAATTGAAGTGTATATACAAAAGTATGCTGATTTTCTGCCGGTACACATCATTTGACCCTGCACTTGGTAGTAGTAATCATGACTTTCTTGTAATTTCACCAAACCAGTTCTATCACAAAGATACAAGTATGGCACTGTTTCTGGTGATATATTTAAATTAAATGCAGTATATGGACACTTCACTTCCAATACCGAATTTTCTTCAACTAAACGATCTGGTGTAGTTGCCAAATACTGGTGATCTTTAAAAACTACAATCCCACATTTCAGTGTACGAATATTCATAATATTTTCAAACCGTTTGATAGCTTCTGCTTCATATTTTATTCCATGTTTGATGGCTTCTGTACATATTTGTATGCTTTTCGTTAAATCCTTAGCTATTGTTATCTTATTGCTTTTAGCTTTGCATATTCTACCAAAGCTAGAGCTGTGTAACCTTTTAAGGCGTTCAGCTTTCCATAATGATTTATTCGTTCTTGTTTTTTCTTCAAACATGTAGATTTCTGCTTCTGTAAGCAACAGATTTTGAAGAAATTCTTCTTCTTTAGTTTTTTGCAGATAATCATGGTCAGAGAATATACTGCATTTATCACCAGGCCTTAGTATTTGTGTTATACTCATATTCATTGAATTATTTGTGATGGCTGACTGCAGCTGACAGGCGAAGTTAGCAGTAGTTTTTTTAAAAAACTCTATATAATTTTCTTTTATCTCCATAGACGGTCTCGGGTCATATGTGACCATTTTCTTTAAATTTGAATTAGCTTTTTTTAACACGAGGTCCTGTGATTTAGTCGGATATCCAGTATAAACTCTTGCTGGCTGGTGAAAGGTTTGCAGCTTGGATGTAAGGCTCGATTTTATTTTTGGCTTTTTTGTTTGAGATATATCTATTATTCCCATAATTAACACTAAAATATGCTTACATTGTGCATATGGTCCCATGCCTGCAGCACACTCACATTGTGTCTCTAAAATCACATGGTTTGTCATCTTAATTGTAACATTATAAATAATGTTTTTCCGCATTTCTGATGCCACCATACCAGTGAAGTAATAATCGCCATCAAAGGCTATGCGGCATGACAGCAAAAAGTATTCTTGATACAAGTTATCAGAAGATTTTATGTCATTTCTCTCTGATAACTGAGTAAATGTTCCTAAATCCTCTGAATTGTAAGCTGGCACAGTCGAATCGGTAGTGACATCTCGAAATTTTTCAGGCGGTGGCACAGTAATTTTGAAGGCCGTGTCAGGATGAGTTATAAGAGGCCCAAATAATTTATCATAATCTGTAAGCCTGAAACAAAATATTTTATGTATTTAAGGTAAAATAATCATTTCTTGACACATTACAAAGTAAAATTTTGGATTAATAATGTATTCAAACATGCGATATGTACCTTTCTACAAGAACAGCTTTTTTTCCAGTAATCTTCGCATTTCTTTTCCGAAGCTCCGTTTTGAGATCTGATACAGACCATTGTCCATAATCCCTGTTCATTTTGAACAATACAATCCAATAGGCAGGCGGGGCAGTCCGATTTCACAGCAAGGGTATCGTTAAAAGAAGCAATCACAAATCCGAGTATCAAAGCCAAAGTCGTATGAAATATCCATAAAAACCATCCAAACCAGAATCACTCCTATAAGCGCGCACTTGGAAGTAAGTAAACAAACACAAACATATGAAGGGATCTAAACAATCAAGGAAGGAACAAACGAGGAGAAAAAAAAAGATGAAAGCAAGGCGCACAAAAAAAAATACGCAGATTGACGGCACAAACTATATAGAGATTACTACGTAATCAGACTAACCACTGCCCTAGCTATCGACAAGACTTTAGTCTTTGACGTGTACACCTTTGCTTTTGGCATGTTTTGTTTTTATTTTAACGAAAGAATGACTAAATGGCTCTCCAATGCGTTATAGTGGTAAGTTATGCCAGCTGCGAACTAGAGGGACCACACAGGCCCTTGGGGGAAAAAAAAGTGCTTCTTTTTTACATAAATTCATATACTCACGGCCATAAATCCCAAAAAGTGGTAGCTAGAGCTTACATTTTAGATTTACATCCAAAATAGTTTTAAACTTTTGAAAAAATTGTTTTCAGTCCAGTAGTTGAGGTGTTAAGATGGAATGTAGTCGCAACATACATTACATTAAATTATACGTTCTTGTTTTGCAGTCAGAAGATACATACATATAAAGAAAGGAAATGTGCACTCATCATAAAATAAACAGAACATAATGATAAATATAAGTAGCGTCGAAGAGTGTACCGGACTATTTTTAGTGCCACAGGTTCTTACACATCCAACATTTTTATGCATACGAAAAAGATCACCTTCCTTGAGTTAGTTTTGGTTTATATTTAAACATCTAGGATTTATGACTCACTCAACACTATAGGCTGCATAGTTTATATCTTACCCTAAAATGAAACAAGGATACAAACAAATATTACTGTCAGTATCAAACCACCCCATATCTACCCTAAGGTCAAGAACAAACTAGAGGAGTCATAAGGCCGTGATTGACGGTATTGACAGACATATTAGCCGAGCCAATATATTACTTATGTAGGAATGTAATAGCGGCCTAAAAAAAAGAGGTGCCACGTTTGATCAACGCCACCTGGCGAACGAATTTTAAATTAAATTATGTACTTCGGAAACCTTCTCATTACGCCGCACTAAACCAACACTATGTACACCGTGGTGGAAAACCAATTGTATCGCGATGCAGTTTCCAGTCAAACGCCATCAAGCTACAAGCGAAGTGCGCTCTCAATAACATACACCCACAAAAATTAAACAGCAAGATCAGAAACGATATGATCCCCATTATAAACAAACTATACCACGGAACATTTCTCCCGCCAGCGCCATCTAGAGCAGTCACGCAGTTGAGTTCTATTTATGTACTATCTATAACACAAACTTACCTGTTGCAGCGTAGCTATGTACCCCTTACTTTACACACCGCTCTTCCTAATATATTACCAGTATCACTAACGAACCGTCGACACTATAAAAGTACTTTTTTTTTCGAAAGGATTGGTTGCTGCTGGCCCTGTGGCCTGTGCGGCTCCACCATGACTTTATGTGTTTGGGGCAGCTGAGGGCCGCCCTGGCGAGGCAAAGGAGTGTACCTAAGCTAAATCGGATAGAGGGAGAAAGGAGTCCTAACAAGGTGACCAAGCGGGAGGCTTATGTCATACAGTGCGAGCTCTCGTCCGTCGGGAGGCCTATGCCAGTGGCACGGCAAGGGAGGTTCTAATTTGGGGTTCTTTGACCTCGCCGGCGAGGTCGGTGTCTAGAGTGGTGTGTTCTTTGTCCGCGAGCGCTGGTGACCTCTGAGGCGTTAAGCTTGCGGGTCATCGGGTGTCGGGACCCGAGAGCACGCTACGAGGGCGTCTCTCTCGAGTTCCGACATCCGGTGAAATTGTGTGGTCGAGCGAAGCGAAGGGTTGGGGTGATCAGGGAACCTATCAAAGTATCTACGTGAGATTTCTTTGAAGTGATCCCTGATTGTAGGGAGTTCTAAGTCTCTATGGAGATAATAGTTCCTAACATACCAAGGCGCCCCTACCGCCTTGCGCATGAACCTATTTTGTATCACCTGGAGGCGGTGAATCAAGCCCTCTCTGGCGTGTTCAACACTATCGTACGAGAGGACTGACCGTATACATGTGTTGTATAGTGTAACTTTGTGACGTAGTAATAACTTACTGCGAGCACAAAGCATCGGTGATAGCCTATTCAGGACGAATGAGGCTTTGTTACGTATGTATATGATGTGGTGTGTCCATGTAAGCCGAGGATCAAAGACAATACCGAGGTATTTAGTCTTTTTCACCCACGGAATAGGTGTGCCGAAGAGTTGAACAGACCGTGGCGGATCGAATGAGGCGCATCCCTTCCGAAAGAGCATGGCTGCTATTTTAGAGGGATTAATCTCGATCCGCCATTTCCTAAACCACTCCTCGAGTTGTGTTACGGCTCGCTAAAGGCGAAGACGTATGAAGTTGTGATTGGGGTGACTCGTGTAGAGTAGTGTGTCGTCGGCAAAGAGTGCTAACTCCACCAGCGGTGTACGAGGGATGTCGGTCGTTAGTGAATATATTGAATAGTATAGGTGAAAGCGTCGAGCCTTGTGGGACTCCCGCGTATATTGGGTAGTGTTGTGAGTGGGCGTCTTCTACTCTGAAGCGGAATCGGCGATCCGACAGAAAGACGCGGACAATAGCCACGACTTTGTCTGGCATACCGGTCTGGTATAGCTTGTATAGCAGACCGTTATGCCAGACTTTGTCAACAGCCTTCGCCACATCAAAGAAGACGGCGCCCATCTGTTTGGGGTATGTGTCATTGAATCCATCAAGCACATGCTCGGTAAAGCGATGTGCTTGCTGGACGCATGAGTGTTGTGATCTGAATCCGAATCAGAGATCGGTACCGTCCGACTTGAGTGCCCTCGCCACGTCCCAGTAGGCGTTATGGGACGGACGGATATCACCAAGGAACTTATCCCACCGCTCCCCTCTTTGTTCGACTAGGCGCTCCCGAAGGATACGCTTGGCAGCCCACAGCCGGGAGCGGTTTTCGGGTGAGGGGAAAGAATCGTATGCGCGAGTGGTGCGGTTTTTCGCGGTGACAAGTTCCTCGATGTCGTCGGGAAGTCGTTGGCGATGATAGTCATCGACAACGACTTGCGACGTGGCGTCTTGTACGACCGCCGAGAGGTGCTTTGTTAAGGCACAGACAGCTCGGCGGGCGTCATCCCCGGGCGTCACCCCGGCGCGCCCCACAAAACAGTAGTTTAGTTTAGTTCCTAATATTAATATCATACATACCGTATTGGGGCATAGCTAGTAACACCGTCTGTAGAACAGTACCTTTTCTCGTGAGGTACCTCGTTTGAGTTCCTCGTCGCGAGAAAATGAGGGAGTCCTCGTATTTGAAATATGAACCACCTCACGTAGCTCCTCACTCTTTCGAGGCGCGAGTCGCATCGCAGCACTCGCATAGACCAAAGTGAGTGAGTGAGTTACATTATACTCGCTCGCGTCGCGGTTGAAGGAGTTGGGTCATTTTGATGGAATGATAAGTCAGTTTATTTTAGCGTTTTCTTACAAATAGTACCCATTTAATTTTACCTTAGATTAGCTTAATGATATTAAAGAGCTGAAGAAAACGGGGCGAAGTGAGTAAAAAAACTAATAAAGCAGTTATAGAAAGTTAGTTTCAATTTACAAAATTTGTATTTTATCTAAATTTTATTCAATTCATTTAAATTAAGTTTATTTATAAAAAAATATACGAGGTATAAAACATTAGAACTCATTTTGCCTCATTCAGTGCAAAGCGGCAAAATTACGCGCGCCTCACTATCGACTCGTTCATACAGTTTATTTCATTCATTTACCTCGCCTCAAATGAGGGGTGCCTCGCGAGTACCTCATGAGGGAAAATGAGGCCCTCACTCATACTCATTAAAAAAGAGTGAGTTACACAACGCTACCAGCGCCATCTATTATTATCACGCGAAGTGCGCGCCCAGCCCCAGCTGCAAGCCCACGCCGCCGCGGTCGTTGACCCCGGCGCGTCCCACAAAACACTAGTTTAGTTGCTAATATTAATATCATACATACCTTATTGGAGCATAATTAGTAACACCGTCTGTAGAACAGTACCTTTATAGAAGAAGAGTGAGCAGATAAATACCACCACGCAGTAGTGTTGCCGGATAATCGATTGTGTATCGATTATAATCGATTATGCAAATGAGGCCCAAATAATCTAATAATCGATAGTATTATCGATACTATCGATTATATCGATACTATCGATTATTAGATTATAATCGAAGAACGATATGATCGATTATGATCGATTAATCGATTATAATTGTAATGTAATCGATAATAATCGATATTATCGATTAATCGACTAATCGATTATAATCTAATAATCGATTAATCGATTATATCGTCATTAGATTATAATCGATTAGTCGATTAATCGATTATAATTGTCAATTTTTCACACTGTGCTAAAAATACAATATATATAAAATACAATACATAAACTTTATATAAAATATTATATAATATATAAATATAATCTTTACTATCGATTATTATGTAAAAACCTTTATTTTACCATCTTTTCCCCACTCAACCACCAAAAGTGGCTATGGAATTTATAATTCCTTGGCTCTGGCTACCCCTTCTAAGAAATTATAGCTGTGAGTATATATATGTATCGATCAATCTGCGATAAAATCATTTATATTTTTATTTAAATAGCACTACCCCATTTCTTCCGGTGGGTGAACGTAAGAGTCGACTAACGGACTTGGGGCTTTTTAATGGATTTTTGGGCGATGCGGTTGGAGACCCATCACCAACAACCTTTATTCTACCGTCTTTTCCCCACTCAACTTCCAAAAGTGGCTGAGGAATTTCTAATTCCGCAGCTCTGGCTACCCCTTTTAGGGATTTATAGCCGTGAGTATATGTATGTATGTAAGTCTTAATATTACTAACTGCTCATTTACAGTGTAACCAAGTCTTGGAAATTTTGAACTGAATTTAATTATAGTTCTGTTCTATAGGATCTTACATACAACAATTCAAAAATATAATTGATTTAGTGATTTGTTTCATTAACTCTTTCCTTTTTTATTACAGTGGATCTTCTTTTTAGCGAATATTTAGAAGATATATTTTGACATTTTTATGCATTACTTACATGTATGTAAAAATTTCGTTGCAGTATTTAAGTACAAACTCAATCTCAATGAAAATATGGTACTTTTAAAATTCTTCAAAACGAGCGTTCAACGTAAAAACATTAGCAAAATATTTTCATAAAGAAAAATAATTTTCACCATGCTTCATAAATGAGTTCACGAACTCTAGCATTCCCCAGTGTATTAATGAAATGTTTTCAAGCATGAAAAAAAACTTTTTGCATATTAAAACTCTGACACAAAGGCAGGCCCGCCCAAAACAACTAAGGATCAGGAGCAATAGAAAAATAAAAATCGTCAACTACCTACACTCACAGCTGTGATTCCGAGAAAGCCTAAACTCCAGGCACAATAATTAAGTTAGTTAAATTGTAAATATAAACAGTAAATGTAGTGTCGGCTTAGAATAGCACTACCCCATTTCTTCCGGTGGGTGTACGTAAGAGGCGACTAACGGACTTGGGGCTTGGGGATCAATCTACGATAAAATCATTTATATTTTTATTTATTCTATTTTTATCACAGTGTGTAAAATTTACAATTATAATCGATTAATCGACTAATCGATTATAATCTAATGACGATATAATCGATTAATCGATTATTAGATTATAATCGATTAGTCGATTAATCGATTATATCGATTATTATCGATTACATTACTATTATAATCGATTAATCGATCATAATCGATTATATCGTTCTTCGATTATAATCTAATAATCGATAGTATCGATATAATCGATAATACTATCGATTATTAGATTATTTTGGGTGAGCATAATCGATTATCCGGCAACACTACCACGCAGTAGTTGAATACTATCTATAATACACTTACCTTACCTATTCCCTATTCTAGCTAGTGTATATTCATTCACCCCTATATTTCGCACAGCACTCTATAAACACTAAAAAATTCTCACTATATATATATTCAAATAAAAAAGAATTCATACCGTGATGTACATTTTCCGCCAGCGCCATCTATTGAGCTCACGCGAAGTGCGCGCCCAGCCCCAGCTGTAACCCCGCGCCGCCGCGGTCGTTGACCCCGGCGCGCCCCACGAAGCAGTAGTTGAGTTCCGCCCTGGCCGCCCGCCCCAGTCGTAGCGCGATGCCGACACCGTATGAGACGCGAGACGCTGAGAGGTATTGCCAGAGGCGGGCGCTTGATTCTGAGTTTTCGTCGCGGCCAGCTAAACAAATAAATGGATGTTGATTTAATTGCTTCAACCCCTCAGAAGAACACCGTTAAGAAGTTTAAATTTGCATTTGCGCTAAAATAATTCATCGATCACGGAGGCTACAATACAGCATGCAAAACAAGTGTTTATAGCTATCACAAATAACGTTTTAACTCCGACAGAGGCGCCCGGGCGCCTCTCAACCGTTGACGGAATTTCATAATTAAAAGCAGACGCGCCCGGACGCCGCTCAACCGCTGAAGGGTTAAAGACTCTTTTCGAAGGTGTCTACAAGATTTTGAGGCTTTTATAAACATTGTTGTGCGATCTAGACCACCTACTAAAAGTGACTAAGGAACTTATAAGCTCTGGCTACCACTCTTTAGTCGTGAGTAATCGTAGTGCGATGCCGAGACCGTATGAGATGCGAGACGCTGAGAGGTATTGCCAGAGGCGGGCGCTTGATTCTGAGTTTTCGTCGCGGCCAGCTAAACAAATGTATAATTAGTTGTAGATTTTTAACCCTTTATAAGGCAAGGTATAATCAAAAATTCATTGTATTTCACTTCTATTTGAATCAAGGTAAGGTTGAAATTATGGTGGTCGCTATTTGGCTCCTGCCTTATAAAGGATGGAGGATGAGGATTGAGTATCACTTTTAGAAGGTTTTAAAGATATTGTTGGGTGAAGAAGCAATATATTACATTATTCCCCCCCCCCCCCCTAATTATATAATGGTAGCTACGTTTTTTTTCTCGATGCCTTAAAGGTGACCTAAAATTGAGGCTTTTAAAGAGATTGTTAGGCGATGTGGAATTATTTTACATGCTTTTCAGGACTTTATAAGTACTCGCTACCACTTTATAGCCGTAAGTAGTTAAAAAATAATAATAATTAAATTTGAAACTATTTATTTTAAAGGTTTTGGTGGTCCCTAAAAAGGTGGTGGGTAAAGGTGGCCCCTGGGGAGTCTAATATAAGATTTTACAATATTTACTGGACTTAAATGTAATAAATTAATCAACAAAAATAATTAAAAATATCTTATTTATTTAGAGGTGGAGGGCGATGGGTTCACACAGTTGCAGTGCGATGCCGAGACCGTATGAGATATGGGAGGCTGATTCTGAGTTATCAACGCGACCCGCTGAATATGAAAAAGTGAAAGGCAACTTAGGGATGTGAGGGTTTTAAAATGATTGTTCTTGAATGAGCCTAATGCTATTCTTTTTCCCACACGTCTTCCAATAATGGCTTATCTCAGATTTCAGTACTTACTACACTCACTTCTCTCAGCCTACCCCAATAGGAGCTAACGGTTTGCGTATAAATAGTTTCACTTACCAGGAGGTGCTATACTGCCTCCGTTGATAAAGAAATGTGTTCTAAACAAGTCCCCAATGCCCCCTTTGCCTGGTTGGAAGGGCAGAGGGGTGTATAGATGTATTCCACTGCACCAGTACGCCTGAAAAAATTTAAGAATTATTTCAGTTTATGAATTCAAATTTGTAGCGCCCTCTAGTTTAGACTCACTCGCACACTAGCTATGTCTGTCTCATATTTTACATCGCGGTATTAAATAATTGTTTTTAATTAACTATGAATACAAATTATAAATTGGTGCACAGTGGGGTGAAATGGCTAGTATATCTTTGCTGTTACCACAAATGCAAAAGTATTTATTTTTTGTATAAGTTGAGAATACTGTTCGAAAGAAAACATTTTAATGTAAAAAACACTTATAATAGGAGCTTTTTAAATATTATTATATAAGGTTATATTATATTAAGGTTGGCTGGTGATGGCTCTCCACCCACATTGCTCAAAAATAATCTATTTAGCCTTAATGTCCTAAAAAGCCCTCAGAAGAAATGGGTTATTACTACTGCAACTAAAGTAAAACAAAATAAATAAAGTTATTAACAAGCCAACACGTCTCAACTAAAAAAAAATAAAACAATAAAATAAATAAAGTTAATAATATTGAACCTGTATGCTGTGTAGTGCCGGCGTAGAATGGCACTACCCCATTTCTTCCGGTGGGTGTACGTAAGAGGCGACTAACGGTATTAGGGCTTTTAAGGGATTTTTGGGCGATGCGGTTGGAGACCCATCACCAAAAACCTTTATTTCACCATTTTTTCCCCACGCAACTTCCAAAAGTGTCTGAGGAATTTCTAATTCCCTAGCTCTGGCTAACCCTTCATGGGATTTATAGCCGTGAGTATATGTATATGTATGTAATATTGAACCCAAAACTCACCACTCCGCCGGTAGCGAACCCGTCCACGTGCGGGCCCACGCCGCGTTGTTTGAACCCGCGCAGCGTGGTGGGCCCGCCCAGGTATAGATGTGACGTCAGGTCGGTCCCGTGGATGTCGTATAGGACACCCATTGAGCCTGTTAGTTGGATCACCTTGAAATAGAGAGACATATTATTAAACAGAAGAAGCATGAGAGCAGAGTGAATGCAGTAGAGATGAGGTCCCTCAGAAAAATATGTAATGTTTGATTATGTGACCGAGTGAGAAATAGTGTTATTCGTGAAAAGTGTGGTGTGAAAGATGATATTGTAAAAAAGATAGAAAAAGGAATGTTGAGATGGTCTGGGCACATTGAGAGGGTGGATGATAGAAAATTGTTAAAAGGGATCTATAGAGCTAGTGTGGATGGTAATGTTAGTAGAGGACGACCACGGAGAACACACTTGGACCAAATTGAGAGTGTGCTCAAAAAGGCTGGCGTCCGAAGTATGAAAAATAAACGAGCATGTATGAAAAGATTGATGGATGTAAACGAAGCTAGAGGGGTTTGTCAGGATCGTACAAAGTGGCGATCGATAGTCTCTGCCTACCCCAATGGGAACTAATAGCGTGAGTATATGTATGTATGTATATTATAAGATTTTCATTGAGTATAATATTTCACAAGAGACATTGTATGTACGCATATACATAATATTCACAGCTAAAGAGGGAAAGCCAGAGTTTCATAATGAGGAATTCCTCAGCCACTTCAACAACTTTGAGTGAGGAAAATTTTGAAATTGTATTTGGGACACATTGTAAACTAAGGGTATCGGAGCTTTTTATTGGATTTTTGGGCGATGCGGTTGGAGACCCATCACCAAAAACCCTTATTTTACCGCCTTTTCCCCACTCAACTTCCAAAAGTGGCTGAGGAATTTCTAATTCCTTAGCTCTGGCTACCCCTACTAGGGATTTATCGCCGTGAGTATATGTATGTACGTAAAATTAAAATACATTAAACCTAGTATTTTTTAAATACAAGAAAAAAACTTAAAAAATACATAAAATTATATACTTACAACCCCCTCAGCCAACGAGACATTATTCTCGGCATGCAACTCGTTCTTCAGATAGGCGACCCCGCCGCCCAGACCCGCGAACTCGCTCTGGAATTGAACCCACAACCCTCGGTTCGGGAATATCGGGTCATCGCGCCGTTCCACTGACACTATGTGGCGGAATATCGATTTCATTGATACACCTGAAAATAAACGATTTTATATAATAAGGACAAGATGCCATAAATACTTATATTTACGGCCATAGCCAAAGAGGTAGCCTTTAGAGGTAGAAACTCCTCAGCCACATTTGGAAGTTGATAGGGGACAAGATGGTAGAAATAAAGTATTTTTGGTGACTGGTCTCCAACCGCATCGCACAAAAACCACTTAACAAGGCCCCATACCCTTAGTCGCCTCTTACGACACCCGTGTGGGTAGAAAAGGGTAGTCACATTCGAAGTTGGCACTACACAGCATCTAAGATAATAGTTTTTTGTATTTTGTTATGTGGAGCAACTTTCAATATAAATTGGTGATTGTATTTTAAGTGGAGTAGCTTTCAATACGAATTTAATAAAAAAAAAATATAAGTTGAGTAACTTTCAATGCAAATAATTGCTTTTTGATGAGACCTTATTACTTATATTTAAAAAAAATGCCTTTGCGACATAGCGGTTAGAGGTACAACGATTGCGGATTCGATTCCCGCTGAGGACAATAATTTGTATAGCGAATTTAAACGTATGTTTCTTCTTAGATTCGGATGTTGTATGTGTTTATATTATTAATTATATCTAAGATATAGTTTCCTTTTTTTTTGTCGTGTAGCCGTGTAGTGTTGGCCTAGAATAAAACTACCTCATTTCTACCCGTGGGTGATCGTAAGAGGCGACTAAGGGTATAGGGGCTTATTAAGTGATTTTCGGGCGATGTGGTTGGAGACCCGTCACCAAAAACATTTATTATTACCATCTTTTCCCCAATCAACTTCCAAAAGTGGCTGAGGAATTTTCCATTCCAAAGCTCTGGCTACCCCGTTAAGGGATTTATAGCCGTGAGTATATGTATGTATGTATTTTTTTGTCCGTGGTCGAGTGGATAGGTGACTAGCTTCTCGGTTCGGAGGTCGCGGGTTCGATTGCCACTGAGGGCAACATTTATGTGATGAGCATAAATTATTGTTTCTTAATCTTGGATGTTATTTATATGTGTATTATATAATATATTTCTTCCGGTGGGTGAACGTAAGAGGCGACTAACGGTATTGGGGCTTTTAATGGATTTTTGGGCGATGCGGTTGGAGACCCATCACCAACAACCTTTATTCTACCATCTTTTCCCCACGCAACTTCCAAAAGTGGCTGAGGAATTTCTAATTCCTTAGCTCTGGCTACCCCTTTATGGGATTTATAGCCGTGAGTGTATGTATGTATGTATGTATTATATAATATTAAATATATCGTTCAGTTTGTAGTAGTTTGGGGCTAACTTTATCTGTGTAAAATATGTCTGTATAATTATATATTTATTTATTTTATATTTACTCACCGCTGCATTCTCTGACTGGAAAACTTGTTAATTTACTCAACATCGACGTTTCTCTGATAATACCTTCCCATTGGATATTGTGTTTCGTCTGAAAGTAATAAGATGGAATAAAGAAATATTAAATTATCGAAATAACTGATGTGCAACGACTCAATTTCAATACTTTGGAAAACGTTTGTTATACATACATATACTTACGGCTATAATTCCCTAAAAGGGGTAGCCAGAGCTAAGGAATTAAAAATTCCTCAGCCACTTTTGGAAAGTTAAGTGGGGAAAAGATGGTAAAATAAAGGCTGTTGGTGATGGGTCTCCAACCGCATCGCCCAAAAACCATATGTTTATAAAATAAAGAGTACTAACAAAAAACAATGCTAAGTGTATTAATATAACGGATATTAATTTAACTATAAACCAAACAAACACAAATAATATAACATAAACTTTCACGCCGAATATCCCCGAAGGGGTTGGCAGAGGTACTAATACTTCTGAACATCACGTGACTTTGTCACCTGGTGTTCAGAGTACCCACGTTTTGCATGGACAGTGTACTCACGTGATAGGGGGCAGGCCTATCGCCGTTTTGTACGAATACACTGTCACATGACTAAGTACAACTCAGCCATGTGGGTTTCCTCACGATGTTTTCCCTCACCGTTAACAACCATGATAAGTTAACCACACATATGTCTTTAGAAAAGACAAATTGGTGTAGGCCCGACCCGGGATTTGAACACTAGTCGTTTGCACGATAACCGGTATTCTACCCATTGAACTATCAGATCGTCTAGAACATACACTTTAGACTAAATCTTATAAAAAACTGATGCTACTGAAATTTATGCTAAATACAATAAATCATCAGCGTAATGGGGTCCTTTGGGTCGAATATGTCTCGGAGCGATTTGTTTAATTGACCTTTTTTTATTACATACATACATACTCACGGCTATAAATCCCTTAACGGGGTAGCCAGAGCTTTGGAATGAAAAATTCCTCAGCCACTTTTGGAAGTTGATTGGGGAAAAGATGATAATAATAAACGTTTTTGGTGATGGGTCTCCAACCACATCGCCCAAAAATCACTTAAAAATCCCCTATACCCTTAGTCGCCTCTTCCGATCACCCACGGGTAGAAATGGGGTAGTGCTACTCTAAGCCGACACTACACGGCTACTTTTTTTTATCATTTTTGTTTAATTTTATTGATTAATTAATTTTTAGTTTTAAGTTAGTTGTAAGCTGCTTCTGTCTATAAAACAACAAGGGCTAATCAAACAAGCATGCATAACTAAAATAACTTACATTAGGCGACGTTTTGAAGGCGATATCAGCTAACACTCCTCTATCGAGCAACCGATACCCCGACCACGGGTAATCGTGGTTTTGTTGGAATACTGACGCTGATAAACTGGAATAAATTATAATTGTGGATTACAAACATACATATACTCACGGCTATAAATCCCTAGATGGGGTAGCCAGATCTAGGGAATTAGAAATTCCTCAGCCACTTTTGGAAGTTGTGTGGGGAAAAGATGATGAAATAAAGATTGTTGGTGATGGGTCTCCAACCGCATCGCCCAAAAATCCCTAAATAACCTTAATACCGTTAGTCGCCTCTTACGTACACCCACCGGAAGAAATGGGGTAGTGCTATTGTAAGCCGACACTACACAGCAATTATATATACAATATATAAATATATTATTTATATAAATATATGTTTATATACAAATATATATAACAAAATCAAAACTTTCTTTATTTTTAAGGTCCATAAGTTAGTCAGTAACAGTTAGTAGCATATCAGTAACAATTAAATAAAAAAAAATATATCAAATAAGGGGAGGGAGTCCTTTGCCCAGCAGCGGGACACAAAAGACCTGTGGGAGTCAAGTTAGAGCGCACACTACTGCGGACTCACTCGCACATAGCAGCGTCTCACTCATATCCTACATCGCGGAGTGTAATAGTTTCTCGAGTTAAGCATAGATACAAATTAATTAGGGTACATTTTACGCTGAGCCAAGACCTTTTTGGTATCATTAAATGTTTTATCTTATTGTTAAATACTGTTTGTAATTTTGTTTTTAATACCAAATAAACATTTTACTTACTTACTTACTTAAAATTATAAGTTGGTACACAGCAGGGTATACTGGCCAGTATATCTTTGCTGTTCCCACAGACCTAATATTGTAATAATATAACGACAGCATAATTTATGAGTAGTTTCACATATTTGTAAACGTACTTACACAGGCACCAGAGCTTTGTGCGGGTAAGGCTTGATAGTGGTGATGCTAAAGTTGGAATTACTTCTGTGACCCATACTGTATTCTGCTTGCAGCTTCTCACCGCGACCTAACACGTTGGGCATTTTCATACCTGCAAGCAAATAACATAATAAATATATATAACATAACATTAACATAAACGTTCAAGCCGTTTATCCCCGAAGGGGTTGGCAGAGGTACCAATACTTCTGAACTCACATGGCAGCGCCATCTAGTGTCCAGAGAAGGTACCCACGTTTTGCTTAGACAGTGTACTCACGTGCTAGGGGCTTATCGCCGTTTTGTACGAATACACTGTCACATGACTAAGTACAACTCGCCATGTGGGTTTCCTCACGATGTTTTCCCTCCCCGATAACAACCATGATAAATTATCCACACATATGACTTTAGAAAAGACAAATTGGTGTGTGCCCGTCCCAGGATTGGAACTCACGCCCTTCTGTTTTCGGGCGGGTGTTCTACCCACTGGACTATCATGTCGCTATATATAGATAATAGATATATATGAATTTATATATTTTCATGTATATAGATACACAGGTCAAGTGAGCCCATAGAAAGGTACAATGATCTGTGGTAAGACATAGGTACTAACTTGACGATATAATTACTAATATATATATATTACACATTTTAATACGAAATCTAAGATTAAATAACGAAATAACATAGACTTTACTTATGTATAGCGGCTAACGTTAAAAACAGAATATATGGGAGATTCGGTTGGAGACCTTCATTTCACCATCTTTTCCCCGCGCAACTTCCAAAAGTGGCCGTGGGATTTCCGATTCCCTAGCTCTGGCTACCCCTTCAAGGGATTTATAGCTGTAAGTATATAATAAATAATAAATAAAAAACTCTTTATTGCACATCACAAAAAAATAACAATTACAAAAAAAAGATCGGTACAAAAGCCAAAGTACAACTGGCGGTCTTATCACTAAGAGCGATCTCTTCCAGACAACCCATGAATGGAAAGATTTGCTGGATTAAAAACATGTTCGGTAGATGTCCAATTAATTAAACTGATTTGCTTAAAAACTAAAATTATTCGTCAAACTATTATCTATCTATTTTAAATATTGCTAAATATTTATTAAGTTCTAACACACTTACATATAGTATTCCATAAAATAAATAATATTCAATAAATACAATACATATACAATATATTCAAGTCTATGAATCCCTTGAAGGGGTAGCCCGAGTTAGGGAAAAGATGGTGTAATAAAGGTTGTTGGTGATAGGCTCGAACCACATAACATAAACGTTCACGCCAAATATCCCCGAAGGGGTTGGCAGAGGTACTAATACTTCTGAACATCACGTGACTTTATCACCTGGTGTTCAGAGTACCCACCTAGCCATGTGGGTTTCCTCACGATGTTTTCCCTCACCGTTAACAACCATGATAAATTAACCACACATATGTCTTTAGAAAAGACAAATTGGTGTAGGCCCGACCCAGGATTGGAACTCACGCCCTTCTGTTTTCGGGCGGGTGTTCTACCCACTGGACTATCATGTCATCATTTAGCAAAAATATCATTATCAATAAATAGTTGTGATTCGTATGATCTTCTATCATTTAGTATCAATATCATTTGTTCGGATATACCCCGAACAGTGACCAATCCCTTTCAATAGGGTTTTCTAAAAGGGTTACTTTTTGTTTGAGAGTCCCTATATTTAGGGTAGTACAGCACAGGACCGGTCGTTGTGGAGATTTTTCGGGACGTATGTCCAGCAGTGGTGATAAATGATGATGATAATGAGGGTATTTTGGCACCATAGAATATTTAGTTGAATGCCCCAATAAAACTCTACAGAACCGTTTACATAAATCCCAAAAATAGCTTGCCAAGGAACCAGAATAAAATAGCTTTACCCCATTTCTTCCGGTGGGTGTACGTAAGAGGCGTATTGGGACTATTAAGGGATTTTTGGGCGATGCGGTTGGAGACCCATCACCAACAACCTTTATTTCACAACCTTTTCCCTACTCAACTTTTCAAAAGTGGCTGAGGAATTTCCAATTCCTTAGCTCTGGCTACCCCTTCTAGGGATTTAGAGCCGTGAGTATATGTATGTATGTATGGAAGTTGAGTGCGGTAGTTTTGGCTATCCCTTTTTGGAATCTAAAACCTTGAGTATATATGAATATTGACTGTTTGTTGAATACAACTATGACTTCAAACACACTACAAATATAAACAAAACCTCTTACTTACAAAACTAATATTATATGTACCACTGCCTACTCCTTAACGTAAAACCTACCTATAACAACGTTCCCCTCATTCTCGCTGACTGTCGTGTTAATACCGCCCACGATCCGGGACAGCTCTTGTACTTGGAAAGTTACCTACAATATAGGAAACATCTAATATTATGTCATGCTGAAACATAATATACATACATACATAAATATACTCACGGCCATAAATCCCAAAAAGGGGTAGCCAGAGCTTCAGAGCTAGAAACTCCTCAGCCACATTAAGAAGTTAATAGGGGTCCCTATTAAATATAATATGATAATAAAAAATATGTTTCTTTCTTTATTTGTATCTTGATAGCATACATACATACTTACATATACTCACGGATATAAATCCCTGGAAGGGGTAGCCAGAGATAGGGATTAAGAAATTACTCAGCTACTTTTGGAAGTTGTGTGGGGAAAAGATGGTGAAATAAAGGTGGGTGTCCTGTGGTGGGTCTCCTACCGTATCGCCCAAAAATTACTAATTTATGAAGGAATAAATTATAATTCTTTGTTTCTTTCTTTACATATTAATAGTGATTATAGTATGAAGTGGGAAGAATAAAAGGGCATGTATGAAAATATTGATGATTGAAATGAAGTTCGAGAGGTTTGCAATTTTGCAATCTTTCTTCTTTTATTCATCTCTCTTCAGAGCATATCCATCGGAGTAGAATGAAAAGTTACTTTTGCTTTACTTTGATTGTAAGTATATCCTATTCATATTATAAATGTGAAAGTTTAGATGTTTGGATGTTTGTGTGTTTGAGGCGAAAAGGCTCCTCAAATACACAATGTATATGAATGGAATTTGGCAGAATGCTAGATAATGACCCAAATTATTAAATAGGATACTTTTAATCCCGGAAAAGTTGGCCAATAATATATTCACGCCTGATTGAACTAAGAGTACCGGAAATAACGCCTAAGTTTTGTCGTAAGCAAATTTGACAGTACGAAGTTTGTTGGGTCAGCTAGTGTGTATGTAAATAATATTAATAATCAATTTACCTCTAATCCTTCGGGTGTAGAACCTGGTCCTGAGGAAACGTCTATAAACACACCGATATCGCGAAAACATCCCATTGAGTCTAGCGCGCGACGTACCTTAAATTAAAAAATATTAATTATTTTTTTTATTTGGCACTACTATTAATCCCTAGAAGGGTTGGTTACTAGTTTTACAATAGGAAATTTCTCAGCCACTTTAGGAAGACAAGTTAGATTTTTTTTTTAAATAAAAGATAGTTGGTCTGCACTCACATTGCCAACAATAAGGGATTGCAAAAAAAAGAGAGGAATAAACTTAATACCCTAATTCTTCTAAGACACTCAATAAGAAATGGGTTAATGCTTTTGTAAAAACATAAATGCTTATAAATCACATAATTTTATTAGTGTTCAAACAAATATTACATCATTTAGTAAA
The DNA here is from genome assembly GCA_963576735.1 of Bedellia somnulentella. Taxonomy (NCBI): domain Eukaryota; kingdom Metazoa; phylum Arthropoda; class Insecta; order Lepidoptera; family Bedelliidae; genus Bedellia; species Bedellia somnulentella. Next base: position 461,435 of record OY755199.1, read on the forward strand.
TAATAAGAATAAACTGTTAGTAACACATTATAAAATGCAAAAAAAAACTTACTTTATGCGCTCTGACTATGACATCTTCGAAATCGGAAGCTTGAAATAGCTCGTCCACTGTACTCTTCACTATGTCGTCTTTGGTGCGGTTCAAACCGTCCACATGCACTCTGTCTACCCTAGCCTGGAAATAGGATAAATTCATGATAATTGATAAAATATGAGTGTGCTTCAGTTCTTTAAATGGCCATACTATTTAATACACAAATAAATAATATCCAAGACTAAGAAACAATCATTTATGTTTTTCTCAGCAGGATTCAAACCTGCAACCTCCAAGCCCAGAGGCTATTCACCTATCTGCTTGGCCATGGATGCCATTTTAGAAGATAATAAATATCTCTTACCTTTACCAGCTGGAGTGTAAAAAATGTAGTGGTATTGCATATAGAATATCTTGGAAATTATTGGGTACTTTTTACACCAGGGACAAGTCAGGAAATTTACAGGATAAATAGAATCTCTGCTGCCTTGTCAGGAATGTAAGGCTAAAAGGGTATACCATAATCCAATAGTGCTGTGTAGTGCCGGCTTAGAATGTTGCTATCCCTTTCTACCCACGGGTGTCATAAGAGGCGACTAAGGGTATTGGGGCTTTTTATTGGATTTTTGGGCGATGCGGTTGGAGACCTATCACCAAAAACCTTTATTTTTACCATCTTTTCCCCACTCAACTTCCAAAAATGGCTGAGGAATTTATAATTCCTTAGCTCTGGCTACCCCTTCTAGGGAAATATATCCGTGAGTATATGTATGTACCATAATCCAATTGACCATAAGTTATGTTGGTTATTTTATCATATGTCATATGAATGGTGTTGTTAGTAGGGGACGATACTGCAAGATGTTTCAAAACCAAGTCGAAAACGTTCTTACAAATGCGAAGGTCCATAGTGATAAGAATAAAAGAGCATGTATGAGAAGAATGATCAATGTGACAGAGGCAAGATAGGATTTATCAGGTTAGGGATCATGCAAAGTGGCGATCGATAGTCTCTGCCTACCCCAATGGGAACAACAGGCATAAGTGTAAGTAAGTAAGTTAACCATTAATAAAAGACTATATTTGGATAAAATAGTTGAATGTACAGTTACCAAGTTAAATTTAATTTAATTTTATATATGAAATGAGGAGCTGGCGAACAAAACCGGATTAGTCCACAAAAATAAATTTTACACAGTATAGCTAAAAAACTAATGTCAACATATAATAGAAAGTTAGAAAATACACTTTTTAAAGCCTCATATGGCCTACTTAGAGCAGGTTTTGATTGAAGATATTAACAGGGATCGACACAATTGGTCTTAGATATCACAATTTAAAAAAAACTGTTTTTTTTATTACAGTGGACTTCTTCGATTTTGTTTGCCAGCTCCTCAAATGTTCTGTGCTTTTGTTGATGATGCAAAATAAAAAAAATTGACTCTTAATTGACTCACATCAAAAATCCACCTAACAACACTTTATATCATATTACCAAATTAATATCATAGACTAATTATCTGGCGTTTTAATGCCCTCATTATTGTAAATTTAAAAGTAAAAATAACAGACTCACTCTAACTCCATCCAGTTTTATTGTAGGTTTTTGTATTGGCTGCTCCATCTTTCTAAACATGTCGCCATTAGTTTCTATGTTATTCTCCTGAAAGATTGAATTACGATAATATTAAATTATATTATTCATTACAATAAGATTAGGAGCCACAAATGCTTGCATTGCTTTTGAATTGAGATCACCAGACAGGTTGCAAGCCTGGCGCTGTCTGGTACAGAGAGTGAGCGGTGCGGAGAGCGAGCTGCAAGTTGCAGGACAGAGTTGGATAGAAGCCCAAGAAGTAGCAAAAGAAAGAAAGGTGTAGCAGAGGGTTGTGCAAGCCCTGTGGACCAGCAGAGCCATAGGAAGGCAACAACACTAGTAGATAATATTAAGAAATTAATTGAAACCATTTATTTTGAAAACTGTGCCTAAGTTGACATTCATACAATACCCACTACTAAGATTCTGAATAGGGATGGGCAGAATTCACTTTCAGCTTTCACACAGCCACTTATGGAAGTTTAGATGGAAGATATGTTGAAATATAGGATTCATGTTGATGGTTTTTAAAACCATACAATTTAACAATACCCTTGCAATGCTAAGGCCTTAGTAAGGCGGTCAACTAGTGGACAATATAGTACACTTATCAGTATCTGTCATGTCTGCAGTTATCATTAACTCTATGATAGTGTAACCAAGAAGAAAAATATAGCCAGTACCTAGCAGCATAAGGTTAGGAACAATGCAGGGAGGTTGAAGAGATTATAGAGATAAATAGATAAATCAAGCCCAAGGATTATTGCTATCCTAAATCCATGAAAGATTATCTAGTCGTAGTAGTAAATAGAGATATTATTCACATAAACCAGAACTTCTAAAGTTTAGTATTTCACCGATAGTCTTTTATTTTCTTTATATCTAAGTTTTTTTACCTTCGCATGAACCGTGCCCATATTGTATAATTTTCTTATGACTATCAACAAAATAACCACGAAATAGCCAATAAATTATTTATTTTATTAGAAATTTTGAATTTATTTTCGAATTACATAAATACACAGATGACACTTCAATGACAAGATGACAGACGATGACAGAAAACACATGTGACATGACAAATTTATCAATATACTGAGCGAAAAAAAATAAAATTGACAAGCAAACAAAAATAAGGCCATCGAGAAAAAGACATATCATGCAATGCTGCAACACAACAATGAGAAGTATTCACAAAATAGTGTCTACATGACGTTTATGTGGAAACTAAGATTTATGTAGCACCAAAATAAACTCTTCGTAATCTTTATAAGAACCGAGATCTATGGGTGTAGTTCGGCCGTTCAGAGAAAGCGTTCCAGCCAGACAGGTCGCGATTGCGGTTGAATTGAACTAACGACGTAACTTTGTAATGGCGTTGCAGTTGCGATAAAAATATTTTTGCTGGTTGTTTACCGTTTTAACAATCGATGAGCATTAAAACAACATAATTATATCAATAATCAATGAATGTTATAACACAGATTATTGAATAGTTACCAGATACTTCACTTCATAGAAAATTTCCAATACCTACTGCTATAATAGCCTACTCCGTCGCTATTTTTTTATAAATGAGAGCTGTACTATGCAATCTATCTATCTAAGAATATAATTAATTATAGACGTCAGGCTGTAGGTAAAATAAAATTAAAAATAACTTTAAAGATACATGTGCTTTATTTTAATATTATATACGAACGAATTAAATATTTAGGTACTTATTAAAATTTAACAACGTGCATGCGCTCCGCTCGCTCGCGACAACCGCACTGAACTTGGGCCTAGCCGTGTGTAGGTCCGGCTCGGTGGATTCAAATGATTCGAATCTCTGCGTGAGCCTGATTGGCCTAACCGGCCCCACTCTTTCTTATCAGGTGCGAGTTCGCTTAACCGGGCCGCTCCGCACCGGCTCGGTTCTATTGTTTTCGAACAACAGGCTCAGGCCTCAGGTTCAGGATCGGTTCGATTATTACCGTTACATTTGCTTGCTGAACGTGAGAGCGAGACAAGAATGTAATACAATTTGAACTCGGGAGACAGAGACGAAAAGAGAGTTGTCCTTTTGTGTTCTTTGTTTGCCAATTTCATTTAATAGATTTATCAATCTTTTCATGAATAATGGTGTTTATTGTGATATTATAAATATGATAGTGTTTTATGTTGTGTAACTTTCTGATTTGTATATATTTATGTGTAGATACTGTTATAAGATGTTGTTAAGATGTTTCTAAATATTATTTATTTTTTACATATAAATATTTGTATGTTAGCGAACTTAGCCTGTACCCAAACAGAATCATTATACATATGAGTTAATTGATTTTTAAATGTATGTCAACAGCAAACGTTACGTTCCGCGAAGTAAGCGTGGTATTTTTTGGTTGTTTGATTCAGTTCTGAATTTCTTAACCGAGCCGGATTCGATAAGCGGTCCGGCCCGGTTAAGAGGATTCAGTACCGGAACTGAGCCTGAACCTCGTGATTCGAATCACCTCGCGGAGCTGGATCTACCCAAGCCTACTTGGGCCCCCGGTGGCCCGAGACGAGACCGTTCGGCCGGGCGGTAGGTAATTATAGCGCACAAGTACATGGAGTGACGGATGGGATGACTGGTTATAATTTGTGCCAAACTGAGTGTCAAACAACTTGGTAAACAATATTTTTCGAAATCTATACTGCACTATTACAAGGTTATGTCAGTGCATTATGTTGACTTTATTATGACTAACTGATTGGTGTCAGGAACGCATTCTCTTCTCTGAACGGCCCAAGTATAGAATATTTCCCGGGTCTGTCGGTCCCACGTGCAAAGAATATATTTACTTTTATTTACCCTCAAGTCTCATCTCATGGACCACATATTTTATTTTTTTTTGCTCTTGCAGCCTGACCAGCAACACATGTGTGCCACACAGCACTAAACACGGCAGCTTAACGCCTCTCTGGCGCGGCAGGGGCAGGGGTGAGTGATAAAATGGAGGCAAAAGTCCTAACTTCAAAAATGTATAAAAAAACTCTGATGTGTAAAATGGAAATTTTATCACTTTCTCTGTTCGGCGATGCAAACTATTTATTATTTATCTTTTATCCAAATATCTCTTTTGTACATATTTGTTTCAATGATTGGCATTGATTAAGCCAAACCTTTTTTTAAAGTTTAAGAAACACAGATTTAGTAATATTGTTTGTTTTAAAATATGATACAACGCAATAGTATTTATTTTATTTATTGTATAATTTTATAAAATACTGGTACTGGCTGAAAACCAGCGTGTTTCAGCAGACGTGTCCTGCGAGATACGCAGCTGAGGCACATATGCTGAGCCAGCCAGGACCGATTTGATTCGGCAACTTTTGTAGTTTACCCAACTATTGTTCCAATTATTATTTTATTGCCATTTAAATTATTTTTCTTCTTCTTCTATCTAACTAGGTGCCCAAGTGGGAGTCGTTAGCCCATGGTGCTATACAGTGGATTACTCGTGACTTCGAGCGCCTATGGCAGTAGCAGGGAAGGCAGGTTCAAATTTATTTAGGGTAGGTATTTACCGTACTTACCTAAAGTTAAAGATAATTGAATTGATTGACTGATATTGATTTATGGTGTATGAAATCGACATTGATTGATTTAGTCGTCAATAACGTGTCAATAACGCATGTTATTGTGCTTGTGTTCCTACTGTAGGTGTACATTAAGTTTTTATCGGATTTTGATTGTATTTTCAATAATTGCTGTTAAAAGATGAATGAAAAAGACATTTTCCTATTCGCCAAAGACTTGGGATGTTGCGATCTATGCTGTTTACGATTCCTCGGTGTCAGAAATCCAAATTCTTTCGAAAAGCCGGATCACTCCACGTTAGAAGTAAGTATTTAATTTTTGTTTATTTACTATACTATTTCTGATAACTCATTCTTAATTATTGAAATGAATAGTTTAAAGGTTCCTCGAGCAGTGAGTTGGACAGCGGGGCCGTGGTAACACATACCAATGGCTCAGACGAGCCTCCAAGCAAGAAAACAAAAAAACCAGCATGTGCTTGCTGTGTCGGGGTGTTACAGCAAGAGTACTGGACAGATTGCTTTGTGAGAGTAAAAGAAGTGTTGCTAAAAAAACAGTAAGTTGAATGTACCAAACTTTTATGTGTAAAGTTCTTACATATTGATGTTATCTTTCTACCATGGGTTTCCAACTCCTGGGTCCATTAGCTACCAACCTCTCTAAGAGGCTAGCCCTAGGACCTTCACTAAATAGGGGAACGAGGTCATAACCAATGGCAGTAGTATTGGGTAGGTAGGCAGACATTAACAACTACCCTCTGAGGCACTGTATCATTATGATAGTTTTTGAATTGAATTTTGATCCAGCCTGAGGAATATTCAAACTACCTGAGATATCCATCAATTAATATAAGTGGGTGTATCTCTAGCCTAGGAACATGCCTAAAACCTCGTATTTTTGTGCCGAAAGCTAACTAAGGAGGCAGCTAACAGCAAGCTTTGTTCATTCTACACAAAGTTATGGGCTTGTTGCAAAGCAAGAGTGTGCAAGTTCCAAAATACTAAGGGCCATTCATTGTAACTCTATTGCTGGGGTCTTGTAGAACTGAAGTCTTGGGTGCTTGCTGTAAGTCTTGTAGAACATATTTTGTTACAAAGTCAGATTATCTGAATAACACAGTGAGACAATAGTCAGATTCCAGTTGCTGTGGCCAAAATTAGTCACCATGAATTTTATATTAAATTTGATGCTTACAGATATGACTGGCAAACATTTGGCTGTGCATTATCATTCCCAATGGTGATTTTGCTGAGGGAGAAAACAATAAGTGTGCAAATAAAAGAAAAGTTTGAACATTTTGATGAGAAACGTAAGTACAATATGTACATACATACATATACTCACGGCTATAAATTCCTAGACGGGGTAACCAGAGCTAAGGAATTAGAAATTCCTCACCCACTTTTGGAAATTGAATGGGGAAATGATGGTAAAATAGAGGTAGTTGGTGATGGGTCTCCAACCGCATCGCCCAAAAATCCCTTAAAAAGCCCCAATACCGTTAGTCGCCTCTTACATACACCCACCGGAAGAAAAGGGGTAGTGCTATTCTAAGCCGGCACTACACAGCTAAGTTATTTAATAATAAGTAATTTAATAAAATAAAAGGTGAACAGTATAAAAGAGCATGTATGAAAGTAATTCTCATTAAAGGGAGCAAGAGAATCACAATCCTACAGAGTGGCAATTGAGTGTCTCTGCCTACCCCACGGGGATGAAGTGACTATAATTAAATATTTATAACTTTAATAGCTGAATAAAACAGTGTCGAAATTTTTCTTTCCTTTAATAACATCTTTTATTTATGAGTAATAATCCCCACATGAGGAATTAATGTCAAAAAAAAAAACATTAAATTATGTGATAGTTAGGCGTTTCCAACATTTGCATTCTATCTGAAAAGGTAGACAAGTGGCCGTCCGAATTAGTTAAAATTCGGAGGTAGGAAACGCAAACACTACTTGAATGTGTAAAAAAGAAACAAAGGATAGAGAAATTTCGCGCTGGATGCCAACTGACACTGTAGCTCAGTTGGCAGAGCGACGGGGGCGTATACCCGAAGGTCGCGGCTTCGAACCCCGCCAGTGTCGAAAAAAGAAAAAAGAAATTTTTCTTTCCTTTAATAACATCTTTTATTTATGAGTAATAATCCCCACATGAGGAATTCATGTCAAAAAAAAAAAAAACATTGAATAAAACAGTGTTTAATTTCTTCAAGGGAGAAAACTGTTATTTTTTTCTATGTTTCTTCAGAATTGTTATGAGTTTTACAATGACACACAAATAATATATATATTTAAACAACTTTGAATGCAAGAAAAGACCTCAACATGGCTACTAAATCTTACATACACAGAATCAGAGGAATTGCTTAATATAATAAGTTAATATAAGATTTTTTTTTATCATTATAATACAATTAGTTAGATACAATCAATTCTGATAATAATTTATACACTACTTACTAATACCATTATATGAAAACTGATGGTTTAAGACTTTTTTGGTTTATTGTTGCCTGAAATACATGTAAATTACCTAGCTCAGGAACAGGAAAATTTTATATTTTGTACTTTAAATAACTAACTAGGTTAAGACAAATATTATGTCGTTTTGAAAACTTAATCAACTTTTATTATTATTATTTTTATATATATGACCTGACCTGATCTGATCAGATGATATATATATATAATTAATATACACACGCGTCATCAAGACTCGTCATACAAATCGTACATCGCGCAATCGCAGGTTCTAAAACATTTACTATATATACAAGTTCCAACTTAATACAGTTGGACCGCGGTCCCCAGGCATACCTCCGCCTGGCGGAAGATCTTCCCTTTTCCTCCATACTAATTTTCACAAATCAAAGGCCATAATGTTCTTGTTTTGTTTGATTATAAGCTAACCTTTTTTTGCAGAAATAACTCCTTTGAAAGAGGCTTGGAAATGGAGCTTTGGAGCCAAATTATCAACAGAAATAAACAAAACCTTAGATTCTGGGGCAATAGCTCCGTTACTTATCACTGTTAATATGGAGTATGAGAATGATTTGGATGTAAGTTTCATACATACATACATACATATACTCACGGCTATATATCCCTAGAAAGGGGTAGCCAGAGCTAAGGAATTAGAAATTCCTCAGCCACTTTTGGAAGTTGCATGGGGATTAGTTGGTAAAATAAAGGTTCTTGGTGATGGGTCTCCAACCGCATCGCCCAAAATCCCTTTTAAGCCCCCAATACCGTTAGTCGCCTCTTACGTATCCACCGGAAGAAGCCGACACTACACAGCCAATTGTGTAAAAATGGATGTAAGTTTCATTTACTCATGTTAAATGTATGCATACATTTAGACAACTATATATTCCAAAATAGGGTATCCAGAACAATGATACGATATCCAAAACTCATAGATCCCCAGTCACATCACCCAAAATCACTTTAATGGTTTCTAAACCCTAAGAGGCATTTTACAAGATGCGTGGGAACATAACATAACATAAACATTCACGCCGAATATCCCTGAAGGGGTTGGCAGAGGTACTAATACTATACTTCTGAACCTCACATGACTTTGTCACCTGGTGTTCAGAGTACCCACGTTTTGCATGGACAGTGTACTCACATGATAGGGGGCAGGCCTATCGCCGTTTTGCACGAATACACTGTCACATGACTAAGTACAACTCAGTCATTTGGGTTTTCTCACGATGATTTTCCTCACCGTTAACAACCATGATAAATTAACCACACATATGTCTTTAGAAAAGACAAATTGGTGTAGGCCCGACCTGGGATTTGAACACTAGTCGTTTGCACGTTAACAAGTGTTCTACCCATTGAGCTATCACGTGTGGGAAGTCATGGGTTAATGTTATTCCAAGCCAACACTACACAGCTACATAAAAGTAGGAACTGCCTACAATTTTAAATAAATTTCAGGAACTATCTTACCTAAAGGCGATATCACCACACGTATTTTCTGACAAAATTGGCGCTAAAAAGCACATTTCAGCTGAAATTAGCAGAGTGACAGTTGCCAAAGTGTTAGATAGTATTGATAGTAAAGCGCTGCAGCCGCTAAAAGATGTAGAAGTAGCGGCTAAATGTGTTAGTGTTGGGACTCACAGTACCCCATTGCATGTGGGGGGCAGGTATGTATTTATATATTTTTTACATCATCATACATACGTACTTATACTCAAGGCTATAAATCCCTAAAAGGGATAGCCAGAGCTAAAGAATTTAAAATTCCTCAGCCACATTTGGAAAGTTGAGTGGGGAAATGATTATAAATTAGGGTTGTTGGTGATGGATGTCCAACCGCATCGCCCAAAAATTCCTTAAAAGCCTCAATACCGTTAGTCGCCTCTTACGTACATCCACCGGAAAAAATGGGGTAGTGTTATTCTAAGCCGACACGACACTACTACTTTTATATCGCTAATTTAATATATAATAAAAAATACCTTATTTTAGTAAAATTGAATACTTTGTACTTACTTTGGGGCCAACTTCATGCAATTTTATTTATTAATGAACATAAAAAACAAATAACAAGTGATTTTTGGGCGATGCGGTTTGAGACATACACCAAAAGTGGTCGAGGAATTTTTAATTCCTTAGCTCTGGCTACCCCTTCTAGGGAAATATAGCCGTGAGTATATGTATGTATATATAAAAACAATTTGGAATGATGTAAATTAAAAAGCAAAGAATTCCTTCTTAGCACAGAACATAGCTCACAGTCGCAACCTATTTCTTTCACTGCATATCTTATAAGTTACCGTGTAGTGTCGGCTTAGAATAGCACTACCCCGTTTCTAGCGATGGGTGTACGTAAGAGGCGACTAACGGTATTGGGGCTTTGAATGGATTTTTTGGGCGATGCGGTTGGAGACCAATAGGCTATTTGACTGCAATAAAAATATACATTTCTTTTATTTCATTAGTCTTAATATTTCTTTTTTGGAGCCATATGTAATAATGCGAGATAAACATATTGCATTATTTCACTAAAATCCGTCTTTTAAAATAAGTATTTTTGATGCAACTGTCACGTGACTAAAAACGACCGTGATTGGCTATTTCTATAATGACGTAGATCGCGCATAAACAGACTGTGTATCGCTTCGCTCATTGGTGTATAATGCCGAATTGACGTCATTTGTGCTACAGCCGCCATATTACTTAAAGTCGCGTTTTCGCGGCACATTTGAATATTGCATTTTCTTTTTCGATTTTTTAATAAAATAGCTAAAACGAAGACAGAAAAATATATTTTTAGGGCTCCTTATAAACAAATTAACACCGTTAGATAGTTTTCAAAACTTAGTCAAATAGCCTATTACCAACTTACTACTTTTCCCACTCACATTTCAAAAAGTGGCTGAGAAATTTCTAATTCCTTAGCTCCGGCTACCCCTTCTAGGGATTTATAGCCGTGAGTATATGTTATGTCATATCTTATAAGAAAACTATTGGTATTGGAATTTTGAAGTGATTGTTATGTTTTGAATGATGTAGCTGGAGGACTATTACAAACCTTACTCTAATTCTAAAATGTGTATTTTATTTAGGTATTTGTATTGCTTGTATATATAATAGTATGTAGTTATTTATGTATGTGTTCATATTCGTTACATATCTATATTATTTTGTAATATGTAATATTCATATTGTTATTTGAATTAAATAAGTTAGTTTTAAGTAAGCTTAATATCTTATTATGTTTTTTTTTTTGGCCTTGTTTTGTGCATCTACCCAAATAATTAATTTATCGATCTCACCTTCCAAAGGTTGTCTGGAAGAGATCGCTTTTAGCGATAAGACCGCCAATTGTACCTCACTGTAAACTGTTTGATCATATTATTACTTTTGTAAATTTGTGTTTGATGTGCAATAAAGTGTTATTCTATTCTATTCTATTCTAAAATAGACGAGGAATTTCTTATTTTTCTCTTCTTTCATTAAGTCTATTATAAATTTATTATTACTTGCTGAGTAGTGTCGGCTTAGAATAGCACTACCCCAATTATTCCAGTGGGTGTACGTAAGAGGCGACTAACGGTATTGGGGCTTTTAAGGTATTTTTGGGCTATGTGGTTGGAGACCCATCACCAACAACCTTCATATTACCATCTTTTACCCACTTAAATTTCCAAAAGTGGCTGAAGAATTTCTAATTCCTTAGCTCTGGCTACCCCTTCTGCGGATTTATAGCCGTGAGTATATGTATGTATGTATGTAAAAGGTCTGTGTGCCCATTGCCACTTGAGCTTCGAAACTTGGTCTATATCAGTTACCCCAGTACTTCTTTAAATCTCCTATACTCGTAGATTGAAATAAGTCTCCCAACTTTAACTCTTATTACCCTCAGATACATAAAACTAAGTCGAGAGCTGCCTCAATCGCCTTGGGTCATAGAAGGAGTAAGACAGATGGATTCTTCAGTACAAGAGATTGTATTTCAACCAATTGCTCAATTATATCAGTAAGTGATTGTTATTTATTTACTTAGAATGAAACAGACTTATTCTTATCGCTAATGTCTTAGACGAATTTAAGAAAGAGAAAGAAAGAGTGTAGTGTCGGCTTAGAATAGCACTACCCCATTTCTGTCGGTCGGTGTACGTAAGAGGCGACTAACGGTATTGGGGCTATTAAGGAATTTTTGGGCGATGAGGTTGGAGACCCATCACCAACAACCTTTATTTCACCATCTTTTCCCCACGCAACTTCCAAAAGTGGCTAAGGAATTTCTAATTCCTCAGCTCTGGCTACCCCTTCATGAGATTTACAGCCGTGAGTATATGTATGTATGTAAAGAAAGAGAAAGAGAGACATTTATTCGCTGCACAGATGAGCAAGAGACATACAGTTAAACATTAAAAAAAAAGAAGCATTGACACAAACAACATTGGAAAAAAATTATGAAAAATGAATAATAATAATAGAAAAAACAATGTGATACAGAACGTATTTCAGAGCAAAGATAGAAAATAGATAGAGCAAAGGTAAAATTTCGGTTTTGGGGTTATTTAAGTGACTTTTACTCACTTAACTTCCATAAGCGAATTCGGTATTTCAGATTCTGACACTCTGGCTGACCGTTTGAGTCAATAAAAATGAGTAATATATTTAAAACAGACAGAATATAACAATATTATATTTTGTTAATGTCACAATTGATAAATGTGGTTCTACTCATATATACATACATACTCACGGCTATAAATCGCATGAAGGGGTAGCCACAGCTAGGGAATTAGAAATTCCTCAGCCACTTTTGCGTTGGGAAAAGATGGTGAAATAAAGGTTTTTGGTGATGGGTCTCCAACCGCATCCCCCAAAAATCCCTTAAAAGCCCCAATACCGTTAGTCGCCTCTTACGTACGCCCACCGGAAGAAATGGGGTAGTGCTATTCTAAGCCGGCACTACACACTATACTATACTATTCATGTATCCGTAAGTTTATTGTAACTAAATATCATTATGTTTTAAAGATAAAGATGGCAACAAAAAGGCAAAGTACCTCAGCTAGGTTCCCAACATTATCCGCAGGACACTGCTGGGGAGCTGTTTTCTACTTATATTATTAAGGAAACCCTTTGTAAAAGTAAAAAAGTAAAAAGTAAAAGACATTTATTTGGCAAAATGGTAAAAAACAACACACAGTAAAAACACATCGAAAACAAAAAATACAAAAGTTAAAACAAGTAACCTATTGCCAAAATGGTTATCGGCTCAGCATGTGTGTCTGAAACGGCACACAAACCCAAGACACGCTGGTTTTCAGTCGACACCTAAATCGAAAACGAAATACACAACTTTGCGACCGCGAACAAATAAATATAATTTCCTGACAACGTTTTTAATGATATTAATTTAATTTATACAACATAGCTCAGGATAACCCTTTATAGGATTTGTAGCCGTGAGTATATGTATGTATGTAAGTAAAATATCATAACATAACATAAACGTTCACGCCGTTTATCCCCGAAGGGTTGGCAGAGGTACCAATACTTCTGAACTCACATGGCAGCGCCATCTAGTGTCCAGAGAAGGTACCCACGTTTTGCTTAGACAGTGTACTCACGTGATAGGGGGCAGGCCTATCGCCGTTTTGTACGAATACACTGTCACATGACTAAGTACAACTCAGCCACGTGGGTTTCCTCACGATGTTTTCCCTCACCGTTAACAACCATGATAAATTAACCATACATATGACTTTAGAAAAGACAAATTGGTGTAGGCCCGACCCAGGATTGGAACCCACGCCCTTCTGTTTTCGGGCGGGTGTTCTACCCACTGGGCTATCATGTCACTACAATATAATGTAAATTATATTAATTTTATCCTCAGAATCTCCGCAGAAGATGTAGAGCATCGTTTAAAGTTCATATCGGCGGGGAGAGAAGATGTGGATGTCAGGTGCTTGGGGGAGGGAAGGCCTTTTGTAGTTGAGGTGAGTAAGCCTACGAGAGATTTTCTTCAAACATAAGATTGTTGTGCCGTGTAGTGCCGGCTTAGAATGTCGCTCGCTACCCCTTTCTACCCACGGGTGTCATAAGACACGACTAAGGGTATTGCAGAAGAAGCATGAGAGCAGAGTGAATGCAGTAGAGATGAGGTCCCTCAGAAAAATTTGTAATGTTAGATTATGTGATGTGACCGAGTGAGAAATAGTGTTATTCGTGAAAAGTGTGGTGTGAAAGATGATATTGTAAGAAAGATAGAAAAAGGAATGTTGAGATGGTTTGGGCACATAGAGGGGATGGATGATAGAAAATTGGTAAAAGGGATCTATAGAGCTAGTGTGGATGGTAATGTTAGTAGAGGACGACCACGGAGAACACACTTGGACCAAATTGAGAGTGTGCTCAAAAAGGCTGGCGTCCGAAGTATGAAGAATAAAAGAGCATGTATGAAAAGATTGATGGATGTAAACGAAGCTAGAGAGGTTTGTCAGGATCGTGCGAAGTGGCGATCAATAGTCTCTGCCTACCCCAATGGGAACTAATGGCGTGAGTATATGTATGTATGTATGTAAGGGTATTGGGGCTTTTTATTGGATTTTTGGCCGATGCGGTTGGAGACTCATCACCAAAAACCTTTATTCTTACCATCTTATCCCCACTCAACTTCCAAAAGTGGCTGAGGAATTTATAATTTCTTAGCTCTGGCTACCCTTTCTAGGGAATTATAGCCGTGAGTGTATGTAAGAGACTCTTCGAATATTTATTTTGTCCCATTAATTTCAACCGACCTAATAGTGGGAAGTTCTCAATTTATCAATGGATAGATAATTAAAAAAAAAACATATTTGTTCTGTTAAATATAGTTCCGGATTTCTGCCATTTCATTTTTATGAGGTTTCTTTGCGTGGTTACAAAATATAATACTAACTACAATTTAATTTTGTAAAAAAAATTATATAACAAAAAGTCAATTCCATTTTTTTTAAAAAATACATGGTACTAGCTGACCCGACAGACTTCGAAATTTGCTATGCTGAAATTTAGGCGTTTTTATAAAAATAATGTTAAGGGTGGACAACCCTTAACACTTAGGGATATGATAAATATATGTTAGCCGATTCTCAGGCCTACTAAATATGCATGCAAAATTTGGTTACAATTGGTAAAGCCGTTTCGGAGGAGTACGGAGACAAACACGGTGACAAACACGGTGACACGAGAATTTTATATATTAGAGAAGATTCATACGGCGTCCATACTGTCCAAGCAAAACGTGGGTATTCTGAACACCAGGTGACAAAGTCACGTGATGTTCAGAAGTATTAGTACCTCTGCCAACGGGATATTCGGCGTGAACGTTTATGTTATATATGTATACGTAAGATTTATATTTATACCTTGGTATAATGAACTATAATTGAATTAAAATTTTGTATCGGAACCCCCTTTAATTATTTATTATATTAAGATTTCAATAATTCTTGTAATAGCGGCAACATAAATACATAAATAACTCTTTTAATAATTATTTTGTTTTGTACGTTACAATGGTTGTATCTCAAACTTTGAAGTCGTATTACGGGCCCCCACGATACAGGCTAGGCCTAGTGTAGGGGCTACCAATATTATCAATAATGTAAACACGGTTAAATGTTACACTCAACCTACTCTGTAAACTATATAAAACTGTAATTGTGCAATTGGAATTTAAATAAATTATTATTATTTTGGGCATGACTTTTAGTTCCTCGCCTCTCCCATGGCCGAAAAATTAAAATATAAATTTTAAATGGGAGAGGCGCTATTCCCCGACAAAAGAACAGTCTGTCGGGGTCAGGTAGTCAGGTTCAAGTACCGACGAACGATCCGAGCCGTATCGAGCAGCACCGCTTTCTGCATTTGTGCTGGAACCGACAACCGTTCGCAAAAAAAAAACCATAAGGATAATTTCTGTCGAAGTTACAACCCACATGTCGGTGATCTCGTGAGCCAGATTGAGACACTTCCGACGCTTCTCGGTTTCAGCTTTCACTTGACCCTCGTCATGAGGGATAGTGACACCCACTAGAAATACCTTCGACTGCGACCGATCCCATACCACGATGTCAGGCTTATTCGCTAGAATAGTTCTGTCCGTGATAACGGATCGGTCCCAATAGATTTTGGCACGTCCGTATTTCAGAGCGAGCTCCTGATGCAGAATTTTGGCTGCTTGGTTGTGACTGTGCAAGTACTCAGTGTTAGCAAGAGCCAAACAACCGGAAATAACATGCCTAAGTGACTCTCCGGGACGGCCACATGCTCGACAAACGTCTGTGGTACCGTCCTTTAGGATGTATTTCCGATAGTTCCGCGTCTTGATAACCTGGTCTTATATTGCGCAGACATAACCTTTGGTTTCCCTAAAGAGGTCCCCGAAACGCAGAAAATGCAGGGAGGCTTTACGGTCCATGAAAGGTTCGTGAAGTACCTTGTAAAACCTCCCGTGCAGCTCCTTCTCTTTCCATACGGACTCCCGATCAGATGTGCTAAGTACCTCTGGGGTTCGCCAATCCTGTGAGGCCAATGATAAGGGAGTCAGTCCTTTATCACTGGCGACCACCTCTCCCCGAATGCTATCATCCGTCATCGTCAAAAGATAGTTTCTGAGGTTGCATACCTCGCGGTTGTGCATGGCTTTGGCACTCAAGAGGCCTCGACCACCACACTTCCGCGGGATATACAATCTCATAACCGATGACTTCGGACGATGCATTCGATGAGAGGTCATCGTCGTACGGACTCGTCTGTCCAGAGCGTCTAGTTCGGACTGAGTCCATCTGAGCACGCCAAACGTGTACATCAGTACAGGCATGACCCAGGAGTTAATGGCTCGGATCTTATTAACGCCTGACAAGTAGCTATTAAGCACATTTTTCAGGCGTTCATAAAACTCCTCGCAAACACCCTGTTTCACGTCTGCCACCTTCACACCAATGGTCTGTGACATGCCCAGATACCGGTATGTTTCAGCCTCGGAGAGTGCCCTCAAATGATTGGACGTGCCGTTTCTCGACATGAATGACCGCACACTTATCGAACCCGAGCTCCATCTTGACGGAACCACTGAAATCATTAGTGATCGTCAGTAGCTCCGCCAATCTGTCAGCCGTGGGGGCGTAAAGCTTCAGGTCATCCATGTAAAGGAGATGAGGCAAGCGTGGTCCGCCTCTCCGAAACTGAAAGCCCGTCCCCGAATTCTCCAAGAGTGTACTTAGAGGATTCAGGGCCAAGCAAAACCAAACTGGACTCAGGCAATCGCCCTGGAAAATCCCTCGCCTTATATCAATTTGGTCATCCGCGTCCGTCATCCGCTGACCGTCTAAACTCAGGATCGTTCTCCAGCACCCCATACACTGCCCGAGGAAGTGTCGAACTGTACTATCTATTTTGTACAGCGGAGAAGTTCCGGCGGTTGCGTTTGACCAGTTGGCCTGCGACCGCGTCGATGAGGAGCAGCTCCTTGCTACCGCGACTACCGCTCCCCCATCCGTTCTGAGCTCCAGAGATCACATTGTTATCAACAATGTGTTGAGTAATCTTGGAGCTCAGAACGGAGGTCAAGGTCTTGTAAATTGTACAAAGACAAGTAATGGGGCGGTATTGTGATGGATCCGCGGTAGCATCGCTCTTTGGAGCTAAATGAGTGACCCCAGTAGTTAAGAAGTTCGGTAGCGTCCCACTCTCGAGGGCACTTTCGAACTGACGGGCGAGAGTAGCGTGACAGTGCGTGAACCCCTTGGGACGCTCCAAAGTTCTGTACAACTTCTTCTGGTCACTCATGAAGAGACGATTCTGTTGGTACCTCTTTACCCTTTCAGAATATCGCCTAATTCGCTTACCCCAAGCAGCAATCTCCTGCTTCAGATCATTGATGCGCTCCACCAACAGGCAAACTCCGGCGAGTTATCAAAGACATTCTAACCGGGGAATGCCTCCCTGACGAAGCGCACCACCCTCGGCCTATTGTTGCCTGATCTGAAGCTGGTCAGTTTGCCGATGAGGTCCCTGGCCCTTGTGATACGGCTTTCAATCCGCCTCATCCAGGCTGGTCTAGTTCTAGTCCAGGGACTAGTACTGCCAGCCTGGTGGGAGCCACGAGCTCTTGTTGGCGGCATCCTGACGCCGACAAATTGACAAACCGTCATTGCGGCGCCAAAGAGAATCGAATCCGTATCCCAAAGGTCCATGCTATTATCTAAAAATGAAGGCAGCATGTTATTAACGGCCTCAACGAAATCCCGAACCTTGATGTTGCGAGGAACTCGGGGCAGCCTTTGCCTCCTTTCGAGAGGCACTTGGCGATATTCAAGGATCGTCTCTTCGAGTGCGCTCCGCATCTAATCCAAATCCAGGGAGACTGTTCCCCAATCGCTTTCCGCACCACCCGCATCCGGCAGGTTAGCGATTGGCTCCCTCCGTACTTCCCGTTCAGGGACTGGGGGGAGAACCTGCAAGGGTGGCTCTACGTCCAGCGGAGGAACAGCCTCGCGTCGCAATTGTCCGAGTTCGGAAGTGCTAAAAAGTTCTGAGCGCTGTATGTACCGAACTCGGTACGCCAGGTTTTGTTATGTGACGGTCCAATTGGGCTCCAGCCGCAGAAATTCGCGGTACATTGCTGCCCGATAATCCGTCCGCCCAGTTCTTGACCCTGAGGCCCTAAGGTAGGCCCGCATGGCATTTCTATTCATATCAACCGTCCATGCCATGCGGCGCCTAGCTCCACCAGCGGCGGGCACCGACTGCCGGGACTGAGTTGCCCCAGTCCCAACCAATGCCAAGCCATCTGGTGGCTGAGGTGGTCGCGCAGACCGGCCAGGTGGTCGGGCCGGTCTGCGGCGGCTGGGGGACCGCATGCTGCCACGTCCAGCCCCAGCTCCAAACGTGCCCATTCGATTACCCAAGAGAAGCGGCCCTATACGCTCATCATTATTTCTTGTACTCATTATGATGAGCGAAGATTCACCCGGGGTTTCGCTCACTTGCCCCGGGGAGGCCGTTATTACTCATTTTGCGCTGAGACCAGTTTGTAGACACGGTCAACATCTACAAACTCAAGCGCTGACTATCTAGCCTCTGGGGCCAGCACCGCTGGAATGGCAAGCTGATGAACTTATTATTATTTATAATTTCAACTTTCTAGCTATTACAGTTTATCAGATACAGCTTGGTGACAGACTTACAGCGAGGTTTTAGTAATGGGTCCCGGTTTGTCTAGTCATACATGCTCTTTTATTCTTTATACTTCAGACGTCTGCCTTTTTGAGTACATACATACATACATATACTCACAGCTGTAAATCCCTAGAAGGGGTAGCCAGAGCTAAGGAATTAGAAATTCCGCAGCCACTTTTGGAAAGTTGAGTGGGGTAAAGATGGTGAAATAAAGGTTGTTGGTGATGGGTCTCCAACCGCATCGCCCAAAAATCCAATAAAAAGCCCCAATACCCTTAGTCGCCTCTTACGACACCCGTGGGTAGAAAGGGGTAGCGACATTCTAAGCCAGCACTACACTACATTTTTTACTCAATCTAAAAAAGTCTTCCGTGATCGTCCTTCACTGACTTTAACATTCACATTGCCTCTTTACATCTCTTTAACCAATTTACAATCACCCATATTCTCTACTTCCCAAATATTTTAACATTCCTTTTTCTATCCTTTCTACAATATCATCTTTCACACCGCACCTTACATTCACTCAGATAACGTAAAATTTTGTTTGCTATCGACATCTTTTCCCATATTTTTTGTGCTTGAAAAATCAACGAATAAGCTAACTCTAAATAAATAATCAAGACCATCTTACTGTAAGACTAGCTGACCCGGCAAATATTGTTTTGCCATATAAATTACAAGTTAGAGCGCACAATACTGCGTACTCTCTCGCACATAGCAGCGTCTCACTCACTCTCTCTAGACTCTCACTCATATCCTACATCGCGGTATGTAAATGTTTCTCTAGCTAAGTGTAAATACAAATTATAAGTTGGTGCACAGCAGTGTACTGGCCAGTATATCTTTGCTGTTTCCATAGGTATAAAAGATTTAGAAACCTATTTTCAGACCTACCAAATGTATATGAAAAATTGCATTAAAATTAGTTCAGCTGTTTCGAAAGACTTTGGTGACAAACATTGTGACATGTGAATTGTATATACTAGATATTATTTGAGATATTTAAAACTTTTCAGATAACGACATGATAGTCCAGTGGGTAGAACACCCGCCCGAAAACAGAAGGGCGTGAGTTCCAATCCTGGGTCGGGCCTACACCAATTTGTCTTTTCTAAAGTCATATGTGTGGTTAATTTGTCATGGTTGTTAACGGTGAGGGAAAACATCTTGAGGAAACCCACATGGCTGAGTTGTACTTAGTCATGTGACAGTGTATTCGTACAAAACGGCGATAGGCCTGCCCCCTATCACGTGAGTACACTGTCTAAGCAAAACGTGGGTACCTTCTCTGGACACTAGATGGCGCTGCCATGTGAGTTCAGAAGTATTGGTACCTCTGCCAACCCCTTCGGGGATAAAACGGCGTGAACGTTTATGTTTGTTTTATATGTTTTCAGATATCGGACCCCCGCCGTATACCAACATTGGATGATTTGAAATCGATATGTGAAAACATTTCTAAAGATGGCAGAGTGGTTGTGAAGAATATGTGTGTGGTTACCAAGTAAGTTGCTGATTTGGTTAACATAACTGTGTGATGTCGGCTTAGCATAGCACTAACCTGTTTCTACTATGCTTGTCTTTGTTGTTGTTGTCTTTTCTTTTTGCTGTGTAGTGTCGGCTTAGAATAACACTACTCCATTTCTACCCGTAGGTGATCGTAAGAGGCGACTAAGAGTATAAGGGCTTTTCAAGTGATTTTTGGGCGATGTGGTTGCAGACCCGTCACCAAAAACATTTATTATTACCATCTTTTCCCCACTCAACTTCCAAAAGTGGCTGAGGAATTTCTCATTCCAAAGCTCTGGCTACCCCGTAAAGGGAATTATAGCTGTGAGTATATGTATGTATGTATATGTTGTCTTTAAAGACTTAGGGGTGTTGGGCTTTTAATTTGATTGTTGAGCGATACATACATACATATACTCACGGCTATAAATCCCTAGAAGGGGTAGCCAGAGCTAAGGAATAAGAAATTCTTCAGCCGCTTTTGGAAAGTTGAGCGGGGAAAAGATGGCAAAATAAAGGTTGTGGGTGATGGGTCTCCAACCGCATCGCCCAAAAATCCCTTAAAAGCCCCAATACCGTTAGTCGCCTCTTACGAACACCCACCGGAAGAAATGGGGTAGTGCTATTCTAAGCCGGTACTACACGGCGATGTTATTACTAATCTTCCTTTTCCGATTTACTTTCCAAAAGTGGCTGAGTATTTTGTAGTTCTAAAATGGATACCCCTTTATGGGATTAATAGCCGTGAGAATATGTATGTATGTACCCAGAAATAATTTAAGTTTGTATAATAAAGGATAATTGATGATGGGTCTTCAAGCCAACACCCAGCAATTTCTGGAAAAGTTCAATACCCTTACTTGCCTTATGTTCCACCTATAGGAAGAAATAATTTAATGATATTCTTAGCTGATACTGCACAGCAGATTTGATTAACATTTGCTTTAATTATGATTAATGATTTGGGTTCAATAATGTAATTATTAATATATGTGTGGGAGTCATGTTAGAGCGCACACTACTGCGGGCTCACTCGCACATAGCAGCGTCTCACTCACATCCTACATCGCGGCGTGTAAATGTTTTATGAGTTAAGCATAAATACAAATTATAAGTTGGTACACAGTAGGGTGTACTGGCCAGTATATCTTTGCTGTTCCCACATATGATACTTTTCTTTCAGAGAGAGCCTCGCAATGTTGAAACAAGGTGAAGAAACGAAATGTAAAACGTATCAAGCTCTGTGTATCAAATTATCACATAATAAAACTGAATTGGTATGTATTTATTAAATTTTAATCAACCTAAAAAGTAGACTTTGAATGGTTCGAAGCATCTTGTCTTAATCATATCCTCGTAACGCCCGTATAGAAATTGTTATGACTTGTAAGTTCTATCCAATATATCTCTAATGGAACAAAAAAAATATGTGCTGACTGCCCATTATTAAAATTAATGATATCTTTAACAAGAACTATTCCTATGGCTTTATTTTTTTTAATAGTTACTATTAGTCACAGGAGTTTTGTTCCTCTAGTGATACAACGGGCGTTACGAGGTTATAGTAATTCAGGGAAATGTAAGGCAACTGAATAATTTTCTTATTAATTAAATGTCTTACTTTAATAAAGCTAAATTTTGTTTGCAGTCCCAACAACCCTTAATCAAAGAAACCCCAATAGCGGTCACACAACAAGATATAGACAACATAAATAAATTCAAAAACATAGAGGAGGAAGGAGCTAAAATTGTTTTAGATCAAAAGACACCTATAAGAGTTTTGCACAGACGACCACTTTTAACAAGAAAACGTAAAATTTTGGATTTGAATGCCGAAATGGTGCCAGGTTAGTTATTTAATTTTAAAGTTATTTATTTGCCGTGTAGTACCGGCTTAGGATGTTGCTACCCTTTCTACCCACTAAGGGTATTGGGGCTTTTTATTGGATTTTTGGGCGATGCGGTTGGAGACCCATCACCAAAAACCTTTATTTTTACCATCTTTTCCCCTTTCAACTTTCAAAAGTGGCTGAGGAATTTATAATTCCTTAGCTCTGGCTACCCCTTCTAGGGAAATATAGCCGTGAGTATATGTATGTATGTGTGTATGTAATAGCACTACCCTACTTGTTACCGTGGGTTTTCGTAAGAGACAACTAAGGGTATAGAAGCTATTTAATTAATTTTTGGGCATTGCGGTTAGAGACCCATCACCAACAACCTTTATTTTACTATCTTTTGGCAATCAACTTACAAATTTCTGATCTGAAGCTGTGGCTACCCCTATTAAGGATCTAATAGTCGTGAGTAAATTTATGCATGTTTAGTCGAAACTCACTGCTATATATTGGAATTAGAAGTTGACAGATCTTCAGAAATTTCCTCAGCCACATTTAGAAGTTGAGTGAGGAAAATATTGTGAAATAAAGGTTTTTGTTGATGAGTCTCTAGTTACATCGCCTAACAAACACTGGCCCCAAAACCATTAGTTGCCACGTGAGAGAAGAAGCGTACTAATGCTATTTTAAGCTACACAGATTTGCCGTGCTGAGCCGGCTAAGAATGTCACTACCCCTTTCTAACTACATTATTTCTACCATCTTGTCCCCTATCAACTACCAAATGTGGCTGAGGAGTTTCTAGCTCTGAAGCTCTGGCTACCCCTGAGATTTATAGCTGTGAGTATATGTATGTATATATGTAAAGATATTGTATTATTCTCTAAGAAATAATATGTCTAGGCGCACATATAACGTCGGTCGGATGCATAACTATATGGTCCGTTTTTACTACATTTTATGTATGGTATTAAAAATATTCTTCATTTTTTCTCAGGTCATCCCCACCTTTTCATAGTGAACATAAAAACCGAGGCGGGGACTTACATAAAAGAGTTTATCCACGGAGAGTTTGGCAGAACTAGGCCTTGTCTGAAAGACGCCATTAATGCTAATGTCGATATCTTGGCGCTAGATGTCGCTAGTGTCGAACTAAAATGGCCGTGAATTTATTTATTTGTTTATCTCACAGTCTTAAGTCTGGTTTATTTGGACTTTATCCAAGTTACTAATAAATAAAGAATAAATAAAGGAATGAAAAATTTCGACACAGGCGGGGATCGAACCAAATTATGTGATAGTTAGGCGTTTTCAACATTTGCATTCTATCTGAAAAGGTAGACAAGTGGCCTTTCGAATTAGTAATAATTTGGAGGTAGGAAACGCAAACACTACTTAAACGTGTAAAAGAAATAAAGGATAGAAGAATTTCGCACTAGCAGCCAATTGACACGGTAGCTCAGTTGGCAGAGCGTCGGGGCGTTTACCCGAGGTCGCGGGTTCGATCCCCGCCTGTGTCGAAATTTTTCATTCCTTTATTTATTAGTAATAATCCCCACATGAGGTTTTCATGAACAAAAAGATTTAAATTTATCCAAGTTTCTTAATAGTTTCATTCGATACTTGGATAGTCGAGAGAGAGATAGCAACTCTTACTTTAATGTGCTTTTTAATGATGATGGTCATCCATGGCTTAAAGCCACAGTAACGTTAATAAATATATCTAATTAAGAATAAATGGCTAGTTTCGGAAATCATCTACGTATGTTCATTTCAGTTTTAAGTAAATATATTTTTAAGTTTTCTAGTAATTAATCAAGATTTTGAATCATGTTCCATTCTTTTATTATGATTGTTATAAATGATTATACTCTTAGAATACTATTCATAATGAACATAAAAACCGAGACGAGGACTTACATAAAGGAGTTTATCCACGGAGAGTTGGGCAGAAATAATCCATGTTTGAAAGGCGCCATTAACGCTAATGTCGATATCTTGGCGCTAGATTTCGCTAGTGTTGAGCTAAAATGGCAGTAATTTTACATTTTTAGTTGTTACTAGTGGCCCGCCCCGGCTTCGCACGGATGGTGTTAAATATTTTTACTGTTAACCCCTACAGTATTTAGCGTGATGTTATATATCCTATGTCCTTTTCCTGGTTCTAAGCTACCTCCAACAATTTCCAGCCAGATCGGTTCATATGTTCTCGAGTTATAAATAGTGTAACTGACACGACTTTCTTTTATATATATTATGTGGTTGTTGTGCCTCACTCGACATAGATAGGTATAGTGTGTCGCGGACTTTTTTTTAGATATTTATTAGATCTACAATTTATTATAACATTTTATGGTTCTATCTTTTGTAGTTTAGGCAGCGTACGCAAAATAAGTAACTTCTTTGGTTGATTTTTTTCAGTTTGTGTCCGAATAATCTAAATATCTTACGGAACCCTATTTTTTTTCAAAATAAAATATAGTCTATGTTACTCGTGGATAATCTAGCTTTCGAATGGTGAAAGAATTTTTAAAATCGGTCAAGTAGTTTTTGAGCCTATTCATTACAACCAAACAAACAAAGTTTTCCTCTTTATAATATTAGTGTAGATAGCAAATATAGTTGGGTTTAGCGTGAATGTAAAGAGTTTCTTTGTTGCTTCTTCTCTTTACGAACACCTTCCGAAGCAACGGACTAATGATAAATTTAAAAATTTGACGTTAATTTTTTTTCTGGTTTTTAACTTAATTTTGAAAAATAAACTTTTTGACTTTTTTTTTGGGTTTATTATGTACTATGTGCTAGTTATTTTGAAGTTTGTTTCAAAAGTTACTAAGATATAAATATAGCTCATTTTTTACTTTGATATCATAACATAACATAACTTAAACGTTTACGCCGAATATCCCCGAAGGGGTTGTCAGAGGTACTAATACTTCTGAACATCACGTGACATTGTCACCTGGTGTTCAGAGTAGCGACGTTTTGCGTGGACAGTGTACTCACGTGATAGGGGGCAGGCCTATCGCCGTTTTGTCCGAATACACTGTCACATGACTAAGTACAACTCAGCCATGTGGGTTTCCTCACGATGTTTTCCCTCACTGTTAACAATCGTGATAAATTAACCACACATATGTCTTTAGAAAAGACAAATTGGTGTAGACATACTCTATGATTATGATGATCATTTAACCTTTCACGTCCCGCCGGCTCCCAGAGTAGCCAGAAGCAAAAGTACCGTCAAACCCCGATGGCTCCCCGTGGAGCCGCCGATGGCCACCCAACTAGCACATAAGCTTTAAAACAAACTGTATATCGTTTGTATATTGGTTCCGTTTGAGAATCTACGTGTTAAGAATACCTGTAGTAATAGAGTTATAGAGTGCTCTAACTCACTTATAACCACGAAAGAGGCCCACGATTTTAGAGGCTAAGGTTCTACAGAGGTTACAGAGCGGTGGTATATAGGTGCTAAAGTACCTACACAAGAGTGTTTATTCATTCTCAGTTATAGCTTCAACCGGTATAACTGCGGTTGTGATGAATTAGTTAACACTATGGGTTATAGAAAAACGTCAGCTAAGAATTATTTACCATTAAAAACTTTATTAGACCTATTAAACAGTTGTATATATGTCACTTTGAAGCGTATTAGTTATGTAAAATATTCTCAAGTAAGTATCATGCCGCTACTTGAGTATATTTACTAACCAATTGTATTTAGTTCTATAATAAAATTGTGTACCAGATCTAGTGTAACATCATGGCGAGATAATAATTGGCAGAAGGATAGTAAACATATAAGTATTCAAGTTATTGTGAAGTGAAAACCATCTGCCGTTGTGAATTTACGGTAAGTGTATACCATGTTTTCCATCTCAATTTTAACGCGCTTGGAATTTATTAAAGATTTCCATAAAATTTCAAATTAAACGTATAATGAATAACATAGACACTTCAATTTTTTACCATTTTTTGTAATTTTTTTGTAGTTAGTAGCATTTTAAATAAAGTGGCATCAATGGAATGATAAAATAACATGAGTAATGAAGTATTTTGTTTTCAAATATTGAATAATTCAGTCAATTTATAGGTTAGTTCAACAAAACAATGGCGAACTTACATTGAAGGTTTTTGTCGTCACTTAAGACATCTATTACACTTTTTGTGATACAACATCTTTAGTCAAGAATATTGTGCAGGCTTTAGTACACTTAGCAGTGCAATAATAGACTTAAATAATTACACTTATTATAGCCAAGACACTACAACCGGCTAAGCATTTTACAAACTGACTGGATTAGGGTTCTTCAATGAAGGAATCAATTATATACCTGTTGTTTTTTTCTTTTCAGACTATTGGCGGTCTCCTCACAAATATTAGCCTCTTCACTCAGTTTCCATTCGTATTCAAAGAGCTTACTTAAGAAATACGTCTATACGTACTTGGTCATAATAAATCAATCTAGCCTAATGCGGCTTATTTTATACATATTTAAGTATCTAAAGGTTATCTGAATATTTTTTGTAACGATGTGTGATACATAATTTATTTGACACAACAATGTTTTTCTTTATTATTTTATATTCGCAAGTCCCATGATTAAATCCCCAAAAGTGGCAGTATATCCCCGAAGGGGTTGGCAGAGGTATATATACTTCTAAATATCACGTAACATTGACGTCACGTGAATAAAAATTGGTCAGTGCTATTCAAAGCCAACACCACACAATTAAGATACTTAATGACCCTTTATTTCACTCTTAGCTAGTAGCTGTGTAGTGTGGGAGATTCCTTTTTTTCTTGTTCTACGGAACCATGTTGTTATGCCTCCACTCGAACTTGACCAAAATTGCTCGTATTAGGGCTATTTAAATGTCTGCTTTGTAAAGAATCTTCTTTATTTTTCGTAACTACTGGAACAACATAATCTAATAGGATATTATCAAAACTATTTGATGGTTTTGGGTAATTCGTACCAATATTACAGAATCCAAAAAGTACGACTTTCCTGTTGAATATATTAAGGCCTGCTTCGGAGTGTTAATAAAAGTCCATAGTTTTGTCTAACACTATTACTTTTATAATATCTTTAAAGTGTACCTGCCTAGCGCAATTTGCTTTAATAAAGTGAACATTACAGCTTAAATCTATATAAATGAGTTGTTCAACACTTTTAGTATTTTGAGTTACTATACTCTTGACCAACTCTCTTTTACAACCAATACCTGCACCTTATATTCAATACTAGCGACCCGCCCCGGCTTTGCACGGGTGCAATGCAAAATATATCTACTACAGAATGTCCTTATACACAACGTTCACAGCTTTTTTGTCATTAGCCAATACAAACATGTTTTAATTAATTCTTGATATTTTCCTCGCTAGAGAGCTCCGATAAACGCGTGCGATCGCTGCAAATCATAAAGTGCTATAAGGCGAGGCGCTTTTTTTTTTGTTTACTGGTGGGGAAATCCTCATAGGATCCTCTCTCGAGCGACGGGGGTATGTCGGACTCTTACCGACTAAAACCCCACCGGTTCGGTGCTGCTGGCCCTGCGGCCTGTGCGGCGTCACCTTGACGTGTGGTTTGCCGGGCGCCTGAAGGCCGCCCTGGCGTTGCAAAGGAGTGTACCTAAGCTAAGTCGAATAGTCAAGTCGAATAGGGAGGCGAAGCGCGGCCATCGACGCGCTATTTATAGGCACGCGCCGCCCGGCGCAAACAAATACGACCCTGCATTTCAAATTTGTAATATCTTCGGTAATATTCACTTAAATTACATGCTGTAAAAAGCATATTGATCTTTAATAAATGCACAATTTATTTAAGGTACTTAATTGGATAAGGATTAATGCTGTATTGTTTAAAATCACTTCGGAAATAACCATTTTTTAGTAAAGGATAAAACTGGTTATGCTGGGTTATCCCTAAGAGATAGACATATACCATCGCAGACTTTTTTGTTGAACTTTTTAAGGTGAACAATACTGTAGTACATTATTTTGGTCTATCTCGTAGGGTTCAGCCAGCGTTTGCAATATAAGCGCAAAAAACGTGCTTATTTACGACATCACATTAGAAACCTTTAAATTTATCAGTGTTTCTCTACTATATTATGCATTTATTATACATACAAACCTTTCTTAAGAATTACTCTATCTATTGAAAAAAACCGCATCAAAATCCGTTGCGTAGTTTTAAAGATCTAAGCATACATACGGACATACAGCGAAAGCGACTTTGTTTTATACTATGTATTGATAATACCTAAAGACTTATAAGACACTCCGCGGCAACAACTACACAACAATAAGTGTTAACGTGAGTCAGCGAGCACTGTTGTGTAGATTTAGGTGCTACAAACAGGTTTGGGCTATAACATCTTAACGGTACTTGCTGCGATTAGCACTATTCTAACTCTAAAAACTGTTTAACACCGTTCATTAAAGGTTTAGAACCACTGTTGGAGCTAAATTTATTTTCTAACTCCTCTATAACATTTTAAGTTAGAACTGAGATAATTATTACTCATTTAAACAGAGTAAAGCTATATTAAAACCTGCAATTGACACCAAAATGTTAGTTGGGCAGCTTACCGTGTTCGAATTAACCCCTTATTTCTTTTATTTTAAGAGTTAAATTACGTTTTTATTCGCAAATAATTCTATTGTTCCCGGGTTTTGACGGTACTTGTCCTTCGCTAGTGCTCGGGAAGTCACAGGTTAAGGCTTAAAGCCACAGTTATGTTTAGTTGGGTTTATTATGTACTAGTTGAAACCCCGGCGTCGCTCGGGTGAAATATGACTCATAATACACATCTAGGTACAAAATGTAGGTAGATACTTCTGTAGTCATCGGTTCCCAAGGAATATTAAAGGTAAGCAGGGCGTAGGTTCGTATACTTACATACATACTAAAGTTACCATCTTTACGTCTTCGTAAAGCGCTCAGAGCGCTTGCGATGCAGCCGCTGCATTGTTAACAAAATGATAGAGTAGGTATTATCAATATTATTTTAATATTATTAGCTATGTAGTGTCGGCTTAGAATAGCACTGCCCCATTTCTTCCGGTGGGTGTACGTAAGAGGCGACTAACGGTATTGGGGCTTTTAAGGGATTTTTGGGCGATGCGGTTGGAGACCCATCACCAACAACTTTTATTTCACCATCTTGTCCCCCCACTCAACTTTCCAAAAGTGGCTGAGGAATTTCTAATTCCTTAGCTCTGGCTACTCCTTTTAGGGGTTTATAGCTGTGAGTATATGTATGTATGTATGTATGTATTATCAAACAACAAAAGAGACTTAGATACGAACAATGAAAGATTTTATGAAATACTTACGATTTTCGGCATAATGTGTATAATCAGGACAAATTGATACAAATATAGAAACAGAAACTGTCATTGCATTCTCGAATAAATATAAGTCAGTCATGAATTAGCTACTGAATTCGATTAAACGTGTAAAAGTTCCTGCTTGCGCTAGGCTGAAGTCCGCGCACTACACTGAGGAACCATTGATATAATACAGCGGATAAAAAGTGGCAAAAAATATATTTTCGCGCAACGTCTAACTGAAGAACCTATAATAATAATTTGATCCATCAAGGAGTACGGTGGACTCGAACGAAACCTCCTTTAAAAAAGTGTCCTTTGCGAAACGATTGAAAAATATTATGAAACAAAACGTATATGTCAACGGGTGTCAGTCAAAATGGCGACTGATTTTTTTCTGTCAGCACCATTATAATTTAGCAAAATACTCGACAATCCGAATTTTGCGCATATATGTTGTCGACTTAAAATCATTATTTATTTTTATGTTTTATTATTCAGGTAAGGTTCTGATCGAGTCGACCGTACCCCGTGACGAAATTATTAATATAGAAGACTGTCGCCCGATTTCTGAATTGAGTATTCCAGCTGAGAACAACTTAAGTATCGTTCTGTCGCATTGAAATCTTAACAACTGAATGAGACAAAACGATACATAAGTCATACTCAGCTTGAATACTCAATTCGGAAATCCGGCGTATGTCCAAGTTAATTTTAAGTTTGATTTGAAAGTTACTTAGATATAAAAATAGCTCAACTTTATAGATTTATTGAACATCAAACACAAATTTACAAAAATAATAGTATGATCAAATATATTTAAACATTGAACTATATATACAGGTTATTTTTTTTTATAATATAAGAAAAAACCTAACCTCATAGATGTACTAATAAAAAACCGTAGATAAGTCATGCGCGCTCATAAGTGGCACTTAAAAGACAGGCTAAATGGCTCATCTGACTTCAGTCGCGCACTAGCTGCCGTCGCAATCGTTCACCTGTTTTGGCGTGTTCGTTTATCAAAATAATCGAGAATGTCGTCGTGTGTGATGGTTGAGATTTTGCACAAACTAAAGTAGAAAAACTACTAAAATGATGAGATTACTTATCATTTGTAAGTATTATAAATTTACAACGTTTTACTTATAATTCATAATAAATCGTGCGTATAATGTGCGTATAGGTCTTAATTATTCTTTGTCAAACGGTCGTCTTAGTGTCATATTTCACGACAGTACAGAGAAAATATATTTATCTCTTTTTAGCGCTTGCTTTAAGATGTGCTATCTCGCTTACATTTCAAATGTATTTCTTGGTGTGTTGTTTGGATATATTTCTGGCTGGATAGACTCGTAAGCGCTGATTTCCTCGTAAATGACCTATATAACGTTTTTTAATCTATGCCTAACCTAGATTAAAATATAAACAAAAAATGCTCTCGAAATCGCTGCCGCCTGGTGGCTGCATTACCCCTTTGAATCGCTAAGCTAATTCTTTGAGCGACGAATGCGCCAGCCCTTGGATCTCCGTATTTCTCGATCAGGTGCGTCGAAATTTCTTTGAAAAAACGACGCGCGTCTGCGCCCTACGGACCGAGAGTCTCTACAGCAAAAGCTGAGAAGTAATGCTCCTTAGCTAAATTGCTATATTTGCGCCTCTTCAGACCCTCAGCTTCAGTTGCCGCAGTGCCAGCTTTAGATGCAGACCCCGACAAATGAGACGGCGCTAGCGTGTCGACGCAGGTAGCGTCCTACACTAGCGTCCTCCCATTCTTCCATGGAATCAATGACATTCTGTCTGGTCTCTTACCATCGTCCTGCAGCAAACCTGATGGCTCCAGGATTGCTGGTATGTTGACAGTGGTAAGGGCCCGTCTGATTATATCATTGATTGCAGCATGGCCAGGTATGCGACCAGCACTACGACGACATGATAATCCATGGTGCCCCAACTGATCGACAAATACTCCACAGCGGCAGCGATGTCTTTCATTTATTTTGGTGCCCAATCGCAAACCCATAGCTAGAGAAAAGGCGCCTCTGTCTAGCAATGTGCCGAGGTTGCTCGATGGTAATGCTCTCAACCAATGCCCAGAATCTGGCTCACAGCAATCCAAGAGACTAAGAAGGTAACTTGAACTTGACAGCAGAGGGGCTCGTCCCTTTGCCTCTGAGATGCCAGACTAATGGGAACATTGACAGTAGGACCAACTATATCCATTCAATCCTTCTTAGCATCTGTGAGATCGATGATCTCTGCCGGACTTAAAGCGTTACTGATGATGCTTAAGAAAAGATTGTTATTGGCAAAACCAGATGACAAGAAAGCTGGCAAGGCTATACTTGAAACGCTGCGGATGCCAATACTACCGTACCGTATTGGGAGCGTGGCTTGTGTGCAGCAGCGTTCATTGAAGAAAATGTTGAGAATTTTGATCAAAGTGTTTTTAATCACGTTATCTATACAAATATTAATAAATTTCTTCGCTTAATTCCGCTAAATAATACCTGCAGTCTTCATGCAACATGCACTGTGCACCGCCCGCCCTTCCACTTACAAGAAATCGAAAAGCAGACAATGCACCACACACACACCCGCAAGCGAAAACCACAGGCAACCACAAACATGCGACGCGTTTCGACTCAACACGAGTCATTGACGAGCAGTTAGTAGACAGTTCGGCAGCTGACCACCGAGTGCCGGTCATACGATTTTGCGGTTATATTTATAGGCCAGGCTCCCCACTCCCCCACCCAAAGAACATCAATGACGAGTGACTATATTATTGGAAAAAATTGTCAGAAGTGGGGAAACGGTGTAGCCCAGCTGTTCATTCAGCAGTGCAACGGAATTATCATTATCATATCTGGAGATGTCTTTTAGAGAAACTTGAAATCCATCTTTTCTCCACGCAACTTCCAAAAGTGGCTGAGGAACTTTTTAGCATGTTTGTGGTTGCCTGTGGTTTTCGCTTGCGGGTGTGTGTGTGGTGCATTGTCTGCTTTTCGATTTCTTGTAAGTGGAAGGGCGGGCGGTGCACAGTGCATGTTGCATGAAGACTGCAGGTATTATTTAGCGAAATTAAGCGAAGAAATTTATTAATATTTGTATTGCTATGGATTTCCGCAAAGTAACGCCTGATTCAATCCAATAACACGTTATCTATGTCCGAAAGGACTGAGATTTGCCTCCATAAACTAGAACATCTCAGTACATAAGTAAATTTTGGAACAAACAAACAATACTTTATTATTGTATATGCTACATGATGGGTTAAGTTGTGCCAATAAAGAAGATGATTCCTGAAATTTAGATTTTTTTTTCTGCTATAAATTTTGGAATAGAATCATCTAGAACTGGGGCACCTAAGAGGCGAAGAGATGCCGTATTTAAAATTTTGATACCTGGGGCTAATGAATTGAATTTTGATTGTAATTCTGTAACAGTTTCTTTGTGGGCCAAAATACAGTTCACATTTTCATTATTCAAATCTAGACCATTTTTTTTAATTCTTCTATTATTGTTTTCAAATCGTTTATAACTTGTTTTGCCTCGCCTCCAATGGTGCCGTCGTCCAGGTACCACACAACTTTTACTTTGATATCATAGAATAGAATAGAAAACTCTTTATTGTACATCAAATATGGAAAAACAATTACAAATACACAGAATGAATTAACAAAAGTACAATTGGCGGTCTTATCACTAAAAGCGATCTCTTCCAGACAACCTTTGAATGGAGAGGTCAATAAATTAGAGTCATGTGAGATAGAGATATTATATGATGATGATGATCACCTAAGGCTTCGCAGTTACGTTGATGAATATGTCGAAGTAAGAATAAATGGATAGTTTTGTAATTTTTTTTAGTAAGCAATAAAAGTGTTGAATCATGTTTGTCTTTTATTTTTATTGTAATAATTCAATGCCGAGTATATGCCGTGTAGTGCCGGCTTAGAATGTCGCTCTACCCCTTTCTACCCACGGGTGTCGTAAGAGGCGACTAAGCGTATTGGATTTTTAGGCGATGCGTTTGGAGACTTATCACTAAAAACCTTTATCAAAAGTGGCTGAGGAATTTAGAATTCCTTAGCTCTGGTAACCCCTTCTAGGGAAATATAGCCGTGAGTATAATTCAGTGTAGTGCCGGATGAAAATGTCGATATCGATAATATACATACATACACATACTCACGGCTATAAATCCGTTAAAGGATTAGCCAGAGCTTCAGAACTGGGAACTCCTCTCAGCCACATTTGGAAGTTGATAGGGGACAAGATGGTAAAATAAAGTATCGTTGGTGATTGGTCTCCAACCGCATCGCC
Source organism: Bedellia somnulentella (assembly GCA_963576735.1). Lineage (NCBI taxonomy): Eukaryota > Metazoa > Arthropoda > Insecta > Lepidoptera > Bedelliidae > Bedellia > Bedellia somnulentella. The sequence continues at coordinate 495,364 of OY755199.1, forward strand.
AAAAATTCCACTTGAAAAATCCCCATACCCGTAGTCGCCTCTTATGAAACCCGTGGAAAGAAACGGGTAGTGACATTCTAAGCCGTGTTGCAGTTGCACGGACATAATATGTTGCAGAATAAACTTGATCTGTCCGAAAAATCATTGTTTTCAGCCCATGCGTTTAGTACACCTACATCTACATAGCGTTACTAATACTTCTGAACATCACGTGACTTTGTCACCTTGTGGTCAGAGTACCCATGTTTTGATTGGACAGTGTACTCACGTGATAGGGGTTAGGCCTTTCGCTGTTTTCTACGAATGCACTATCACATGACTAAGTGCACCTTTGTCATTTTCGGAAAAATAGATCTCACAACTTAGCTTAGCGCTGTTTGAGCTCTAAGCGGAAAATACTTAATACATGATAGGTTTAGGAATGAATAAAACTAGTTTTAATATTGCATTGATTTATATTTGTTAGCAGTCTAGCAAATTATATGTATGAATCATTTTAAAAATAAATTTGCTCAATGATTCTGGAAACCAGGACCGTAACGTATGTAATTAAAAACGTTACGTTTCAGCAGCGACATCTCTTGATTAATGCAAGAACCATGATGGTTCGAAAAAGTTTTCCCGCCTTTCGGTATATTTTTTTCCGGGAAAAGTTTTGATTTCTGAATAGCAAGTACGAGCGACCTACTAACTAGATATCGCGTGATATAAAACGGCCATCTCTTACGCACTTACTTAGTATCGTATACTGCCATCTCATTCTAACCGATATCGTGACAATAAAATAGCGGTCGTGCTAGGCTTCTTGTTGTTGTCCATGCAATACATCCTGTCCAAACAATCCTGTTTTACAATTGAATTGGTGTAGTTGAGATAATCACCCAATGGCTTCAATCTTGATTTCCAGTCCAAATAAAACACTGATGCAAGGTGCCTATTTCATTCTGTAAGTATAAACTATGTAGAATAACTTTCTAAATTATATTATTTTCTTCTACTTTTAGGTTCCTTTCTAAGACATGCTTCACTGAAAGCTATTGTTATCAAAATTATGATAAAAATGAACATGTAAAAATTCATTTTTAACGTTTTAATAATGTTAATGTCTTGAAATGAATGTGATTTTTGCACTGAATTTAAGCCTCATTTATTTACCTTTATACTAAATATTCTTTAGTTTAACCCTTGAACGGTTTCGTAGTCTTAAAAACTTTTTCTTTCTTGTCTAAAAAGTGCCTTGTGTAAAAAGACTAATGAAGTTAAGTAGAGAAGAGATATAAAAAAGGACCGGTGATGAGTCTGCAGCCATATCACTCGACAATAACTCAAAAAGCCCAAACATCCCTAGTCGCCTCGTACGACAACCACAAGAAGAAACGGGTAAGTTTATTTAAGTTCTACAGCCGCTTCACAATGCAAGTTATTTTGATAAAAAACATGCATTTTTATTAAAATATATCTATGGATACTGCAAAGACATTCTGGCTAGTACCACATTTTTTATCGCTGTGTACCAACTTATAATTTGTATTTATACATAGCTAAAGAAATATTTATACACCGCGATGTAGGATATGATACGCTGCTCGTGTGCGAGTGAGTCCGCCGGCTAGAGGTCGCTATACATCCATAATCAAAACTTGTACGACTCCACAGAAAGAAATATGTTAGTGCTATTCTAGACCCATACTTCTCCGCCCTCGCAACTTATATTAATTTATATTACTTACAGCACAACCTATATTAATTAATTAATCATAAATCACAATTAATATAAATTTTAAAAGCGTTGCAGGGTTAAATGAAAACAACAAGACAAACGTGAGAATAATTTGTATATGTTCGGCAATGTTTCATGAAATAATATTTAAATTATACAAGATGATTCTCAATTCCCAAGGAAACAAACTTCATTCCCACGTTAACAATCCCCAAAAATGGCTAAGTGCGAGTCAGCCCACGAGAGGTGAATTATTATAATTCACAGATCCCAGATTGGCACTGTACATGCCGATGCCAATAGAAGCAAACAGAAAAAACATAATGTATAACATAAACATAAACGTTCACGCCGAATATCCCCGAAGGGGTTGGCGGAGGTACTAATACTTCTGAACATCACGTGACTTTGTCACCTGGTGTTCAGAGTACCCACGTTTTGCATGGACAGTGTACTCACGTGATAGGGGGCAGGCCTATCGCCGTTTTGTACGAATACACTGTCACATGACTAAGTACAACTCAGCCATGTGAGTTTCCTCACGATGTTTTCCCTCACCGTTAACAACCATGATAAATTAACCACACATATGGCTTTAGAAAAGACAAATTGGTGTAGGCCCGACCCAGGATTTAAACACTAGTCGTTTGCACGATAACCGAGTGTTCTACCCACTGGGCTATCACGGTTGTTCAAACAGAAAAAAATATATACACATTCTCACGACTATAGTCCCAAAAGCAAATCGCATTTAAAAATTGGTGAGAGAAAAAGTACAAATTAAGTTTCATTGGTGATGAGTCTCGAGCGAGGAAATACTGTAAAAAATCAAATATACATACATATTCTCACGACTTTAAATCCCAATAAAAGGTAGCCAGACATTCGGAATTAGAAATTCTAACTGACTGACGTATACTCGTCCTCACGCCCATTATTACCATTGGGGTAGGCGAAGACTATCGATCGCCACTTAGTGCGATCCTGGCATACCTTTGTTTACATCCATCAATCTTTTCATACATGCTCTTTTATTCTACATACTTCGGACGCTTGCTTCTTTGAGCAAACTCTCTAAATGTGTCCTAGAGATATTATAATCAACATTATTTAGAAAATTAAAGTAAAAGTACAAAAAATGCTTTTTAATACTTCAGTGTAATATTTGCATTGTTATCACTTAGAGCATTATTCAATTTAATTCCCATAATACATATCAATTTTAACTGAATAAACCGAAAACGAAACGTAGTTTAGTCCAAAAATTGCAAACAAAGCTAAAAACTAATGGTCAAAATAGGGAAATAATAATAGTTCCGAAAATAAATGAATCTCTAACTAATAAAGCAGCGTTTTAATAAAGTACCGTCCAAAAAAGCCCAAACGTAACGAAAAATAAATAAATTTAACAAACACCTATGAACAGGATCAAATTACATTTTTACTTACAAATGCATTTAATAAGCATAAGCATAAACGTTCACGCCGAATATCCCCGAAGGGGTTGGCAGATTTACTAATACTTCTGAACATCACGTGACTTTGTCACCTGGTGTTCAGAGTACCCACGTTTTGCATGGACAGTGTACTCACGTGATAGGGGGCAGGCCTATCGCCGTTTTGTACGAATACAAAAGCTAAGTACAACTCAGCCATGTGGGTTTCCTCACGATGTTTTCCCTCACCATTAATAACCATGATAAATTAACCACACATATGTCTTTAGAAAAGACAAATTGTTGTAGGCCCGACCCAGGATTTAAACAACAGTCGTTTGCACGATAACCGAGTGTTCTACCCACTGGGCTATCACGGTTGTCGTTTGTAGTTAAGTTCTATACAACATAATGTAACAATATCTGTAACATTGTTTATTAGGTTATTATAATTCCCACGTTAAGGTCTTTACTCGGAATATAAGAATCTATATTTGCTTTAAACAATTATGACGAAACTAAATTGAATGCACGGAAATTGTTCAAGACAAGGTCCAAGTAAAACATCATATAGCAATTAAGGGACATCATTTCCATAGTATTTTACATATTAATTATTCACGCTGTCAATCTTTTACGGGGTGGCAGAGCAAACGTTCTATTTAACATATTGATGTAAAGCAAATGTCTCTTTATATATACAGACATATCATATAGGTTATTTACCATGGTTGTTAACGGTGAGGGAAAACATCGTGAGGAAACCCACGTGGCTGAGTTGTACTTAGTCATGTGACAGGTGTATTCGTACAAAACGGCGATAGGCCCGCCCCCTATCACATGAGTACACTGTCCATGCAAAACGTGGGTACTCTGAACACCAGGTGACAAAGTCACGTGATTTTCAGAAGTATTAGTACCTCTGCCAACCCCTTCGGGGATATTCGGCGTGAACGTTTATGTTATTATGTTTATATAGGTTATTCGCAATTCCATCGTCGCAGACCAATCTGTCCAGTGAAAATGCTTTGGCTCGTGCATTGAACGCGATGAACCAGGTCTCTGAGCGTACATACATATACTCACGGCTATTAATCCCTAGAAGGGGTAGCCAGAGCTAAGGAATTAGAAATTACTCAGCCACTTTTGGAAGTTACGTGGGGATTAGATGGTGAAATAAAGGTTGTTGGTGATGGGTCTCCAACCGCATCGCCCAAAATCTCTTTAAAGCCCCAATACCGTTATAAGCCTTTTACGTACACCCACCGGAAGAAATGGGCTAGTGCTATTCTAAGCCGGCACTACACTTGAAGGTTAGGGTTCGGCAAACTTTTGAGACAGCAGCGTTGCAATTAATAAAATTTCATAGTTAGTAGCAAATATAGGTAGGTAGGTTGTTATGCTACTAAATATATACCCTTTATTATCAAACTCGGTCACGTGTCAAAGTCTCGAGAAACCACAAATATGTATAGAAGTTAGAATCAAGGACCCTGACCGGGATATGAACTCTAAACCTTCATGCATAACCTATACAAGTTGTGTAATGTAATGTTATGTGACAGGGTAAGAAATGGTGTGATTCGTAAATAATGTTCTGTGAAAATGGCGTCACAAATATCAACTTAACTCAAACGTTCACGCTGTATATCCCCGAAGTAGTTAGTAGAGGTACTAGTACATACATATACATAAATATACTCACGCCATTAATTCCCATTGGGGTGGGCAGAGACTATCGATCGCCACTTCGTGCGATCCTGACAAACCTCTCTAACTTCGTTTACATCCATCAATCTTTTCATACATGCTCTTTTGTTCTTCATACTTCGGACGCCAGCCTTTTTGAGCACACTCACAATTTGGTCCAAGTGTGTTCTCCGTGGTCGTCCTCTACTAACATTACCATCCACACTAGCTCTATAGATCCCTTTTACCAATTTTATATCATCCATCCTCTCTATGTGCCCAAACCATCTCAATATTCCTTTTTCTATCTTTCTTACAATATCATCTTTCACAACACACTTTTCACGAATAACACTATTTCGCTATTCATTGCTCCATTTACCGCATTACCCTTTTTCACTCTTCTTTCAATGTCTTGCAATGAATATTGCATGTAAGTCTTTTGTAAGAAATGGAATTAGGGTGAATGTGGATAAGACCAAAACGATGGTTTTTGAGAGACAGGAAGATGTGACAGAATGCGTGATTGCGATTGATGGTAAGGATGTGGAACAGGTAAAGGAGTTTGTATATCTGGGAAGTTTGTTTACAAGGGATGGAAAATGTGATGAAGACATTGAAAGAAGATACTAGTACTTCTGAACATAACAAGCCATTGTGAAACTGAAGTTCACAGTACCCACGTTTTGCATGGACATCGTACTCACTTGATAGAAGGCAGGCCTATCGCCGTTTTGTACGAATACACTGTCACATGACTAAGTACCACTCAGTCATGTGGGTTTCCTCTTGCTATTTTCCTTCACCGTTAAAAACCAAGATAAATTTACCACAGATATGACTTCTAAAAAATGTTGTAGAAGTGTGTATAGTGTAGAGCCGACAAGCGGTGTTCTACCCACTGAACTATTACGGTCGCTATGGTATACATAGTATGGTAGCACAGTTGTATGGTACAATATTTTTAAGATCACATGAATTAATTTCACTTCTGTAATGTAAAATTTTATAAACTATTATTAAATTTTGTATTTTATAAAGATTATTAATAATAAAGGGTTTTAATAATCCGATCGACCCGTGGGTGATCGTAAGAGGCGACTAAGGGTATAGGGGCTTTTTAAGTGATGTTTGGGCGATGTGGTTGGAGACCCGTCACCAAAAACATTTATTATTACCATCTTTCCCCCAATCAACTTCCAAAAGTGACTGAGGAATTCTCATTCCAAAGCTCTGGCTACCCCGTTAAGGGATTTATAGCCGTGAGTATATGTATGTATGTATGTTGTATAGCAAGATGAAAGAAAGGGGATAACATTTTATTCGACAAATCTTTCTTAGGATTGGTTATCACGGTTATCGTAAGAGGCAACTACGGGTAACAAGCAACCGTGATAGCCCAGTGGGTAGGACACTCGGTTATCGTGCAAAGGACTAGTGTTCGAATCCTGGGTCGGGCCTACACCAATTTGTCTTTTCGAAAGACATATGTGTGGTTAATTTATCATGGTTGTTAACGGTGAGGGAAAACATCGTGAGGAAACCCACATGGCTGAGTTGTACTTAGTCATGTGACAGTGTATTCGTACAAAACGGCGATAGGCCTGCCCCCTATCACGTGAGTACACTGTCCATGCAAAACGTGGGTACTCTGAACACCGGGTGACAAAGTCACGTGATGTTCAGAAGCATTAGTACCTCTGCCAACCCCTTTGGGGATATTCGGCGTGAACGTTTATGTTATGTTATGCAACTACGGGGTTTGATAAGATATTGCTGTTTGAACAAAGGTTTAAGGGCTTTTTGGGCGATGTGGTTGGACCCATCACCAAAAATACTTTATTTCTACTATCTTGCCCCCCTATCAACTTGGCTGCGGAGTTTCTAGCTTTCAAGCTCTGGCTACCCCTTTTTGGAATTCATGGCCGTGAATATATGGATGAATTAATAAAAAAGTAATAAGTAATATAAATAAATAATATATTTGTTGTTGGACATCTATCTCACATGACTAATTTATTGACCTCTCCATTCAAAGGTTGTCTGGAAGAGATCGCTTTTAGTGATAAGACCGCCAATTGTACTTTTGTAAATTCATTCTGTGTATTTGTAAATGTTTTTCCATATTTGATGTGCAATAAAGAGTTTTCTATTCTATTCTATTCTAATCCATCCATACTAATATTATAAATGGGAAAGTGAGTTTGTTTGTTTGTTTATTTGTGGCGCTTTCACGCCGCAACTACTTAACCGATTGCTTTGAAATTTTGCAGACATATAGTTAGAAGTCCAGATTATATTATTATAGAGCACTTTTATCCCGGAAAAATGATATTCCCGAGGGATAACAAAAATATTGTTTGCTTGCGCTGTGTGTCGTAACAAGGTAATATTTAGTTCTCGAGGAATACAAGAGATGGCGCTGGGTATTTTTTAAAACGTGGTAACGATGTATTTTTAAGATACATAAGAAGTGGGTTGATATCTTACGCTTTAACCAGCGGCCGGAAACTTTCCGACATCCTCACTTTGTGGATTTTAGCAGCGCAATCTTCAACCTTTCAGCTGAATCCTGATAAAAACGCGCGGCGTTGTTTGCATGTTAACCAATAGATGGCGCTGTCTGAACTTTCTACATCGCGGTATGATTTCTTCTTTATTAGAGTATATAAACCATGAATCTGATACAACAACTATTAAAGTATATAAAAATATCTTTGATACAAATGACTGAGAAGTATGAAGATTCAACTTATTATGTTATATGTCAATGTAATAGATCATCGTTCGTTACTTTACTTGCACTTTTCGAGTCACTAATGTTTATATTGTAATATGCATTTTATAGATTTTAGGTCTTTCGCAGTAGGCTAAATAATAGTTAAGTAGGTTAGTTTAGTGCACTTTGTTCGTCGTATAGATTTTTATAGTTTAGTTTGGTATATTTTTTGGTTCCTAATATTTTGGATTGAACTGTGTTTGTTATAGATTTAGTTTAGTGCTTTTTTCTAGGTGCTGTGCGAACGCGCAATATTAGCACCAAAAAATGAAACGGTCACTAAAATAAATGAAAATATTTTGAATGATGAAGTTGTGGGAGAAAATACTGAATATTTATCTGTAGACACAGTGATAGATACAGAACAGAGTACGTCATGTCCTTTGGAGGCCTTAAATTATTTGGATCTATCTGGGGTGCCTTCTAATAAAATAAAACTAGTAGTAATAAAGTAGGTGTTCAGGTGATGCTCATGCGCAATCTCGATGCCCCTAGACTGTGTAATGGTACCAGGCTGCGTGTCACTCAGCTTGGGCGAAACATTATTACAGCCACTATTTAAACTGGCGCAGCCAAGGGTGAAAGTGTACTCATACCTCGGATTTCGATTATTCCAAAAGACCTCCCATTTCAATTTAAAAGACTTAAATTTCCTATAAGGGTTTCATTTGCAATGACCATTAATAGAGCACAAGGCCAAACTCTAAGGGTTGCTGGACTACACTTAGAAAAGCATTGTTTTTCAGTGTCCATAATCTGCATGTTTTTGCTCCACAAGGGAAAACATTTAATATAGTGCACCATTCAGTTTTGGTTTAACAACTGAGCATATCCAGCGATACATCGCTCTTCTTAGAATTTTCTGTGGAAATGAGAAGTTTTATACTTTATACCGCAATATAACCGAATTCCGCGCGGGCGAAGGTATGGGCGGAAAGTAAATTTGCCACCGCCGCATATTTAACTAGAACTATTATGAATCAATCGTTCCGGATTCGTATCTCAGGTGATTCAAGCATTTTGTATTCTTTTTTGTTTTGCGAGCGAGCACTATCCCTTCACTTCCGCGATTATTTTGTATGGAGATCCACCACTAACCATCCCCATCTTCCCGAGCAATCGCTGCAAGCTCTCCCGCTATCACCAGCGGTCAGTGGCGGCAGCACCGGATTGCCAAACTACTATTCGAATTTGTATTTGTACTCACTAAGATATTCTCATTTTGAACATAGAAACTTGGTACAACATGGTTGGGTTCATGATTCTTATGAAAAATTAAAAAGGGTTTTTTTGGAATTCAACCCCTAAGAGGTTGATAGAGCAAATGAAAGTTAATATAGAGATTTTTGACATTTTTGAATCAGAAACATAAAACTTGGTGCGATTGAATTTATGAAATTCATCTATCAATTATTCATGAGTATGTATTAACGTCCATAAATTCCATAAAAGGGTAGCCACTGCTTCAGAGAAAGTAATTCTTCATCCAGTTTTGGAAATAGACTAGGGAAAAGGTAGTTAAATAAAGGTAATTAGTGATGGGTCACCAACTGCATCGCCCAACAATCACTTGAAAAGCCTCAATGTCCTTTATATCCTTTACAACGCCCACGGGAATTTAAATATAAAAAACAGAAGTTTAGATAGTGTTTCGGTATTTTGAATGTAAACCGGATACAAAAAATGAAGTCCACGTGGACGAAGTCGCGGGCAACAAGCTAGTAATATAAATAAATAACAGAATAATTTGAATGTTTTTTTCATGAAAACCTCATGTCGGGATTATTACTAATAAATAAAGGAAAGAAAAATTTCGACACAGGCAAGAATAGAGGTCGCGGGTTGAATCCTTTGTCGAAATTTTTTTTTCTTTATTTATTAGTAAATAAAAGAAGTTAGTAATAATCCCCACATGAGGTTTTCATGAACAAAACATTCAAATTATAATTGAATAATTAAGAATTCCAAAGCTCTGGCTTCCCCGTTTTTGGGATTCATAGTTGTAAGTATAGGTACATACATATACTCACGGCTATAAATCCCTAGAAGGGGTAGCCAGTGCTAAGGAATTAGAAACTCCTCAGCCACTTTTGGTAAGTTATGTGGGGAAAAGATGGTAAAATAAAGGTTGTTGGTGATGGGTCTCCAACCGCATCGCCCAAAAATCTCTTTAAAGCCCCAATACCGTTAGTCGCCTCTTACGTTCACCCACCGGAACAAATGGGGTAGTGCTATTCTAAGCCAGCATAGGTATACGTATGTAATAGCTATCCTTAACCACAGAGTCACCCCACAAAATGTTGTAACTAAGAACGGGTGAAAAATAACCATGGCAACAGGTTGTAAAGCAAAACGTTAGTAACTTAACGTATTTTCCGAGATAAGTGCAGTGAAAGTGGCTGACACTAGATTCGCTGTTATGGGCTCACTAGGATGGAACGGAATTAAAGAGTGGGTTAATTTATATGATTTTCCTAAGTTTGTAAGTATATTGCTGTGTAGTGTCTAGTGGCTTAGAATAGCACTACCCCTTTTCTTCCGGTAGGTGTACGTAAGAGGCGACTAACGGTATTGGGGCTTTTTAAGGGATTTTTGGGCGATGCGGTTGGAGACCCATCACCAACAACCTTTATTTTACCATCTTTTCCGCACGCAACTTCCAAAAGTGGCTGAGGAATTTCTAATTCCTTAGCTCTGGCTACCCCTTCTAGGGATTTATAGCCGTGAGTATATGTATGTATGTATGTTGTAAGTATAATTGAAATTAACTATGAATCTGCTGTGTAGTGTCGGCTTAGAATAATACTACCCTGTTTCTTCCCGTGGGTGTACGCAAGAGGCGACTGATAGTATTATGGCTTTTTAATATGGCTTATGATTTTTTGGGCGATGCGGTTAAAGTTTATTTATGAAATGAAAAATGGCTAAGAAGTTTCTAGCTTTATAGCTCTGGCTACCCCTTTTGGGATTTATAGCCGTGAGTATATGTATGTATGCAAAACTTTTTTTTGGCGTGTAGTGCCGGCTTAGAATGTCACTACCCCTTCCTACCCACGGGTGTCGTAAGAAGCGACTAAGGGTATTGGGGCTTTTTATTGGATTTTTGGGCGATGCGGTTGGAGACTCATCACCAAAAACCTTTGTTTTACTTTCTTTTCCCCACTCAACTTCCAAAAGTGGCTGAGGAATTTATAATTCCTTGGCTCTGGCTACCCCTTCTAGGGAATTACAGCCTTGAGTATAAGTTACGCAAAAAGATCACAAAACTATAATTTGTACAACTTACATTACATTCTATCTTAGCAAATTTCTTAAATTTGAATGTTTTTGTTCATGAAAACCTCATGTGGGGATTATTACTAATAAATGAAGGGTAAATAAAGAAAAGAAATATTTCGACACCGGCGGGGATCGAACCCGCGACCTCGGGTATGTAATTTATTGAATTCATGTATCTATCACATGTATTGTATGTATTGCCGTGTAGTGTCGGCTTAGAATAACACTACCCCATTTCTACCCGTGGGAGATCGTAAGAGGCGACTAAGGGTATAGGGGCTTCTTAAGTGATTTTTGGGCGATGTGGTTGGAGACCCGTCACCAAAAACATTTATTTATTATTACCACCTTTTCCCCAATCAACTTCCAAAAGTGGCTAAGGATTTTTTCATTCCAAAGCTCTGGCTACCCCGTTAAGGGATTTATAGCCGTGAGTATGTGTATGTATGTATCTATGTGTTGGAGGCTTTTATTTTTTCCAACTACGCTATCAATGTGTCAATAAGGATAAGAAACATTAAATTATTGAATGCAAATTAAAATAATGACAGACATGATGCAAATACAAAATGCAGTTTCCTTTATTAGTATTTTACATTATAATTTATAAATGCAACATACTTAATATCACTACTATACTTCCGTTAAGAGGGGAGGCAGTGCCATAGATTCATATTAGTACATGTATAACATAACATCAAAGTTCACGCCGAATATCCCCGAAGGGGTTGGCAGAGGTACTAATACTTCTGAACATCACGTGACTTTGTCACCTGGTGTTCAGAGTACCCACGTTTTGCATGGACACTGTACTCACGTGATAGGGGGCAGGTCTATCGCCATTTTGTACGAATATATTATATATTTTGGTCACACGGTACGATGTTTTCCCTCACCGTTAACAACCATGATAAATTAACCACAATAATGTTTATACTGTCCAAGCATTATGTGGGTAGACTGAACACTGAATGGCAATATATCACGTGATGTTCAGAAGTATTTGTACCTCTGCCAACCCCTTCGGGGATATACGGCGTAAACATTCGAGTTGAATAATGAAAAAAACGACATGATAGTCCAATGGGTAGAACATCTGCCTGAAAACAGAATGGCGTGAGTTCCAATCCTGGGTCGGGCCTACACCAATTTGTCTGTTCTAAAGTCATATGTGTGGTTAATTTATCATGGTTGTTAACGGTGAGGGAAAACATCGTGAGGAAACCCACATAACTAAGTTGTACATAGTCATGTGACAGTGTATTCGTACAAAAACGGCGATAGGTCTGCCCCCTATCACAAGAGTACACTGTCCAAGCAAAACGTGGGTACCTTCTCTGGACACTAGATGGATGTGAGTTCAGAAGTATTGGTACCTCTGCCAACCCCGTCGGGGATAAACGGCGTGAACTCGTATGTTATGTTACGTTTATATTTTGAATAATTCTAAGCTAACCAGTTTTACATCGAATATATTTAAATAACGGTGACTCACAAAACCTAATCGTCACACGAGTTTTCCTCATGGTACTTATTAATGATTTTACTCACATTTTGTGAGCATTTATCGATTATGATAAACTAAACAATTTATGTTGATTTGTAGTTAAATTGTTACCTTTATTAGTGGTAAATTTTCAGTGTAGAGGTGGCCGAGAATATTGTTACCCCTTCTCTACACCCTCAGGCATAAATAGGATAATAGACTACAATAATATGGGTAGCCAGAGCCAAGGAATTATAAATTCCTCAGCCACTTTTGGAAGTTGAGTGGGGAAAAGGCGGTAAAATAAAGGTTTTTGGTGATGGGTCTCCAACCGCATCGCCCAAAAATCCAATAAAAAGTCCCAGTACCCTTAGTCGCCTCTTACGACACCCGTGGGTAGAAAGGGGTAGCGACATTCTAAGCCGGCACTACACGGCAAATCGAGTATATGTAATAATATGGCGCTTTAAAATAATGAGACATGTGTATAAATACATACATATACTCACTGATATAAATACCAAAAAGGGGTAATCAGACATACAGAATAAGATATTCATCAGTCACTTTTGAAAGCTAAGTAAGGACAATTCGTTCCTTCAACCGTATCGCCATTAAAGCCAAAAATCGTACATATGCTTCGTACATGCAATCATAAAAACGTTTTGTGTTCTTGGGTTAGTGTTTTTCTAAGCCGACGCTACCCTAGCTCTGCCAATCCGTTTTTGGGACTATACATAGCCGTGTCTTTGCCCTTTTTGTATACACTGTGAATCAGTATTTATTGTTTTTGCTTCGATATACAACGCACTCTCAGAACGAAAGAGGCTCAAGTCAAAAATAGCGATATTGAGTTACAATCATAGAGAGACATAAAAAAGTCTTCTATCCGATGAATAGTAAAACAAAGGCACTTATTGTTAAAAAAACAGGATAGCGAATTTTCTGTCCATATAACAATAAGTGCCTTTGTATTAGAACATACATTTTTATGCCTCTCTGTGGTTGCTGCTCAGTATCACTATTTTTGACTTGAGCCTCTTTCGTTCTGAGAGTGCGACAAGTTGTATAATACAACCAAATAAACGAGTTTTTTACGAATGTCAATATATTCGACGAAAATAACGGTTTTGCATGGCGCGAGCGACCTTTTATATATCGCGTGCTATAAAGCAGCCATCTCTTTCGCACTTACTTAGTATCGTATACTGTCATCTCATTCTAACCGATAGCGTGACGATAAAATAGCGCTCTTGCTAGGCCTCCTGCCCGGCTAGTACGAGCGTTGTTTAAACTAGTTATCGCGCGGGATAAAGCAGCCATCTCTTACGCACATCCTTAGTATCATATACTGCCATCTCCTTCTCACCGTTATCGTGTCGATAAAATAGCTCTCGTGCTTGCCCGAGTGGTTTTGCATTTATAATTTAGGAATTTGATATCTTAGGCCTCGGTCTCGAATTTTGCGGGCGGCGGAGCGGCAGCGGCGGCGGCGCGGGAGAGGGGCCATTTGCCTGCCCCCGCGCCGCTCCCGCGCCGCTGTTTTCGAGACCCGGTCCATTTGACGATACGCATAAGATCCTGCCGCTCCCGCTCCGCTTCCGCCGCCGCCCCGCTGCCCGCGGAATTCGAGGCCGAGGCCTTAGACTAAAGCAGAAGAACAAGCACGAGCCGTTTTTAAACTTGTTATCGCGTGGGATAAAGCAGCCATCTCTTACGCACTTACTTAGTATCGTATACTGCCATCTCATTCTAACCGTTATCGTGTCGATAAAAAAGTGCTCGTGCTTGCTCTGCTGGTATTACACGATATAGGTCAAAGTGTACGGTGGCAATCAACAGGTAGAGTGACATTTTAGTTAGAATGAGTTGGCCTCTGAGGCTTTAAGCTTACGGGGGTGATCGGTTCATGAGAGCAGAGTAAGTGCAGTTGAAATGAGGTCCCTCAGAAAAATCGATGTTAGATTATGCGTTCGAGTGAGAAATAGCGTGATTCGTGAAACGGTGTGAATGATGATAATGTAAAAAAGTTAGAAAAAGGAAGGTAATGTTAGTAGAGGACGACCTCAGAGGACACAATTGGGCCAAATAGAAGATGTACTCAAAAAGACAGACGCCCAAAGTATGAAGAATAAAAAAAAAGCAAGTATGAGAAGATTGTTGAAGGTAGAATAAGCTAGAGAGGTTTGTCAGGATCGTACAAAGTTGTGAGCGATAGGCTCTTCCTACCCCAACGGGAACTAATGTGATCGGGTCATCGGGATCCCAGAGATAGTTATAAAAGACTTTGTCACATCAAAACATACATGCATACATATGCTCACGCCAACAGTTCCCGTAGGGTTAGATTGAGGCGACGGCGACGGTGTATGGTGTTCTGTAAGTGGTTTTAACGCGATGCTATCAACTTCCAAATGTGGCTGAGGAATTTCTCTGGCTACAACAGATGCTATGTATGTTAATAAAGTGTTGGTAAGTTCTTTAAAACAAACATATACTCACGGCTATAAATCCCTAAAAGGGGTAGCCAGAGCTAAGGAATTAGAAGAAGAAGAAAGTTGAGTGGGAAAAGATGGTGAAATAAAGGTTGTTGGTGATGGGTCTCCAACCGCATCGCCCAATGTTACCTTAAAACCCCCAATACCGTTAGTCGCCTCCTACGTTACGTACACCCACCGGAAGAAATGGGGTAGTGCTATTCTAAGCCGGCACTACACAGCATTTTGTCAGGAACTTATAACGTCGATCGACAGTCTCTGCCTACCCCAGTGCGAACTAATGGCGTGAGTATATGTAGGTATAAGTATTATCGGTGCGTCCAAAACTATCAATGGACTATATTGATGTTGTTATTTTAAAAATAAACCTTTTATGATCTGTAGGGCAAGCACGAGCGCTATTCTATCGACTCGATAACGATTAGAATAAGATGGCAGTATACGATACTAAGTAAGTGCGTAAGAGATGGCTGCTTTATCCCACGCGATAACTAGTTTAAATACCGCTCGTACTAGCCGGGCTAGTTTGAATAGAGTTGCATTGTTGACATAACATAACATAATATAACATAACCGTTCACGCCGAATATCCCCGAAGGGGTTGGCAGAGGTACTAATAGTTCTGAACATCATGTGACATTGTCACGTGATGTTCAGAGTACCCACGTTTTGCATGGACAGTGTACCCACGTGATAGGGGGCAGGCCTTTCGCCGTTTTTGTACGAATACACTGTCACATGACTAAGTACAACTCAGCCATGTGGGTTTCCTCACGATGTTTTCCCTCACCGTTAACAACCGTGATAAATTAACCACACATATGTCTTTATACCAATGCACGTATAAGTTGGCTCCCCAAGCCGAACTTGCATAACACCTCCCACAAATACTTCCTTACCACCCTATCATACGCCTTCTCTAAATCTATGAAGGAGCAATATACACCTTTCGATTCTTGGCTAAGAACTTTTCAGTGATGCTCCTTAAAGAAAAGATTTGATCCATACATCCCATTCCCTTTCTAAATCCTGCTTGCACATCCCAAATTTTGTCATCTGTTTCATTCCTCACTCTTTCAATCAATACCTTTGCATACAATTTACCGACAACACTGAGTAGGCTGATTCCGCGGTAGTTTTTAGCTTCCTGGTGATACCCTTTTCCTTTATATAAGGGCACAATTACTGCCCTGCACCAATCTCGTGGTACTTTACCACTCGACCAACACTTTTGAAAGAGGAAGTACAGTCAGGAAGCAACCAACCCTTTACCAGCCCTCAGCATTTCGATACTTATCCTATCATACCCTGCCGCTTTCCCTACTTTCATACTTTTCAATGCTTTCATTACTTCTTCCATACTAATCTCACTGTCACTACTGTCACCCAATGCCTCATTCCAGTCAACATTGCTGCCAATTGGCGAAGAAATAGGTGAATCCTCTTTTTCAAAGAGTCCCTCAAAATAGTTCTTCCATACTCGTCTTATGCTACTTTCATCCGTCGCCAATTCACCCTGTTCATCTCTCACAACATTCACCCTCGTGTTTTGGGTAACTCCCTTTTCTTTCCGGATATATTTCCAGAACAACTTTCGGTTATTCCGGAAATTATCAGAGAGTTTCCTCTCACACCATTCTATCAGATCACGCTTTTTCTTTTCTATTTTCTTCTTAACCTCATTCTTAACCCTCTTATATTCATCTTCACTATTCTTCACTACATCATCTGTTACTCTCGCATCCATTCGTTTACTAGCTTTAATCGCTAGTAAATTTAACCAAGCTTTCTTCTTATCTCCAACTGCCTCTTTCACATCTTTATCCCACCAACTTGTTGGTGGTCTATTTGTTCTTTTACTCAATCCACATACTTCCGTCGCACATTCAACCATTGACGATTTGAGCAGATCCCATACTTCTTCTATTTCCAATTCATCTTTTATATCCACGCAACTTAGCCTGTCTTCCAATTTCTTCATATATTCATCTCTAATATTTTCATCCTCTTCCAATTTCTCCACTTTTATTCTCGCAAATTCAGTTGTTGACACTTTGGCCCTGTGACGCCAACGCTTGCACAGTCCCCTCAATCGTGATAACACGAGGAAGTGATCTGTGCCAACGTTAATGCCCCTGTAGACTCTGTTGTCAACAACCTTTGCTCTTAGCCTTTCATCCACTATCACAAAATCTATCATACTTCTCTCGCTTCCCCTCTGTCTAGTATACATATGGATATCTTTGTGTTCAAACAACGTGTTCGTAACACAAAGATTCCTCCCCAAAAATACATCAATCACTTTCTCCCCATTCTCGTTCACTCTTTTATCACCAAACTTTCCTAAAACTCTTTCGCAACCGTTGCGTGACACCCCAACCCAACCATTAAAATCTCCTAACATAACAATTCTCTCATTCTGATCACACCCATTCGCAACATCGTCTAACAAATTGCATTGGTATCACTCTATGAGGATTCTTGTGCATGTGTAAGAATAAACGGGGAAAACACAGACTGGTTCGGTATCTCTAGGGGTGTCCGACAGGGATGTGTAGCTTCTCCGTGGCTCTTCAACTTGTTCATGGATGACTGTCTGATGGAGCTGCGTGAAAGTGATTATGGACTGAGAATGGGTGGATTCGTCATCAAATGCCTCTTATATGCTGATGATCAAGTGTTACTTGCATCGTCGGTTGAAGAGTTGCAAGAGATGATGAATATTGCATGTGCGTCGTTTGAAAGAAAAGGAATGAGTGTGAATGTGGATAAAACCAAAACCATGGTTTTCGAGAGAGAGGATAATATGACTGAATGCGTGATTGAGATCAATGGTAAGAAAGTGGAACAAGTGAAAGAGTTCGTATATCTGGGAAGTTTGTTTACTAGGGATGGAAAGTGTGATGAAGACATTGAGAGAAGAGTAAAAAAGGGTAATGCGGTAAATGGAGCACTGGATAGTCTCATGTCTAGTCAATCGGTGTCCGAAAAGGCCCGAGTGGCTGTGCATGATGCTGTCCTCGTTCCTACGCTTATGTATGGCAGTGAATGTTGGGTGTGGCAGAAGAAGCATGAAAGCAGAGTGAATGCAGAAGAAATGAGATCCCTCAGAAAAGTTTGTAATGTAAGGTTATGTGATCGTGTGAGGAATGATGTGATTCGTGAAAGGTGTGGGGTAAAAGATGATATTGTAAGAAAGATAGAAAAAGGAATGTTGAGATGGTTTGGGCACATAGAGAGGATGGATGACAGTAAAGTGGTGAAAGAGATCTATAGAGCCAATGTGGAAGGTAATGTTAGTAGAGGACGACCTCGGAGGACACATTTAAATCAAATAGAAAATGTGCTCAAAAAGGCAGGTGTCCGAAGTACGAAGAATAAAAGAGCATGTATGAAAAGATTGATGGATGTGAATGAAGCTAGAGAGGTTTGCCAGGATCGTACAAAGTGGCGATCGATAGTCTCTGCCTACCCCAATGGGAACTAACGGCGTGAGAATATGTATGTATGTATGTGTATGAAAAGATTGATGGATGTGAATGAAGCTAGAGAGGTTTGCCAGGATCGTACAAAGTGGCGATCGATAGTCTCTGCCTACCCCAATGGGAACAATGGGCGTGAGTATAAGTAAGTAAGTATTTTTTGTATTTCATAGATGTATTGAGACTTCCATATCCATTGAAAAATAGCCACAACTCAACATTTAATTTGACAAACCTCTATGTTATAAACTTTTCCTTACTAAACCTCGAAATATGACTGATGAACTTCTAATTATAACTCTCTGGCTTAACTCCGTTTAAGGATTTGTAACCGAGTGTACAGTAAGGTATGTTTACACCCACTTAGCACAAGGTTACCTAAATTAAAAAAGCGTTATCTTAATTGTCAACCAACATCACATACCTCACCTCAAATGTTTTCGTGACCTTAAAATACCGCGAGTCTAAAATCTAGATTAAAATTAACATAGCAGGTAAACCTACAATTTACCCCGCCGAAGCCCCGGGGAATATACAGCTGTATTTTCCCCGGTGTAATATATTAAAAACATGAGTTTGTCGCTTCTAAGTTTGCTAAGAACAGCTTTTACAATAATATCCAACCAATCCAGTTGTTTAAGCGAGTCAGCGTTGGATACACGTATTTTTGTGCCAGTCAGTCGCGTGTTTATTCTCGCGGTATTTTTTTCGCGGTGAGTTTTTTTTTCTTCTTGTACTCGCCTCTGGATTCGCACTTGTTTTTTTTTGTTTTGTGTACTAGTTTTACTTAAACAGTTGAGATTTTTTTTAGTAAGTGGGAAATAAATAGTTTTACTCTAGTTTATGGTTAATTTGAATTAAAATGCAGTCGCTTATGAAATAATTGGATTATCATATGTGTTTTGTCTTTATTTATATAAATAATTAATTACAACGGTTAGTTTGTGTTACCATAATTTTTCATTTATAATATCCATATAGATCATTTTATTACAATGTAAAGTGCTGATCAATGTTGTATCGGTAGTTAAAAGTTTCTGCTCTATCTCCTAATTTAATTAAATAATATTATAGTTTTCTCGATATTTATTTATTCATTCATGTAAAAAAAGTGAATTAAGTAAAAATAAAGTGTGTGTAACTTAAACAGTACTAATATACTAAGAATAATTAGAAATACAGAATTTTTCTTATAAAAGATAAACTTTATTTCTTATCCTGTTGGTAATAAAAAAAAATACAATTTTACGTCAAAAGTAAAACTGAGTATTAATAATGGTATTAATCAATCGTAAACGTTCTTTAACTTACATATCACACAGAATATATTTCCTTTTAATGTGTTACGTCATCTAATAATACAATTGGAAATGCTATGTGTCTTAATGGGGCTCACTAATTAAACATTAAAACGTAATCAAATCGAATCAGTTGTTATTAATGGCTTAGTTGTCGATTCGTATTATTTCTCGGAAGTTAGAATTTAAAATGTTTTTTTTTACATACATACATACATATACTCACGGCTATAAATCCCATGAAGGGGTAGCCAGAGCTAGGGAATTAGAAATTCCTCAGCCACTTTTGGAAGTTGCGTGGGGAAAAGATGGTGAAATAAAGGTTTTTGGTGATGGGTCTCCAACCGCATCGCCCAAAAATCCATTAAAAGCCCTAATACCGTTAGTCGCCTCTTACGTACACCCACCGGAAGAAATGGGGTAGTGCTATTCTAAGCCGACACTACACAGCATAATAATAGTTTTTTTTATTTTGTTTTAATTATATTTTGACTGCATCTTTTTAGATTCTCACCGCATTGCACATTGCAGAAAAAATATTGTTTTTCTTTTATGGAAGGAGGTTTTTGTGGGAGGGTGGTGTCTTTATTGTTCGAAAAGATACTATTATATTCTATTTATTGGTTATAAATACATACATACATATACTCACGGCTATATTTCCCTAGAAGGGGTAACCAGAGCTAAGGAATTATAAATTCCTCAGCCACTTTTGGAAGTTGAGTGGGGAAAAGGTGGTAAAAATAAAGGTTTTTGGTGATGGGTCTCCAACCGCATCGCCCAAAAATCCAATAAAAAGCCCTAATACTCTTAGTCGCCTCTTACGACACCCGTGGGTAGAAAGGGGTAGTGACATTCTAAGCCGGCACAACACGGCAATTGGGTATAAATAGCCGTGATTATATGAATATTCCAATACCGAATTTCTAACGACCACTAGGAAGGTAAATGTTATTATATTTGTAGACCTATTATCTCTATACATACATACATAAGGGTAGCCAGAGTGTTGAAATGAGAAATTCCTCAGCCATATTCGAAAGTCGACAGGGGATAAAATTGTAAAAAAAAATTTCGTTAGTGATGGGTCTACAACCACATCGGCCAAAAATCACTTAAAAAGCCCCTATACCGTTAATTGCCCCTACGACACTTGTGAGAAGAAAGGGATAGTGTCATTCTAAGCCGGCACTACACTGCTATATTTATGAAGTGTATAGTAATAGTGACCATATGAATGTTCCAATACTGATTTTTTAACAAGTAGTAGGAAGATTTGACGTGTACTGTCGTCTTAGAATAACACTACCCCATTTCTACCCGTGGGTGATCGTAAGAGGCGACTAAGGGTATAGGGGGCTTAATAAGTGATCTTTTGGGCGATGTGGTTGGAGACCCGTCACCAGAAACATTTATTATAACCATCTTTTCCCAATCAACTTCCAAAAGTGGCTGAGGAATTTTTCATTCCAAAGCTCTGGCTACCCCGTTAAGGGATTTATAGCCGTGAGTATATGTATGTATGTATGTAGGAAGATAAATGGTCACTCATTAGTTGACCACTTATATCTACGTTGCAACGTGCTGTTTAGTGTCGGCTTAGAATTTGCTGTGTAATGTCGGCTTAGAATAGCACTACCCCATTTCTTCCGGTGGGTGTACGTAAAAGGCGACTAACGGTATTCGGGCTTTTAAGGAATTTTTGAGCGATGCAGTTGGAGACCCATCACCAACAACCTTTATTTTTACCATCTTTTCCCCACTCCAAACACATTTCCAAAAGTGGCTGAGGAATTTCTAATTCCTTAGCTCTGGCTACCCCTTCTTGGGATTTATAGCCGTGAGTATATGTATGGACGTTGCAAATGTGACGAATACGATAAGTTCAAAGGATTTTCCAACCACATTTTTGCAATATTTTGTATACTTTACCTGTTTCTGAATCAAACGCTATTTAGTATATTAAATGGTATTCCCCTAATACTTTTCCTCCTTAAATGCTTTAATAGGAAGGCATCAAAAGTGTGAAGAATAAAAGGGCATGTGGGATATGTTTATACAATATACCCACCTACCTATTTAAATTTAATAGGGAAGTCTTTTTTTATAAATTTCTTAATAAATAGACAGTAACAAAAATAGTTTTTTAAATGTTTCTATTATTATAAGTTATTTAAAAAAAGAAAAGAGAGATTTTTATTTGTTGCTGACTAACAAAAAATACACAAAACATATACAGAAATTACAAAAAAAAGTACAAAATTGATTTAAAAAAAAGTAAAATAAATAAAATAAAACAAACAAATAAAACAGAAATTGGTTTTCTTTTCATGTCATGGCTTACGTCAGCAACAAAAGAGCACCTGACTCAGCATTTTGTTGCGAGTTATATTATATTATAACTATTTATAACCCACAACACTGATTAGATTTTATTTTATTGATTTTAGTAATAATACTATAGTAGTAATGATTAGTAGCTGTGTTGTGTCGGCTTAGAATAGCAATAACCTATTTCTATATTTTAGGGGGCCTTTTAAAACGATTATTAGACGATGCGATTGGAAACCCACCACACACAATATTTATTTACAATTCTTGCCCCACTTAACTTTCAAAAGTGGCTGAGGAATTTTAATTGATTGAATGTTAACGGTATTCCCCTACTACTTTTCCTCCTTCAAGGATTATAAGGCTGGCGTTCGAAGTGTATTGATGAATGAGGCGTGTATTATTGATGAATGAAAACGAAACTCGAGAGTTCAAATATCATACATACATATACTCACGCCATTAGTTCCCATTGGGGTAGGCAGAGACTATTGATCGCCACTTCGTACGATCCTGAAAAACCTCTCTAGCTTCGTTTACATCCATCAATCTTTTCATACGTGCTCTTTTATTCTTCATACTTCAGACGCCAGCCTTTTTGAGCACACTCTCAATTTGGTCCAAGTGTGTTCTCCGTGGTCGTCCTCTACTAACATTACCATCCACACTAGCTCTATAGATCCCTACCAGATACCAATTTTCTATCATCCATCCTCTCTATGTGCCCAAAACCATCTCAACATTCCTTCTTCTATCTTTCTTACAATATCATTTTTCACACCACACTTTTCACGAATAACACTATTTCTCACTCGGTCACATAATCTAACATTACAATTTTTTCTGAGGGACCTCATCTCTACTGCATTCATTTCAAATATCAATCAACAATAATTTCAATCAAAATCTTACAATGTGGCGATCTATAGACTATCGTATCACGTAAGTACACTGTCCAGCCGAAACGTAGGCACTCTAAACATCCGGTGACAATGTAACGTGATGTTTAGAAGTATTAGTGCCAACTCCTTCAGGGATTATGGTCTTAGTACCTCTGCCAACCCCTTCGGGGATATACGGCGTGAACGTTTGAGTTTGTGTTAAGTAATAAGTATATATTTACTTTTACTCTTGTAAATTGTACTCTTCGGGAAAATACACTTTACAGTCTGGAAGTGAAGTGTAAAAGACTGTACAGATAAAGATAAAAGATAAAGATAAAGAGATAAACAATATTTATTTCAAAATAAAAAGAATTGTTCTCTATTTTTTGAACGTCACAAACTTACGTATAAGTTAAATCTTACTCTACTGACTCTATTTCGGATTCGGAAGGTGTATTGTTGCGAGCAGCGAGCAGTTGTATTGTCTCAGCAACACACATCTTTTCTTAGTCATATTACAATATTGGTGTATGTCTGGAAATATCCTGAATAGAGCCCTGGTGACACCAAGCAGTTTCATCTATCATATAATCATTTAAACTGTAATAAGCTTTTATACTTTTTTATAATAGACATACATACATACATACATACATATACTCACGGCTATAAATCCCTAGAAGGGGTAGCCAGAGCTAAGGAATTAGAAATTCCTCAGCCACTTTTGGAAGTTGCATGGGGAAAAGATGGTGAAATAAAGGTTGTTGGTGATGGGTCTCCAACCGCATCGCCCAAAAATCCCTTAAAAGCCCCAATACCGTTAGTCGCCTCTTACGTACACCCACCGGAAGAAATGGGGTAGTGCTATTCTAAGCCGACACTACACAGCAACTACACTACTTGTACTTTTCGGGAAAATACATTTTACAATCTGGATGTGAAGTGTAAAAGACTGTCTTTTACCTAAAATGCCCTACAACCCTGAGTCACCTTGTACGACTCCCAAGGCAAGGGGTAGATTGGTGCTATTCTTAGCCGACAACACAGTTAGTGAAATAATCTAGAAAACAAATATACTCAAACCCAAAACCAAAGATCACGCCGTATATCCCTGAAGAAGTTGGCAGATGTACTAATACTTCTGAATATCACGAGACATTCAGAGTACACACGTTTTGCTTGGACAGTGTACTCACGTGATTTAAATCTTTTTGTTCATGAAAACCTCATGTGGGGATTATTACTAATAAATAAAGAATAAATAAAGGAAAGAAAGATCGGAGAAAGGAGAAAAAAGGAGGTAGGAAACGCAAACACTACTAAAACGTGTAAAAGAAATAAAGGATAGAAGAATTTCGCGCTGGCAGCCATTGACACGGTAGCTCAATTGGCAGGAGCGACGGGGGCGTATACCCGAGGTCGCGGGTTCGAATCCCGCCTGTGTCGAAATTTTTCTTTCCTTTATTTATTACTCACGTGATACCGACCCGGGATCTGAACTCTCATTGTCTGAACAATAAGAAATGTTCTACCCAAAGAGCTATCACGGTTACTTACCATATAAAAAAATAATGTTTTAATTATATTTTCTATTTATTTCAGTTGGTGTGAAAAGACATAGTGTTTTGTGTGTGTGAACAAAATTGTGATAAAGTGTTTGTGTGATATTTCAAAATGAAAGCCCAAAGCCGCCGTTTCGTGGATATTAAAGGAAGGGCCTACCCTTTGCCGTTTCGCAGGAAACCTCACGAGAAAAAGGCTAGTAGGACTGTGAGCTTTTTCGATTTGGTAAGTTTTTTTAATAAAGTTTTTTTACTTATGTTTTACTATATGCTTAAAATATAACTTAGCATTTATAAGTTATATTTTAAGCACGTGGTTTATATAAACAGTTAGCTTGCCGTCTTATTGAAACAACTGGGAACCCAAAGGCAGGCTCTTACCTTGGACAAAGACTTAGCATTGCCATACAACGCGGCAATGCTTCCAGCGTCCTAGGTACCCTTCCCCGAGAAGAGGAGCTGGAAGATGTTTTTAGATTTTAAGTTTTTAGGTATCTATTATGTAAATAAGTGTTATACTTATTATTTTTTTTTTTAATTAATATATATTTCTTTTTGTAGCTGATGTATATAACTAAGTAGATTTTAATTTAATGACTTTTTTCTTAAATATGTAAAGAAAATTTACATTTATTTTGTTGACTAAAATTGTGTTCTCATATCTAAAAGATAAAAAAAAAGATAAAAGATATACACAAACATTACAATTTATAAAGAAAAGATGGCAACAAAAAGGCAAAGTACCTCAGCTAGGTTCCCAACATTATCCGCAGGACACCTAGGATCTCATCCTAGACACACTATATAAACTAGGACTTCAATACAAATTGATATTAAAATGAAATCTCAGTCTTCTTACTACCTTTGTTGTCGGTCTTAAACTTTGAGCCGCGATCTAAATGAGAAACCATTAACTTTTTTCTATTGACTTCAATGGGAAAATAGTTTTACAATGATAATTCTTCAAGGGTAATTTCGATCATAGAACTTAGCATTTCAATGTCCACTTGATCACTGCGCGAAATTTGGTAGAGATCGGTCGAGCTGTTCCAGAGTACTTCTATCAAGAAGAAGTGGCCTCCCCGCGTATAAGAGCGTTGCTTATAACCTATATTATAAATGCAATGTGACTTAGCAGCCGTGATAGCCCAGTGAGTAGAACACTCGGTTATCGTGCAAACGACTAGTGTTCAAATCCTGGGTCGGGCCTACACCAATTTGTCTTTTCTAAAGACATATGTGTGGTTAATTTATCGTGGTTGTTAACGGTGAGGGAAAACATCGTGAGGAAACCCATATGGCTGAGTTGTACTTAGTCATGTGACAGTGTATTCGTACAAAACGGCGATAGGCCAGCCCCCTATCACGTGAGTACACTGTCCATGCAAAACGTGGGTACTCTGAACACCAGGTGACAAAGTCATGTGATGTTCAGAAGTATTAGTACCTCTGCCAACCCCTTCGGGGATATTCGGCGTGAACGTTTATGTTTATGTTATGCAATGTGACTTAGCCACAACTTTTTTTTAAATCTAAGTCAGGCAATGGTCAGGAAAAAAGGTGTGGTAGAGCTATTCAGAGCCAAAATTACACGCCAAATAAATTATGCTCCGACCTAAATCTAATTACAATCGATAATTCAACGATCGATACAATCTGAACCTATAATTTTGAGGGAACTTAAATTACAACGAACTTTAATAATAGCCGACTGAGATATGGTGTTAGGACGAAATAAGTGATGTTACAATTGGAGGTTTTAGCCGAATAGTTATCGATTATTTGCTGGATTTTGCAAGTTGCAAGCCTTTGGTCTTTAAATTATTAAAATAATACATACATTACATATATACATATACTCACGGCTATAAATCCCTACAAGGGGTAGCCAGAGCTGAAGAATTGACAATGCCTCAGCCACTTTTGCAAGTTGAGAGGGGAAAAGATGGTAAAATAAAGGTGTTTGGTGATGGGTCTCCAACCACATCGCCCAAAAATCCATTAAAAAGCCCCGATACCCTTAGTCGCCTCTTACGTACACCCACAGAAACAAATGTGGTAGTGCTTTTCTAAGCTGACACTACACAGCAAATTTATTTATAATATATACTAATTTATATATTTAGGTTTTGTTAATAAGTGAAAATTTTTCAAAGTTGATTTTTTATTATTCGATTTTAGTTTAGTTTAGTTTTATTTTTTATATGTTTTTATATGTTTTTTTGTGCCACAAATGGCGAATAAACATCTTTCTTTTCAATTCTCGACTAATCAACTGATTCAAGCCATATTTTCTTTCCACCATTAATATCTAAAATTTATCAGTCACACACAACAGCTGTCAAATTCTTCACTAATGCCAATAACACAAATAATAATACACTCTATACGCATTAATTTAAAGTAGAACATAAGTAATTTTAACCGCAAATGGAAAGTGCTTTAAGAATGCGTGTGAACAATTAATGATGAGAATTACGACAAATCGTACTACCAAATATTTATAATAAGACAATTCACTATTAGCCACATTGTGGTAGTCCAATGGGTAGAACGATCGCCCGTTAAAACAGAGAGGTGTAAGTTCAAAGCCCGGGTCGGGCCTACACCAATTTGTCATTTCAAAGTCATATGTGTGGTAAATTTATCATGGTTGTAAACGGTGAGGAAAACATCGTGAGGAAACCCACATGGCTAAGCTGTACTTATTCATGTGACAGTTTATTCGTACAAAACAACGACAGGCCTGCCCCCTATCACGTGAGTACACTATACAAGCAAAACGTGGGTACTCTGTACACCATGTGACGGTGTCACTCTATATATGGCAATATACATCGTGAAAGCTTGCGTCTTGAGTCAGTCTTATTTAAGTATATAGAATATGCTATATGTGTGTTTTTAATAATTTTCTCTCAAAATTAAGCATGACTGAAATACAACAGTCCATTAACGTAAAACTAGTGGAAAAATTTCGACCAATCACAGCGCATCTATGATCGACTAAAGTTTGCGCGCGCTTATGACACTCAAGTCTATGGGCCGAAATCGAAACTTTGAAATTCTGTAACAATTAACTTTATCCAGTTACATCAGATGTCTGAATTTTGTGCACAACACGGCCGCGAACTGTACAAAACGATACCTGAACCAAATTTCTAGCTTAACTCATCGCGTCACAGGCTTCCGGGCAAGAAAGAGGCTTACAGAAATAATATATACTCAACTAGACTCAAACATTCACACTGTAAATCCCCGAAGAGATTGGCAGAGGTGCTAATACTTCTGAATATAACGTGACGTTGTCACCTCATGCAAGTTTTGCTTGGACAGTGTATCACGTGATAAACGGCAGGCCTATCGCCGTTTTCTACGAATACACTGTCACATGACAAAATACAACTCAGCCATGTGGGGTCCCTCACGATGTTATCCCTTACCGTTAACAACCATTATAAATAAACTTTACATATGTCTTTAGTAAAGACAAATTGGTGTAGACCCGACCCGGGATTAGAACCCTTATCTTCTGCACGATAAGCGTCGTTCTACCTACTGAGCTATCACGATTACTAATTTAAAGATTCTAAGATTCGATTATTAGTAAAACTAAGCAGTAATGGCCGCATTAACGAAATGATTTAAATTCGGGACATCACTACTCCAATCTTACATATTTATTCCAAAAAAAATATTACGTGATTCGTTGACTAATTATATATTAAGTATGCCTTTGTTTGTTTTTTATTGATATGAACATAGGTAATTCTTTGTTACAAATTGAGAGTGTGCTCAAAAAGGCTGGCGTCCGAAGTATGAAGAATAGTAAATACCTTCTCTGGACACTAGATGGCGCCGCCATGTGAGTTCAGAAGTATTGGTACCTCTGCCAACCCCTTCGGGGATAAACGGCGTAAACGTTTATGTTATGTTTTGAAATGTTCGTAGAGGACAACCACGGAGGACACATTTAGACCAAATAGAAAATGTACTCAAAAAGGCAGGCGTCCGAAGTATGAAGACTAAAAGAGCATGTATGAAAAGATTGATGGATGTAAACGAAGCTAGAGAGGTTTGTCAGGATCGTGCGAAGTGGCGATCAATAGTCTCTGCCTACCCCAATGGGAACTAATGGCGTGAGTATATGTATGTATAATTTTACATTTATTTATTTATTTATTATTGAGTGAAACAAACAGCACTTAATCTATTAACAATCATTTTTAAATATAACAATTTATCGTGCCAATTATGTTTCACAAATTTCATTAGATAAACTGAGCATTTATTTGTAACAGAAATATGTATGGACAAACAAAATATTGAACCGTGATAGCCCAGTGGGTTGAACACTCGGTTATCGTGCAAACGACTAGTGTTCAAATCCTGGGTTGGGCCTACACCAATTTGTCTTTTCTAAAGACATAAGTGTGGTTAATTTATCATGGTTGTTAACGGTGAGGGAAAACATCGTGAGGAAACCCACATGGCTGAGTTGTACTTAGTCATGTGACAGTGTATTCGTACCAAACGGCGATAGATCTGCCCCCTATCACGTGAGTACACTGTCCATGCAAAACGTGGGTACTCTGAACACCAGGTGACATAGTCACGTGATGTTCAGAAGTATTAGTACCTCTGCCAACCCCTTCGGGGATATTCGGCGTGAACGTTTATGTTTATGTTTTATTAAACAAAATATATTTATTTTTCTCTAAACTGTGTTTCATGTGTGTTTATGTATTTTGAAAAATACCGGGGATAGAAATAATAAAGGAACCACTTCTAATGTATATCTTATTTATTCAACGACTGACAAGTGACAGAGACCAAAAACTATTCGCTTTACAATCAAATATTTTTCTAAAGAAAACGTGCCAGTACCCTACATTACAGTGTGTGTGTGATTATGGTGTGTTAGAACTTTAATGGGCATGAAATATATTGTATTTGACAAATACATAATTTATAACATATATACTAACTCCGTTTGTTCCCATTGGGGTAGGCAGAGACTATCGATCACCACTTTGTACGATACTGGCAAACCTCTCTGGCTTCGTTCACATCCATCAATCTTTTCATACATGCTCTTTTATTCTTCGTACTTCGGACGCCAGCTTTTTGAGTACATTTTCTATTTGGTCTAAATGTGTCCTCCGTGGTCGTCCTCTACTAACATTACCTTCCGCTTTAGCTGTAAAAATCTTTTTAACTTATTTACTGTCATCCTTTCTCTTATATATATTTATTCCTAAAAATTAAATACGTGTTTCGTTGACTTATTATGTTTTAAACGAGTGTTTATTTTTTTTTGTTCATGACGTAGATAGGTAATTCCTTGTTACATAATTTAACGTTTATATTATACCATTAAGGAATTCAATGCTTTGAAAATTACTTCTTATTTTTAGACATAAAAAGTTTTCTTATGAACATTTCTGCGTAGGGTTAACTTAGAATAGCGCTACCCCATTTCTGTCCGTGGGTGATCGTAAAGGGCGACTAATGTATTAGGTGCTTTTAAATGATTTTTGGCCGATGTGGTTGGAAACCCATCACCAAAAACATTTGTTTCACCATCGTTTCTATACGAACTTCCAAAAGTGGCTAAGGAATTTGTTATTCCTTAGCTCTGGCTACCCCTTCTTGGGATTTATAGCCTCACGGTTATTTGTTTGTATGAAATCAAATCAAATCAAACTTTATTTGCGAATATAGGTATTTGATAGATGTTACAACATATATTTAGACCATGCTATATTCCACCATCTGTGGCATGCAAATTTCTTAAAAATGTAAACATTATTTTAAAACAGCGACACTTATTATAAAAACAAATAATATATCGTTAGAAAAAATAGTAAACTAAAATTTGAAAATTACATTGGTAAAATAAATAAAATCCACACACTTAACAAATAAATTAAAATTCATGTCTTAAAATTTCATTGTAAACTTATTTATAATAATGTAAAAGATGAAATAATTAATACAATTAACCAAAGAAATAATTAATACAATACATTGCTTTGTCTACTCCGCTCCGTCAGTATCTGTATTTATTTGAGTGTTGTGCCTACTCCATTGTATAATTACAGTCGTGAGTATAGTTATTTGTGGCAGCAAATTGCGCTGTTGTGTTTTTACGACAAGTAACAAAATGGTGCTGATGGAACAAAAACCCGTTTCTTTCAACTAATAAAACCACATTTTTACGTTTTTATACTCGTTTTTGGAAAACATGAAAGTTATTATAAAATCATCTTTGTTTTAGTTCCATTAAGGTGTAATTTCAGACTAACTAAGAATATGGAGACTGACCACTTTGAATAATTCGCTTCGCCGTGTAGCGTCGGCTTAGAATAACACACCCCATTTCTACCCGTGGGTGATCGTAAGATTTTTGGGCGATGTGATTGGAGACCCGTCACCAAAAACATTTACTATTACCATTTTTCCCCAATCAACTTCCAAAAGTGGCTGAGCAATTTTTCATTCCAAAGCTCTGACTATCCTGCTAAAGGATTTATAGCCGTGAGTATATGTATGTATGTAGCTTCGAAATTCTTGAGCCGCTTTCGGAGCTTCGTTGACAATCTTTTGAGGGAAACTAAATAATGGTTGATCATCGGTCTACTGTGACATCAGCCAAAATTCACTTAAAGGTTCCAATACCTTAATTCCCTTCTTAAGATACCCACACAAAAAAACAGATTAGGTCCGTTTTACCGACAGCCGTGAGTGTATGTTTCTTACAATTTATCTGCCGTATAGTGCCGGCTTAGAATGTCGCTACCCCTTTCTACCCACGGGTGTCGTAAGAGGCGACTAAGGGTCTCTTTATGTGAATTTCGGGCGATTCAACTGGAGACCCATCAACAAGAACTTTATTTTTACAACTTCCAGAAGTGGCTAAGGAGATTTTAGCTCACAAGCTCTGGCTACCCTTTTTTGGGATTTATAGCTGTGAGTATATATAGGTATATATTTGAGTCGTATAGAATCAAAAACAGCAATAAAAGAGTTTTATATCATGAAGTGAAGAGAAGAAAGATAACTTGTAAGTAATTATGTATGTATGCCAGTTGTAACTTGCCGGGATTCCCCAGTGAGCTTTATACGGTCTCATAATCACTTTCCAATATACAGTGGCAACAAATAAAAGACCAGATACATACATACATACATATACTCACGGCTATCAATCCCTTAAAGGGGAAGCCAGAGCCTTGGAATAAGAATTTTCTCAGCCATTTTTGGAAGTTGTTAGGGTATAAGATTGCGAAACAAAGGTTTTTGGTGATGGGTATACAACCGCATTAGCCAAAAACAAATCCCTCAAAAAGCCCCAATACCCTTAGCCGCCTCTTTCGAACACCAACGGGATGAAATGGGGTAGTGCTATTCTAAGTAAATTGCGTAACGCGTAATTGAAAAACAATAGTATAATAATGCTGTGTAGTGCCGGCTTAGAATAGCACTACCCCATTTCTTCCGGTGGGTGTACGTAAGAGGCGGCTAACGATATTGGGGCTTTTAAGGGATTTTTGGGCGATGCGGTTGGAGACCCATCATCAACAACCTTTATAGTACCATCTTTTCCCCACCGAACTTTCAAAAATGGCTGGGGAATTTCTAATTCCTTAGCACTAGCTACCCCTTCGAGTGATTTATAGCCGTGAGTATATGTATATGTATGAATTCATTTAGTTCGTCGATCCCTTTTCGAGGAATGTAGACTACTACAAATACCGTGATACGAATTTTTTATAAGTTAATGACTGTTCTCAAAACTCGTTTGTGGACGAAACAAACTGTATAGATACTTGTTTTTGACAATGGACGATTAATGTATGATTCATTGAATAACATACATACATATACTTACGACTATAAATCCCTAAAAGGGGTAGCCAGAGCTAAGGAATTAAAAATTCCTCAGCCACTTTTCATTGAATAAATTATTTATCATACATACTCACACCGTTAATATTTGTAGTAGTAATTAATTCGGCTTAGAATGTCACCACCCCTTTTACCCATTCAACTTCCAAAAGTGTTTAAAGAATTGGTAATTCTGCAACTCTGGCTACCCCTTTCTTCTGAATTTCGATCAATTACGTTTCTTATTCAGAGCGCGCGGCTTAAAACTTAAAACCGACTGCATAGATAGTAAGAATACTGAGGTGTACCTAACTCGCTCAGTTCAATTCATTAAATTAAAATGCTATTTCTGGCCTCGCCAAAATGACGCGATGAGCCCTGTAATCGAAATTAATTCAGTAGTCAAGGTCGTTACAAGGAACTAGATCAAGATAATCGAACGAGAACGACTACTACTTTTCTTTGAATCGATAACATCGTTGCTTAGTAACAGAGGTACAACACTAGTGCGTGTTCGCGCCTTTTTTTTGTTATAGGACGAGTGAACCCAATTTACCCACAGTTTGGGTTATTTAACAAAATGTAAGCTATCTTTAATTTTTTACTTATGGTGAAAGAGATATATAGAGCCAATGTGGAAGGTAATGTTAGTAGAGGACGACCTTGTAGGACACATCTGGATCAAATAGGAAATGTGCTCAAAAAGGCTGGCGTCCGAAGTATGAAGAATAAAAGAGCATGTATGAAAAGATTGATGGATGTAAACGAAGCCAGAGAGGTTTGCAAGGATCGTACAAAGTGGCGATCGATAGTCTCTGCCTACCCCAATGGGAACTAACGGCGTGAGAATATGTATGTATGTATACAAAGCATATGAATTAAATGTTTGTTTGTTTCGTTTTATGAGTACAATAATTTCAAATTTAATTGTTATATATAATATATATTTTTTAAATATAATAACAATGTGTCAAATAAATGTAAAACTTTATTACAACTTGATATTTACACGCCGGTCGTCGTCAGAACATGTAAGACACGTATTTAATTTTATGTCAACCATTCTACTCATGTTTCTTGTATATAAATGATTTTTTATTATTATTATTAATAACACACTTTCACCCGATTTCTGGATTGAGTATTCCAGCTGTGAACAACTTAAAAAGTATCGTTCTGTCGCATTGAAATGAGACAAAACGATACTTAAGTCGTTCTCAGCTTGAATACTTAATTCAGAAATCGGGCTCAAAAAATTGATTAAAAAGACAGATGTTCGAAATATGAAGAATAAAAGAGCATGTATGAAAAGATTGATGGATGTGAACGAAGCTAGACAGGTTTGTCAGGATCGTACAAAGTGGCGATCAATCTTCATACTTCGTTTCCGCCTGCCTTTCCATCATTGGGATATGGCTAACAAAATTACTTATAGTTCATAGCACCACGTGCCATTTTAACATGATAAGGTTAAAGAGTTTGTCACCTTGGTTTATCATCGCCATTTGCCATTTATTTTAAACAAGGAAATGTCTAAAAACAAAAACGTTTGGCAGATAACTTGACTTCGTAAAAATACGAACTTTATCAGTCCATCTTCAAAGCTGTTAGTGAGATAACTAAAACTACGGAATCGTGCAAAGATCAAGATAGCTTCGTTTTTTATCCTAAAACAACCGAAAATTCTAGAAAAGGTTTGTCTTTGTTTAATAGTAAACATATATACATATACTCACGGCTATAAATCCCTAGAAGGGGTAGCCAGAACTGAGGAATTAGAAATTCCTCAGCCACTTTTGGAAAATTGAGTGGGGAAAAGGTGAGATTAAGGTTGTTGGTGATGGGTCTCCAACAGCATCGCCCAAAAATCCCCCAAAAACCCTAACACCGTTAGTCGCCTCTTACAAACATCCACAGGAGGAAATGGGGTGGTGCTATTCTAAGCCGACACTACACAGCTATAAATAAGAAATAAGTTAATATAATAAAATGACATTGTAACCAAATTAGTTATTTCCATCAACTACAATAGTTAAAGATTGCCCAACCGATTAATTATTCATGGGAAATAACCTAAGATGTATTTATGTATGTTGTTACAATAGTCGTACACTTCCTTAACCGAGGGAAGGAAGTGAACACCAATGGCGTAGTAGGAAGAGAGAGATTTTAATCCCGGTTGATTCCTTGACATTGTATTTTTGCCGTAAATTTCAGATGGGTTGATTGAGGTTCTAGTTTCTTAACATATGGGAACTTTATCACTAATATACGCAATCTATACCTGAACAGTGTCTTAAATGAAAAAAAAATGGCAGTTGTCAGAGGTACTAATACTTCTGAACATCATCTCCTCTAACATTGCCTCCTTGTGTTCAGAGTACCCACGGTTTGCTTGGACAGTGTACTCACGTGATAGGGGGCAGGCCTATCGCCGATTTGTACGAATACACTGTCACATGACTAAGTACAACTTAGCCATGTGGGTCTATTCACCAAGTTTTCCTAACAACCATGATAAATTAACCACATTTACGACTTTTAGAAAATATAAATTAGTGTTTAAAAACCCGGCATTTGAACCCTTTTCGTCTGCACGATAAGCGTTGTTCTACCCACTGAGCTAACACGGTTTTATATTTATATATAGTATTTTCATTGATGTGTGATTGCAGTATTAATAATAGTTAGCTGTGTAGTGACGGCTTAGAATAGCACTACCCCATTTCTTCCGGTTGGTGTACGTAAGAGGCGACTAACGGTATTGAGTCTTTTAAGGGATTTTTGGGAGATGCGGTTGGAGACCCATCACCAACAACCTTTATTTCCCCATCTTTTCCCTACGCAACTTCCAAAAGTGGCTGAGGAGTTTCTGATTCTGAAGCACTGGCTACCCCTCTAAGGGATTAATAGCCGTGAGTATATGTATGTATATATAGTATGTTCATTGTGTAATTGCAGTATTAATGATAGTTAATTGTATCGAGTATGCGTAATTGTTAGAACAGTTGTTTGTGCTAAGAATTAGGTCAAATAATATGAACTTATATTGTTAACCGACATTTATGATGAAGTAACATACATAGTCAAAATGTATGTTTCTGTCTTTAATACATACATACATATACTCACGGCTATGAATCCCTTGAAGGGGTAGCCAGAGCTAAGGAATTAGAAATTCCTCAGCCACTTTTGGAAGGTGCGTGGGGAATGGATGGTGAAATAAAGGTTTTTGGTGATAGGTCTCAGACCGCATCGCCCAAAAATCCCTTAAAAGGCCCAATACCGTTAGTCGCCTTTTACGTGCACCCACCGGAAGAAATGGGGTAGTGCTATTCTAAGCCGATACTACACAGCATTTAATATACTCAGTAAATTCGGTAGGTTTAAAAAATAATCCTTAGTTCTACATACGAACATATACTCATGGCTATAAATCGCAGAAAGGGGTAGCCAGAGCTTTACAGCTAGATCGCCACATTTGAATGTTGATAGGTGACAAGATGGTAGAAATAAAGTATCGTTGGTGATGGGTCTCCAACCGCAGCGCCCAAAAACCAAAAACTCTGTACGACACCCGTGGGGGTAAAATGGGGTAGTGACATTCTAAGCAGACATTCATTTATGCTCTTTTATTTTTCTATTTGAGTTAAACAGGGTGTCCCAAGAAATAGTGTCAAGCGGAAGTCCAAGGACAGAATACCCCTAGGGGTACCCGAATTACCCCCATGTATGTTCTGCGACTTTTTGTAGTTTTCGAGATATGATTTTTTTTTCATATTTTTGTGTTAAACCTTGGCTTATTTGACATTATTGGTCACAGAGACATCAATTGTTGAGATACAAGCTTGATTTTTTTTTCTGAAATAGGTGAACAGTAGCACTTGCAAAAACAAATGCAATTGTGAGCCGATATGCTACTATTAAGCCATTAAAAAAATGTTGAATCCTAAGTTTGTTAACATGTTTAAATTAAAGATCTCTTTTAAAACGATTTAAAAAAAAAATTATCTCGTCCTCTACTAACATTACCATCGACATTGGATCTAAAAAATTCACTTTAATTGCTTCCATTTCCACAATCACCTTGCATTTTACAATCAGATCAATAATCATTAATAAAATCATGATCTGCCTCAATACTAGGAAATGTTCCAATTAACCGATTACAGCAAAACAAATGAGTTAATGCTAATATCATTGTCATTATCACGCGAAGATTATAATGTTGTTATATTACCTATTGTCAATATGGGAATGAAGTTTCGTAACAGACAATACCGTGGAAGGTTGGCAGAGGTAATAATTATATCATTATTTATTCTGAAGGTTGATTTTGCATGTTATAGGAAATAAAAGGAAGGCGTTCGAAGTGTGAATAAAAAAGGGCGTGAATAAATAAATAAATATTATACGGACATATTATAAATAGTTCAACATACATACATATACTCACGGCTATAATTCCCTAGAAGAGGTAGCCAGAGCCAAGGAATTATAAATTCCTCAGCCACTTTTGGAAAGTTGAGTGGGGAAAAGATGGTTTAATAAAGGTTGTTGGTGATGGGTCTCCAACCGCATCGCCCAAAAATCCAATAAAAAGCCCCAATACCCTTAGTTGCCTCTTACGACACCCGTGGGTAGAAAGGGGTAGCGACATTCTAAGCCGGCAATACACGGAGCTTCGAAATCACTAAAAAAGACCCAATATTTATGGGAATAAAAGGGGTAGTGCTATTTTAAGCCGATATTACACAGATATATAATGCAAATACGATAGGCCTGCCCCCTATAAGTACACTGTCCAAACAAAACGAGGGTGCCCTGAACACCAGGTGACAATGTCATGTGACGTTCAGAAGTATTAGTACCACCTTTGTCTGAGTACAAGTAAGTAACTGTAGTTTACAAATGCGTAATAATCTGATCGAGTGAACACAGAATATAATAACAGTGCAGACATATCATGTGACACAAAGCTGTCACGTGGCATGTGGTGCAATATGCGTTATAGTCATGAGGAAAACTTAGAAAAACATTTTGCATATTACTTCATAATTGGATTATTGATATACATTCCAATCTCGGCGTTGTTAGGAAATATAGATCAGCTATATATACACATATTATATATTCACGCTTTTAGTTCGGATTGGGGTAGGTAGGAACAAAAGTTGCCCAGTTGTAAGATTTTGGTTTCCGTTTTCGGCTTCGTTTACTGAAATTAACCGACGTCACGTGATATTTTTGTCACGTGGTGTTTAGAGTAACCACGTTTTGCTTAGACAGCGCATACACTTAATCAGGGGCAAGGGGCTATCTCGACTTTGTACGAATACACCTATCACATAATTAAAAACAACTCTGCGATGTGGGTTTCCTCACGATGCATGTTTTGTTGTGTTGTGCCGGTTCTTCCTGTGGGTGTAAGTAAAAGGCGACTAAGGGTATTGGGGCTTTGTAATTGTTGCTGGTAGGAGACCTATCACCAACAACCTTTGTTTTACCAATTTTTCCTTAGTTAACTTTCAAAAGTGGTTGAGGAATTTCTAATTCCTTTCTAGCTTCCCTTGTAGGGATTTATAGCCATACTTTAGATATAAGTATATGTATGTATGATTTCCATCCCTTTTAAATGAGAAATTAACTAAGTAAGTACTCAATATGCCTCAAGAAGTGTGATAGGCCAGATTCAGGGAGTGAACTGACGCTGACGTCTTCTGCATTATAAGAATTGGTCTTTCTAGCTATCAAGGTTCACCCACACTTAATAATTTTGTTTGCTAAACTTCCACAATATATATTTTCATGGTATATTTATTCGTAACAAAACAAAGAAATTTAAAAATAGAATAGATTTGTTTTTCGAACGAATTTGGCTGCTCACTCTAATATCCGGTGGCTGTCAATATGGCTGCGTTTCCGGTCAATCATCAATCAATTACAATTTTTTACTGTATATACGAACATTGACAACTTTATTTACGTTTATTTATATTTATATAATAGTATTTAATTATTTTACAATTAAATTCCTCAAGATAAACTTTTTTCCATTACATACATACATACATATACTCACGGCTATAAAACCCAAGAAGGGGTAGCCAGATCTAAGGAATCGGAAATTCCTCAGCCACTTTTGGAAGTTGAGTGGGGAAAAGATGGTAAACAAAAGGTTGTTGGCATATATATGAAAAAAATGAATATAGAAGCTAGAGAGTTTTACCTAAATCGTACACAGAGGCGATCGATAGTATCTGCCTACCCTAATTGCAATTAATGGTGTAAATATATGTCTATTATATCAAATATGAGAGGTTAGAATAACACTACCCCATTTCTTTCCGCGGGTGTTTGTAAGAGGCGACTAAGGGTATGGGGCTAAGTTTTTGGGAGATGCAGACCCCTGATCAACGATGCTTTATTTCTACCATCTTGTCACCTATCAATTGTCTATTGCGGCTGATGAGATTTTAACTGTGAAGCTCTGGCTACTCCTTCTAGGCATTTATAGCCGTGAGTATGTATTTTTATATTTATTGTATGTATTACCGTGTAGTGCCGGCTTAGAATGTCGCTACCCCTTTCTACCCACGGGTGTGGTAAGAGGCGACTAAGGGTATTGGGGCTTTTTATTGGATTTTTGGGCGATGCGGTTGGAGACGCATCACCAAAAACCTTTATTTTTACCATCTTTTCCCCACTCAACTTCCACAAGTGGCTGAGGAATTTTATTCCTTAGCTCTGGCTACCCCTTCAAGGGAAATATAGCCGTGAGTATATGTATGTATGTATGTATGAGTATGTATACTATATTGCAGTATTGTAGACTATAACAATTTGAACAACATACGAAAATCGTGGGAAAATATATTGTAAAGCTATTTAGCGTCGTGAAGGCTGCTAGTTTTTGTCTAGGAAGTAGTAAAGGTTGTGTGATATAATTAGTGAAAAGATCAGTCTAATAATTCCGTGGGAAGGTAGTCAAACAATTGGGTTTTGTGATTATATCGTTTTCATTTACCTTGAGACATGATTTCATTCACCTTGACACTTTTGATTATTCCTTCTGTTGTCACAAGTGATTTTGTTGTTAATTAATCCCATCAGTTCGTAAAACATACATACATATAATCACGGCTATAAATCCCAAGAAAGGGGTAGCCAGAGCTAAGGAATTAGAAATTCCTCAGCCACTTTTGGAAGGTGCGTGGGGAATAGATGGTTAAATAAATGTTGTTGGTGATGGGTCTCCAACCGCATCGCCCAAAAATCCCTTAAAAGCCCCAATACCGTTAGTCGCCTTTTAGCCGACACTACACATCAAAAAAACGTAAACGTTCGTAAAACACATATGTGTGAATTTGAGATCAACTCTCAATTGAACGTTCACGCCGTGAATACCCGAAGGGGTGGTAGAAGTGTTAATAGTTCTGAACATCACGTGATATTGTCACATGATTCAGAGTACCGAAGTTTTGTTTGGACAGTATACTCCCGTAAATAATTTCCTCAGCCACTTTTGGAAGTTCCATAGGGAAAAGATGGTATAATAAAGGTGGTGGATGATGAGTCTCCAACCGCATCGCCCAAAAATTTA
The DNA here is from genome assembly GCA_963576735.1 of Bedellia somnulentella. Classification (NCBI taxonomy): domain Eukaryota; kingdom Metazoa; phylum Arthropoda; class Insecta; order Lepidoptera; family Bedelliidae; genus Bedellia; species Bedellia somnulentella. Next base: position 535,298 of record OY755199.1, read on the forward strand.
TTTAATTTCCTTAATACCCTTAGTCGCCTCCCACGGACAGACATGCGGTTGTGCTATTCTAAGCCAACACTACACAGCAAATAAGTTGAGTTTAAGTATAGCAATAAAATTGTATAAGTATGTAAATATAATTATGCAAACATATAAACGGGTAAAAACTACTTAAACGCATATTAAATCAATGTATAAACTAGTTAGGATTTCTGTGAAAACCCAATTGAAATACGCATGCATTTTCCCTATACCATAATTTAGTTGATTTAGATATAATTAAACATATTTAAGGAAAACCTAGTAAATAATATGATGATAAATTAATATTTGATCAAATAGAAATTGTGCTCAAAAAGGCGACTAAGGGTAAGAAGACTAAGGGTACAGGGGCTTTTTAAGTGATTTTGGGCGATGTGGTTGGAGGCCCATCAGCAAAAACATTCATTATTATCATCCTTTCCCCAATCAACTTCCAAAAGTGGCTGAGGAATTTTTCATTCCAAAGCTCTGGCTACCCCTTTAAGGGATTTATAGCCGTGAGTATATGTATGTATGTATGTATTGTAGCATGTTTATGTAGGGTTCTGTACAAAAAAATAGGACTCTCACTGATGTTCAGAACGCGGGGAAGTTCCAATTGCTTTATAAATGTATTAGCGAATAGGCTCGATGACCCGGTTTTGATACACTGGGTAAAGGCTTCGAGTTTCGATTAATTGTACACACATACATACATATACTCACGGCTATAAATCCCTTTATGGGGTAGCCAGAGCTAGTGAATTAGAAATTCCTCAGCCACTTTTGGAAGTTGCGTAGGGAAAAGATAGGGAAATAATGGTTGTTGGTGATGGGTCTCCAACCGCATCGCCCAAAAATCCCTTAAAAGCCCCAATACCGTTAGTGGCCTCTTACGTACACCCACCGGAAGAAATGGGGTAGTGCTATTCTAAGCCGACACTACACAAAAATTAATTGTTTATAGTAATAATTAGTAAATTTATAATAATAAATATAGATATAATATAATTGGTGTGCATACTAACATATTGTTTAAGTTGTATTACTAACAAGAAATGGAACCATGTTCTGATAATAAATATTAATAAAAATAATAATTACGAAGCTGTTTTATTTAATTAGCTGTCTGTGTGGCAGGCACCAGCTGTTTTTCATGAACCGTGATAGTGATAGTAATACAATCTTTACACAGTTTACACAATTACAATCTTAATCATAAATAATTAATATTATGTCGAGTTATGAATGAGAATATCTGTTGCTCTTATCATACATATATACATACATCCATATACTCACGGCTATATATCCCTTAACGGGGTAGCCAGAGCTTTGGAATGATAAATTCCTCAGCCACTTTTGGAAGTTGATTGGGGAAAAGATGATAATAATAAAGATTTTTGGTGACGGGTCTCCAACCACATCGCCCAAAAATCACTTAAAAAGCCCCTATACCCTTAGTCGCCTCTTACGATAACCCACGGTTATTCTAAGCCGACACTACACGGCAAGAGATATAAGCCCTTAGGCCAATGGGGATGGTATTGTCTCGTAAAACGTTTCTTTGTTTTGGGGCTTTTAAAGTAAGTATGTATGTATGTAAAGTGATTGTTGAACGTTATCGCGGAAGACTCTCCTACCCTTCGTTTTACCACCTTTTCGGCGCTTACCTAGCAAAAGTGACTAAGAAATTTTCTATTCTTGAGCATTTTTAATAATCATCCCCTACTAAGGGTATAGGGGTCTATTATGTGATTTTTGGGCAATGTGGTTGGCCGTCACCAAAAACATTTATTTATTATTACCATCTTTTCCCAAATCAACTTCCAAAAGTGGCTGAGGAATTTCTCATTCCATTGCTCCGGCTACCCCGTTAAGGGATTCATAGCCGTGAGTATATGTATGTATCCCCTATTGACCCATTTTAAATATTTGCAAGATAAGCATATTTTCAACATTGAAGATTATGAACGCGAAGCTATACCTCATCGCGAGCAAACGATAGTTGAAGACCACTAAATCTTGCAAAACCGGTTAAATAAAGAGCAAATTTAAATGCGAATGATTTACAACTTTAAAAGTAACGGCATAAAATTCTTTTTTGCCTGCTCTAGTTCGCGCTATGTTGTGGTTTAGGTTATTCTTGTCCGATCTGTTAAAAAATTTGTTTTAATTAAAACTTATATTACAAAATTAATAAGAAAATATAATAATGAATATTTAACTATAAAGGCAGGCGTCCGAAGTATGAAGAATAAAAGAGCATGTATGAAAAGATTGATGGATGTGAACAAAGTAAGAGAGGTTCGCCAGATAGTCTCTGCCTACCCTAATGGGAAATAATGGCGTGAGTAAATGTATTTATGTAAGAAGTATTATATGCTGTGTAGTGGCTTAGAATAGCACTACCCAATTTCTTCCGGTGGGTGTACGTAAGAGGCGACTTTGGAAAGTTGAGTAAGGAAAAGATGGTAAAATAATAGTTGTTGGTGATGGGTCTCCAACCGCATCGCCCAAAAATCCCTTAAAAGCTACAAAACCGTTAGTCGCCTCTTACGTACACCCACCGGAAGAAATAGGGTAGTGCTATTCTAAACCGACGACGCTACACAGCGTTATTTAACAAACTGTTAATTCATTAGTTGAGATAGGAAGTCCCCTCTTGAGTAGAGGCGAGCAAGTGCATTGACTCGATTCCTTGACATTGCACTGAGAAATACACATGCATACATATACTCACGGCTATCAATTGCAAAAAGAGGTAGCGAGAGATTTAGAAATAAGGTTCAGAAAAATGAAATTTCTGAACCATAATTTTATTTAATTTGGATAAACAACAGATATAAAGTATAACAAGAAACTTTAATATATCAATCAAAACTGAAACAAGTTAATAATTTAGTAAAAATAGTATTAAGTCGCAATTTGACGTACAAAAAACAAAGATTTATCTTTTTACTTTGAAATAAATGATTATTTAATTTAATTTTGTTATTATATATAACGCTTTCTTGTGACTTATAATTGGCGTTCTCCGCATATATCAATTAATTAATTAAAACATTACAATTTTAACAAGCAATGAATGCAATAAACGATTGAGTATTGAGTATATGGTCTTAAATGATGTGCTCAATCAATTGTATGTACGCGAAAGCTGAAATTAAAATTTGTTTCTTACAGCGGATACTTATACTTACGTATATTAACGCCATTAGTTACCACTTTTGGAAAGATGAGTGGGGAAAAGATGTTAAAATAAAGGTTGTTGGTGATGGGTCTCCAACCGCATCGCCCAAAAATCCCTTAGGAGCCCCCAATACCTCTTACGTACACCCACCGGAAGAAATGGGGTAGTGCTAATCAAAGCGGGCACTACACAGCTTAACTAAATTAGAGTCCTAATAATATCTGCAGTCGCCTCTTATGAACACTCGCAGAAAGAAATGGGTTGGTGCTATTGGAAGCCGACATTTCATAGCATATTATTGCTTAAATTTTCTTCTTATTTTTTTTTGTGTTGAGAAGCACTGCCCTGCTTCTTTTTATACATGCTCTTTTATTCTTCATGCTACAAAATTTTGCCTGTCTGCTTATTAAAATGTTAAACTTTTCCCATATTCAAACGATTGTGGTAGGCAGATACCAATTATCGGCACATTGTATTATCCTATCAAACCTTCATTTACATTGAATCTTCTCAATCATATTCTTTAGTCTTATTTATTGTTATTTATTCAGTGGCGATACTCAACCCTCACCGAACGTATAATCGGTAAGACGGTAAATATTTATAATAGTATTCCCAATGAAATAAGGTTAATTCAATGTCCGAAATCATTCAAATCCAAATTAAACAAATATTTAATTAATAAATGTTTATACGATTTGAAAGAGCTAGATCAGCCATAATTTAATAATGATTGTGATCAATGTTGTGATAGGAATATTAATTAATTTTTGGCTAGATTTGTATTATATTGCCCATTTTTTTTATATTTGCAATTGACATGTTTTTATTTCAATTTGACTTTTTTATAAATTTTTTTGACATGTTATTTCTATCTTTTTCAATCCTTACTCAATTTTATATTTATATTATTTTATCTTATAAATTGTAATAGAAATTGTTAATATTTTTTAGTTTTTAAGTTAATGTTAAGTTAGTTTTAAAATTCAAATACGATGTAATATTGTTAAAATGAATAAATGAATATGAATATGAATATGAATATGAATCACCCTCTTAGGGGTAGTATTTACGATCTATATTTATTATAATTTGACATACATTTTTGGAGAATAAAAGAGCATGTTCAAGATTGATGGATGTAAACGAAGCTAGAGATTCTTGTCAGCATCGTACAAAGTGACGATCAATAGTCTCTGCCTACCCCAATGGGAACTAATGGCGTATATATATTTATGCTGTATATGTGTAGTATGCGTATAGCTGTGTAGTGTCGGCTTAGAAAAGCTTTACCCCATTTCTTCCGGTGGGTTTAAGTAAGAGGCGACTAACGGTATTGGGGCTTTTTAAGGGATTTTTGGGCGATGCGGTTCGAGACCCATCACCAACAACCTTTGTTTTATAATCTTTTCCCCACGCTACTTCCAAAGGTGGCTTAGGCATTTCTAATTCCTTAGCTCTGGCTACCCCTTCTAGAAATTTATAGCCGTGAGTATATGTATGTATGTATTTATGTATAAAAATAACTAACGTATTTCTTCATTCCCTTTCAGTAGACTCAACTCTCACGGAACGTAATATCACCCTCTTAGGGTTGGTATCATCATGGCTATTAACTAAATATACAAACAATCATATACTCACGCCATTAGTTCCCATTGGGGTAGGCAGAAACTATCAATCGAATCTTTAATTAATCAATCTCATCAATATTTCATACATGCTTTTTTATCACATACACCAGCATTATTGCATCACCACATTTTGAATTTGAATTTATTATTCACACTTCTTCATACAATTCTATTATTTCTCTCAGTGGCCCCATCATGATTTCATCCCTGAATATTATTAAAAAAAACTAAATATTTTAATGTTATACTCTTGTGGGTGGTATCATCATAGAAATTATTTAAACGTTATCTATATTTTTTCGTTTTTTTCAGTGGCGCTATTTCACCCTCACCGAACGTATCACCTCTTAGGGGTGGTATCAATGATACATGAACAACTTACATATTTCTTCATTATTTTCCAGTGGCGCTATGCAACCCTCACCGAACGTCTAACCACTCTCCTAGGGGTGGTTTCCTCATGTCTATGCGCGTGCGGTCTGGTCGCGGCTGTGGTGGTATACGGGGAACTCACCAGTCTTTTCGTGGCGAGGACCCAGATGCAATACCAGCCCCAAGTTTTTATCGTCAGGGCTTTTAATGGGGCGAGGGTAGTGTAAGTATATTTTTGTTTGAAACATTGGTGAATTTAATAATCCGAACAGGTATGGAAAATCGTCTGTTTTATTAAATATACATATAATCACAGATATAAATCTTAAGAAGGGGTAGCCAGAACTTCAGAATCAGAAACTCCTCACCCGTTTTTGGAAGTTGCGTGGGCAAAAGATGGTAAAATAAAAGTTGTTGGTGATGGGTTTCCAACCGCATCGCCCGATAATTCCTTAAAAGCCCCAATACCGTTAGTTGCCTCTTACGTACACCCACCGGAAGAAATGGGGTAGTGCTATTCTAAGCCGACACTACACAGCAAAAGTTTATATGAAAAGTTTTGTGAATTTAACTATCATAACCGATATGAAGAATAATATTTTTTATTAAGTACATACTACATACATACACTCACGGCTATAAATTGGCTTAAGAAGGGGTAGGCAGAGCTTAAGAATAAGAAATTCCTCAGCTACTTTTTGAAAGTAGAGTGGGGAAAAGATGGTAAAATAAAGGTTGTTGGTGATGGGTCTCCAACCACATCGCCCAACAATTTCTCTAAAAGCCCCAAAACTCTCAGTCGCCTCTTCCGAACACCCACAAGTGGGGATAGGGTAGTGCTTTTCTAAACTGACACTGCACAGCTTTTAAACTATCAACACAAATGTGAAAAGTCATCTTTTTCAGTACATATTCATATTTCCAAAGATATAGAGGTCTAGGGTTCTATTCCCAAGGAGTGGAGTCACAAAATGTCCATTTGTGAGATTTGGCCCAGTGGAGAAGGATATTGCAGACTGCATAATTTATATTTCCGAATCTGGCTACCCCTTCGACGAAAATAAAATTGATTTAAAATTAATAAACATAAACCTACATAAACATAAACGTTCACGCCGAATATCCCCGAAGGGGTTGGCAGAGTTACTAATACTTCTGAACATCACGTGACTTTGTCACCTGGAGTTCAGAGTACCCACGTTTTGCATGGACAGTGTACTCACGTGATAGGGGGCAGGCCTATCGCCGTTTTGTACGAATACACTGTCACATGACTAAGTACAACTCAGCCATGTGGGTTTCCTCACGATGTTTTCCCACACCGTTGATAAACCATGATAAATTAACCACACATATGTCTTTAGAAAAGACAAATTGGTGTAGGCCCGACCCGGGATTTGAACACTAGTCGCTTTCACGTTAACCGGTGTTCTACCCATTGAGCTATGACGTAAAATTAATATTGTAACCATTTCAGGCTGTGTAATGTCATAGAATAGCTCTACCCTTTTTCTTTTTCTGGGTTTCCGTAAAAGACGACTAAAGGACGTTTTTAAGTGATATTTTACGTTTACGGTTTACCCCACACAACTTGCAAAAGTGACTGAGGAATTGTTAACCTCTATCTGCCTCTTCCAAGGATTTGTAGCCGTGAGTATATGTATGTATGTAACAGTTTTGAATGATAAAGTTAACTAAAATGCATAAAATATTATATGAGTCATTGTATTTTACATACTTACATAATAACAATCATTAAAATTAATAAAATTTATTATTAAACGATAATTTATCAGACTTTAGTCACGCCTATTTTGTTACACTTGTGATTTTACAGTAAGCCGTATTTAAACGTGTGCGTATATATATTTTTATAATTCATATAAATGCCGTGTAGTGCCGGTTTAGAACGTCTTTACCCCTTTCTACCCACGGGTGTCGTAAGAAGCGGCTAATGAAATAGGCATTTTTAAGCGGTATTTGGACGATACGGTTTGAAGATCCATCACCAACGATACTTTATTTCTACTATCTTGTCCCCTATCAACTTCCAAATGTGACTGAGAAATTTTCGAATTTCTTAGCTCCAGCTAACCCCATCTAGGGGTTTATAGCCGTGAGTATATGTATGTACATAATTAGGCCTTCTAACCCGGGCCTAGTGCCGGTTGGCAGACTAACGAAATTACGTGCCCTTGGAAGCACAATATCATCTTGATTTTCGTATACTGAGGTGATTTATCATGGTTGTTTACGGTAAGGGAAAATATCGTGAGGAAACCTACGTGGCTAAGTTGTAATTAGTCATGTGACAGTGTGTTCGTACAAAACGGTGATAGCGTTTAAGTTTTTGAGTCGAGGTGATTCTATCTAAATAATTTCAAGTAACTGGGATAAATCTCAAAAAAAAATTTGTATAATATGACCTTATATTTTTATTCGTTGCTTCATAGATTATCCTCTTTTATAAAATCCTATACTTACATACATAAATATACTCACGCCGATAATTCTATTGGGGTTGGCAGAGAGATTTTTATACATGTCCTTTTATTGTTCTAACCAAGCATACGTTTGACACGATGTTATCCCTCACAATATAAAATATACATACAAACATATACTCACATATATACGGCTATCAATTCCAGGAAGGGGTAGCCAGAGCTAAAGAATTAGAAATTCCTCAGCCACTTTTGGAAATTTGAGTGGGGAAAAGATAGTAAAAATAAAGGTTGTTGGTGATGGGTCTCCAACCGCATCGCCCAAAAATCCCTTAATAGCCCCATACCGTTAGTCACCTCTTACGTACACCCACCGGAAGAAATGGGGTAGTGCCATTCTAAACCGACACTACACGGCAATTATATTAAAACTATGACAAATAAACAACAATATAAAAAAACATACTTCGATACCTTACTCATTCGAACCTTCACAAGCCCTTTCTAACTATTACCTAATGAGGTTATTATTTTTCAGTACAAGTGAAAACTACACAGACCACATGGACGCCTTAGTAGAAGACTCTCTGGCGTTTGGAGCTGCCAGTATCGCCATAATCGCCATCCAAATCACCATGGCGGCTACTGCCGTCACCCTTACTAGTTGGGCGGGACAGAGGATGGTAAATATAGATAAATATATACTCACGCCGATAGGTTTAATTGGGGTAGACCGCCTTTGTACTACCTTGCAAACTTCTCTAGCTTTATATGTATCCATAAATCTTTTCATACTTCCACCTTTATTACATATACTCACGGCTGTAAATCCCTAGAAGGGGTAGCTAGAGCTAAGGAATTCGAAATTTGTCAGCCAATTTTGGAAAGCCGAGTGGGGAAAAGATGGTAAATTAAAGGTTGTTGGTGATGGGTCTCCAACCGCATCGCCCAAAAATCCCTTAAAAGCCCCAATACCGTTAGTCGGCTCTTACGTACATCCTTACGTATGCCGACACTACACAGCTTCCACCTTTATTCTTGATACTTCTTCTTCAGCCAGTAAAATATATTTTATTGGATATAATCATTATTGTAACTCATATGGGTCCCCATCAAAGAGTTCGATTACTCCCTGAATAAGATGATTACTCCATAGTTCATCACACAGGCCTAGTATGGGTTGGCAGACGAACGACTTCTACCGTGGTTGTAGCGATGGCCAATGACCTAACGTGCCCTCCGAAGCTTAATTTCGGATAATCAGGAAATTCAAGGCGTCAAAATCCTTCCAAACGGGACCCCGTCCAAATCCCGTTCACCAAATCCAGTTAATTCTTACAAATTCAGTTGGTGTTGAAGTTTTCCTTTTTGAGCGCATTCTTCATTTGATCTGAAATGTGTCTGTAGGACTGTTAGAGCGCTCACTACTGCGGACTCACTCGCACATAGCAGCGTCTCACTCATATCCTACATCGCGGTATGTAAATGTTTTTCGAGTTATGCATAAATACAAATTATAAGTTGGTACACAGCAGGGTGTACTGGCTAGTATATATCTTTTCTGATATTACTCTCCACGTGGGCTCTTCCATCCTGTATGAAACATTATAATGTGACAATTGTGTTTTTTTATACGCTTAAGGAGTTATTTTGGTGATAATATAATTTAACTATCTTACTTCCAGGTGTTCCGTATCAGAGTCCAGCTATTGAGAGCAGTTCTAAGACAAGAGGAAGCTTTCTTTGATACTAACGATAGCTTGAACTTGGCTTCTACTCTAACTGAGTAAGTATTAGAGAAATAAGATTAATTACATACATATACTCACGGCTATATTTCCCTAGAAGGGGTAACCAGAGCTAAGGAATTATAAATTCCTCAGCCACTTTTGGAAGTTGAGTGGGGAAAAGATGGTAAGAATAAAGGTTTTTGGTGATGGGTCTCCAACCGCATCGCCCAAAAATCCAATAAAAAGCCCCAATACCCTTAATCGCCTCTTACGACACCCGTGGGTAGAAAGGGGTAGCGACATTCTAAGCTGGCACTACACGGCAAGATTAATTATTTCCCTTTTAATTTACAAAGAGAAGATAGGTTTTAGAGGAAGAATAGTATGATAGGATTCTAGATTGTAAGAAAGTGCAACAACTAAAGGAAAAGTTTTGTGAGGGAAAATACGGTAAATGGAGCAACGAATATTTTGTCCATAGGACAGACTCGACCTATTATGGTGTCAATGATCCCATTTAAGCAAGTTTAACCTTTCTAAAAACTTTGCTTTAACATATATTAGGCCTTTAGAGAAATAATTTATTATTATATTCATATGATTACGTGTAGTGTGGGCTTAGAATAACACTACCCCATTTCTACCCGTGGGTGATCGTAAGAGGCGACTAACGGTATTGGGGATTTTCTAAGATTTTTGGGCGATGCGGTTGGAGACCCATCACCAACAACCTTTATTTCACCATCTTTTCCCCACGCAACTTCCAAAAGTGGCTGAGGAATTTCTAATTCCTTAGCTCTGGCTACCTAGTATGTGTTCTCTGTGGTCGTCCTCTACTTAAATTACTATCCACGTATCTCCCAACCCCTAATAAATAAATAAAAAATATACCCTTACCACCTCTCATATATCTATCTTTTATTTCCAGCGACACAGAAAAGCTCCGTTTAGCCGTATGTGCCCACACAGCGATGCTGTCCTACCTCGTGGGGTCAGTGTTTGCCGCCAGCTCTCTCAGTCTGTTCTACGGATGGAAACTCACTTTAGCGGCGCTGGCTTGTGTGCCTCTGGCTACTATACATGCCGTTGTGGCTTCAAAGGTAGGTTTTTAAAAAAGAACTTGTTGTGTCGGATAAGAATAACATTAACTCATATGTCTTGAAGGTTTTACAAGAGGGGAATAAGGATATTGTAGCTATTAAACCGATTTAAAAAAAAGGAGGTTCTAAGTTCGATTGTTTGTATGTATGTTTGTCCGCGATTATCTCGAGTTTGGCTAAACCTATTTGGATGCGGTTTCCAGAAAAGTATTTGTTATATTTAGGAGAAAATTTTGGTGCTATAACTGACTAAAAAAAGAAAGGAGGTTCTGTGTTTGACCTGTATGTATGTATGTTTGTCCGCGATTATATAAAGTTATTGTTGGACGTGGACACCTTGTACTCTTTTCCTAACTCAACTTTCAAAAGTGAGATTCGTTCTGAAGCTCTGGCTACCCCTTTTTGAGATTGGCACAGCGATGCTATCCTACCTCGTAGGGTCAGTGTTCGCCGCCAGTTCTCTCAGTCTGTTCTACGGATGGAAACTCACTTTAGCGGCGCTGGCTTGTGTGCCTCTGGCTACCATACATGCCGTTGTGGCTTCTAAGGTAGCTTTTTTATTGTGTAGTTTCGGTTAAAAATAAAATAAAAAAAATAAAAATCATTAATTTCAGGCTATTTTGTACGGTCCATAGTTTGTTAGTACCAAAAAACTTATCACTATGTTAGTAAGAACTTAAAGTAAACAAAAGTAATAATAAGGTAAGATAAAGTAGTAAGACAAAATCACAACACATAATTAACATTTAAGAAGGTTAAGAATGAGACATTTTTTTTTTATTTTTAAATATAAAAGTGCAAGTTGTGTATGCGGGTATGGCCAGATTATATATTATGGTCGCATTTTTTGGTTTTTCGTTTTTATATAACTATTACTACTGCTACTATTTATTTTGTTGTTAATTTGTGTGTCACTCCGAATGGGTCTTGACTGAAAATCAGTGCTGTGTGTTCTACACACAACAATAAGCTGAGGCAGGACCTTTTCATATTTGTTAAATTTATAATTTTCTTTATCACTTGTTTTTTTATGTCTTTTTTTATTGTTTTAATGTTTAAGTAAACTTTGTAAGTACCATTTAGTAATTCAAATGTGAATAAATGTCTCTTCTTCTTCAAAATATTTCATACTGAGGTTGTTATAAGGACTGACTTTTAGGTGATTTTTGGGCGATGTAGTTGAAGACCCAACCCCGACAACCTATATTTTGCTATCGTTTCTCCTCTTAAGATCCAATAGCGGGATTTTCTGATTCAGTAGCTCTGGTTAACCACTTTGGGATTTATAGCCGTGAGTATATGTTTACATTACATGCATACATATACTCACGGCTATAAATCCCATGAAGGGGTAGCCAGAGCTAGAGAATTAGAAATTCCTCATCCACTTTTGGAAGTTGCGTGGGGAAAAGATGGTGAAATAAAGGCTTTTGGTGATGGGTCCGACCGCATCGCCCAAAAATCCCTTAAAAGCCCCAATACCCTTAGTCGCCTCTTACGTACACCCACCGGAAGAAATGGGGTAGTGCTATTCTAAGCCGGTACTACACTGCATTGTATATGTTTGTACCATTTAAACACTCAGTAAAGAAGTATAAAATATATTTTTATGTTTAATCAGGTATTTCTGGAAGTTAGTACAGGAAAATAAACGATCCATATTATGTATTACCAGCCATGTAAAAATATTAGCCCTTGCCTCGAAGAAAACATATGGGCGAGATTATATAGTGTTAGTTAAAAATTTAGCTACATTACACGGTAATAACCAATATCAATAGTGAAAAAATACTAGTCTACTGTGCCGTGTAGTGTCGGCTTCAGAGGCGAATAACGGTATTGGGGCTTTTAAGGGATTTTTGGGCGATGCGGTTGGAGACCCATCACCAACAACCTTTACTTTACCATCTTTTCCCCACTCAACTTTCCAAAAGTGGCTGAGTAATTTCTAATTCCTTAGCTCTGGCTACCCCTTCTTGGGATTAATAACCGTAATTATATGTATATGTATGTAAAAAAATACTACAAAATTATTTTAAGAACTTGATGTGACGCAGCGTACTTTTGAAAATTGTAGCTTCTAATTTTTTGCTTCTTACATTAATGAAATATTTTTGAATTGGTTAAATGGTATTGGAAACAAACAAATAAATCTCGCCACCTTATGATATTATAGAAATTCGAATAATTACATTGATTTGTGGGAAAAGCAACGATATACTGGCCAGTACACCCTGCTGTGTTCCAATTTTTACTTACTTATGCTTAGCTCGGAAAACATTTACATACCGCGATGTAGGATATGAGTGAGACGCTGCTATGTGCGAGTGAGTCCGCAGTAGTGTGCGCTCTAACAGTACTCCCATTGATTTAGCTACACCAAATAAGAGTTTTTCTTTACTACTAAATATCCTTTTTTCAGTACCAAAGCAAGTTTTCAAACAAAGAGTTATCGCTATACTCTGTGGCGGCGCGCTGTGTCCAGGAGGCTTTGACGGCGATCAGAACTGTGCGCTGCTACGGCGGGGAGCAGGAGGAGGAACGACGGTGAGTCGTCATCACCATTTTCATCATCAAAATTATCATCAGATAATAGACGTCCACTTTTATGTTTAGGCCCCCCAAAATAACGGTGACAGGCTTCCGCGAAAGTAGTTTATGGCCGTGTCCTTTAAAATATCAAAAGTTTTTCTTTTCATAGACTTAAAATGTTATTAATAAACAGTAATGAGAAATACTGACAGAAGAAGTTACTACCAATAAGCTAAAATCATAATCTTACTTACGTTAACATTTATATACAATCTCAAAAGATGAATCACCCCGCAACATAAAATCCGTAGCGACATCTAAGACATTTCTAGCGGTTGCAATAATAATTCTAGAGCGCATTTGAGTCAAAACTTCGGAATAAGAAATTGTTCAGCCACTTTTGGAAGATCAGTGGGGAAAAGATGGTAAAACAAAGGTTTTCGGTGATAAACCTCCAACCGCATCGCCCAATGTTCCCTTAAAATCCCCAATACCCTTAGCCGCCTCCTAAAAACACCCACATGGAGAAATGGACTACTTCAAACTTCTCTAGATACATACATACATATACTCACGGCTATAAATCCTTAGAAAAGGGTAGCCAGAGCTAAGAAATTAGAAATTCCTCAGCCACTTTTGGAAGTTGCATGGGGAATAGATGGTGAAATAAAGGTTGTTGGTGATGGGTCTCCAACCGCATCGCCCAAAATACGTTTAAAGCCCCAATACCGTTGGTCGCCTCTTACGTACACCCACCGAAAGAAATGGGGTAGTGCTATTCTAAGCCGACTCTAGACACTTCTCTAGATGAGCTAGTTATATGGGGTAATGCTTTTCCAAGTCAACACTACACAGGTAAACTTTCGTAATATTATCTCTTAACCGCCTAAACCAATTTTCACGAGACTTTGACTAACAGTTAGCTAATATAGTAATATTTTTCACAGCTATTCTTCTCTCCTTGCCTCAGCCCGTCGCTGGTCAGACCGGCGGGGGCTGGCAGGGGCCGGAGGGGCCGGAATGGGCTGGATGCTGACGTATCTGTTAAATTGCGTCGTATTGGCGTATGGAGCTGTTTTAGTGGCGGGAGATATGGAACTGGATTTGGAAGACAGGATGTATCATCCTGGGACACTTATAACGGTCAGTGATTGTAAAAAATTGTGATAAAAATATTTAAAAAAATGGATTGTTAAGTAATGGGGCTTAGAGCATTTTACGTAATTACGAAGATTTTACGAAATTAGTAACTGTTTATTTAAAATTGCATCTGCTTCGATAGAGCTATCACTTCAGGTCAATTAGTAATTCAAGATATAGATAGAGGTAGAATGTAAATTTAGTTGTGAATGCATTTCGTTCTCAATATATTTGGTTTCGAGAATTAACCATCATGTCAGTTTTTGACTCATTTCAATATCGTATACCCGTTTTTTTAGAGATTTTGTTTAAATCTGATATTTATAATCTATATCGATTGGAGAACATAAAGATTTTTTGGGAACAATAATGTAAATATCTAGGTGCTAATTACTTATGTCTAACGTAAAATTTTACTTGCATAAAAGTTGCAAACATTCAGACCATTTTTTTAACTAATAACATAATTTTTCTCCTCAGATCCTTTTCTGCACTTTCATGGCTGCCCAAAACATAGCAATGTGTCATCCTCACTTAGAAATAATGTCTAAAGCGAGAGGAGCAGCATCTTCTATCTTCCTCCTCTTAGAAAGAGTATCAGAGATCGACTCTCTTTCTGAGGAGGGAGAGAAAATAGAGATAGATGGAGAGGTTGAGATCGATAATGTTTACTTCAATTATCCTTCGAGGCCTGATGTTAAGGTAAGATTAAAGATTACAAAAAAACATCGATTATTATTCTCAATTTAGCACGGCAAAACTTTTGTTTTTAATTTTAAAGGCATAGCTTACATGCATACATACATATACTCACGGCTATAAATCCCTAGGAGGGGTAGCCAGAGCTTAAGAATTAGAAATTCTTAAGCTCTGGCTCTGGCTCTACACAAAAAGTATTTGTATATTGCTACATGTATAAAGAATGACCCAAAATTGTACAAACCATATTTTGAAAAAATGATAAAAATGTGAATGTAAAGAGTTTCTTTGTTGCTTCTTCTCGTTACGAACACCTTCCGAAGCAACGGACTAATGATAAATTTAAAAAAAAAATTACGTTCAAATAATGTTAGTTTTTAACTTAATTTAGAAAAATAAACTTTTTGACTTTTTTTTGAACCCGTGTCGCGTTGTGCCATAAAAATACTATAGTTAGATAAGCTAAAATAGGCTATTTGAATAAGTTTTGAAAACTATCTTACGGTGTTAATTTGTTTATAAGGAGCCCTAAAAAATATTTTTCTGTCTTCATTTTAGCTATTTTATTAAAAAATCGAAAAAGAAAATGCAATATTCAAATGTGCCGCGAAAACGCGACTAAGTAATATGGCGGCTGTAGCACAAGTGACGTCAATTCCGCATTAAACACCAATGAGCGAAGCGATACACAGTCAGTTTATGCGCAATCTACGTCATTGTAGAAACAGCCAATCACGGTTGTTTTTAGTCACGTGACAGTTGCATCAAAATTACTTATTTTAGAAGATGGATTTTAATGAAATAATGCAATATTTTTATCTCGCACTATTACATATTGCTCTAAAGAATAAATATTAAGACTAATGAAATAAAAGAAATGTATATTTTTATTACAGTCAAATAGCCTATTCGGTATGCAAAGTTTTACAAAAGTGGTGCTGATTACGAAACGGTTTCGAGATATTATGTTTTTACAACATATTTTCTTGAAATGAAATCAAACAAAGCTAAGATGACCGTTATTTTAACAAAATACTGTAACAGTATTTGACCTTCAGCGTTATTTCAAAGACAATCGTTTTTGCAGTGTATAAATAAAATATCGAAAATGAAAAGTTTGTTTAGTATCAAATCGCAATAATTTCATTTGAGATCACAAAGTGGTGAAATGTTTTGAAATCAGCAACATTTTTATTAAACATTTCGCTTTATTTGCTTGTCGCTACGTGATAATTTCAATCGATGACGTCATTAAATATAAAAGTTAAAAATTCTTTAAAAAATCATAACTTTGCAATTACTCATTTTAGATTATAAATATTCAAATTAGTCTTTTATTTTCGTGTTTTCTAACGAATAAAAATATTTAATAAATACCAAAAAAAAAACTTTGCATACCGAATTACTATATAATTTAACTAAATAATTTAATTTTATTTAGATATAGTATCAATGAATTTTTCTTTTCGTTGTTTAAATCTTTTTCTATCATATTCTCTATTTTCGTATTATTTTTTGTAAAAACAGCGTGATAGCTCAATGGGTAGAACACCGGTTATCCTGCATACGACTAGTGTTAAGAATCCGGGTCTGGTTTACACCAATTTGTCTTTTGTAAAGTTAATTTATCATGGTCATTAGCGGTGAGGGAAAACATCGTGAGGAAACCCACATGGCTAAGTAAGTTGTATTTAGCCAAGTGACAGTGTACTCATACAAAACGGCGATAGACCTGCCTTCTATCACGTGAGTACACTGTCCATGCAAAACGTGGGTACTTTGGAAACTACGTGGCGCTGTCACTTGTTCATAAGCCAACCTGACTTATGCCGACCCCTTCGGGGATAAATGGCGTGAACGTTTATGTTATAGAATAAATAAGTATGAGTTTCTCATAACTAATAATAATATTTTTTAATTTATACATACTTTTACTCACGGCTATAAATCCCTAAAAGGGGTAGCCAGAGCTAAGGAATGAGAAATTCCTCAGCCACCTTTGGAAAGTTGAGTGGAGAAAAAATGGTAAAATAAGGGTTGTTATTGATGGGTCTCCAACCGCATCGCCCAATAATCCCTTTAAAGCCCCAATACCGTTAGTCGCTTCTTACGTTCACCCACTAGAAGAAACGGGGTAGTGCTATTCTAAGCCGACACTACACAGCTAATTACTTCATTATTTATTATTAGCGACATGATAGTCCAGTGGGTAGAACACCCGCCCCAAAAACAGAAGGGCGTGAGTTCCAATCCTGGAACGGGCCTACACCAATTTGTCTTTTCTAAAGTCATATGTGTGGTTAATTTATCATGGTTGCTAACGGTGAGGGAAAACATCGTGAGGAAACCCACATGGCTGAGTTGTACTTAGTCATGTGACAGTGTATTCGTACAAAACGGCGATAGGCCTGCCCCCTATCACGTGAGTACACTGTCCATGCAAAACGTGGGTACCTTCTCTGGTAACTAGATGGCGCTTGCCATGTGAGTTCAGGAGTATTGGTACCTCTGCCAACCCCTTCGGGGATAAACGGCGTGAACGTTTATGTTATGTTATGTTATGTTATGTTATTATTAATATATATATTTTTTATTTTTAGGTCCTTCGAGGCGTATCCCTCCACATATCGCCGGGCGAGACCGTAGCGCTGGTCGGCGAGTCAGGCTGCGGAAAGTCAACTATACTGCAGTTAGTGCAGCGGATGTACGCGCCTGACAGCGGGAAGGTTTTATTAGGAGGAAAGGATGTGGGAAAACTGCATTTGGAAACGTTTAGGAGGCATATTGGTGAGATTCGTTGGTATAAGATTGGATTCTAGGTGTTTGTAAAGTGTTTTGAAAGGGTTATATTGATTTTTGTGAAACTTTTGTTACCTAGCTATAATTAATATTCACTATATGAGTTAATGCCGTGTAGTGCCGGTGCCGGCTTAGAATGTCGCTACCCCTTTCTACCCACGGGTGTCGTAAGAGGCGACTAAGGGAATAAAGGCTTTTTAAGTGGTTATTGGGCGATGCGGTCGGAGACCCGTCACCAAAAACATTTATTATTACCATCTTTTCCCCCATCAACTTCCAAAAGTGGCTAAGGAATTTCTCATTCCAAAGCTCTGGCTACCCCGTTAAGAGATTTATAGCCGTGATTATATGTATATATGTATGTATATGATTTAAAAAAAGTTAAATAGTTAAACAAGGTTTATTGAAATTGTTTAGTTAGCTAATATTTACATAGATATAATTCAGACCTAGGTTTATATATTGGGATGTAGTCTAACTTTCAGAATCATTATTTATTTTTATCAAAGTTTGGAAACAAACATGTTCTTGTTAATAATCACATTTATATTATAGTCTCAATCCCTTTCTTTCATCTCGACTTATACTAGCGAAATTCAAACATTCTTTAAGTTTGAATATTCACTTTTAAAACTAAAATAAAATCAATGTCAATAACGCCATCTATATTTCTAACATGAAACTACCATAAAACAACATACATGACAGCGCCATCTGTTATTAAGTAGAATCCCTTCCTCATTTCAGGCGTAGTAGGCCAGGAGCCAGTATTGTTTTCGGGAACCATCAAGGAGAATATCGCTATAGGGGTAGACAATGCCACTGATGAAGAAATTATTGAAGCTGCCAAATTAGCTAATGCTCATCAGTTTATTGTGAAGTTGCCTAAGGTAAGAATTAAAAAAATGAAATTTGATTGCTTAAATGTACGTAAGAAACAGTTATTACTTATTTCGTACGTAGACATACAAATAGATACTTTGATATTAAATGATCTAGTTATTAAATATTTGTATATTATTGTGATACTTGTTTTATCAAGATAGTCCGTGGCGTGACACATTATGGTTCTGGCTGAAAACCAGTTTTAAAGGCATATGCCTTTAAATAATGCTGAGCCAGAAGCCAATTCTTTGCCTTTGTGTGCTTTTATTCCTTTTACCACTAGTATTTTTAATTTTGTTTTTTTTTGTTGTTATTTGTTTTCGATTATTTTACCACGTACTTTTAATATGGCGATATAATTTGTGAATTGTTTGTATTTGGACACAGTGCCCTTAGGCAATGAATAAATACTATCTTTCTTTCTTTCTAGCTTTATATTTAGTTAAGTAGGGTCCTAAAAGCTGTGGCAGGGCTCTAGTATTCCAAACCTGAAATATAAAATATATATTTTTAGTGTTTTTTTATCCACCATCTAGGTTTCCAGATACCCGGTATTCAGACATACTTACATACATATACCCGCGCCATTAGTTCCCATTGGGGTAGGCAGAGATTATCGATCGCCACTTAAGATTCTGGCAAATCTCTAGCTTTGGTTTTCGAAATTAAATAATGTTTTTAATTGCCTTAGCCTGATAAGTTTCGTTCAAGCTTATAAACTTAACTTCATTATGCTTATTTATAAAATTAAATCCCTTAGGCCTACGACACCCTAATAGGCAGTACAGGCTCAGGGGCTCAACTGTCGGGAGGTCAGAAACAAAGAGTGGCGATCGCAAGAGCTGTTCTGAGGAAACCAAAACTACTCTTGTTGGATGAGCCTACCTCCGCTCTGGATCCTGTTGCTGAGAAATTGGTAAGATTAAATGTAAAAACAATATTATTAAAGTATCAATGAATAAAAAGACAACCTTGTTATATTTTAATATGGTATTCATAATAACAACAAAAAAAATATGATTTAATTAATATATGACGTTGTAACGTTTTCTTGGGTATTTATTATCACTTATGCTTATACATACATAAACATACATATAATCACGGCTGTAATTCCCTAGAAGGGGTAGCCAGAGCCAAGGAATTATAAATTCTCAGCCACTTTTGGAAGTTGTGTGGGGAAAAGATAGTAAAATAATGGTTTTTGGTAATATATCCTCTTTTTAGGGTTATTAGGCCATATTCCACATATTGTTGGGCTGTTTGTCACTCGCAGACATTACAAAAGACAGATAGATGAAGACTTTACGTGGCTTACGTCTTGCGCATAATTCTACCATAAATGTCGCAAATTGTACCTTTGCTTAAACTCTAGATCACTAATTCTAAATATAACACACATTCAATCACGGCTATATATTTGAAAAAGACTCATACAAAATAAAATAAAATAAATGAAACAAATGTGAATAGGTCCTGCCTCAGCTTATTTTTGTGCGTTTTACACACAACACTGATTTTCAGTCAGGACCCATTTGGAGTGACACATATAACAAACATTTCATGCTACATAAATGATTGACAACAAAATAATAGTTAATTAAAAACGAAATACAAAAAAGTCGATCAATAATCTGGCCATACCCGCACACATAACTTGCACTCTTACTTTAAAAAAAAAACAAGCACAATTGAGTATTCCAGCTGAGAACAACTTAAGTATCGTTTTGTCTCATTCAGTTGTTAAAATTTCAATGCGACAGAACGAAACTTAAGTTGTTCTCAGTTAATTATGGAAGTTAGGTTGGAATAAGAGAAAGAGACATAAATAGTAGTGGTTCCACAGGAAGAAACGGATTATTCTCATATAAATCGTAATATGGTATTCTCATTGCCGTGTAGTGCCGGCTTAGAATGTCGCTACCCCTTTCTACCCACGGGTGTCGTAAGAGGCGACTAAGGGTATTGGGGCTTTTTATTGGATTTTTGGGCGATGCGGTTGGAGACCCATCACCAAAAACCTTTATTTTTACCATCTTTTCCCCACGCAACTTCTAAAAGTGGCTGAGGAATTTATAATTCCTTAGCTCTGGCTACCCCTTCTAGGGAAATATAGCCGTGAGTATATGTATGTATGTATGTATGGTATTCTCATCTTTTTTAAGGTTCAAGCAGCCTTGGACGCTGCTAGTGTAGGCAGAACAACTATCGTCGTATCTCACAGGTAAATGGCATTATAATACATATTTAAAACGCTAGAAACATATTTTCTCAAGAGCTATTTTGTTTATAATGTAAAATAATGATATAATGTAAATATAATGAGGTAAAGAAGAAAATTGAAAAGAAAAAGCGTGATTTGCAAGAGTGGTGTGAGAGGAAACTTTCTGATAATTTCCGGAATAACCAAAAGTTACTCTGGAAATATATCCGGAAAGAAAAGGGAGTTTCCCAAAACACGAGAGTGAATGTAGTGAGAGATGAACAGGGTGAATTGGCGACGGATGAAAGTAGCATAAGACGAGTATGGAAGAACTATTTAGAGGGACTGTTTGAAAAAGAGGATTCACCTATTTCTTCGCCAATTGGCAGCAATGTTGACTGGAATGAGGCATTGGGTGACAGTAGTGACAGTGAGATTAGTATGGAAGAAGTAATGAAAGCATTGAAAAGTATGAAAGTACGGAAAGCGGCAGGGTATGATAGGATAAGTATTGAAATGCTGAGGGCTGGTAAAGGGTTGGTGGCTTCCTGGCTGTACTTCCTTTTTCAAAAGTGCTGGTCGAGTGGTACCACGTAAGTACCACGAGATTGGTGCAGGGCAGTAATTTTGCCCTTATATAAAGGAAAAGGGTCACACCAGGAAGCTAAAAACTACCGCGGAATCAGCCTACTCAGTGTTGTCGGTAAATTGTATGCAAAGGTATATTGAAAGAGAGATGACTGAAACAGATGACAAAATTTGGGATGTGCAAGCAGGATTAAAAAAGGGAATGGGATGTATGGATCAAATATTCTCTTTAAGGAGCATCACTGAAAAGTAGTATTTTCTAAGATTTTCACGATTGCACATTATAATTGAAACAACTTTTGATTTTCGGATATTTTAATCGCGTATTATTACATTATTTTTAAAGCCCGACGTTTCGAAAACTTTTCAGTTATCATGGTCACGGGAAGACTGAGGTGTTATTTGTCATTATACAGTACTATAAAATTATTAATACTAACTACCTTCACAAAATTTTTTTTTTTTTTTTTAACGCTAATGTAACTTAAAAAATTTTGTGAAGGTAGTTAGTATTAATAATTTTATAGTACTGTATAATGACAAATAACACCTCAGTCTTCCCGTGACCATGATAACTGAAAAGTTTTCGAAACGTCGGGCTTTAAAAATAATGTAATAATACGCGATTAAAATATCCGAAAATCAAAAGTTGTTTCAATTATCACTGAAAAGTACCGAACATCTACATAGATGTCGTTGTAATGATGAATATAGCATGTGCGTTGTTTGAAAGAAAAGGAATGAGAGTGAATGTAGATAAAACCAAAACCATGGTTTTTGGGAGAGAGGAGAATATGACTGGATGCGTAATTGAGATCAATGGTAAGAAAGTGGAACAAATGAAAGAGTTCGTATATCTGGGAAGTTTGTTCACTTGGGATGGAAAGTGTGATGAAGAGTAATAAAAGGTAATGCGGTAAATGGAGCACTGGATAGTCTCATGTCTAGACAATCTGTGTCCGAAAAGGCCCGAGTGGCTGTGCATGATGCTGTTCTTGTTCCTACGCTTATGTATGGCAGTGAATGTTGGGTGTGGCAGAAGAAGCATGAAAGCAGAGTAAATGCAGTGGAGATGAGGTCCCTCAGAAAAATTTGTAATGTTAGATTATGTGATCGTGTGAGGAATGAAGTGATTCGGGAAAGGTGTGGTGTAAAAGATGATATTGTAAGAAAGATGGTTTGGGCATATAGGGCGGATGGATGACAGTAAATTGGTGAAAGAGATATATAGAGCCAATGTGGAAGGTAATGTTAGTAGAGGACGACCTCGGAGGACACATTTGGATCAAATAGAAAATGTGCTCAAAAAGGCAGGTGTCCGAAGTACGAAGAATAAAAGAGCATGTATGAAAAGATTGATGGATGTGAATGAAGCTAGTGAGGTTTGCCAGGATCGTACAAAGTGGCGATCGATAGACTCTGCTTACCCAAATGGGAACGGCGTGAGAATATATATGTATATGTATGCTATTTTGTTTAATATTGTTTAATATTTTAAATTTACTTTTAGTCAAGAAACTTTTTTTTTAAATACAAAAGAGAAGTTTAAAAAAATTCAAAGTTATTGCCTATATGTGTACACTGGAAAAATATTTAAAAATAAAACAAATACTAAACATACGAAGCAAAAAAGGGAAATTTAAGTAAATTTTTACGTAAAAACGTCGTTTATCATTTTGGACAGATATTTTTTTAAAGATTTTTCCAACTAGCAAATATTTAGTTGTAGAGGTTTATGTAACAATTAATTTACTGGTTTAATTATAACTTTTAATTGTAATTTTAAATAATATTATTGCCTTTTTAAAAGAGTTTGCGGTATCAAGATCAGTTTTTTCAATCAGTTTTATATATAATTAAAATGTTTTGTTCATGAAAATCTCATGTGGGGATTATTTTCTTTTCTTTGTTTATTTATGTAATAGTTAGGCGTTCTCAACATTTGCATTCTATCTGTAAAAAATATAGAATAAAACACACACACACACACACACACACACACACACACACACACACACACACACACATACTCATGGCTATATTTCCCTAGAAGGGGTAACCATTATCATTAAATGCCTCTTGTATGCTGACGATCAAGTGCTACTTGCATCATCGGCAGAAGAGTTGCAAGAGATGATGAATATTGCATGTGAGTCTTTTGTAAGAAAGGGAATGAGGGTCAATGTGGATAAGACCAAAACGATGGTTTTTGAGAGACAGGAAGATGTGACAGAATGCGTGATTGCGATTGATGGTAAGGATGTGGAACAGGTGAAGGAGTTTGTATATCTGGGAAGTTTGTTTACAAGGGATGGAAAATGTGATGAAGATATTGAAAGAAGAGTGAAAAAGGGTAATAAATAAATAATAAATAAATAAATATATATGGACATATTACACAGATCAAGTTAGCCCCAAACTAAGTAGAACTTGTATTATGGGATACTAACTTAACGATATATTTAATATTATATAATACACATATAAATAACATCCAAGACTAAGAAACAATCATTTATGCTCATCACATAAATGATGCTCTCAGCGGGGATCGAACCCGCAACCTCCGGACCGAGAAGCTAGTCACCTATCCACTCGGCCACGGCTGTCGTCGTAATGCGGTAAATGGAGCAATGAATAGCCTAATGATCAGTCAATCGGTGTCTGAAAAGGCCCGAATGGCTGTGCATGATGCTGTTCTAGTTCCTACGCTTATGTATGGAAGCGAATGTTGGGTGTGGCAGAAGAAGCATGAGAGCAGATTTAATGCAGTAGAGATAAGGTCCCTCAGAAAAATTTGTAATGTTAGATTGTGTGACCGAGTGAGAAATAGTGTTATTCGTGAAAAGTGTGGTGTGAAAGATGATATTGTAAGAAAGATAGAAAAAGGAATGTTGAGATGGTTTGGGCACATAGAGAGGATGGATGATAGAAAATTGGTAAAAGGGATCTATAGAGCTAGTGTGGATGGTAATGTTAGTAGAGGACGACCACGGAGAACACACTTGGACCAAATTGAGAGTGTGCTCAAAAAGGCTGGCGTCCGAAGTATGAAGAATAAAAGAACATGTATGAAAAGATTGATTGATGTAAACGAAGCTAGAGAGGTTTGTCAGGATCGTACGAAGTGGCGATCTATAGTCTCTGCCTACCCCAATGGGAATTAATGGCGTGAGTATATGTATGTATGTATGTAAGGGGTAACCAGAGCTAAAGAATTATAAATTCCTTAGCCACTTTTGGAAGTTGAGTGGGGAAAAGATGGTAATAATAAAGGTTTTTGGTGATGGGTCTCCAACCGCATCGCCCAAAAATCCAATAAAAAGCCCCAATACCCTTAGTCGCCTCTTACGACTCCCGTGGGTAGAAAGGGGTAGCGACATTCTAAGCCGGCACTACACGGCAAAGAATATAACAGAAAACTCTTTATTGTACATCACAGATACAGATCAGACATTTTATACAGATTATTTCTTAAATAGAAGTACAATTGGCGGTCTTATTGCTTAAAGCAATTCTTCCAGACAACCTTTGAATGGTGAGATCAGTACGTTAATAAAAAAAATGGTATACAGATAGGTAGTACGTTAATAAAAATCGGAGGTAGGGAACGCTGACACAACATAAAATGTGTAAAACAAGGTCGTGGGTTCGATTTTCGCTGGTGTCGAAATTTTTCTTTTCTTTATTTATTAGTATTGTTATATATTATTTCAGGTTATCCACCATAACGAACGCCTCCCGCATAGTATACATGCAACAAGGAGCGGTTATGGAGCAAGGAACTTACACGGAACTGATGGAGAAGAAAGGATTGTTTTGGAAACTCGTCGACACCGATAGGACTAACAAGTAAATACATAATAACAATATAAATAAATATATAGGGATATTAGGTAGATCATGTTAGCTTCGACTTGTGTTATGTGATGCTAAACTTAACCATATAGAATACTATGTATACGTTATGTATAATATCCAAGACTAAGAAACAATAATTTTTGGTTATCACATAAATGTTGCTCTCAGCGAAATTCGAACCTGTAACTTACGGTCCCAGAAGCGAGTCAACTATCCACTCGACCTCAGAGGTCGTGAAATGGGTAGACACAGAAAAGATATAATCATTACACCCACCGTATAAATTACTTGGATTTATACTTAGAATGAGAATTACTTTGATACCGCGATGTATGATATGAAAGAGACGCCGCTAGTGTGCGAATGAGACTGACATTTTTATTCACTTCAGACTTAGTGTATTTACAAGTCGTATATCCTAAAGTATTAAAATTTCTCTGTTTTTGTCCGGGTAATGTTAATTGTACGTAGTCATGTGACAGTGTATTCGTACAAAACGGCGATAGGCCGGCCCCCTATCACGTGAGTACACTGTCCATGCAAAACGTGGGTACTTTGAACACCAGGTGACAATGTCTCGTGATGTTCAGAAGTATTAGTACCTCTGCAAACCCTCTCGGGGATATACGGGGGAACGCTTAAGTCTTGAGTCTTTGAGTCTTTTATCAACATACATACTTATACTCACGGCTATAAATCCCTAGAAGGGGTAGCCAGAACTAAGGAATTATAAATTCCTCAGCCACTTTTGGAAGTTGAGTGGGGAAAAGATGTTAAATAAAGGTTTTTGGTGATGGGTCTCCAACCGCATCGCCCAAAAATCCAATAAAAAGCCCCAATACCCTTAGTCGCCTCTTAAGACACCCGTGGGTAGAAAGGGGTAGCGACGTTCTAAGCCGGCACTACACGGCAACTATCTTTTATCAACTAGGTAAGCAAATGTCTGTAATTTAAGTAGCGTTATATATTTTTTCAGTATTCAATCATTATTTATCATATCATTACAGAAGCTTCACTCCAACTACCGTCAATGAAAATGATGATGATGATGAAGTTGAGGTGACGGAAGGAAAACCTTTTACTAGAGAATTCGTCAGACAAGATACGTTGAGAGGTAATGGATAAATTTGATATTACTACACACTTATATTTAATTATTACACTTATATTTAGTATTTTCTAAGACTCTCACGATATAGTATTTTCTAAGATTTTCACGATTGCACATTATAATTGAAATAGCTCTTTTTGTACATAGCAAATATTAAACGCAAATGTAACTTAAAATTTTGTGAAGGTAGTTAGTATTAACAATTTTATAGTACTGTATAATGACAAATAACACCTCAGTCTTCCCGTGACCATGATAACTGAAAAGTTTTCGAAACGTCGGGCTTTAAAAATAATGTAATAACACGCGATTAAAATATCCGAAAGTCAACAGTTGTTTTAATTACACTCATATTTATCTACCTACAGAAAAATATTCTTCGCAAAAGAAGAGAGGTTAAATAGCTGTTAAAACTTACTTTTTGTATCTAACTTAATTATTAATAAGTCACATGTACATATACATGTACTACACAAGTAGTATGCCGTGTAGTGTCGGCTTAGAATATACACAACTACCTCTTTCTACCCACGGGTGCCGTAAGAGGCGAGTAAGGGAGTAGGATTTTTTTATAATTGGTCTTTGGGCGATGCGGTTGAAGACCCATCACAAACGATACTTTATTTCTAGCATCTCGTCCCCTATCAACTTCCAAATGTGGCTGAGGAGTTTCTAGCTCTCAAGCTCTGGCTACCCCTTTATGGGATTTATGGCCGTGAGTACAGTCGCCATCAGATATATCGGAGCGGCCGAGGTACTCAAATATTTCTGAGCAAGAATAAATTGCAATAAATTCTTTACGGCAAATAAGATCAATAAGATCTGAACACCCAATTCGCCACAAATATATGAGCAGTGGGTTTTCAATTAAATCTGAACACCCAAAGAGACAATAATATCTGAAAGCACAACTCGTCAAAGTTATCTGCTCAGACAGGGTGATCATAAATATCTAAACAATTAAGGAAAATATACCTTAAAGCACTAGGCATACAGTTTAAAATTCTTAAATGTAATCGTACAGATGTAATGAATTTTCCTTTTACAAAATTAGTAGGTATACAAAATATAAATCTGCGAAAAGTAACTTTACAACCTTGTTACAAGAGACACATTTGAATAAAATATTTGGCAATTCACAAAAATGGTACACATAACTGCCACTGCATGTATTTATCAAATATTCACAGATTTATTATGCCATACTTACGTATATAGATGGGCAATACAAAGATGATAGGCGAAACCAAAATAAGTACAACGGTGTGTGTAAATTGGCAATATCAAGCACCGAGTTAGGACCTAGTTTGTGTAACGAGTTATCTATCTATCTATCTAAATGAGTGTATGTGCGTGATATTAGTATAGCGGATTCCATAAAAGCCCTATTAAAATTGATAAAAATTCACGTATTTGTTATTGTAATGTAATTGTAATAATATGATGAAAGAAGATATTATTTATCAATTATCATATACCAGGCCACTCAGAAAGTATTGCGAAAAAAGGTTTTAATGTATGAAACACTGGCCGGTTGTAATGTATACTGAAAATATGAGTCTTTATAAATAAAAAAAGGTACGTTCCAATTTTAAAATTTCCCTCTTTATTTTTTACGAGCTATTTTAAATTGTCGTGTCTTACTGAAAAATGAATCTGAGCCGGGAACATTTTCGCGCTATGATTTTTTACGATTTCAAATGTCGCTTAAAACCAGACGAATCATACGATAGACTTCAAATGGCGTTTATGGATGAAGGGCCTTCCAAGGCAACCGTGTATCGTTGGTATAACGAATTCAAGCGTGGTCGATTAACTTTGCGGGATGAAGAAAGAAGTGGTCGCCCTCTAACGGCTGTTACGGATGAAAACGTGGTGGAAGTGAAAAATTTAATTCATGACAATAGGCGAATAACGTATCTAGAGATTCAACACATTATACAGATTGGATCGGGAAGCGTTCATGAGATTTTACACGAACATCTTCACGTGAGGAGGATAGTTCCACACAACCTCACCGATGTACAGAAACAGGCCCGGGTGGAATGGTGTCGTGATATGATTAATAAATTTGATGCTGGCTCGTCTCGGCGTGTTTACGATATCGTTACAGGTGATGAGTCCTGGATTTATCAATACGATTCAGAAACGAAGCGCCAGTCGACGGTTTGGGTATTTCAAAACGAAGCGACCCCTACAAAAGTGAAGAGATCTAGAAGCGGTGGGAAGATTTTGATCGCAAGTTTTTTCAATATAACTGGCTATTTGGTGTCAATTCCTTTACAAGATCAAAGAAGTATTAACGCAGACTGGTATACTACTAAATGTTTGCCAGTAGTTTTCTCAGTTGTGAGCAACAATCGACCAAACACAGGGCTCCGCGGGCTACTGCTTCACCACGACAACGCGCCCGCTCACACCGCGCTCAAAACGACGGACTTCCTGAACAGCACGCCGGTAAAAGTCTTGGGTCACCGTCCTTACAGCCCTGACCTGGCACCGTGTGACTTGTTTTTATTCCCTAAAATAAAAAATCAACTCAAAGGGATAAAATTTTCATCGCCGGAAGATGCGCTGTCAGCGTTTCAGCGGGCTGTATATGAGGTGTCTGCGGCGGACTGGAAAATGTGTTAAAAACTGGTTTAGACGTATGAAACTTTGTATAGATGCTGGTGGAGAGTACTTTGAAAAGATTTAATAAAAACATTTTTTTACCCATAGAATAGTTTTTTTATTTTCGCAAAATTTTCTGAGTGTCCCACGTATATGCAATGAAAACTTTGAGATCTATAATAAATATATACGACCGATTTCTGAATTGAGTATTTCAGCTGAGAACAACTTAAGTATCGTTCTCTCGCATTGAAATCTCAACAACTGAATGAGACAAAACGATACTTAAGTTGTTCTCAGCTTGAATACTCAATTCAGAAATCGGGCGATAGACTGGTTATTATTAGTCTTAATTTGGACATAAATGGCAAAAAAAAATATGTGGCTTAGAATAGCACTACCCCGTTTCTACCGATGGGTGTACGTAAAAGGCGACTAACGGTATTGGGGCTTTTAAGGGATTTTAGGGCGATGCGGTTGGAGACCCATCACCAACAACCTTTACTTTACCATCCTTTCCCCACTCAATTTTCCAAATGTGGCTGAGGAATTTCTAATTCCTTAGCTCTGGCTACCCCTTCTAGGTATTTATTACCGTGAGTATATGTATGCATGTATGTTGATTTAGGTTCTATGATGTTAAATATTAATAACTTTATCAAAAAATCACCAAATTTTATGTTTTATGCCAAAACCGTTGTAGACTGTTATCGTGTCTTTTCTATTCTATTTTTCTTCTTGCCTTTTTTGACGTTAATGCTATGACGTTTGTCACTTACTGCCAATTTATGTGCTTCTATATCTATGGTAATATTAAAGCTGCCAAATTAAAATAGATATGAATGCTTTGCAATCTTTCATCCACTGTTGTGTCAGTCACTATGGCCTAGCGGTTTAGTAATTAGAAATCATTCATATGATTCGTTGCGTCAGGGTTCAAATCCTCCTTTGTGTTTATTTTTTGTATTTTATTAAGAATTCATGTTCCTTTTTTTTTATTTATTAACCATTAGATTTATTGTCCTCATTTAAAAATAATACATATGAAGAGGAATAATATGTTAGAGAAAACTGCAGGAAAAAGTATAATTTTGTAAAAACTAGTTTATTGTTTTATTTTATTAAAGCTGCATTAATATTTATGCTACCCTGGTACTTACGATGTAAAAAAATTGCAGACAATGGTTCAAAAATTCTAAGTTATTTTAACTCTTGATGTTTTTGTACCGGCAAAAATTATATAGCTACAAACCCATACAAAAAAGAGTTGGTTATTGGGGAATGATTTAGTACTTTTTCTAATAACATATAAACCGTACAACTAGTTGTACCTCTCAGCAGAAAACTCTTTTTAGTGTTGACAATAATAAAACCAAACGTTGATTGTGTAGAAAATGTATTTCAGCGTAGTAAGTTAAAGAATTTTAAACTGTATGCCTTGTGCTTTAAGGTATATATTTCCTAAATGTTCAGATATTTATGATCACCCTGTCTGAGCAGATAACTTTGACGATTTGTGCTTTCAGATATTATTGTCTCGTTGTGTGTTCAGATTTAATTGAAAACCCACTGCTCATATATTTGTGGCGAATTGGGTGGTCAGATCTTATTGATGTTATTTACCGTAAATAATTTATTGAAATTTATTGTTGCTCAGAAATATTTGAGTACCTCGGTCGCTCCGATATATCTGATGGCGACTGTACGTATGTAACTTTTAGGATTGTATCTGTGAGTTTAGGTAGTAAGTAGCCGTGTAGTGTCGGCTTAGAATAACACTACCCCATTTCTACCCGTGGGTGATCGTAAGAGGCGACTAAGGGTACAGGGGCTTATTAAGTGTATTTTGGGCTATGTGGTTGGAGACCCGTCACCAAAAACATTTATTATTACCACCTTTTCCCCAATCAACTTCTAAAAGTGGCTGAGGAATTTCTCATTCCAAAGCTCTGGTTACCCCGTTAAGGGATTTATAGCCGTGAGTATATGCATGTATGTATGTATGTTAATGATAATAATGTTTATTCCAGGCTCCCTAACTCCGGAAAAGTTAGGCAGAGGCAGCCGTCGTATGGGTTCCGTGTCAGCCGCACATATACCTAACGTGGCCGCTCCCGATTTGCAAACGCATGTGAGTGGCGACATCAAGTGTTTTAAAATTACAGTTTTCTATGATATGGTTATTAAATAAAAATAAGGATTAACTCAACTCAAACGGTAATGTTAGTAGAGGACGACCACGGAGAACACACTTGGACCAAATTGAGAGTGTGCTCAAAAAGGCTGGCGTCCGAAGTATGAAGAATAAAAGAGCATGTATGAAAAGATTGATGGATGTAAACGAAGCTAGAGAGGTTTGTCAGGATCGTACAAAGTGGCGATCAATAGTCTCTGCCTACCCCAATGGGAACTACATACATACATACATACATATACTCACGGCTATAAATCCCTAGAAGGGGTAGCCAGAGCTAAGGAATTAAAAATGCCTCAGCCACTTTTGGAAGTTGCGTGGGGAAAAGATGGTAAAATAAAGGTTGTTGGTGATGGGTCTCCAACCGCATCGCCCAAAAATCCCATAAAAAGCCCTAATACCGTTAGTCGCCTCTTACGTACACCCACCGGAAGAAATGGGGTAGTGCTATTCTAAGCCGACACTACACAGCAAATGATATGGTTGTTAAATAAAAATAAGGATTTACTCAACTCAAACGTTTACGCTGTATGTCTCCGAAGTGGTTGGCAGAGGTACCAATACTTCTGAACATCACGTGACTGCGCAACCTAGTGTTCAGAGTAGGTATCCACGTTTTGCTTTACAATATTAGATATGAGGCAGGCCTATCGCCGTTTTGTACGAAAAAACTATCACATGACTTAGTACAACTTGGCCATGTCGGTTTTCTTGCAAAGCTATCCCTATGTCTATGTATGTAATGATGAATTATGCAAACAAAAAAGGTAAAAGATCTTATGATAATAGATGGCGCACAATGAAATTTTGTTCGGATTTTTATGTTGTTCACTAAATTATTTTGTAGTTTTTTTTACGTTTCAAAGGTTTCAAACGTTAAAAGTAAAGAACTATGTAAAATTGTACATATTGAGTTAGGGCCGGCGCTGACTGCCGGCTTGGCATGGCAAAGGATATCGGTACAGATATAGCATTTTTAATCTTATTACCATGCGTATAGAATTCATTTTACTTTATTTTGACACAACGATGCCGACGTGCTGTCCTACCGCGGCCTCCCTCGGCATCGTTGTGTCAAAATGAATTCTATACGCATGGTAATAAGATTAAAAATGCTGTATCTGTACCGAAATCCTTTGCCATGCCATGCCGGCAGTCAGCGCCGGCCCTTAGGGATCATATAAGAGTTTGCGCAGTGTTATCATGAAAAGCGTTATCCTAGAAAGCGCCATTTTTAGTTTAAAAGCATAACTGAATAAATCCGACAATTTTTTTTATCAAAGCCTTAATTATATGTGTATGTAATTTTTTCAGGAGCTCCCCCCAGAAGACGAGAATGCCTCAATTCCTCAAGCCTCAACCCTCAATCTCCTGAAACTGAACGCCCCAGAATGGCCGTACTTGGTGGTGGGAGGTATTTCCTCAGCGTTGGTGGGAGCCAGTCTCCCTACCTTTGCGTTGCTGTTCTCCAAGATTTATGGGGTGAGTGGTTTTTTTTTAAATTTATTTGTGGGTTTGGGACATATTTTACCTGAGGATAAGAATGGAATTTAATTGTGTGTTTGCATTTGTTATTTAAGGACACTTTTAGTTGCATAATTTAAATCTTTTTGTTCATGAAACCTCATGTGGGGATTATTACTAATAAATAAAGAATAAATAAAGGAAAGAAAAATTTCGACACAGGCGGGAATCGAACCCGCGACCTCGGGTATACGCCCCCGGGGATTCCCGCCTGGTCGAAATTTTTCTTTCCTATATTTATTCTTTATTTATTACTTTTAGTTGCAGTTTTTAGTCCAATTTACATATATATACTATTACTATTTATACATCCATGATATTTACTAATAAAATAATTAAGCTGAGCGAAAACGAAGCTAAGCTCTTAAACGCGAGTAGGCCACTTCTTTGAGATCGAATTTCTCTGGAACGTCTGGCACACTGATCAAGTGGATATACCATTGAGGAATTATCACCGAAAAACTGAAGTTAATAGGAAAAACTTAATGATTTCTTATTAATTGCGCTGTTTAAAGCTTAAGAACGACTGCATCGACTAAATACATACATACACATACATACATATACTCACGGCTGTAAATCTCTACAAGGGGTAGCCAAAGCTGAGGAACTAGAAGTTCCTCGGCCACTTTTGGAAAGTAGAGTGGGGAAAAGATGGTAAAAATAAAGGTTGTTGGTGATGGGTCTCCAACCACATCGCCCAAAAATCACTTAATAAGCCCCTATACCCTTAGTCGCCTCTTACGTACACCCACCGAAAGAAATGGGGTAGTGCTATTCTAAGCCGACACTACACAGCTAAATACTAAACAAAATAATAAAGATAGTAAGAAGACTGAGATTTACTTAACTCGCTCAGCTTAATTTATTTCAATCGTAATTTGCATTGAAGTCCTAGTAGGTAGAATAACTACCTAGACTAAGCTATAGACCCACCAAATCATCTATAGAATGTCAAACATCGAAACCTACCTTTTTTCAACTACCCTTCTTTACAATTCATATCCACAAATACATTTAAATAAATAAAATCACTTGTCTCTAATAGATAAAGAAAATAAAAATGTCGACACCGGCGGGGATCGGACCCACGACCTCCGAGTATACGCCGTCGTCGCGTTGTTTTTCTTTTCTTTATTTATTAGAAATAAGCCCCACCTGAGGTTTTCATGAACAAAAAACATTGTAAAAACACTTATTCCCCAGATGTTCGCCCTCTCAGACCCATCGCTAGTGCTATCTCAGTCTCGTCTATACGCGCTACAATTCGCCGCCGTCGCCCTCGTGTGTGCTCTCGTTACCGCCGCGCAGAGCTGGGCTTTTCATAGAGCAGGGTCTAGGCTGACTGATAGACTGAGACAGAAGATGTTTAGGAGCTATCTTAAACAGGTGAGAGCGAGATAGAAGATGTAAGTAACTAAATAGAGACCAGAGATTTTTAGTGCTTGTTACCGCCGCGCAGAGCTGGGCGTTCCATAGAGCAGGGTCTAGGCTGACTGATAGACTGAGACAGAAGATGTTTAGGAGCTATCTTAAACAGGTGAGAGCGAGATAGAAGATGTAAGTAACTAAATAGAGACCAGAGATTTTTAGTGCTTGTCACCGCCGCGCAGAGCTGGGCGTTCCATAGAGCGGGGTCTAGGCTGACTGATAGACTGAGACAGAAGATGTTTAGGAGCTATCTTAAACAGGTGAGAGCGAGATAGAAGATGTAAGTAACTAAATAGAGACCAGAGATTTTTAGTGCTTGTTACCGCCGCGCAGAGCTGGGCGTTCCATAGAGCAGGGTCTAGGCTGACTGATAGACTGAGACAGAAGATGTTTAGGAGCTATCTTAAACAGGTGAGAGCGAGATAGAAGATGTAAGTAACTAAATAGAGACCAGAGATTTTTAGTGCTTGTTACCGCCGCGCAGAGCTGGGCGTTCCATAGAGCAGGGTCTAGGCTGACTGATAGACTGAGACAGAAGATGTTTAGGAGCTATCTTAAACAGGTGAGAGCGAGATAGAAGATGTAAGTAACTAAATAGAGACCAGAGATTTTTAGTGCTTGTTACCGCCACGCAGAGCTGGGCGTTCCATAGAGCAGGGTCTAGGCTGACTGATAGACTGAGACAGAAGATGTTTAGGAGCTATCTTAAACAGGTGAGAGCGAGATAGAAGATGTAAGTAACTAAATAGAGACCAGAGATTTTTAGTGCTTGTTACCGCCGCGCAGAGCTGGGCGTTCCATAGAGCAGGGTCTAGGCTGACTGATAGACTGAGACAGAAGATGTTTAGGAGCTATCTTAAACAGGTGAGAGCGAGATAGAAGATGTAAGTAACTAAATAGAGACCAGAGATTTTTAGTGCTTGTTACCGCCGCGCAGAGCTGGGCGTTCCATAGAGCAGGGTCTAGGCTGACTGATAGACTGAGACAGAAGATGTTTAGGAGCTATCTTAAACAGGTGAGAGCGAGATAGAAGATGTAAGTAACTAAATAGAGACCAGAGATTTTTAGTGCTTGTTACCGCCGCGCAGAGCTGGGCGTTCCATAGAGCAGGGTCTAGGCTGACTGATAGACTGAGACAGAAGATGTTTAGGAGCTA
Organism: Bedellia somnulentella; assembly: GCA_963576735.1. Taxonomy (NCBI): domain Eukaryota; kingdom Metazoa; phylum Arthropoda; class Insecta; order Lepidoptera; family Bedelliidae; genus Bedellia; species Bedellia somnulentella. The sequence goes on from OY755199.1 coordinate 570,519, forward strand.
TCTTAAACAGGTGAGAGCGAGATAGAAGAGCATAGGTAGGCAATTAAAACAGACGGTAGTAAGATAGAGCAGAGCTCGTAATTTCATAGAGTGGGGAGCAGGCTGACTAATAGACTGAGACGGAAGATGTTTAGAAGCTATTTGAAACAAGTGAGAGTGGGATAGAAGATGTAAGTAACTAAATAGAGACCAGAGGTTTTTCATGCTTAAATATTATACATATATTATATTATATTATATTGTTATTTCTACATCAGGTTTTAATTTGAATGTCTTATATAGAGTTTCCTATTCTATTTTTAGAGTCAATCCTGGTTGGACTCCCCAACCAATTCCGTGGGATCGTTGTGTGCGCGACTGTCCGCCGACTGCGCGGCCGTGCAGAGCGCTGTGGGTGAGTTGTGCTGTTCTTTACCGACTTTGTATTTATGAGGGTAGGTTTATATGGGACATAGTAGTGGACGACCATCGAGAAAACACTTGGACCAAATTGAAAGTGTGCTCAAAAAGGCAGGCGTCCAAAGTGTGAATGAAAGTGTATGTATGAAAAGATTGATGAATGTAAATACTGCTAGAGAGGTTTAATAGGATCGTACAAAGTGGCGATCGATAGTCTCTGTCTACCCCAATGGGAACTAACGGCGCGAGTGTATGTATATATGTAATCTGAAGTTGGTGGGAATAACTTAAAATTTGTAATCAAACTATGATTTAAATGTAGTGGGTTTCAATTCGGCTTGTTGTTGTTGTTATTAAGAGTATATTTCAGTGAATTAGCCGAATAAATGAAGTACTTGAGGTGCCATCAAAGGGGCTTATTCCGTTTAACCACCCTAAAACAGCCTCCCTAAGTCGGATATCCACCCTGAACGGGATGGATATCCGGAATGCATATAATATGGTTCTTCCGATTTTCTACCCTGTACAGTCATTTACAGAAAAAAGACCCTAAGTTTGTAAGATATTTTTATTCAAACTGTATGTAAGAAAGTAGGTATGTTTATCTTAATTATTTTAATGTTCACGATGTTTCTTGGACCCATTTTGTGTTGTGTATGTTTCTGTAAATTACTGTACTTGGGGTAAAAAATCGGAAGAACCATATTATATGCATTCCGGATATCCATCCCGTTCAGGGTGGATATCCGACTTAGGGAGGCTGTTTTAGGGTGGTTAAACGGAATAAGCCATCAAAGGAGTTATTAATAGAATATGCCTAATCTAACGGTAGAAATTATTGACAAAAGTATATGGACGTATGTATTCCAATCATCCCTTTACCTTAAATGGTTAGTCATTGTAAGAAGTTGAAAGGGACAAGTATATTTTATTACATTAACAAGTAAGTCTAAATTATCCTATATGCCCCTAAAAATTCAGCAGATATCTTTTAAACATGTCCTAGTATTAATATCAAATCCAAAAGTTTTTATTGGCATTCATAATTTACATCAAATTCTACAATTACAATATTCCACGAATAATTTACAAACTATAAATCAATGTAGAACATATTATCCTATCATATTATCAGAAAATCTTATGCATTTAATCTACTAATAATCGCGGACCAACAGACATACATATAGGTCAAACACAGAACCAGCTTTCTTTTTTGAGTCGGTTGAAGCACTAATACCTTTTCCTAAATATAAAAAATACTTTTCTGAAAACCGCATCTAAATAGCTTAAGCCAAACGCGAGATAATCGCGGACAAACATACATACATACATATACTCACGGCTATAAATCCCTAGAAGGGGTAGCCAGAGCTAAGGAATTACAAATTCCTCAGCCACTTTTGGAAGTTGAGTGGGGAAAAGATGGTAGAATAAAGGTTGTTGGTGATGGGTCTCCAACCGCATCGCCCAAAAATCCCTTAAAATCCCCAATACCGTTAGTCGCCTCTTACGTACACCCACCGGAAGAAATGGGGTAGTGCTATTCTATGCCGACACTACAGAGCAAACATACATACAAAGAATCGAACTGAAAACCTCCTTTTTTGAAGTCGTTTAAATAACATTTCCCCCCCAGGTACCCAGGTAGGCACAATGCTTCAAGGAATCAGTACTCTGGTGATCGGAGTGGCTCTCGCTGCTTGCTACTCGTGGAAGATGACCCTCGTCAGCCTGATCAGTGTGCCTTGTGTGAGTTTTTTTTATGAATACATATAACATAACATAAACGTTCACGCCGAATATCCCCGAAGGGGTTGGCAGAGGTACTAATACTTCTGAACATCACGTGACGTTGTCACCTGGCGTTCAGAGTACCCACGTTTTGCATGGACAGTGTACTCACGTCATAGGGGGCAGGCCTATCGCCGTTTGTACTAATACACGGTCACATGACTAAGTAAAACTCAGCCATGTGGGTTTCCTCACGATGTTTTCCCTCACCGTTAACAACCGTGATAAATTAACCACACATATGTCTTTAGAAAAGACAAATTGGTGTAGGCCCGACCCGGGATTTGAACACTAGTCGCTTGCAATAAATACATATGTGTAATATCGGCTTAGAACAACACCAACCCATTTTTTCCTGCGAGAGATATACCTTAAGTAATTGAAGCGTGCCCTAAAGTAGCTAGGATTATTAAATGATTGTTTAGCTACACGCTGGCAATTCATTCTCAAAATTTTTATACGGGTAAGAAATTTCTAACTCTCAAGCTTTGGCTGTCCCAGATTTGATTTTCAGTCGTGAGTATAATAATAATAATAATAATTTTGCGAATTTCTGCGGCTGGAGCCCAATTTGACCGTCACAGAACAAAACCTGGCGGATCGAGTTCGGTACATACAGCGCTCAGAACTTTTTAGCACTACCGAACTCGAACAATTGCGACGCGAGGCTGTTTTTCCGCGAACGGGTTAATTCCAACCAGCCTCGCGACCAACTTGAGGCGGTTGGATTTCTGTGGCGTGTCGGTTCCAGCACAGATGCAGAAAGCGGTGCTGCTCGATACACACACAGATATACGGCTCGGATCTACGTCGGGTCTTGAACCTGACTCCCTGACCCCGACCGACTGTGCTTTTGTCGGGGAGTACCGCCTCTCCCATTTAAAATTTATATTTTCTTTTTCGGCCATGGGAGAGGCGAGGAACTAAAAGTCATGCCCAAAATAATAATAATAAACTTTATTTACTCCACATGAAAAGTATAAGTATAGCATAGCCCTAACTAAAAATCAGGGTTGTAAACTAAAACATAACAAATTGTTATTGATCTTTTTATATTTTTAATAATTTGAATTCATTTTCTTAATTGCTCTCATTTACAGTTTATTTTAATTATTTTTGTTATGTGTTTAATTTGTATCGTATTAACAGCGAATAAATTTTTTAGGTCCCTTGATTACAACATACATACATACTCACGCCATTAGTTCCCATTGGGGTAGGCAGAGACTATTGATCGCGACTTCGTACGATCCTGACAAACCTCTCTAGCTTCGTTTACATCCATCAATCTTTTCATACATGCTATTTTATTCTTACATTGTTGATTACAAACCCACTATAATATGTTCCTCCTACAGGTAATGGGCGGTATCTACCTAGAAGGTAAAGTATCCTCTGCATCAGAAAGTCGCGCGCGCAAAGCGATGGAGCGAGCCGCGAACATTGCTACCGAATTCGTGGCGAATGTTCGCACTGTGCATAGTTTGGGTAAGCATTTTCTATAATAGTAACTTTATTATATATTTATTTATTTATAGGCATACCAACAGTATTAACAACAACAGAAAGAAAGTGAAAATAGATAATTTTTGCATTAGATAAAAATGCTTCTCTTGGAGAAAACCTGATCTGCCTAATATGTCCACATTTTTTTAAATTTATTATGTATACCCCTTACAGCAATCGAACGCGTCCTAATATCCAAATACGAAGCCCACGTGAACACTTCCCGTCGTCAGTTTGCCATATCCCAGTACATGCGAGGTCCCGTGTATGGCATATGTCAGAGCGCCCCCACTGTGGGGTATGCCGTGGCTCTGACATATGGCGGTTACTTGATTGCCAGAGAAGGGATGCAGTATGAATATGCTATACTGTAAGTATTTGTCTATGTTAATACTTTGGCTTTAATGTGTATGTTGCTAATTTTAGTAAAAATAAGGTTGCGATTTTAATAGCGATGTGTGAGGATAATTAGATTTTAAGAATCACGAGATCGATTCCGTATTTAAATAAATTACTCATACTGAGAGAGACGAGGTAAATAAAATGATAATTGTTCTTTAAAAACATAAACAACCCGCACTCTCTTAAGGAATCGCACTCTTATTGTCCCAAAATCCTACACATGGTTTATAGCTATGGTAAAATTACCAATATGGATTTTTACCATTATGGCCTATCCGGTCAGTCCAGGCAGTCCGTTTCCTCATACCTCTTTAACTACACAATCACCTATTAAAAAACCGAATTTATCCAATTAAACCACTATTATAGTGTCTCCGAAGCGCTGATCTACGGCGCGTGGATGCTCGCGGAAGCTCTGTCGTTCGCGCCGAACTTCGCGTCCGCGCGGCGGGCCGGCGCGCGCGTGCTCGCCAACATACACCACGCTGACGTTGGCTGCTCTGGGGAGTACGAGGACGGTGGGGGGGAGGAATGGGTGAGTTTTCGTTATTGCTGCATGAAATTATTAAAAAAAATATGGGTTTTATATATATTTTTGTCTTTATAAGTATTTTTTCCAGATAATTTGAGCACTTGCTTGCTGCTTAGAATAGTACTTACCTATTTCTTCAGGTAATTGTCATACGAGGCGACTAAAAGGACTAATTCGTTGTGAAAATCGTTTATTTTTTGGGAACATTATAATATACGGGAAATATTATTCCAACCAGTAAATATCCAACCAAAAAATTTGTTATTTTAAGTGACAATAATTGGAAACTAAGTAAAAATAATAATATAAGTTGGTCAGCCTTTCAATGTAAAATAATAAAATTAACTCACTAAAAAAATTATTACCACTTTAGGAGTTACATTAAACTAACTCTCTGCCCGCGACTACGTCCGCGTAGATTACATTTTTTTGCATCCGGTTTAAATTGAAAATTGCTCGCGAGCGAATCAATTCAATCTCGTAACTGACACATTTGCGCGCGCTTTTACTCCAGCAAAGTCTATGGGCCAATTTTAACAATTTATAAATCGCTAACAATTTAACTAATCCAGTTTGGAAAATGTATGAGTTTTCGGTAAAACTTCAGATGGAGACCTTCAATTTGATACCTGAACCAATTTTGTAGCTCTTAGCATCGCGACACAGGCTGGTTCACAAAATCCACTCTCTCTCGTTTAATAATATAAAGGATTAAGTAAAAACAGCGTTGGATAACGTTATGAGCGAGTCGAACCTTGTTCTGCGATTAAGATTTTTTTTTCTTCTCAGCAGTTTCAAATTTAAAATAATCTTTTTCTATTCCAGCACTCAACAGGCAACATAAACCTAAGCTCCGTGACATTCGGCTACCCATCCAATTCCCAGCCGCTCCTGCGAGACCTGTCGCTATCGTGTCCTGCGGGACACAGTATAGCTCTGGTGGGACATAGTGGCAGTGGGAAGTCTACGGTCCTTCAATTACTGTTGGGACTTTATAAGCCTGGGACTGGGAAGATTGTAAGTACATACATTTTTAATATTTTATTGTGTCTTAGTGAAGAACGTTTAAGGCGGTATGCTTACCTAGTATTAGTTATATTATATTTAAGATTATTATAGCATATCGCTGTTCCAAATAAATAAATAAAGTACAAACACACACACACATACATTTCTCATTGGGGTATTGATCACCACTTTATACAATAATCTTAGGATACATCCTCTGTCTATGCATACAAACATATGCTCACGACCTTAAATCCCTAGAAGTCGTAGACAAAGCTTCGGAATAAGAAATTCCTCAGCCAATTTAGTAAATTGAGTGGGGAAAGATTGTAAAATAAAAGTCTGTAGCTAAATTACTCAACAATCACTTAAAATTGAGTTGGTGTAATGGTGTTTGTATGTATATTCAAACATACATATACTCACGCCGATAGTACCCATTCGGGTTGACAGAGACTACCGATCGCCACTTTATACGATCCTGGTAAATACTTTGTTCTTCATTAGAAACAGCAAAAATATCAAAAATGCGTGCCATGTGAGTCTGAACCACTGACCGCCATTGTACTTTGATTATACTATATACCGACCGAACCGTGATAGCCCAGTGGGTAGAACACTCGGTTATCGTGCAAACGACTAGTGTTCAAATCCTGGGTCGTGCCTACACCAATTTGTCTTTTCTAAAGACATATGTGTGGTTAATTTATCATGGTTGTTAACGGTGAGGGGAAACATCGTGAGGAAACCCACATGGCTGAGTTGTACTTAGTCATGTGACAGTGTATTCGTACAAAACGGCGATAGGCCTGCCCCCTATCACGTGAGTACACTGTCCATGCAAAACATGGGTACTCTGAACACCAGGTGACAAAGTCTCAGCAGGTGACAAAGTCACAGTATTAGTACCTCTGCCAACCCCTTCGGGGATATTCGGCGTGAACGTTTATGTATATATGTTACTAGCTGTTCCCCGCGACTTCGTCCGCGTCAATTTGTGTTTTTAAATAAGAAATAATATACCTTAAAGTACTTCTGCGTAAATGATATATTTTTTGTTTTCTTGTGGCAGAAGAACATACTGATTTTCCCCGTCTTGTCTCTAGCATTTCATGCACGCATGTCAATTTTGATGCGAAGTAATTTTAAAATTGTATTATCTTCTAAGATGTTAATTTAAATGAAGTGATGTGAAGTTCAATTTTGTTCACAATTAAATACTCTGAATCAATATCACATTTATTTTAATAAGGATTAATATTAGGTTGATAAAAAAAATATGCAAATTATTGACAATAATTAATTAATTTCGACCAAATTTGATTACCATAAAAATGGTTATAGTGAGTCAATCTTAAAAGCTAGACATATACTATATTGTTTAAAGAGGAATAATTCTTTAGTTCATACTTTTTGGGTAACTTCAACCGTTTGCGCAGCGCACACAACGGATGCCTGCAAATATGAATATTTTTTCCCGTTTTCGCAACATTTTTCACTGACTCTTTGCTCCTCTTAGTCGCAGCGTGATGATATATAGCTTAAAACCTTCCTCAATAAATGGACTATCCAACACAAAAATATTTTTTCAATTTGATTGGGTAGTTCCTGAAATCCTAGCGTTCAAACAAACAAACTCTTCAGCTTTATAATATTAGTATAGATGAATTATGTATACTATATAAGCACGCTGGACTAATGATACGTATTAAAATGACAGCTATTTATTGTGCCGAGTTGAAGCGCCCCCAATGTGGGGGAAAGGAACTAAATCTGACGTAAACTGCAAAATGGCCAGTGCTTTTTATACCATAAAGCATAATATATCTATGGTTTTTATAAATAATAATAGTGCTGTGAATATGCTGTGAAATTTAGTTTTGATAAAACTTATCGATATAGGCCCTGTAGTGCCTATAGATCAATTGTTAAACAGAGATAACCTTGTTATATACAGATTTCCAACTGAAAATATTAATCTGGATTATGTAAATTATGTTAATTTTCAATAAATACCTCACCTAATCTCTTGTTTGTATGGTCACGGGCAAGTGAAACGCAGAGCAGCTCATTACGTACTAAAGTTGAAGTTTCACTTTTATAAAAAAATGTTCCTTATTTATTGTTGGATCTGGCTAGCTAGTCATACACCACCCACATTGCCCGGCTTCGGCTTATCCTACGATTACTAAATCCTTGGTTAGTTATAGTATTAGCGATCAATTGAATTAGTTTGGATATTGACCATCATTTATGCATTAAGAGTAATATGATCCATTCCTTTAAGTAGAAGCTTTTATCGATATATTCTATCTTGCTGTCCCATCCTTTCATTAGTTCCTTTCCCACCTACAGCTGCCGTAAGCGCCAAATTGGCGAAAATCAAATTGTTTCAATATGTCACGGCCTATAATTAGTCCAGCGTACTTATATAGTATAATGGAGGTCAGTAGTCTGAACTCATTGTATTGGTACCTTTGCCAAACCTTTCGGAGATAAAGGGTGTGAACATATCAAAAATCAATACTTAAGTATGATTAATATTTTTTACAATTTTTCAGGAGTTAGACGGCAAAGATATAAACAAAGATCTGACGCGCAAGCAAGTTCGCCGCCAGATGGCGCTAGTTCAACAGGAGCCAGTTTTGTTTGAGAGGACTATACGAGAGAATATCGCTTATGGAGATAACGAGAGAGAGGTTAGTTTTACAAAACAATCATGGATTTGAATTGACAATTTTGTAAACAGTTAAGTCATTGTAAGAGTTTTATGATTGTTTGTTATAATTAGCCGCTAACGCGAGTTAACTATTCTTTTATAAATTCATTTTTTGGCATGATTAAAGATGTTGATTAAAAAACAGAGTGTTTATCTTTGACTGTGGTATAAAATAGCATGTAGTTATGTAATAATAAGAAAAATATGTTAGATTTCGTTATCCTAACTCGATCGATACGCAATTTGCTTACAATTACTCTACATTTATTAGGTGAAGATAAACATTCTAAAACGTAAAATTACAATGCTTATTTTGTTTGTAGTAAATTTTGCTTGATTTTGTAATATGTTTTGTTAACCATAGCAACAGTTCATCAGTTGCAATGTTTAATTTCAAGAAATAGATTAATTAAATTTTAAAGTTACTTTTCCCACCTTTTTCACGTTTTTATATAATGGCAACTTATGTTATTTCTGCCAGATCCCGATGGAGGAGATCATAGAGGCAGCCAAACAAGCTCACGTGCATTCGTTTATTGCTTCTTTACCATTGGTAAGTATGTTTTTAGTTCTAAATTTTCTAAGATATTGTATTACTTGAAAATACGAAGGAGCATATTCATCTTTAGTGGTGGTAGATTGTGGGGCGTAATGGGTATAAAAAAATGCTGATTAAGTCAGATTTTTTAAGATCTGTAGTTTTTTAATTTTGATGTTAATAAAGCAAAAGAAAATAAATATTTTTTTAATTTTCGTCAATTTCTTGCTTAAACATTTATTTCTTCTTCCTATAAGCTTTTAACAACGGTTTATAAATAAAACATAGCCTGCATGTACGAAAAAGATTCCTTGTACTGGAATTACGACTTATTAACGTTTGTTGACTTTTTAATTCATCTATTTTGACCTGGCATTATTTACCTGATATCCGATCTCCAAAACAAAGATTAAATAAAAACAGATGCCTTTAAAGATGACTAACTATACAACATATTTCCCCCAGGGCTACGAAACCAGGGCAGGGGGTAACGGGGCACAGCTATCAGGGGGTCAGAAACAGCGGGTGTGTTTGGCGAGAGCTCTCATACGGAAACCTAACATACTGCTTCTTGATGAGGCCACATCAGCTTTGGATGCTAACAGTGAACAGGTAAGATATATACAACACGGACTGTACAATAACACTAATAATACACACATTATAATAATATACATTGCATCTACCGGTGGGCTTACGTAAGAGGCGACTAACGGTATTGGGGCTTTTAAGGGATTTTTGGGCGATGCGGTTGGAGACCCATCACCAACAATTTTTCTTTCACCATCTTTTACCCACTCAACTTCCAAAAGTGGCTGAGGAATTTCTAATTCCTTAGCTCTGGCTTCCCCTTCTATGGATTTACAGCCGTGAGTATATGTATGTAAGTATGTAGTTGTAATTGTCTTGTGTAAATCTTACCAAATAAACGTTATTTCTTTCTTTCTTTTCTTTAAGTACGGCAGTCTCGGGTTCGATCCCCGGGGGCTGGTAACCTTACAAATTTAATTTGTAAGATTTAGCCCAGTCTGTTAGGATATTGCAGGCTTGAATCACCTGATTATCCGAAAATTAAGATGATTCCGTGCTTCGGAAGGCACGTTAAGCCGTCGGTCCCGGCTACTATCACGGTAGTAGTCGTTAGTCTGCCAACCCGCAATTGGCCAGCGTGGTGGACTATAGCCAAATCGCCCTATATAGCCCCTTGGTGGGGACATATATGGGCTGTGAGATGAGATGATAATAACTAATAATAATATGGACTCCAGTCTATATGGACTGCCTGGGAAACACCTAACTAAGCAAGAGAAAACTGTTCTACTTAGTTGCATAGGTTTGGTGTATAGGAAGTATTTTTAAATACGTATAATATATAATACGTAGGAAAAAGAGGTAGCCAGAGCATTAGAGCTAGAAACTTTCAGCCACATTGGAAGTTGATAGGGGTCAAGATGGTAGAAATAAAGTATCGATGGTGATGGGTCTCCAACCACATCGCGCAAATACCACTTAAAAAGCCTCATACCGTTAGTCGCCTCTCACGACAACCGTAAGTAGAAAGGGGTTAGACATTCTAAGCCGGCACTACACGGCATTTATTTAATATCTTATTATTGAATCCTAGCAACAAAGTAAATCTATACAAAAAAAAAACAATTTTATTTTATCAGGGACCTCAACAGCTCGTAAACATATAAGTTACAATTAGATAAATACAAAGAAAAAGCCAATAACAGACATGCACAGAAGATACAAAAAACAGTGTACATACAGATATGTAAGAAAAGTTGTAATATAAAATGATTGATTTGTGTTGTGTGTATCTGTGTGATTTACTTATTCCCTTTATATTTAGCGTCTTAATAATGTCAAACAAAACGGAATTTGGCGTTTGAAGAAGCAAAAGGATCAGTTTCACCAAAGAGGTTATTAAACATAGCAGCGTCTCACTCATATTCCTACATCGCGGAGCGTAAATGTTTTTCGAGTTAAGCATAGATACAAATTATAAGTTGGTACACAGCAGGGTGTACTGGCCAGTATATCTTTGCAGTTCCCACATAGCATTCACCGAGATCCTGTTCTGGTCATAATACTGAGCAAGACGATCGAGATCCAACTATAGCTTATCGCAATTAGTATTCTTTGCTACACCAAGGAAGACCTTTTTATCATCCACATACAACAGGAACCTGCATTCATGTTATACTGTATAAATATCATGCAGATAGGCATTGTAAAAAAGAGGGCTTAAATATGAGCTCTGAGGTACACCCAAAGGGATATAGTTGAAGTCCGAATAATACCCACCGATGACTACAGCCTGACATCTGTTAGATACATAAGATGTAATCCAGCGATGGAGGTCACCGTGTATTCCAATATGGAATAGTTTGCGCAGTAGTATGATGTGGTCTACGCGATCGAAAGCCTTCTCAAAATCTGTAACGACCACATCAACCTGCTTACGTTTGCCCATATTAGAAAGAACAAAGTTCAGGAATTCAGTCTGATTACTTGCAGTAGATCAGCCTTAGAGAAATCCGTGCTGGTGTGGCGGTATACCACGAGAAATAATTGGATAAATGCAGTATAAATAGCCTGTAGCCAAATTAATTAAGGATAGATATTGGTCTGTAATTATTGATCTTATTTTTTGTACCTTTTTGTGTTTTGGAAGGATGTGCGCTTTCTTCCAAATAGTAGGAAAAAAGCCTTCTTTAAGGGATCTATTGAATAAGATACATAATGGGTGGCATAATTGTTTAGCACAGCGTACTACATAATAAGGGGGTAAACCATCACTACCACCACCACCATAAGTGTCGAGTGAGTTTAATAATTTTAGAATAGAGTCCGGAAGGAACTGGCAAGAGCTAATAACTTTAACATCATCACAGGACGTCACAGGATAATGCTGGTTTACTGAACACTGAGTGGAAGAAATCATTAAAGCCTTTACAAATGCTTGGTCCATCAGAGTAATTGTATTCAAGAGATTGTGGATAGCCTGAGTTTTTTCTATGAGCTTTAACAAAAGACCAGAGCTGCTTAGGGGTTACTTTAATATTAGATTGCATTGTTTCTACGTAACGTTTAAAGCCACATCCTGGATAATCTTCTGTCTCTTGCGCAGTAGGGAGAATTCTGCAGAATCAAGTGGGTTTTTATCAATTTTCCATTTTTTGCGAGTATTGGCTTTTTCCCATGCGATTTTTGTAAAGATAAAGATAAAAAGATAAAAGATATTTATTTGTTACCAAACACAATAACAACATATAGAAACATTACAATTTAAAAAAGAAAAGATGGCAACAAAAAGGCAAAGTATCTCAGCTAGGTTCCCAACATTATCCGCAGGACACTGCTGGGGAGCTGGTTTCTGGTACCGCCGTATCAGTGTCTTGTTAAACCATATAGGGTACTGAAAGTTTTTTCTTCTAGTATCCAGTGGTATATGCTTACCAATGGTTTCGTGAATAATGTCATAAAAGATTTTAACCTCATCATCGACCGAGCAAGCAGACAGAATCGTAGACCAGATAGATTCATTGAGCACACTGCAAATAGCATCATAGTCACCTCTACGAAAACGATACCTAGTACAATTGGCTTCTGGAAGAGGGAACGCTATGAGATCATTGGCAAGGATTTCCAAAGATGGATGTGCAATATCTTCTTTTATCAGTGGAACAGGAGAGCGAGTCAGTTCCAAAGCAAAATTGCTAAAAATCAAGTCAAGAATGTGTCCGCTGCCATTAATGATAGTATTATATTGACGAAGTTCAAGAGCTTGAAATTCATCAATTAGACCAGTTGCTGCTTCTTAAACAGATCACAGTTCTCTACGGAGATGCTTAACCCCATAGGGTGACCAGTGTAAACAGAGCAGATTGAAATCTCCAGCTATTATGAAGTTGGCATTCGAATGTAACGTGTTAGTAGCGGTGACGGACGAAATTATGTTGTTTATGAGAATATGGAGGATAGGAGTACGACCCATTTTTTCAGGTAGGTATGCAGCACTTACATTTAGGTCATTAATACTTCCACGAAGAACCTTGGATGGTATTGTGACCCATAGACATTCCGTACTGGACGTTGTGCACCCTGGACGTGGAGCTACACTCAATGATTCCGAATACCTTCCAAAGCAACGGATTAATGATACATTTAAAATTTTGACGTCCAATAAATGATAGTATTTAACTTTATTTTGAAAAATAAACATTTTGACTTTTTTTTTTGATGATCGACGTATAATGACCATAACACCGCCACCATCTTAATGGGAGTACGAATATGTAACATAGGACAGTATAGATATTGCAATATTCGTCCAAACGTTATTATAATTGAATTTCTTGCAAATCTTCTTTAAATCCATGAACACCTTTTTATTACAAGGCGTGAGATGGTCGTGCATGTAAAACCTATGCTCACTCCCCTGCATTTCGTACTTTAAATAACTGACTAAGCTAAGTCGAATTTTATGAACTCTTGGAAACTGATTAATTTTTATAATTTTATTATATTCATACATACATACACTCACGGTTATAAATCCCTTAACGAGGTAGCCAGAGCTTTGGAATGAGAAATTCCTTAGACACTTTTAGAAGTTGATTGGGGAAAAGATGGTTCTCCAACCACATCGCCCAAAAATCACTTAAAAAGCCCCTTTACCCTTAGTCGCCTCTTACGATCACCCACGGATAGAAATAAGGAAGAGTTATTCTAAGCAGACACTACACGGCAACCTAATCAATTTATTATATACTCAACCCCATTCCGTTGTAGGCGGTGGCAGCCACACTGGCGGAGGCGTCCCAGGGTCGCACCACGGTCACGGTCGCGCACCGACTGAGCACCGTGCGACATGTGGACGCTATTTATGTTATTGATAAAGGTATGTATGTGATAATGTCTTGGCAATGAATAATAGCTTCAGCTTCATGATAAAATACTACATACTAGCAGACCCGACAGACTTTGTACTGTCAAATTTGCTTCGACAAAACTATAGGTATAAACTATATTTTCCGGTACTCTTAGTTCAATCAGGGGTGAATAATTTATTGGTAAATTTATTCCAAACGAAAAAGTATCCTATTTCTTAATTTGGGTCATTATCTAACATTCTGCCAAATTTCATTCATATAAATTGTGTATTTGAGGAGGCTTTTGGCCACAAACACATAAACATACAAACATCTAAACTTTTACATTAATAATATTAATAGGATAAGAAAAAAGCGTGATGTAAGCTGCGTATCTATTCCTATCTCACTCTGGCTTATTCCACTTTTCCCCGTTGACAATCCCCGTCAACGGGGAAAAGTGAACTTTTTGTTCACAAATCCCCGTTAACACAAATTGGAGCGTGTAATGGGGATTAGTGAACTAAAAAGTTCATTAATCCCCGTTACGTTGAAAATAAAATAATCATGTAAGAATCAGGTACCTTCTATTTATTATTGGATAAGAACTCACTTATTGATTATTGTTATAATCAAATTAAATAAAATTTAAGCTTGATTACAACACCATTTATACTAAAATCAAAATTTTTACTATTATTTACGTTTCTTCGATAATGATAGAGCTGTTAATAACAAAACGTAAGTACAAACTATAAAATAAAATACAGACAGTTACTTTCAAGTAATAACTGATTTTACATTTATAACTGCCTACAATTACAGTTTAATAGTTAAATTTACTTAACACGCCTAACAAAATCACAGTTTGTTACATGTATTAATTAAAAAAGATACATTAAAACATAGCATTCATAACATAATAATATCTATATATAGAATATAGTAAATATCTACTCGCAGCGGAACATACTGGTTTCGCGAACTGTACAAATCGGCAACGTCGCACGCGCATAAGATACAAATCAAATTCAAGTGTCACTATGGCAGAACAAGGACGAGTAGAACAAGTACTTGACTTACAAGTAAGTCTGTTCTTTTGTAAAATACATCCCACCAAAAACATTTTCATGTAAAATGTTGCCAAGGCGAGCCCATATGACTCCCACTGTCAAAAAGTTATCAGATCTCATGTAGAGCCAAGCTTCTAACACTACACGCCAAGTAGAAAAGAGACAGCGATAGCAGACAAACGTGAACTGTGTTGTCTACTTTATTCTTTGTCTTTTTCTTATGATGTTATGACATAATTTTTTTGTCGATGAACCTACTATAGAGACAGACAATTTTTTTTAGCTATGACTAGAACATACAGACACACTTACAAAAAATACCGTCCATTGTTATTTGTAATTAAACTCAATATAAAGATAGACTGTCACATGACTAACTATAATACAGGATACAGCCATGTGGTTTCCTCACGATATTTTACATACATACATATAAATCCCTGGAAGGAGTAGCCAGAGCCAAGGAATTTAGAATTAAATAACTAACTAGATTAAGTTGAATTTTATGTACTTTCGAAAACTGATTAATTTTTACTAGAAATTCCTTTTTGAATTAGAAATTCCTCAGTCACTTTTGGAAAGTTAAGTGGGGAAAAGATGGTAAAATAAAGGTTGTTGGTGACGGATGAGTCTCCAGCCTCATCGTCCAGAAAGCCCTTAAGAGCCCCAATACCGTTAGTCGCCTCTTACGTAGACCCACCGGAAGAAATGGGGTAGTGCTATTCTAAGCCGACACTACACAGATTTATATTTTTTGATATAATAATACCTTACCATAAAGGTTGACTGGAAGAAATCGCGGTAATGCGATAAGTCCGCCTTTGTGTACATTGACTGTTGTACCTCTTTTGTAAAATACTGTTTGTGTGTTGTTTTGTATGCAATAAAGTGTTTAAATAAATTATTATACTATGTTTTTTTCAGGAGTGGTAGTAGAGCATGGTAACCATGACCAGTTAGTCAAGAAACGGGGGGTCTACTACCAGATGCTACTACAACAGAACGAGGCGTGAATATATTTATATAGTAGTCAAATTATCATCTGCCAACCCCTTCGGAGATAAACGGCGTGCACGTTTATGTTATGTTATGTTTTTTAATTAATACATACATACATACATATACTCACGGCTATATTTCCCTAGAAGGGGTAGCCAGAGCTAAGGAATTATAAATAATAAATTAAAATAAATTAATTAAAAACATTTTAAGTATATTGCTTGAATTTGTAAGATATATACATACACTCACGGCTATAAATCCCTAGAAGGGGTAGCCAGAGCTTCGGAATCAGAAATTCCTTAGCCGCTTTTTGGAGTTGAGTGGGGAAAAGATTGTAAAATTGTTTTAGTGACGTAAAACATGTATGATTGTTGTAAGATAAAGTCACTTGATAGTGTCGTGTGAGTAGCAATGTAGGTAAATTGTACATACAAATATACTCACGGCTGTAAATCCCAAAAAGGGTTGAGTGGGGAAGAGATTTTAAAATAAAAATTAGGTCCCTATACACATCACTTCACAATCACTTAAAAACCTCAAACCCCTCAGGACCATACGAGTGCCTTAGATAGGAGACACTAGAATATTGAAATAAGGTATTCTATAATTAGAATGTTTTGTTCATGAAAACCTCACGTGGGGATTATTACTAATAAATAGAGGAAAGAAAAATTTTGACACCAGCGGGGATTGATCCCACGACCTCCGGGTATACGCCCCCATAAATTTTGCTTTACTTGATTTATTAGTAATAAGGTATTATAGTTCTTATAATAATGTTTCTTTCAAAATATATATCTGAAAATTAAAGTTTGTAACTTTTTTACTAATTCTCAATAATATAATAGTGAAATCGTACACAGTGAAAATGGTGTTAATTTCCTAAACTAAAGAGGCACTATTTTTTTTAGTTTTACACTAATTAGGCAGAGTTTTTTGACATAGTAACCAGCTCGATACAGCTTCATGGTACGCCAGCTTAACGCACGCGCTTTCAGACGTCTGAATTCAGACAATGGAATAAGCTCTTTATCCATTTTTATTGTATAGATTACTCGTATCGTATCATCAAATATCTGGCTGCAGGAGAGTAATATAATTTATTCTCTTCCCAAACTTTTACAAATAAAAATTGACGAGTCCTTTCTTTTTTTTAAACCTTTATTTTTTCGTACTATTCTTCAGTTTACAGTTACGTTTCCAAAAACAGTAAAACTTAAGTATTAAATAAGTAAACGCTAGAATAAGACTATTGTGATATAACTATTTAGTGTATTATAAAGTTGCTTCAATTACTACTTTGTAAGTAAAATTAGATTTTAATTTAATAGCATACTCATAGCTTTCAGGTGTTATATACACACACATACATATACTCACGGCTATAAATCTCTAGAAGGCGTAGCCAGAGCTAAGGAATTAGAAATTCCTCAGCCACTTTTGGAAAGATGCATGGGGAAAAGACGGTAAAGTAAAGGCTTTTGGTGATGGGTTTCCAACCGCATCGCCCAAAAATATCTCAAAAGTCCCAATACCCTTAGTCGCCTCTTACGTACACCCACCGGAATAAATGGGGTAGTGCTATTCTAAGCCGACACTACACAGCAATAATATATAATAATTATTTATCCTGAATGGATGATACTTTAAAACTTGTTCATTATGTAACAAACAAACTGACAATATATATATTGAATATATGACTATTAAATATATATAATCACAAAGCTAATTTAAGTGCATCTTTCAGTAAAACATAATTTGAAGCCAGTACATTGATGTATTTGACAAAATTATGTGCTTTATCTTCTGACTTATAAATATACGAGATTTAACACTTATAGTAACTTTTTAAAATGGTTATAAAAAAAACACCTTAATTTAATATTATTTTTAATTTATTTCTTTGTGATATCTATTTGTGTATAAACCATGGTTGCGAAACGTATTTTTTACAAGTATTTTTTTTATAGGATATATGTCTTTCTTTTATTTGATAAATATCTAACTTTATTGTGATATACACGAGAGCATAGTTTCACTTTGCTTGCTATCTGTGTATAACTTCGAAAAATGCAATGAAATTATTACTTAAATATATTTGTAAATATACAAATAAGTTACGTTAAGTACAAAAATGGAAATTAGTTTTAAGGGACGATGAATAAATTATGATTTTTAAATCAGTCTTTTTTTTTTTACTTACGTATGCGTATACGAGGGCGGGTCAATAAGTTCGTGACTTTTTGTATTTCTGACCTCTTTACTGAAACAGCAACACTGCTCCTGTGAACAGGCATCTGTCAGTTGACTCCTGTCTAAATTTTAACTTGTTGCGTCAGTTAGTTTGTGTTTGACAGCTATTTTTATCAGACTACTCACACATTTAAGCATTATTTCTTGCTAAAAAAACCATTATCGAGGCCAAGGCTAAGCTTGATAAATACTATGGGGACTCTGCAACATCGAATTCAATGGTAAAATAGTGGTTTACTGAATTTCGTTGTGGCCGTTCAAGCACTGAAGATACTGAACATCCTGGACGCCCAGTTGAGGTCTCTACAACCGAAACAATAAAAAAAAATCACGATATGGTGTTGGCCAAAGATATTAAACTATACTTGCTAGAACATAGATGGGACACTTCGTACTAAAACCTCAATCGTGGAAATTATAACGCCATCTAACGTTCACTGGAATAACTTATGCATTTTTCCAATATATGAAATAAATCAGCTTTTGAATGTTCGATGGCGTTAGTTGTATACATACTACATTCGCGCGCTCCCCGGAGTCGCAAGCGTGCGACCCCGGGGACCGCCCCTTCCTCTTACAACTTCCCCGACATCGGTCCCGAGGGTGAGATGCGTGACACACATCCTCACCCTCCCTCACGCTCCTTAGTGGCTTATCCCCAGAAATGGGGATAGCCACCCCTCCCCTACATCGCCTGGGGAGGTGCTCAACGACCGGGGGGGACGTTCCCCCCGTGACGAAGCTGGGCCATGGGGGCAACCCCGACGCCCATCCCGCGCGTGCCGAGCCTCGTGTTTAGAGCCGCCTGGATGGTCTTCTG
Source organism: Bedellia somnulentella (assembly GCA_963576735.1). NCBI lineage: Eukaryota > Metazoa > Arthropoda > Insecta > Lepidoptera > Bedelliidae > Bedellia > Bedellia somnulentella. The sequence continues at coordinate 589,448 of OY755199.1, forward strand.
AGGAATACTAGCCCTCAAGCACTGACACCTTGTTTTTTGTCATTAGTACTGATGTAGGTCCCTGAGACTCCCATAGAGAAAAACATTAAAATTTTACCAAAAGAAATAATTTTTATGATGAATTATTTATTAAACTTTTAAAGAGAGTACAGAGCAGTGTTTTAACATTAAATTATAAAACATTTTAAACAAATTTTAAATTTTAAAGGAACTTTCAATATCAACACTAATTAAATGCACATTTTCAGTTCTTAAACTTAATAAAATAAAAAATAAATAAAAATATCTTCTTAAATCAACAAAAACATAATCTTCAATACTAAGGTATGGTCTAATATTCTGGGGCAATTCTTCTGACAGCATACTTGCATTTAGAGCCCAAAAAAGATGCATCAGGGCTATTTATGGTCTTAAACCTATAGTTTCTTGTAAACAATATTTCATTCAAGCCCAATTGTTAACTTTACATAACATAACATAAACATAATAACATAAACGTTCACGCCGTTTATCCCCGAAGGGGTTGGCAGAGGTACCAATACTCCTGAACTCACATGGCAAGCGCCATCTAGTTTCCAGAGAAGGTACCCACGTTTTGCTTAGACAGTGTACTCACGTGATAGGGGGCAGGCCTATCGCCGTTTTGTACGAATACACTGTCACATGACTAAGTACAACTCAGCCATGTGGGTTTCCTCACGATGTTTTCCCTCACCGTTAGCAACCATGATAAATTAACCACACATATGACTTTAGAAAAGACAAATTGGTGTAGGCCCGTCCCAGGATTGGAACTCACGCCCTTCTGTTTTTCGGGCGGGTGTTCTACCCACTGGACTATCATGTCGCATTTTACTTAACTTACTTAACCTTAACTTTACCTTGCATGTATATATATGAAGTCGCTGTGTTTGTGAAACAGAATCCTAATTTGTTTGTGTGCATGAAATCTTCAAGAATGGGCCATAAGATAATATCTACAAAACACAAAACGACTTTGTTTGGAAACAGCATATTTGTTATGGCACCTAAACTGTATAATAAATTGCCTAAACAAATATTAGAGTTAGTGAACCTTCATACATTTAAAGTTGAGCTCAAAAAGCTCCTAATTAATAAATGTTATTATAGTGTAAATGAATACATTTCAACTACGTATTTATCAATTTAATGTAATCAATCATTAATGGTTAATTGTATTAATTATTTCATCTTTTACATTATTATAAATAAGTTTACAATGAAATTTTATGACATGAATTTTAATTTTATTTGTTAAGTGTGTGGATTTTATTTATTTTACCAATGTAATTTTTAAATTTTAGTTTACAATTTTTTCTAACGATTATTTTATTTGTTTCTATAATAAGTGTCGCTGTTTTACATTATAATTTTAAATTAAATAATGTTTACATTTTTAAGAAATTTGCATGCCACAGATGGTGGAATATAGCATGGTCTAAATATATGTTGTAACATCTGTCAAATACCTATATTCGCAAATAAAGTTTGATTTGATTTGATTTGATTTATCTTACTAGTCTTTGTAATTCAGCCTTATTTTTTAACAATTAAGAACACAAAAAAAAATTACTTTAGTTAAACTTTACTTCATTTTTGGATAATGCAATTAACACATGCTGGCCTCGAGCAACTTACAAGGCTCGAGGCTTACGAGGTCGGGTTACTACTACTAAACAAATAGTAGTAGTAACCCGACCTCGAATGATTAATAGTGGCAACAGATGAGCTAAGAACATGATCCATGGACTCAATATCATCTGCAGCTGTTTCCAGTTCCGTGTCGGACAGACTACATTCAGAATCGTCTTGAGACTCCATGATCTCCATAACAAAATTTTCGTCGATGTCCGAATCACCGCTAAAATCATCATCTACTTCACTAAAAAGCCACTCTTCTAATATTGCAGCTGAGGAAGGGTCTGACAAGTTAATTTCACGTGGTCACTGTGAGCGAGAAGTACTTGGTTGCTCAGAATCCATCCTAAAAATAAAATTAATATTGTTACAAAATGTTACGTACTCAATGACATAGGTCTGTGGGACATACAAAAAAATTTCAAACTTCGATTCTAACCTCAAATATGCGCGAAGCGGCCCGTCCTCTTCACTGCTCGCGGCGTAATAACCAACGAATACAGATACTCTAACGAGAAGAATGCTCACTCCATACAATACGTATTTTTGTTAGTACCTGCGACAAGTGGTCAGATGTCGCTGTAGTCTAATTTTGGAATGGCGGGAAATTTGAAAAATCTACCATTACCGATGTGGCGAGAAATTTGAAATTTTGCAATACTTTTCTAGGATCTTGATTGATACTGAAACATTCATTTAATTTCATTTCAAGGAATAAAAGCTAGGTATTGGTTTGCTTTTTTTGCTTGAAATAAAATGAATTCATATTGAAGGAAATAAATAAAACGAAAAGTAAAATTCATTTAAAATTGTCATTTTTTTCTAATAATTTTATGCAATTGTAGTTTATTTTATTCTCATGGTCATTTTCTTTTAAATATTTTTTATTAGTTTAGCAGATTCGAACTTGAAGGTAGACAAACGTACAACACGATCCGGTGCAGTAGAGCGAGACAGCGAGTGTTTTTTTTCGGCGCGGGAGTCTAATAGACCTATATCAGTGCTTAAGGGCTAGTGATGTCCATGGTTATCTATATTTTTTAAAGAACTTTTTGAATGTGATAAAAGATATTTTATTATTTATTTTTATTTGAACATATTTTACTAAACTAAAACTTACCAAATGAAAACTAAAACTTACTTATAAAATAAAATAAAATAAAACGATGGATAATGAAACTATAACGACATGATAATCCAACGGGTAGAACACCCGCTCGTAAACAAACAGACTTGAGTTCAAATTCCGGGTCGGGCCTACACTAATTTGTATTTTCTAAAGTCATATGTGTGGTTGATTTATCATGTTTGTTAAGGGTGAGCGAAAACATCGTGAGGGAATCCACGTGGCCGAGTTGTACTTAGCCATGTGATAGTTTATTCGTACGAAACGGCGATAGGCCTGCCCCCTATCACGTGAGTACACTGTCTTATTAAAACGTGGGTACTTACTTTGGACACTAGGTCGCGCTGTCACTTGTTTTTAAGAAGTATTGGTACCTCTGCCAAACCCCTTCGGGTATAAATGGCGTGAACGTTTATGTTATGTTATGTTTATGAAAAAGGAAACAACTAAACTTTTTTAATGGACTTTATTCAATGCAATCAGGTCCCTTGAAACAAAATAAGTTTATGTAAATTGGTCACAGTTATAATTTAAAGGTGTGAATTGATCTGTGTATAATTGTCCATTTATTATTGATTAATTTACTTTATAGGTAGGTATGTACCAGTTTAACTATCTAATTACCCAATCAATAGCACAAAATAGTAATTTAAACGCTATCACCAGCGTCTCCGAAGCACTGATCTACGGCGCGTGGATGCTCGCGGAAGCTCTGTCGTTCGCGCCGAACTTCGCGTCCGCGCGGCGGGCCGGCGCGCGCGTGCTCGCCAACATCCGCGACGCTGACGTCGGCGGCTCTGGGGAGTACGAGGAGGGCGGGGGGGAGGAGTGGGTGAGTTGCTGTTATTGCTTAAATTAGATGGGTTTTTATATATATTTTTGTATTTATAAGTATTTTTTCCAGATAATTTGAGCACTTGCTTGCTGTTTAGAATAGTACTTACCTATTTCTTCAGGTAATTGTCATACGAGGCGAGTAAGGGGACTAATTAGTTTTGAAAATCGTTTATTTTTTGATAACCTTATAGTAAATGGGAAATATAATTCCAATCAAGTAAATTTCTGCAACTAACAGGATATCAAAAATTCGTATTAGTTATTTTAAGTGATGATAATTGGATACTGAGTTAAAACAATAAAATAAGATGGTCACAATCTAACTTATCCAAAAATGAAAAATGTATGAGTTTGTAGGAAAACTTCAGAGACCTTTTACTTGATACCTGAACCAATTTTGTAGCTCTTAGCATCGCGACACAAGCTGGTTCACAAAATCCACTCTCTCTCGTTTAATATGTAAGGATTAAGTAAAAACAGCGTTGGATAACTTTATGAGCGAGTTGAACCTTGTTCTGCGATTAAGACTTTTTTTTCTTCTCAGCAGTTTCAAATTTAAAACAATCTTTTTCTATTCCAGCACTCAACAGGCAACATAAACCTAAGCTCCGTGACATTCGGCTACCCATCCAATTCCCAGCCGCTACTGCGAGACCTGTCGCTATCGTGTCCCGCGGGACACAGCATAGCTCTGGTCGGACATAGTGGCAGTGGGAAGTCTACGGTCCTTCAATTACTGTTGGGACTTTATAAGCCTGGGACTGGGAAGATTGTAAGTAAATACATATATACACATATAGTCACCATCATCACCACCATCCAACCAAACTATTCTATCTCCCAACAACTCGCACAAATTCTGGCCGACGGTCACCGTTATACATAATATGCCATTCACATAATGAAAAGTTTTTGCCAATGGATATTTTAATAAGAAACAGGGAGCAATCAGTAAAATTTTAAATGAAATTATATAAGACTTACTACTTTTAATATATTAAGATTTTTAGTATGTATAGCTTTGTTGTTGTACCTTTTAATGTATCACTTTTTAAATATTTTATTGTATCTTAGTGAAGAACGTTCAGGGCGGTATGCTTACCTAGTATTAGTTATATTATATTTAAGATTATTATAGCATATCTTTGTTCCAAATAAATAAATAAATTATAAACACACACACACACATACACACACATATTCTCATTGGGGTAGTGACCACCACTTTATACAGTAATCTTAGGATACATCCTCTGTCTATGCATACATACATATGCTCGCGGCCTTAAATCCCTAGAAGTCGTAGGCAAAGCTTCGGAATAAGAAATTCCTCAGCCAATTTAGGAAATTGAGTGGGGAAAGACTGTAAAATAAAAGTACATACATACATACATACATACTCACGGCTATAAATCCCTCGAAGGGGTAGCCAGAGCTAAGGAATTAGAAATTCCTCAGCCACTTTTGGAAATTGCGTGGGAAAGAGATGGTAAAATAAAGGATATTGGTGATGGGTCTCCAACCTCATCGCCCAAAAATCCCTTAAAGTCCCCAATACCATTAGTCGCCTCTTACGTACACCCACCGAAAGAAATGGGGTAGTGCTATTCTAAGCCGACAATACACAGCAATTTAAAAATAAAAGTCTCTTGCTAAATTACTCAACAACCACTTAAAAGTGAGTAAGTGCTATGGTGTTTGTATGTATATACAAACATACATATACTCACGCCGATAGTTCCCATTCGGGTTGACAGAGACTACCGATCGCCATTTTATACGATCCTGGTAAATACTATGTTCTTCATTAGAAACAGCAAAAATATCAAAAATGCGTGCCATGTGAGTCTGAACCACTGACCGCCATTGTACTTTGATTATACTATATACCGACCGAACCGTGATAGCCCAGTGGGTAGAACACTCGGTTATCGTGCAAACGACTAGTGTTCAAATCCTGGGTCGGGCACCAATTTGTCTTTTCTAAAGACATATGTGTGGTTAATTTATCATGGTTGTTAACGGTGAGGGAAAACATCGTGAGGAAACCCACATGGCTGAGTTGTACTTAGTCATGTGACAGTGTATTCGTACAAAACGGCGATAGGCCTGCCCCCTATCACGTGAGTACACTGTCCATGCAAAACATGGGTACTCTGAACACCAGGTAACAAAGTCACGTGATGTTCAGAAGTATTAGTACCTCTGCCAACCCCTTCGGGGATATTCGGCGTGAACGTTTATGTATATATGTTATGTATTATGTATACTATATAAGTACGCTGGACTAATGATACGTATTAAAATGACAGCTATTTATTGTGCCGATTTGAAGCGCCCCCAATGAGGGGGAAAGGAACTAAATCTGACGTAAACTGCAAAATGGCCAGTGCTTTTTTTACCATAAAGCATAATATATCTATGGTTTTTATAAAGAATAATAGTGCTGTGAATATGCTGTGAAATTTAGTTTCGATAAAACTTATCGATATAGGCCGTGTAGTGCCTATAGATAAATTGTTAAACAACGATAACCTTATTATGTACAGATTTCCAACTGAAAATATTAGACTGGATTATGTTAATTATGTTTATTTTCTATGAATACCTCACCTAATCTCTTGTTTGTATTGTCACGAGAAAGTGAAACGCATAGCAGCTCATTACGTACTGTAGTTTAAGTTTCACTTTAATAAAAAAACGTTTCCTATTCATTGTTGGATCTGGCTAGCTAGTCATACACCACCAACATTGCCCGGCTTCGGCTTATCTTACGATTACTCAACCCTTGGTTAGTTATAGTTATAGTATTAGCGATCAATTGAATTAGTTTGGGCATTAACCATGATTTATGCATTAAGAGTAATATGATCCGTTACTTTAAGTAGAAGCTTTTATCGATATATTCTATCTTACTGTCCTATCCTTTCATTAGTTCCTTCCCCTCTCACAGCTGCCGTAAGCGCCAAAATGGCGAAAATCAAATTGCCTCAATATGTCACGGCCTATAATTAGTCTAGCGTACTTATATAGTATAATAGAGGTCAGTGGTCTGAACTCATTGGATTGGTACCTCTGCCAACCCCTTCGGAGATAAAGGGCGTGAAAGTTTATGTTATGTTGTGTAAACATATTAAAAATCAATACTTAAGTATGATTAATATTTTTTACAATTTTTCAGGAGTTAGACGGCAAAGATATAAACAAAGATCTGACTCGCAAGCAAGTTCGCCGCCAGATGGCGCTAGTTCAACAGGAGCCAGTTTTGTTTGAGAGGACTATACGAGAGAATATCGCTTATGGAGATAACGAGAGAGAGGTAAGTTTTTACAAAACAATCATGGATTTGAATTGACAATTTTGTAAACAGTTAAGTCATTGTAAGAGTGTTTTGATTTTTGTTATAATTAGTCGATAACGCGAGTATATGCTATTATTTTATTTAATCATTTTTTGGCATGATTAAAGACGTTGTGTAAAAAACAGAGTGTTTATCTTTTACTGTGGTATAAAATAGCATGTAGTTATGTGATAATAAGGAAAATAAAAATGTAGGATTTCGTTATCCTAACTCGATACGCAATTTGCTTACAATTACTCTACATTTATTAGGTGAAGATAAACATTCTAAAAAGTAAAATTACAATGCTTATTTTGTTTGCAGTAAATTTTGCGTGATTTTGTAATATGTTTTGTTAACCATAGCAACAGTTCATCAGTTGAAATGTTTAATTTATTATATATTAAGTTACTTTTCCCACCTTTTTCACGTTTTTATATAATGGCAACTTATGTTATTTCTGCCAGATCCCGATGGAGGAGATCATAGAGGCAGCCAAACAAGCTCACGTGCATTCGTTTATTGCTTCTTTACCATTGGTAAGTATGTTTTTAGTTCTGAATTTTCTAAGATATTGTATTACTTGAAAATACGAAGGAGCATATTCATCTTTAGTGGTGGTAGATAGTGGGGCGTAATGGGTAAAAAAAAATTCTGATTAAGTCAGTTTGATGTTAATAAAGCAAAAAAAAAATATTTTATAATTTTCGTCCATTTCTACTTGCTTAAACACTTATTTCTTCTTCCTATAAGCTTTTAACAACTGTTTATAAATAAAACATCGCCTGCATGTACGAAAAGATTCCTTGTACTTTTTAATTCATCTATTTTGACCTGGCATTATTTACCTGATATCCGATCTCCAAAACAAAGATTAAATAAAAACAGATGCCTTTAAAGATGACTAACTATACAACATATTTCCCCCAGGGCTATGAAACCAGGGCAGGGGGTAACGGGGCACAGTTATCAGGGGGTCAGAAACAGCGGGTGTGTTTGGCGAGAGCTCTCATACGAAAACCTAACATACTGCTCCTTGATGAGGCCACATCAGCTTTGGATGCCAACAGTGAACAGGTAAGATATATACAACACGGACTGTACAATAACACTAATAATACACACATTATAATAATATACATTGCTGTGTAGTGTCGGCTTAGGATAGCACTACCCCATTTCTTCCGGTGGGCTTACGTAAGAGGCGACTAACGGTATTGGGGCTTTTATGGGATTTTTGGGCGATGCGGTTGGAGACCCATCACCAACATTCTTTCTTTTACCATCTTTTCCCCACGCAACTTCCAAAAGTGGCTGAGGAATTTCTAATTCATTAGCTCTGGCTTCCCCTTCTAGGGATTTTTAGCCGTGAGTATATGTATGTATGTATGTATTATAATAACTACTACTGCCTCCGTGGTCTCGCGGTTAAGCGCTTGGTTTCAAGTAGTTGTAATTGTCTTGTGTAAATCTTACCAAATAAACGTTATTTCTTTCTTTCTTTCTTTTCTTTAAGTACGGCGGTCTCGGGTTCGGTCCTCGGGGGGTGGTAACCTTACAAATTTAATTTGTAAGATTTAGCCCAGTCTGGTAGGATATTGAAGGCTTGAATCACCTGATTGTCCGAAAAATAAGATGATTTCGTACTTTGGAAGGCACGTTAAGCCGTCGGTCCCGGCTACTATTACGGTAGTAGTCATTAGTCCGCCAACCCGCAGTTGGCCAGCGTGGTGGACTATGGCCAAATCACCCTATATAGGGTAGGCTCGAGCCCCTTGGTGGGGACATATATGGGCTGTGAGATGAGATGGACTCCGGTCTATTTGGACTGCCGCGGAAACACCTAACTAAGCAAGAGAAAACTGTTCTACTTAGTTGCATAGGTTTGGTGTATAGGAAGTATTTTTAAATACGTATAATATATAATACGTAGGAAAAAGAGGTAGCCAGAGCATTAGAGCTAGAAAATTTCAGCCACATTGGAAGTTGATAGGGGTCAAGATGGTAGAAATAAAGTATCGATGGTGATGGGTCTCCAACCACATCGCGCAAATACCACTTAAAAAGCCTCATACCGTTAGTCGCCTCTCACGACAACTGTAAGTAGAAAGGGGTAGTGACATTCTAAGCCGGCACTACACGGCATTTAATTAATCTCTTATTTTTGAATCCTAACAACAAAGTAAATCTATACAAAAAAAACTATTTTAAGTTATTAGGGACATCAACAGCACTTAAACATTTAAGTTACAATTAGATAAATACAAAGAAAAAGCCAATAACAGACATCCACAGAAGATATAAAAAACAGTAGTACATACAGATATGTTAGAAAAGTTGTGACATAAAAGGTGTAGAATGATTGATTTGTGTGTGTATCTGTGTGATTCACTTATTCTCTTTATATCTAGCGTCTTAATAAAGTCAAAATGGAATTTGGCCTTTGAAGATGCAAAAGGATCAGTTTCACCAAAGAGGTTATTAAATTGATTGGCAAGGCGAACCATTGTAGAATTCCTTGGATAATTAGTATGATTAGAGACTATAGAAAAGAACCTTTCAGAAGTGTGCCGTAACAGCGCTGTGGAGTACAGAATGGCAGTTGGGATAACAAAAATGGAGAATCATGCCGAGCAGAGAGAATTTCGTGTAAAAGCATCATGTCCAGTAAAACTCTGCGATCCTTAAGACTAGTGAGTTGATGCTGGCGACAAGAATCCTCATATGAGCAACAGAAAAAATGAGCCCTGTAGTTTAGATGTTTTGAAAATTTAGATTGAATACGTTCAATACGTTGAATGTACGTTATATAGTTTGGGGACCAGCCACTGGATGTGTTTTCCAGAATACTCTTAACGTAAGCATGATAAATCTGTTTTATCCACATCTGGTCGTTAAAGGGCTTAGACAATACAAATCCGAGGTTGCGAAATGCACGCCCTGTAATATGCTCAAAATGCTTTTCAAAAGTAAGTTTACTGTCGAGGATGCAACCCAGGTCACGGATGGAGTCAACGCGTACGAGAGGTTGGTTGGTGATGGAGTAATTATAAACAACGGGGTTTAGACTTCTAGTAAATGATATTTGGACGCATTTACTAGCATTCACAGAGATCCTGTTCTGCTCATAATGCTGAGCAAGACGATCGAGATCCGACTATAGCTTATCGCAATCTGTATTATTTGCTGCATCAAGGAGGACCTTTTTATCATTCGCATACAACAGGAACCTGCGTTCATGAAATACTGTATAAATATCATGCAGATAGGCATTGTAAAAAAGAGGGCCTAAATGTGAGCCCTGAGGTACACCCGAAGGGATATAATAGAAGTCCGAATTGTACCCACCGATGACTACAGCCTCACATCTGTTAGATACGTAAGATCGTATCCAGCGATGGAGGTCACCATGTATTCCAAGATGGAATTGTGAATGATGGTATGATGTGGTCTACGCGATCGAAAGCCTTCTCTTAATTAGTATCGACCACATCAAACTGCTTATGTTCGTCCATATTAGAAGAACAAAATTCAGGAATTCAGTCAGATTACTTACAGTAGATTGGCCTTTAGAGAAATCCGTGCTGTTGTGGCGATATACCAGAAGAAATAATTGGATAAATTCAGTTATAAATTGCCTTAAGCCAAATAAATTAAGGATAGACATTGGTCTGTAATTATCGATCTTATTTTTTGTACCTTTTTTGTGTATTGGAAGGATTTGTGCTTTCTTCCAAATAAGATAAAAAAGCCTTCTTTAAGGGATCTATTGAATGGGTGGCATAATTATTTAGCACTGCGCACTACAAAATAAGGGGGTAAAACGTCCTTTACCACCACCATCATTAGTATTGAGTGGAAAGGAATAGGATAATGCTAGTTTAGTGAACACTGAGTGGAAGAAATCATCAAAGCCTTTACAAATGCTTGGTCCATCAGAGTGATTGTATTCAAGAGATTGTGGATAGCCTGAGTTTTTTCTATGAGCTTTATCAAAAGACCAGATCTGCTTAGGGTTTACTTTAATATTAGCTTGCAAAGTTTCTACGTAACGTTGAAAGCACACATCCTGGATAATCCTGTGTCTCTTGCGCAGTCGGGAAATTTCTGCATAATCAGAGGGTTTTTATATATTTTCCATTTTTTTCGAGTATTGGCTTTTTCCCTTACGATTTTTATGAGTGTTTTGTTAAACCATATAAAGTACTGAGAGTTTTTTCTTCTAGTATCCAGTGGTATATGCTTACCAATGGTTTCGTGAATAATGTCATAAAAGATTTTAACCTCATCATCGACCGAGCAAGCAGACAGAATCGTAGACCAGACAGATTCATTGAGCACACTGCAAATAGCATCATAGTCACCTCTACGAAAACGATACCTAGTACAATTGGCTTCTGGAAGAGGGAACGCTATGAGATCATTGGCAAGAATTTCCAAAGATGGATGTGCAATATCTTCTTTTATCAGTGGAACATGAGAGTGAGTCAGTTCCAAAGCGAAATTGCTAAAGATCAAGTCAAGAGTGCGTCCGCTGCCATTAATGATAGTATTATATTGATGAAGTTCAAGAGCTTGAAATTCATCAATGAGACCAGTGGCTGCTCCTTGAACAGATCACAGTTCTCTACGGAGATGCTTAACCCCAGAGGGTGACCAGTGTAAACAGCGCAGATTGAAATCTCCAGCTATTATGAAGTTGGCATTCGAATGTAACGTGTTAGTAGCGGCGACGGACGAAATTATGTTGTTTATGTGAATATGGAGGATAGGACCCATTTTTTTTAGGTAGGTATGCAGCACATACATGTAGGACATTAATACTTCCACGAAGAACCTTGGCTGGTATATTGACCCATAAACATTCCTTACTGGACGTTGTCCACCCTGGACGTGGAACTAGACTCAATGGTTCCGAATACCTTCCAAAGCAACGGATTAATAATACATTTAAAATTTTGACGTCCAATAAATGATAGTATTTAACTTTATTTTGAAAAATAAACATTTTGACTTTTTTTTGCTGATCGACGTATATGACCATAACACCGCCACCATCTTAATGGGAGTACGAATATGTAACATAGGACAGTATATATATTGCTATATTCGTCCAAACGTTATTATAATTGAATTTCTTTCAAATCTTCTTTAAATCCATGAACATCTTTTTATTACAAGGCGTGAGATGGTCGATGTAAAATCTATGCTCACTCCCCTGCATTTCGTACTTTAAATAACTGACTAAGCTAAGTCGAATTTTATGAACTCTTGGAAACTGAGTAATTTTTATAATTTTATTATATACATACATACATACACTCACGGTTATAAATCCTTAGCCACTTTTGGAAGTTGATTGGGGAAAAGATGGTTCTCCAACTACATCGCCCAAAAATCACTTAAAAAGCCCCTTTACCCTTAGTCGCCTCTTACGATCACCCACGGATAGAAATGGGGAAGATTTATTCTAAGCAGACACTACACGGCAACCTAATCAATTTATTATATACTCAACCCCATTCCGTTGTAGGCGGTGGCAGCCACGCTGGCGGAGGCGTCCCAGGGTCGCACCACGGTCACGGTTGCGCACCGACTGAGCACCGTGCGACATGTGGACGCTATTTATGTTATTGATAAAGGTATGTATGTGATAAAGTCTTGGCAATGAATAATAGCTTCAGCTTCATGATAAAATACTACATACTAGCAGACCCGACAGACTTTGTACTGTCAAATTTGCTTCGACAAAACTTTAGGCGTTTTTCCGGTACTCTTAGTTCAATCAGGGGTGAATATTTTATTGGTAAATTTATTCCGAACGAAAAAGTATCCTATTTCTTAATTTGGGTCATTATCTAACATTCTGCCAAATTTCATTCATATACATTGAGTATTTGAGGAGGCTTTTAGCCACAAACACATAAACATACAAACATCTAAACTTTCACATTAATTATATTAATAGGATTATAAAAAAAGTGTGATGTAAGCTGCGTATCTATTTCTATCTCACTCTATCGGCCGATGGATCCAAGTAGAAAAGAGACAGCGATAGCAGACAAACGTGAACTGTGTTGTCTACTTTATTCTTTGTCTTTTTCTTATGATGTTATGACATAATTTTTTTGTCGATGAACCTACTATAGAGACAGACAAGTTTTTTTAGCTATGACTAGAACATACATACATACTTACAAAAAATACCGTCCATTGTTATTTGTAATTAAACTCTATATAAAAATAGACTGTCACATGACTAACTATAATACAGGATACAGCCATGTGGTTTCCTCATGATATTTTACATACATACATATAAATCCCTGGAAGGAGTAGCCAGAGCCAAGGAATTTAAAATTAAATAACTAACTAGATTAAGTTGAATTTTATGTACTTTCGAAAACTGATTAATTTTTATTAGAAATTCCTTTTTGAATTAGAAATTCCTCAGCCACTTTTGGAAAGTCGAATGGGGAAAAGATGGTAAAATAAAGGTTGTTGGTGATGGGTCTCCAGCCTCATCGTCCAGAAAGCCCTTAAGAGCCCCAATACCGTTAGTCGCCTCTTACGTACACCCACCGGAAGAAATGGGGTAGTGCTATTCTAAGCCGACACTACACAGATTTATATTTTTTGATATAATAATACCTAACCATAAAGGTTGACTGAAAGAAATCGCGGTAATGCGATAAGTCCGCCTTTGTGTACATTGACTGTTGTACCTATATTGTAAAGTACTGTTTGTGTGTTGTTTTGTATGCAATAAAGTGTTTAAATAAATAAATATACTATGTTTTTCAGGAGTGGTAGTAGAGCGTGGTAACCATGACCAGTTAGTCAAGAAACGGGGGGTCTACTACCAGATGCTACTACAACAGAACGAGGCGTGAATATATTTATATAGTAGTCTAATTATCCTCTGCCAACCCCTTCGGAGATAAACGGCGTGCACTTGTATTGCTTGAATTTGTAAGATATATATATACACTCACGGCTATAAATCCCTAGAAGGGGTAGCCAGAGCTTCGGAATCAGAAATTCCTTAGCCGCTTTTTGGAGTTGAGTGGGGAATAGATTGTAAAGTTGTTTTAGTGACGTAAAACATGTATGATTGTTGTAAGATAAAGTCACTTGATAGTGTCGTGTGAGTAGCAATGTAGGTAAATTGTACATACGAATATACTCACGGCTGTAAATCCCAAAAAGGGGTATATAGGGGGTTGAGTGGGGAAGAGAATTTAAAATAAAAACTAGGTCCCGATACACATCACTTAACAGTCACTTGAAAGCCTCAAACCCCTTAGGACCATACGAGTGCCTTAGGAAGGAGACACTAGAATATTGAAATAAGGTATTCTATATTTAGTATGTTTTGTTCATGAAAACCTCATGTAGGGATTATTACTAATAAATAAAGAAGAGAAAAATTTTGACGCCCCCATAAATTTTTCTTAACTTTATTTATTAGTAATAAGGTATTATAGTTCTTATAATAATGTTTCTTTCAAAATAAATAGCTGAAAATTAAAGTTTGTAACTTTCTTACTAATTCTCAATAAAAATTTAGGTGTAAAATGTAAATATAGAGATAGGAAATGTTTAGAATAACTTATGTTTGTCTTAAGTCTTATACATTACGTATAAAGAGACATATAGATAACTTTCTTTCTTTCAAAATAAATAACTCTATTTATTTTGAAAGAAAGTTTGTAGTCCACGAAAATAATAGTTAAACTTAATATAAAGGTTTTTACACACCATATTTTTGTAGAAGCGTTATGAACTGAGAAGTTGAATCATATAAAATCACTGACCTCCATTATACTATATTAATGGAGGTCAGTGTATAAAACCCAATGTCTATTTCTCGCCCTTTCTTTAATGACAGTTTAAAATGAGCTTACCATAATTGACTTGGCAAGTTTTTTCTGCCAATTTATCTATGTCAAAAAATTACGAAATGTTTTGAATAATTATTTATTATAATCATTAAAGATCCAGCTGCAGGAGAGAGTAATATAATTTATTCTCTTCCCAAACTTTTACAAATAAAAATTGACAAGTCCTTTCTTTTTTTAAACCTTTATTTTTTCGTACTATTCTTTAGTTTACATTTACGTTTCCAAAAACAGTAAAACCCAAGTATTAAATAAGTAAACGCTAGAATAAGACTATTGTGATATAACTATTTAGTTTATTATAAAGTTGCTTCAATTACTACTTTGTAAGTAAAATTAGATTTTAATTTAAAAGCATACTCATAGCTTTCAGGTGTTATATACATACACATACTGTCTTATATACACACACATACACACTGAAGGGGTAGCCAGAGCTAAGGAGTTAGAAATTCCCAAGGATACTCTATACTACGGATCGGCCCTAAGCACTCTCGGAGCGTAGCAGGGGGCGTGGCCTATTGGCACTTAAAATGGCTGACCTAGGGTTGTATCATGCAAGAATCAGAATAGAAAAATATCGATAAATTTGCCAACATGTTTATGTAGAAATAATTTATAACAACAGTGGGCACATACTTCTAATTTAGATCTAGATATTTTAACACCAGTTTTAAACCTACGTTTCACCACCATGGATCACACATCACCATGGATCACACATCACCATGGATTTAACTCATGAATAATTTCGAGCGATAATTTATTATGATTTTCGGCGTGGGGTAAGTTTTTTAACTTACACTGCATCGATCAGCGGTTCAGTGAGATTAATAATGGGTGCCATATGCTCAAGGACGACTTTAAATCGGTTGTCGTACACATTACATATACTTACTAACGGCTATAAATCCCTAGATGGGGTAGCCAGAGCTAAGGAATGACAAATTCCTCAGCCACCTTTGGGAAGTTGAGTGGGGAAAAGTTGGTAAAATAAAGGTTGTTGGTGATGGGTGTCCAACCGCATCGCCCAAGATTCCCTTACAACGCCGTTAAAAGTCAGTTAGTCGCCTCTTATGTACACCCACCGGAAGAAATGGGGTAGTGCTATTCTAAACCGACACTACACAGTTGTCGTACACGTACAACAAAATATTGATGCTGTGCTTGACTTATATTGCAAGATCGTACATATAAATACTAAAAAAACAACGTTTTTAAATTAAAAATTACACATTTATTCATTTTTAAATAACGTCAATTTGTTATAACACGTTCTGAATGAAACCTTTTCATTCGTGATTTTTTTATGATAAACCATACCATTTTTCTAAAATGCAATGCCAATTTTTATGCCGATAGTTGATGTTTTCAAAGCCAATACCATCAAGCCACTTTCTTCTCCGTGCTTCACTTGTAGGAAACCTGAAATTATTTAATTTTAGTAATCAATAACCACCTCAAAGTAACATATGTGAAGAAAAGTGTAAACTATAAAAAAAATGTTACCTACATTTTGGAAGGCATTTAGATTTTTAATAGGTTGACCTACCAACCAACTTAAACCGAATCTAATAGTACTTAAACATCGATAATACTAAATGATCAGTGTCTCACATCACTAGGTAAACAATGAGAGGAAATAATTTTGGAAGAAACCATGAAAACTAAGCCTTTTATGGCGAAAATATTACAATGATCATGAAGTTTCCTCTGATCACATCGAGGAAGCATGAAATACACCAAAAAAATACACTTGACCGAGGTGAAAAGAAAGAAAATAATTACTTACTTGTGCAAAGTTAATTGAGGCTGATTTTCGCTATTACGGGCGCCACAATCTTTAATAGAGCAACAAGGCATTGTGCACTTATATTGCCTGTGCAATTTTTTGGTCTAAAACTTAATAAATCAATGTCCAAAACACAATAAACGCAATCAACACTTTTGTTTACAAAGCAGCTTGACAGATCAAATGGCAATTAAGTTGGCCGATCTAGGTACGCGCTATCATAATCGAAACGTCTTGACGAAATTTTGCCATAAACAACAAAAAGGAAACATGTATTGCTCTCTTTTTCAAAAGGTTAAGCTCGGGAGGTTAGAAAGAGAAAACGGCATATGGAATATTTCGGTTGCGATATGATTACTATTTGCACAGACATGTATTTGAATAGATGCCGCAAGTGCATGTACTTCGCGTGTAAAAACTGAGTAAAATTATCTTAGTTTATCGCCATTTGATTGAGTCCGTGCTCGAACGTTCTCGGTGACAGATGTCAAGCTAAATATAAAAAATGCCTAATTGTGCCGTATTGAGTTGCAAAAACTATCTAAATAAAGCGGGACTAATTAATAGAAAGATTTTCTTTCATCGGTAGGTCACTTTATTATTAGATTATGTGGTTTTTATTGCAAAATCAATTATTCCGTGTTCGTTGTGGTTTTACACTGAAAAACTTTTAAACGAGTGTGTATCGCTTAATTTATAATTCATTGCCGCTTTTAGTTACAAAGCTATCTAGTATGGCTTGTCTATTAAAACACGCAATGAACATCAAAATGAACGATATTTTCATCTGTCAATCAGCTACATGGTACGGTAGCTATTGTCATATTTCTGTCATTTTAAGCAAAATGTGTTGTACCTACACAGATAGTTGTATTCGATTCTAATTCTAATCGATTTTGGGAACAGAGAAATGATAATATTCGCGATGGATGTTCCATGTATCTAAAATATTTTTATTACTACAATGTTTCTGTTAAATAATTAATTGGAATACTCTTGTTTTAACTTTGTTTTTATTGAATATAAGAACAGTTTAATTTTAGTTACAAGTTTTCTCTAAGCTACATTTCTTAACGTGTGGTATGTGTCAGTCCTTATTTACTTCCTTCCTTCACTCAGTGTTGCCAATATAAATGTACATATATACACGAACACGCCTCCTTAATAATTATAAGTTCAAAGCTTCTTAAGTACTACAGTAATTATAATCAATTAGGGAACTAAACTCCTTTAAATTTAGCATTTTTAAGTTAGTGAATTTAACATTTCCCACAGGTTTTGTAAATATATCTGCAATTTTATTTTCTGACTCCATTTTGTTTACTTCCCTGCTAAACATTTTAATTTACCAAATGATTGTGAACTTCAATGTGCTTAGAATTCATTGTATAGTTTCCATACTTAGAAATAGCTACAGCTGCTGAATTATCTTCATAGATTTTAACTGGTTTACAAACCTTAGTAAAGACATCATTCATTACACAAATGAGAAAATTTAATTCTGTTACTGCTTCTGATAATTCCATATATCCCGCAAATGTTGAAGAGTTTGTTACACTACTTTGTTTTTTTTTATTTCCAATATTGAACAAACGCAGAGCTCCGTACTATCATCTATAATAGAAAATATCGTTTTAGTATGGGAGCCCCTTTGATATTTACTTTACTGTTATTTAATTATTTATTTTGAAAGGTGATATACAAGTAAATATACATACATACATACACATACATATTCTCACGCCGTTAGTTCCCATTGGGGTAGGCAGAGACTATCGATCGCCACCTTGTACGATCCTGGCAAACCTCTCTGGCTTCGTTTACATCCATCAATCTTTTCATACATGCTCTTTTATTCTTCATACTGCGGACACCTGCCTTTTTGAGCACATTTTCTATTTGATCCAAATGTGTCCTCCGAGGTCGTCCTCTACTAACATTACCTTCCACATTGGCTCTATATATCTCTTTCACCAATTTACTGTCATCTATCCTCTCTATGTGCCCAAACCATCTCAACATTCCTTTTTCACAGTAAATATACTGTGAAAATTTTAAGTATCTACTTATAAACGTTTTAATATTGAGCAAACAATTACGGAAAAAAACACGTTTATTGTAAGGCCCCCCCCTTAAAATCCTTTTTTTACTTGTGTTTGTTGTTACAGCGGCAACAGAAATACGTCATTTGTGAAAATTTCAGCTTTCTAGTTATCACTGTTTATGAGATACAGCCTGGAGAAAAACAGACAACGAAAAAAAAAAAAACTTGATTATTTTTCCTTCTCTACAAGTTATTTTGATTGTTTTTTTTCAAATCCGAATTAGTTCTGGGTTGTATTATATTTTGTCATAGTGCCTTCTACTGGCTTTCCTTTTTGTAGATAAAATTTCTTCTCGGGGTTTTTTTAAATAATTTTGTAACTTCCCGAGAACAAATTATTAAAACTAGTTAATTAGGTAGGTTATCAATAAGGACAAGTTATTATAATAATTAAGGCTACTGAACTACTCACTGACTAACTGACTCATTAACTCACTGATTTAGATCGTTGTGCTCCGAGAAGATGTAGTGGTGGAGGAAAATAATGTAGGAAGAGTTGCTCAGAATAAAAATGAGACCATGAGAAAATAGCGTTATTAAAAAACAGGTATAATTCTAGATTTATCATTCTTCTGTCAATTTATCATTCGTCTGTCGATGCACTCGAATATAATCGATTGAATCGTTTACGCGCTGACGGGGAGTTCCCATCACTAAATTGTTCACGTGACGTCACAGTAGGTGGAAAAATAATGGCACGCTTGGTTTCTATACAAGAAATGACACTTGCGTTATCTTGGTGATGGGTCTCCAACCGACCAAACCTATCATATATAACCAACCAAAAATATCTTAAAAGCCCCAATACCCTTAGTCGCCTCTTACGTACACCCACCGGAAAAAAATGGGGTAGTGCTATTCTAAGCCGACACTACACAGCAATAATATATAATTATTATTTATCCTGAATGGATGATACTTTAAAACTTGTTCATTATGTAACAAACAAACTGACAATATATATTGAATATATGACTATTAAATATATTTAATCACAAAGCTAGTTCAAGTGCAAACTTTCAGTAAAACATAATTTGAAGCCAGTATATTAATGCACTTAACAAAATTATATGCTTTCTCTTCTGACTTAAAAAAATAAATTTACGAGACTCAACACTTATAGTAACTTTTTATATGGTTAATAAAAAAAACACCTAAATTATTATTAATATTATTTTTAAATGTATACTTTTATTTCTTTAAGTTTAAGTACCTAATGATTTTTAAAAGATAAATTTCTTTCTTTTATTTGATAAATATCTTACTTTATTGTGATATAAACGCGAGCATAGTTTCACTTTGCTTGCTATCTGTGTATAATTTAGAAAAATGCAATGTAATTATTACTTAAATATATTTGTAAATATACAAATAAGTTACGTTAAGTACAAAAATGGAAATTAGTTTTAAGGGACGATGAATAAATTATGATTTTTAAATCAGTCTTTATTTTTTTTTACTTACGTATGCGTATACGAGGGCGGGTCAATAAGTTCGTGACTTTTTGAATTTCTCACCTCTTTACTGAAACAGCAACACTGGTCCTGTGAACAGGCATCTGTCAGTTGACTCCTGTCTAAATTTTAACTTGCTGCGTCAGTTAGTTTGTGTTTGACAGCTATTTTTATCAGACTACTCACACATTTAAGCATTATTTCTTGCTAAAAAAACCATTATCGAGGCCAAGGCTAAGCTTGATAAATACTATGGGGACTCTGCAACATCAAATTCAATGGTAAAATAGTGGTTTACTGAATTTCGTTGTGGCCGTACATGCACTGAAGATGCCGAACGTCGTGGACGCCCAGTTGAGGTCTCTACACCCGAAACAATCGAAAAAAATCACGATATGGTGTTGGCCAAAGATATTAAACTATACTTGCTAGAACATAGATGGGACACTTCGTACTAAAACCTCAATCGTGGAAATTATAACGCCATCTAACGTTCACTATAATAACTTATGCATTTTTCCAATATATGAAGTAAATCAGCTTTTGAATGTTCGATGGCGTTAGTTGTATACATACTACATTCGCGCGCCCCTTCCTCTTCCAACTGCCCCGACATCGATCCCGAGGGTGAGATGCGTGACACGCATCCTCACCCTCCCTCACCCTCCTTAGTGGCTTATACCCAGAAATGGGGATAGCCACCGCTCCGCTATATCGCCTGGGGAGGTGCTCAACGACCGGGGGGACGTTGCCCCCCGTGACGAAGCTGGGCCATGGGGGCAACCCCGACGCCCATCCCGCGCGTGCCGAGCCTCGTGTTTAGAGCCGCGTGGATGGTCTTCTGAGGAATACTATTGATGTCCATGGTTATCTATATTTTTTAAAGAACTTTTTGAATGTGATAAAAGATATTTTATTATTTATTTTTATTTGAACTTATTTTACTAAACTGAAACTTACCAAATGAAAACTAAAACTTACTTATAAAATAAAATAAAACGATGGATAATGAAACTATAACGACATGATAATCGAATGGGTAGAACACCCGCTCGTAAACAAACAGACTTGAGTTCAAATTCCGGGTCGGGCCTACACCAATTTGTATTTTCTAAAGTCATATGTGTGGTTGATTTATCATGTTTGTTAAGGGTGAGCGAAAACATCGTGAGGAAACCCACATGGCCGAGTTGTACTTAGCCATGTGATAGTTTATTTGTACAAAACGGCGATAGGCCTGCCCCCTATCACGTGAGTACACTGTCTTATTAAAACGTGGGTACTTACTTTGGACACTAGGTGGCGCTGTCACTTGTTTTTAAGAAGTATTGGTACCTCTGCCAAACCCCTTCGGGGATAAATGGCGTGAACGTTTATGTTATGTTATGTTTATGAAAAAGGAAACAACTTAACTTTTTTAATGGACTTTATTCAATGCAATCAGGTCCCTTGAAACAAAATAAGTTTATGTAAATTGGTCACAGTTATAATTTAAAGGTGTGAATTGATCTGTGTATAATTGTCCATTTATTATTGATTAATTTACTTTATAGGTAGGTATGTACCAGTTTAACTATCTAATTACCCAATCAATAGCACAAAATAGTAATTGAAACGCTATCACCAGCGTCTCCGAAGCGCTGATCTACGGCGCGTGGATGCTCGCGGAAGCTCTGTCGTTCGCGCCGAACTTCGCGTCCGCGCGGCGGGCCGGCGCGCGCGTGCTCGCCAACATCCGCGACGCTGACGTCGGCGGCTCGGGGGAGCACGAGGAGGGCGGGGGGGAGGAGTGGGTGAGTTTTAATGATGTATTATGATATTTGATATATATATTTATTATACCTTTTGTAGTCTTTATAAGTATTTTTCCTACCTATTTCTTCAGGTAATTGTCATACGAGGCTAATTCGTTTTGAAAATCGATTATTTTTTGGGAACCTTATAGTATACGGGAAATATTATTCCAACCAGTAAATTTCTAACCAAAAAATTAGTTGTTTTAAGTGACAATCGTTGGATACTAGGTAAAGATAATAATATAAGTTGGTCAGCCTTGTCTAATTAACATCAATATGAGTAATAAAATTAACTCACTAAAATATTTATTACCACTTTAGGAGTTACATTAAACCAGCTCTCTTCTCGCGACTTCGTTCGCGTGGACTAAATTTTTTTGCACCCGATTTAAATTCAAAGTTGAAAATTGCTCGCGAGCGAATCAATTCAATCTCGTGACTGACACATTTGCGCGCGCTTTTACTCCAGCAAAGTCTATGGGCCAATTTTGACAATTTATAAATTGCTAACAATTTAACTAATTTATGGAAAAGATCGTCTGCTTACTGGTAAAATGTAGTAAATACATATTTTGTTAAACGGAGATATAGGGTTTTCAAAGTTTAAGTATTTTTTTTACTAACATCTAAATAATATTTTGCAGAAATTTATTTAATAAATTATTGGAACTTTAACGTTTTTATTTGCGGTAGCATATTAGAGGCCATTTTCTTATAAATATTGTGGGAAAAAATATATTATTTTTAGCATGGGTGCACACTTATCATATTTGACCTGTAATTGAGAAATGACCTGTAATTAACAGGCCTATCATTTATTGCGTTTTTCCAGTAGAAAGAGCGTCAAAAATTACATATAAATGCATTATTAACTATGTTTGTGTAAAAAAACACATTTACTACATTTAACCAGTAAGCAGACGATATATGAGTTTTCGGTAAAATTTCAGATGGAGACCTTAAATTTGATACCTAAACCAATTTTCTAGCTTTTAGCATCGCGACACAGGCTGGTTCACAAAATCCACTCTCTCTCGTTTAATATGTAAGGATTAAGTAAAAACAGCGTTCGATAACTTATGAGCGAGTTGAACCTTGTTCTGCGATTAAGACTTTTTTTCTTCTCAGCAGTTTCAAATTTAAAATAATCTTTTTCTATTCCAGCACTCAACAGGCAACATAAACCTAAGCTCCGTGACATTCGGCTACCCATCCGATTCCCAGCCGCTACTGCGAGACCTGTCGCTATCGTGTCCTGCGGGACACAGTATAGCTCCGGTCGGACATAGTGGCAGTGGGAAGTCTACGGTCCTTCAATTACTGTTGGGACTTTATAAGCCTGGGACAGGGAAGATTGTAAGTACATACATACATACACATATACTCATATCATAAGTATAGACACACACACACATATATTCTCATTGGGGTATTGATCACCCCTTTATACATACATACATATACTCACGCCGTTAGTTCCCATTGGGGTAGGCGGAGACTACCGATCGCCACTTTATACAATCCTGACAAATTTATAGAGTTTTATTTACATTCAATAATCTTTGGATACATGCTCTTTCTATGCATACATACATATGCTCGCGGCCATAGTGCTTTTTATACCATAACGCATAATATATCTATGGTTTTTATAAACAATAATAGTGCTGTGAATATGCTGTGAAATTTAGTTTCGATAAAACTTATCGATATAGGCCGTGTAGTGGCTATAGGTAAATTGTTAAACAAAGATAACCTTGTTATGTATAGATTTCCAACTGAAAATATTAGTCTGGATTATGTAAATTATGTTTATTTTCTATGAATACCTCACCTAATCTCTTGTTTGTATTATCACGGGCAAGTGAAACGCATAGCAGCTCATTACGTACTGTAGTTTAAGTTTCACTTTAATAAAAAAACGTTTCCTATTCATTGTTGGATCTGGGTAGCTAGTCATACACCACCCACATTGCCCGGCTTCGGCTTATCCTACAATTACTCAACCCTTGGTTAGTTATAGTATTGGCGATCAATTGAACTAGTTTGGGCATTAACCATGATTTATGCATTAAGAGTAATATGATCCGTTACTTTAAGTAGAAGCTTTTATCGATATATTCTATCTTACTGTCTCATCCTTTCATTAGTTCCTTTCCCACTCACTGCTGCCGTAAGCGCCAAAATGGCGAAAATCAAATTGCCTCAATATGTCACGGCCTATAATTAGTCCAGCGTACTTATATAGTATAATAAAGGTCAGTGGTCTGAACTCATTGGATTGGTACCTCTGCCAACCCCTTCGGAGATAAAGGGCGTGAAAGTTTATGTTATGTTGTGTAAACATATCAAAAATCAATACTTAAGTATATTTTTTACAATTTTTCAGGAGTTAGACGGCAAAGATATAAACAAAGATCTGACTCGCAAGCAAGTTCGCCGCCAGATGGCGCTAGTTCAACAGGAGCCAGTTTTGTTTGAGAGGACTATACGAGAGAATATCGCTTACGGAGATAACGAGAGAGAGGTAAGTTTTTACAAAACAATCATGGATTTGAATTGACAATTTTGTAAACAGTTAAGTCATTGTAAGAGTGTTTTGATTTTTTGTTATAATTAGCCGCTAACGCGAGTATATACTATTATTTTATTTATTCATTTTTTGGCATGATTAAAGACGTTGTGTAAAAAACAGAGTGTTTACCTTTTACTGTGGTATAAAATAGCATGTAGTTATGTGATAATAAGAAAAAAATTGTTAGATTTCGTCATCCCAACTCGATACGCAATTTGCTTACAATTACTCTACATGTATTGGGTGAAAATAACATTCTAAAACGTAAAATTACAATGCTTATAGTGTTGTTAGTAAATTTTGCGTGATTTTGTAATATGTTTTGTTAACCAAAGCAATAGTTTATCAGTTGAAATGTTTAATTTCAAGAAATAGATTAATAAAATTTTAAAGTTACTTTTCCCACCTTTTTCACGTTTTTATATAATGGCAACTTATGTTATTTCTGCCAGATCCCGATGGAGGAGATCATAGAGGCAGCCAAACAAGCTCACGTGCATTCGTTTATTGCTTCTTTACCATTGGTAAGTATGTTTTTAGTTCTAAATTTTCTAAGATATTGTATTACTTGAAAATACGAAGGAGCATATTCATCTTTAGTGGTGGCAGATTGTGGGGCCAAATGGGTAAAAAAAACTGCTATTAAGTCACGCATTTTTTTAAAGTTCTGTAGTTTTCTGATTTTGATGTTAATAAAGCAAAAGATTTTTTTTTTATAATTTTCGTCAATTTCTACTTGCTTAAACACTTATTTCTTCTTCCTATAAGCTTTTATTTTAATATAGACGGTTTTTTTTTTGGTGATTGATAGTCTCTGCCTACCCCAATGGGAACAATGGGCGTGAGTATAAGTAAGTAAGTAAGTATAAATAAAACATCGCCTGCATGCACGAAAAAGATTCGGCGTACTGGAATTACGACTCTTCCATGTTTGTTGATTTTTTAATTAATCTGTTTTGACGTTACCACTTGACAGTATTACCTGCTTCGATCTCCAAAACAACGATTTAAAAAAAAAACCAGATGCCTTTAAAGATGACTAACCAAACAACATATTACCCCCAGGGCTACGAAACCAGGGCAGGGGGTAACGGGGCACAGCTATCAGGGGGTCAGAAACAGCGGGTGTGTTTGGCGAGAGCTCTCATACGGAAACCTAACATACTGCTCCTTGATGAGGCCACATCAGCTTTGGATGCTAACAGTGAACAGGTAAGATATATACAACACGGACTGTACAATAACACTAATAATACACACATTATAATAATATACATTGCATCTGCCGGTGGGCTTACGTAAGAGGCGACTAACGGTGTTGGGGCTTTTAAGGGATTTTTGGGCGATGCGGTTGGAGACCTATCACCAACAACCTTTATTTTACCATCTTTTCCCCACTCAACTTCCAAAAGTGGCTGAGGAATTTCTAATTCCTTAGCTCTGGCTTCCCCTTCTAGGGATTTATAGCCGTGAGTATATGTATGTATGTATGTAGTTGTATTTGTCTTGTGTAAATCTTACCAAATAAACGTTATTTTTATCTTTTTTTAAGTTCGGCGGTCTCGGGTTCGATCCCCGGGGGCTGGTAACCTTACAAATTTAATTTGTAAGATTTAGCCCAGTCTGGTTAGTAGTTAGTATGATTAGAGGCTATAGAAAAGAGCCTTTCAGAAGTTTGCCGAATACGGCGCTTTGCAGTACAGAATGATAGTTGGGATAACAAAAATGGAGAATCATGCCGACCAGAGAGAATTTCGTGTAAAAGCATCATGTCCAGTAAAACTCTGCGATCCTTAAGACTAGTGAGTTGATGCTGGCGACAAGAATCCTCATATGAGCAACAGAAAAAATGAGCCCTGTAGTTTAGATGTTTTGAAAATTTAGATTGAATACGTTCAATACGTTAAATGTACGTTATATAGTTTGGGGACCAGCCACTTGATGTGTTTTCCAGAATACTCTTAATGTAAGCATGATAAATCTGTTTTATTCACATCTGGTCATTAAAGGGCTTGGACAATACAAATCCAAGGTTGCAAAATGCACGCCCTGTAATATGCTCAATGTGCTTTTCAAAAGTAAGTTTACTGTCGAGGATGACACCCAGGTCACGGATGGAGTCAACGCGTACGAGAGGTTGGTTGGTGATGGAGTAATTATAAACAACGGGGTTTAGACTTCTAGTGAATGATATTTGGACGCATTTACTAGCATTCACAGAGATCCTGTTCTGCTCATAATACTGAGCAAGACGATCGAGATCCGACTATAGCTTATCGCAATCTGTATTATTTGCTACATCAAGGAAGACCTTTTTATCATCCGCATACAACAGGAACCTGCGTTCATGAAATACTGTATAAATATCATACAGATAGACATTGTAAAAAAGAGGGCCTAAATGTGAGCTCTGAGGTACACCCGAAGAGATATAATAGAAGTCCGAATTATACCCACCGACGACTACAGCCTGTCATCTGTTAGATACGTAAGATGTTATCTAGTGATGGAGGTCAGCATGTATTGCAAGATGGAATAGTTTGCGCAGCAGTATGATGTGGTCTACGCGATCGAAAGCCTTCTCAAAATCAGTATCGACCACATCAACCTGCTTATGATTGTCGATATTAGAAGAACAAAGTTCAGGAATTCAGTCAGATTACTTACAGTAGATCGGCCTTAGAGAAATCCGTGCTGTTGTGGCGGTATACCACGAGAAATAATTGGATAAATGCAGTTATAAATGGCCTGTAGCCAAATAAATTAAGGATAGATATTGGTCTGTAATTATCAATCTTATTTTTTGTACCTTTTTTGTGTATCCGAAGGATGTGCGTTTTCTTCCAAATCGTAGGAAAAATAGCCTTCTTTAAGGGATCCATTAAATAAGATACATAATGGATGGCATAATTGTTTAGCACAGCGCACTACAAAATAAGGGGGTAGACAATCACTTCCACCACCACCATTAGTGTCGAGTGAGCTTAATAATTTTAGGATAGATTCTGGAAGGTACTGACATAACATTACCATCATCACAGAATGGTGGAGCAAGCGGTGGAAAGGAATAGGATAATGCTGGTTTACTGAACACTGAGTGGAAGAAATCATTAAAGCCTTTACATATATGCTTGGTCCATCAGAGTAATGAACTCCATTGTATTCAAGAGATTGTGGATAGCCTGAGTTTTTTCTATGAGCCTTTACAAAAGACCAGAGCTGCTTAGGGTTTACTTTAATATTAGCTTGCATAGTTTCTACGTAACGTAGAAAGCACACATCCTGCATAATCCTCTGTCTCTTGCGCAGTCGGGAAATTTCTGCATAATCAAGAGGGTTTTTATAAATTTTCCATTTTTTGCGAGTATTGGCTTTTTCCCTTGCGATTTTTATGAGTGTCTTGTTAAACCATATAGAGTACTGAGAGTTTTTTCTTCTAGTATCCAGTGGTATTGCTTACCAATGGTTTCGTGAATAATGTCATAAAAGATTTTAACCTCATCATCGACCGAGCAAGCAGAGAGAATCGTATACCAGATAAATTCATTGAGCACACTGCAAATAGCATCATAGTCACCTCTATGAAAACGATACCTAGTACAATTGGCTTCTGGAAGAGGGAGCGCTATGAGATCATTGGCAAGGATTTCCAAAGATGGATGTGCAATATCTTCTTTTATCAGTGGAACAGGAGAGCGAGTCAGTTCCAAAGCAAAATTGCTAAAAATCAAGTCAAGAGTGTGTCCGCTGCCATTAATGATAGTATTATATTGACGAAGTTCAAGAGCTTGAAATTCATCAATTAGACCAGTGGCTGCTTCTTGAACAGATCACAGTTCTCTACGAAGATGCTTAACCCCAGAGGATGACCAGCGTAAACAGCGCAGATTGAATTCTCCAGCTATTATGAAGTTGGCATTCGAATGTAACGTGTTGGTAGCGGTGACGGACGAAATTATGTTGTTTATGTGAATATGGAGGATAGGAGTACGACCCATTTTTTTCAGGTAGGTATGCAGCACATACATGTAGGTCATTAATACTTCCACGAAGAACCTTGGCTGGTATATTGACCCATAAACATTCCTTACTGGACGTTGTCCACCCTGGACGTGGTACTAGACTCAATGATTCCGAATACCTTCCGAAGCAACGGATTAATGATACATTTAAAATTTTGACGTCCAATAAATGATAGTAGGTATTTAACTTTATTTGAAAAATAAACATTTTGACTTTTTTTTATGATCGACGTATAATGACCATAACACCGCCACCATCTTAATGGGAGTACGAATATGTAACATAGGACAGTATAGATATTGCAATATTCGTCCAAACGTTATTATAATTGAATTTCTTGCAAATCTTCTTTAAATCCATAAACATCTTTTTATTACAAGGCGTGAGATGGTCGTGCATGTAAAACCTATGCTCACTCCCCTGCATTTCGTACTTTAAATAACTGACTAAGCTAAGTCGAATTTTATGAACTCTTGGAAACTGATTAATTTTTATAATTTTATTATATACATACATACATACACTCACAGTCATAAATTCCTTAACGAGGTAGCCAGAGCTTTGGAATGAGAAATTCCTTAGCCACTTTTGGAAGTTGATTGGGGAAAAGATGGTTCTCCAACCACATCGCCCAAAAATCACTTAAAAAGCCCCTTTACCCTTAGTCGCCTCTTACGATCACCCACGGATAGAAATAAGGAAGAGTTATTCTAAGCAGACACTACACGGCAACCTAATCAATTTATTATATACTCAACCCCATTCCGTTGTAGGCGGTGGCAGCCACACTGGCGGAGGCGTCCAAGGGCCGCACCACGGTCACGGTCGCGCACCGACTGAGCACCGTGCGACATGTGGACGCTATTTATGTTATCGATAAAGGTATGTATGTGATAAAGTCTTGGCAATGAATAATAGCTTCAGCTTCATGATAAAATACTACATACTAGCAGACCCAGATAAAAAGTATCCTATTTCTTAATTTGGGTCATTATCTAACATTCTGCCAAATTTCATTCATATACATTGTGTATTTGAGGAGCCTTTTGGCCACAAACACATAAACATACAAACATCTAAACTTTCACATTAATAATAATATTAATAGGATTATTAAAAAAGTGTGATGTAAGCTGCGTATCTATTCCTATCTCACTCTATCGGCCGATGGATCCAAGTAGAAAAGAGACGGCGATAGCAGACAAACGTGAACTGTGTTGTCTACTTTATTCTCTTTTTTATGATGTTATCACATATTTAAGCTATGACTAAAACATACAGACATACTTATAAAAAATACCGTTCATTGTTATTTGTAATTAAACTCTATATAAAAATAGACTGTCACATGACTAACTATAATACAGGATACAGCCATGTGGTTTCCTCACGATATTTTACATACATACATATACTCACGGCTATAAATCCCTGGAAGGAGTAGCCAGAGCCAAAGAATTTAAAATTAAATAACTAGATGAAGTTGAATTTTATGTACTTTCGAAAACTGATTAATTTTTATTATTTTTGTATATACCTACATACATACATATCATATAATAAATTTAGCCACTTTTGGAAAGTTGAATGGGGGAAAAGACGGTAAAATAAAGGTGATGGTGGAAGTGTGATGGGTCTCCAACCGCGTCGCCCAAAAATCCCTTTAAATCCCAATACCGTTAGTCGCCTCTTACGTAAACCCACTGGAAGAAATGGGGTAGTGCTATTCTAAGCCGGCACTACACAGCGAATTTTACCTCACACCAGTATTGATCAAATAACCACATCTATGACTTTAGAAAACTCACATTGGTGTAAGGGCTCCCACAGTTGTCATGGCTCAGATTAACTTATTTTCACGCGCTTTATACCCGTTACTTACTTACTTATACTCACGCCCATTATTCCCATCGGGGTAGGCAGAGACTATCGATCGCCACTTAGTACGATCTTGACAAACCTCTCTTGCTTCTCACTTTATACTTCTCACTTCGGACCCCCGCCTTTATAAGAACGTTTTCTATCTGATCAAGAAACTTTTTACGAGGCCGTCTTCTACTAACAATCCCATCCACATTGGCTCTATATATCTCTTTCGCTACTTTATTTTCATCCATCCTCTCTATGTGCCCAAACCACCTCAACATTCCTTTTTCTATCTTGCATCAATCTAGGTTTGAAAGATGACGTAGTCGTCATCTTTCAAACCTACTCGTTCACGGATCACAGTATTTCTCACTCTATCACACAGCCTACATTACATATACTTTATACCCCTTGGGGTAAATATATATATAGGCACCTTAGCACGATGTAGACAAATCTCTAGTACGTTTATGTTATGAAACAATAGCATCCACTAGTATAGGACAGACACTCAAATCGTCTTTAATCCAGATTGGAAACGTCCTTAAAACGATGGAAGTCCAAAGTGAGAAGAATTATAGGAGAATGTATCAGAAGAATAGTCAATATGGGGGAAACAAGAGAGATTTATCATACATACATAAATATATACTCACGGCTATAAATCCCTAGATGGGGTAGCTAGAGCTAAGGAATTCGAAATTCCTCAGCCACTTTTGGAAAGTTAAGAGGGGAAAAGATGGTAAAACAAAGGTTGTTGGTGATGGGTTTCCAGCCTCATCGCCCAGAAATCTCTTAAAAGCCTCAATACCGTTAGTCGCCTCTTACGTACACCCACCGGAAGTAATGGGGTAGTGCTATTCGACACTACACAGATTTATCATGTTTTGATATAATAATACCTAACCATAAAGGTTGACTGGAAGAAATCGCGGTAATGCGATAAGTCCGCCTTTGTGTACATTGACTGTTGTACCTATTTTGTAAAATACTGTTTGTGTGTTGTTTTGTGTGTTAGCTGTGTTCGGCTTAGAATAGCACTACCCCATTTCTTCCGGTGGGTGTACGTAAGAGGCGACTAACGGTATTGGGGCTTTTAAAGGGATTTTTGGGCGATGCGGTTGGAGACCCATCACCAACTACCTTTATTCTACCATCTTTTCCCCACTCAACTTCCAAAAGTGGCTGAGGAATTTCTAATTCCTTAGCTCTGGCTACCCCTTTTAGGGATTTACAGCCGTGAGTATATGTGTGTATGTATGTAAAGTGTTTAAATAAATAATTATACTATGTTTTTTCAGGAGTGGTAGTAGAGCATGGCGACCATGACCAGTTAGTCAAGAAACGGGGGGTCTACTACCAGATGCTACTACAACAGAACGAGGCGTGAATATATTTATAAAGTAGTCTAATTATTCTCTACCAACCCCTTCAGGGATAAACGGCGTGCACTTGTATTGCTTGAATTTGTAAGATATATACATACACTCACGGCTATAAATCCCTAGAAGGGGTAGCCAGAGCTTCGGAATAAGAAATTTCTTAGCCGCTTTTTGGAGTTGAGTGGGGAAAAGATTGTAAAGTTGTTTTAGTGACGTAAAACATGTATGATTGTTGTAAAATAAAGTCACTTGATAGTGTCATAAGAGTAGCCATGTAGGTAAATTGTACATACAAATATACTCACGGCTGTAAATCCCAAAAAGGGTTGAGTGGGGAAGAGATTTTAAAATAAAAATTAGGTCCCTATACACATCACTTCACAATCACTTAAAAACCTCAAACCCCTCAGGACCATACGAGTGCCTTAGATAGGAGACACTAGAATATTGAAATAAGGTATTCTATAATTAGAATGTTTTGTTCATGAAAACCTCACGTGGGGATTATTACTAATAAATAGAGGAAAGAAAAATTTTGACACCAGCGGGGATTGATCCCACGACCTCCGGGTATACACCCACATAAATTTGGCTTTACTTTATTTATTAGTAATAAGGTATTATAGTTCTTATAATAATGTTTCTTTCAAAAAAAAATAGCTGAAAATTAAAGTTTGTAACTTTTTTACTAATTCTCAATAATAATTTAAGTGTAAAATGTAAATATAGAGATAGGAAATGTTTAGAATAACTTATGTTTGTCTTAAGTCTTATACATTACGTATAAAGAGACATATAGATAACTTTCTTTCTTTCAAAATAAATAACTCTATTTATTTTGAAAGAAAGTTTGTAATCCACGAAAATAATAGTTAAACTTAATATAAAGGTTTTTACACACCATATTTTTGTAGAAGCGTTATGAAGTGAGAAGTTGAATCATATAAAACCCAATGTCTATTTCCCTCTCTTTCTTTAATGACAGTTTAGAACGCGCTTACTGTATACGATTTGGCAAGATTTTTCTGCCAATTTATCAAATGATCGAGCGATCAACATTTTTGAAATACATACATGCATACATACATACATATACTCACGGCTGTAAATCCCTAGAAGCGGTAGCCAGAGCTATGGAATCAGAAATTCCTCAGCCACTTTTGGAAAATTGAGTGGGTAGAAGATGGTAAAATAAAGATTGTTGGTAATGGGTCTCCAACCGCATCGCCCAGAAATCCCTTAAAAGCCCCAATACCGTTAGTCGCCTCTTACGTACACCCACCAGAAGAAATGGAGTAGTGCTATTCTAAGCCGAATTAGAAAAATTATTAAAAACTAGCTGACCCGACATACTTCGTTCTGTCAAAGATTTACGTTAACTTGGTAGATGTCATCAAAATGTCATATTTAGCCGATCCGCAGATGGTCTCTGTCATGCGATGAGGAAAAATATGTTTTTAATATTATCTTCATTACTTTTCCATTTTATTTAAAGCTAGAAACCTTGTCGAAGTTTCAAGTTACACGTTACAAAAAGAATCGATCGAATCGGTCTAGGCGGTTTCGTGTTTTGCATTTGGTTAAGAGCTTATTCCATTTGTCTGAATTCAGACGTCTGAAAGCGCGTGCGTTAAGCTGGCGTACCATGAAGCTGTATCGAGCTGGTTACTATGTCAAAAAACTCTGCCTAAATAGTGAAAACGTAAACAGTGAAAATGGTGTTAATTTCCTAAACTAAAGAGGCACTATTTTTTTAGTTTTACACTAATTAGGCAGAGTTTTTTGACATAGTAACCAGCTCGATACAGCTTCATGGTACGCCAGCTTAACGCACGCGCTTTCAGACGTCTGAATTCAGACAAAAGGAATAAGCTTCTTTATCCATTTTTATTGTATAGATTACTCGTATCGTATCATCAAATATCTGGCTGCAGGAGAGTAATATAATTTATTCTCTTCCCAAACTTTTACAAATAAAAATTGACGAGTCCTTTCTTTTTTTTAAACCTTTATTTTTTCGTACTATTCTTCAGTTTACAGTTACGTTTCCAAAAACAGTAAAACCCAAGTATTAAATAAGTAAACGCTAGAATATGACTATTGTGATATAACTATTTAGTTTATTATAAAGTTGCTGCAATTACTACTTTGTAAGTAAAATTAGATTTTTATTTAAAAGCATACTCATAGCTTTCAGGTATTATATACACACACATACATATACTCACGGCTATAAATTCCTAGAAGGGGTAGCCAGAGCTAAGGAGTTAGAAATTCCTCAGCCACTTTTGGAAAGATGCATGGGGAAAAGACGGTAAAATAAAGGCTGTTGGTGATGGGTCTCCAACCGACCAAACCTATCATGTATAACCAACCAAAAATATCTTAAAAGCCCCAATACCCTTAGTCGCCTCTTACGTACACCCACCGGAAAGAAATGGGGTAGTGCTATTCTAAGCCGACACTACACAGCAATAATATATAATTATTATTTATCCTGAATGGATGATACTTTAAAACTTGTTCATTATGTAACAAACAAACTGACAATATATATTGAATATTTGACTATTAAATATATTTAATCACAAAGCTAGTTTAAGTGCAAACTTTCAGTAAAACATAATTTGAAGCCAGTATATTAATGTACTTAACAAAATTATATGCTTTCTCTTCTGACTTAAAAAAATAAATTTACGAGACTCAACACTTATAGTAACTTTTTATATGGTTAATAAAAAAACACCTAAATTATTATTAATATTATTTTTAAATGTATACTTTTATTTCTTTAAGTTTAAGTAATGATTTTTAAAAGATAAATTTCTTTCTTTTATTTGATAAATATCTTACTTTATTGTGATATACACGCGAGCATATCACTTTGCTTGCTATCTGTGTATAACTTCGAAAAATGCAATGAAATTATTACTTAAATATATTTGTAAATATACAAATAAGTTACGTTAAGTACCAAAATGGAAATTAGTTTTAAGGGACGATGAATAAATTATCATTTTGAAATCAGTCTTTGTTTTTTTTTATTTACGTATGCGTATACGAGGGCGGGTCAATAAGTCCGTGACTTTTTGAATTTCTGACCTCTTTACTGAAACAGCAACACTGCTCCTGTGAACAGGCATCTGTCAGTTGACTCCTGTCTAAATTTTAACTTGCTGCGTCAGTTAGTTTGTGTTTGACAGCTGGTTTTATCAGACTACTCACGAATTTGTGAGGAGAAAATGGAAAAAAGTGAATTTCTCGTGCTTATTAAGCAATATTTCTTGCGAAAAAAACCATTACCGACACCAAGGCTAAGCTTGATAAATACTATGGGGACTCTGCACTAGAGGTGTGCGCCGATTATATTTTAATCGGCGGCGGCGTGAGGGTCAAAAACGCCGCGGCGGCGGCGGCGGCGTGATCGGCGTCAGCCACTTTTTTAAAATCTTCTATCAATATCTTTTTGTCAGCCTATTAAATGACATCTAGCAATAAAACCATGTGTTTTTCAAATAATTTTATTTAAAAATAGTTGAAATGCTTGAATTTAACCACTTACAAGTGGAACAAAACATGAAAAATATCGCTCTTATAAGAACGCACAAACTTACAAGATCGACAGATAAGAGAACAAATGAAATACAGATGTGAATTTAAATGATCCTATCAATAGTAAAGAAAATTTGCAAAACAAATTAAGTACAAAATGTTTAAGGAATATTTGACATAAAAGACACGTAAAATGAAAACGGTTGACACCGAGGCATGCAAAAGTATACATACTATATAATAAGAATTATGTATTATGTATGTTATTAAATCTAGCAATCTAGCAACCGTGATAGCCCAGTAGCAACCGTGATAGCCCAGTAGCAACCGTGATAGCCCAGTAGCAACCGTGATAGCCCAGTAGCAACCGTGATAGCCCAGTGGGTAGAACACTCGGTTATCGTGCAAACGACTAGTGTTCAAATCCTGGGTCGGGCCTACACCAATTTGTCTTTTCTAAAGACATATGTGTGGTTAATTTATCATGGTTGTTAACGGTGAGGGAAAACATCGTGAGGAAACCCACATGGCTGAGTTGTACTTAGTCATGTGACAGTGTATTCGTACAAAACGGCGATAGGCCTGCCCCCTATCACGTGAGTACACTGTCCATGCAAAACGTGGGTACTCTGAACACCAGGTGACAAAGTCACGTGATGTTCAGAAGTATTAGTACCTCTGCCAACCCCTTCGGGGATATTCGGCGTGAACGTTTATGTTATTATGTTATTATTATTATATTAAATATGTTCGAGACAAGCTGAGCAAAAAACATCTTCTGTAAGAACAGATTGTCTTTTGTCATCTTTTTTGATGACCAGTATCCCAAAAAACTTCCAACGGAAGCTGTTTTTCGAAGTGCTGTGTAGTGGATTCACAGTAAACTCTTTAATTTTATAGTTAAATAATTCATTTCTATCAAACATTTCGATAGATTGTAATTAAATACTGCAAAAAAATAAAATACACGAATAGGCACGATACGTTTCAATTTAAAAAAGTGTTTTTTATTTTTTAATAGTTATATGCCCTTTGGATACTGGTTCTTTTAGGGCACGAATGGTTACAAAAGGCAAAAATGAAGGGACTGAAAGTAGTTTTTATGATTAAATAAGTAGTTGTTGGCTTTGTTCACGCCGATTTCACGCCGGTCCAAGCCTCGGCGGCGGCGGCGTGAGCTAAAATCGGCGGCGGCGGCGGCGCGGCGGCGCGGCGCACACGTCTACTCTGCACCATCGATTTCAATGGTAAAAAAGTGGTTTACTGAATTTCGTTGTCGCCGTACAAGCACTAAAGATGCCGAACGGCCTGGACGCCCAGTTGAGGTATCTACACCCGAAACAATCGAAAAAATTCACGATATGGTGTTGGCCAAAGATATAAAACTATACTTAGTAGAACATAGATGGGACATTTTCACTGACCTCCATTATACTATATAAGTACGCTGGACTAATTATAGGCCGGGCGACAGTGAGGCGATTTGATTTTCGCCATTTTGGCGCTTACGGCAGCAGTGAAGGAACAAGGAACTAATAAAATAGATGGGACAGTAAGACAAAATATATCGATAAAATGTTTCTGTTTAAAGGAAAGGCTAATGTCCGAACAAAGTAATCGCTAATGCCTTGGTTAAGCAATGATTGAGTTATCGTAGGATAAGCCGGAGAAAGTGGCTGTGTCAGCTAGCTAGATCTAATAATAAGGGAAGGGAGGGAACGTATTTTTTAATGAAAATGTGGTTTTGTTTTAATAACAATCCAATAAAAAGTCCCCAATACCCTTAGTCGCCTCTTATGACACCCGTGGGTAGAAAGGGTTAGTGACATTCTAAGCCGACACAAGACGGCCTATATCGATAAGTTTTATCGAAACGAAACTTTACAGCACTATTGATTTATAATTGTTTCTAAAAACCATAGATATATTATGCTTTATGGCAAAAAAAAACACTGGCCATTTTGCAGTTTACGTCATATTTAGTTCCTCGTTCCTTCATTGGGGGCGCTTCAAATTGGCACAGTAAATAGCTGTCATTTTGATACGTATCGTGACGTATCGTTAGTCCAGCGTACTTATATAGTATAATGGAGGTCAGTGGACATTTTGTACTTATAATGGAAAGTAGTTATAACGCCATCTAACGTTCACTGGAATAACTTATATATTTTTCCAATATATGAAATAATTCAGCTTTAGAATGTTCGATGGCGTTAGTTGTATTAAGGTACTGGGAATGCTAGTGATGTCCATGGTTATCTATGTTTTTTAAAGAACTTTTTGAATGTGATGAAAGATATTTTATCATGGTTGTTAACGGTGAGGGAAAACATCGTGATAATTCTTCAATTATTTATTAAAAAAGTTTGATCCTGCCATCATTGCCCTCTCGGAGACATGGCTAGTTAAGGATTCCCTTTTCAGGGTGCCTGGCTATGCTTGCCTCCGGGATGACAGGGATGTTAGGGGTGGCGGTAGTGCTCTTCTTATAAGACGGGATATATCTTTTTCCCAAATTGCTCTACCTCCCTCAGTGTCTAATATTTATATTACCGCGGTCAAAATTCTAGACTACTCCATTTTATCAGTTTTATTCCTCATCCTTCATCTTCTATCATTCTTGAACTTTCTTCTATTCTCTCTTCTATTCCTCATCCCATGATTGTCATGGGTGATCTCAACTGTCATCACACTATGTGGGGTTGTCATCATACTGATAGTTTTTCTCCTCTTATCTTAGAGTTTTGCGATACATTGGACATTTGCATTATGAATGATGGTTCTCCTACTCGCAGAGTGCTACCTACCCAAGATCCTAGAAGTGCTGTAGACTTAACTATTTCATCTCCATCTGTGGCTAGATCTTTCAATTGGTCAGTTTTATCCAATTCGTGTGGAAGTGATCACTTCCCTATTATTATCTCCTCTTCAATAACTATTCCTACTCTTCCAAATTTAGCTCCCCTTTTGCAGTATAGACTGGAATCAGCAAATTGGGATGACTATAAGTTATCGTTAGAAAATAAATTATCTGCGTTTCCGGTTCTTTCACAGAATAACGTAAAAGATTGTTACACATTTTTTGTTAATGCGATGATATTCTCTGCAGACAATAATTTCCCCAAAAAAAAACCGCTCGCCAATCATCATTCATCTCCTGCTTGGTGGGATAGAGAATGTTCCGAAATTATCCGTGTAAGACGTAATGTTGAAATTAACTATAACCTTGACATGACGACAGAAAATTTCCTCTTGTATCAAGAGGCAGCGGCAAGATGTCGTAAAACTTTAAAAAATAAAAAAAGACAAAGCTGGAAGAGTTTTTGCCAATCTTTACACCCTAGAACCCCGGCTGCTGTTGTTTGGAAACAAATCAAACGATTCCGATCTGCTCTGACTTCTGGTCCTTATAATTATACGTCCAACTGCTTCTCATGGCTCGAGTCTTTTATAGATCGTTTGGCTCCTCCCATGGTTCCATCTAAGCATATGCTACAGTATAACCTATTAAGTATTACTTCTACTAATGATCTTGATCGTCCTTTTTCTGCTGATGAATTGGAATGTGCTATGAAAGGTCTGGTAGACTCTAGTCCCGGTGAAGATGGGATCCCTTATTCCTTTCTGGTCAACTCTGGTCAAAAGGCCAAGCATTTTATTTTGGATATTATTAACATATTTTTTTCTACAGGTGTTATTCCCGACACATGGCGTTCTCAAATTATTATTCCAGTATTGAAATATGGAAAACCTTCTTCTTCTGCTTCATCTTATCGTCCAATTGCATTGTCATCAGTACTTCTTAAAGTCACAGAACATCTCATCAAGAATCGTCTGGAATGGTTGGTAGAAAACCAAGGGCTTATTGCTAAATCTCAGTTTGGCTTTCGCAAAGGTATGAGTACAATGGATAACTTGAGCATTATAATAACTGATATCCGTTCTTCTTATGCCAAAAAGGAATATGTAGTGGCTGTTTTTCTTGACATTCTTTCAGCCTATGATAATGTTTTACTCCCATTGCTCAGACAAATTTTACTTGATTTGAATGTGCCTGTGAAGTTAACTCATTTTATATTTAATCTCCTAACTTCAAGATCTATTAGCATTCGCTCTCAATCTTCTTCATCTCCGTCTCCCGCAAGACTTGTCTGGAAAGGTCTCCCCCAGGGATCTGTGCTTAGTCCTCTACTTTATAATCTTTACACATCACTCTTAGAATACTCCGTGACAAGCTTTTGCAACATATTACAATATGCTGATGACATTTGTCTCTATGTATCTGCTAAAGATATTTCTGTAGCTGAACAACGTATCAACCGAGCCCTTGATTACCTTGATTCCTGGTTATCTGAACATGGTCTTTCCGTTTCAGCTCCTAAGAGCAAATCAATAATTTTTACTCGCAAGTATAACGTTCCCTCCGTTTGTATTAAAGTAAATGATGTAGTAATTCCAACTGTTGATAATGTTAAATTTTTAGGGGTCATTTTAGACTCTAGGCTATCAGGAAATGCTCATATTAATTATATAGTTGAAAAATGCGAAAAGAGCATTAACGTTATACGGTGTTTATCTGGTGTGTGGTGGGGTTCTCATCCCTTCACCCAAAAATTGCTCTATAACGCTATTGTTCGCAGCCATTTTGACTATGGTCTATTCTTACTATGCCCTTGCAGTAAGTTAGCTTAAGAAAAAATTAACAAACTGCAATCTAAATGCCTCCGTATTATATTGGGTGCAAGGTGCAATGAAGTCGTCCCCAATTAATGCCATGCAAGTTGAATGTGCAGAGTGCCCTTTATCAATCAGAAGACAATACCTTTGCGACCGATTCCTATTCAAAGTTGCTCAATCTTCGTCTCACCCCCTTATGGATAAACTCCGGATTCTCAATTCATTAAATACTTCTGACAGAGAATTCCCACTTCTAAGAAGTTATAACTTTCTTCAAAATTTGCAAAATCCTATTTCCCAATATTCTACTAATCCTTTGTTCCTAATCCCCTACGAAGCTCTTATTTTCCAGCCTAATATTTTATTTAACCTCGGTATTCATAAAGATCTTCCCGACCCTAACAAGTCCCTGAGGTCATGCATCTCAGAAACAATGTCGGATAGACTTGAAATTTACACTGACGCTTCTAAACTTGACAATAGTCTTGTTGGTGCAGCTGCATGGATTCCCAAATACAAAATCATACTATCTCAAAAATGTCCAGCCGAATCATCCGTCTTCACTGGTGAATCTGTTGCTATTTTAGAAGCTATTAAGTTCTGTATATCTCATAACATACAAAAAGCGTTAATTCTGTCTGATTGCCTGAGCAGTTTACAAGCCATAACATCCAATCCATTTAGAAGTAAGAATAAATTCCCCATTATATTAGAAATCAAAAACCATCTCTTCACTTGTCATTCGAAAAAAATTGACATTATCATTGGCTGGATTCCCAGTCACTGTGGCATTTCTGGAAATGAGTTGGCTGATAATTATGCCAAATTAGCCATTAGTTCCGGCTGTATT
Organism: Bedellia somnulentella; assembly: GCA_963576735.1. Classification (NCBI taxonomy): domain Eukaryota; kingdom Metazoa; phylum Arthropoda; class Insecta; order Lepidoptera; family Bedelliidae; genus Bedellia; species Bedellia somnulentella. The sequence goes on from OY755199.1 coordinate 630,382, forward strand.
GATTACTCAATAATCTATAGTCATGATTTATGCTCGTTAGCCAGGCCTCGAATGTTTGAATCTTGGAAATTGCTTTGGCTCCAGTCAAAATCTTTAAAAAGTAAATATTACGGTGATATCCAGGGTGACGAAATTCCGTCTAGACCTTGGTTTTTCAAATGTAAATCTGCTGACAAATGGGTAGCATCCACTATTTGTAGACTTCGTTTAGGTCATTCGTGTACTCCGGTTCACCTTGCTAAAATAAGGATAAGTGACATTGCGAGTGTGGATTAGATGAAGGAACAGTTGACCATATTTTTTTCGCATGTCCTAATTTATCATTTTCTTTATATGATGTTTTGCCTCCTTTCATCCCTCTTCCTACTAATTTTAAATGTTTACTTTGTTTTGTATATACCCCTTTCATTAAAACTTTATGTCATTTCATCAAGGTCCATAATATAAAATTATAATGCATTATTTTTGTTCATATTGATAATTTTGTAGTAATTATTTTGTTGGTAATATTTATTTTATTTTTCAACCATGAATGATCAATGAGTGTATGCAAATCAGTTTCAATTTTTTTTTTAACTTTTCAAAATGTGTTTTCTTTTCACTGGACGTTGGCAAAGTTACTGTGTTAAAACACGGTCAAAGGCCATTGAAGAAAAAAATTGAATCGCATACTATCCCCCTGGTCCGAATGACGATGAAATCGATTTTATCGCTGTCAGCGCGCTAAATCTTGGTCCGAATGAACGTTAGCGCGCTTACGAAATCCCGCGTGACGTCATATATGACGTCATTACCGGCGCCATTTTGCGATTACAACGATATCGCATTAGAGCGTTAGCACTGTGAGCCAAATGTCAAACTGACGTTTAAAAGTTTGAAAAGTTAGGGAAGTTTTGTTTTGTTAGCTTTTAAGTTTTTATTTAAAATGGAAAATATTCCTGTAGTCGTCTCGAACGAAAGTAATGGAAGACAAATAACCTTGAATTTAAGTTATGAGGAGTTACAACGCGCTCAATCGGGTTAGTAATCAAAAAGCAGTGCTCTATCAAGTTTGTTATTTCCGTTGAACTCAATTTTCTATATTCTTTTTAACTTTAATCTTTATTGTTGTATGATCTAAGGCATAAATAATATTTATTTTGTAAATCTTTTAGATAGCAGCTATTTGGCTAACCGAGTGCAATTATTTTATGAATATGAAAGTGAGAATACAATTTCTATTGATGCCCAAAACGAGGAAGGTGTTAATGAAGTTGGAGCAGCAGAAAAGTTTTTGAAACAATTGCAAAAAAATGAAAGATCAAAATTCTGCCTATAAAATAAATGGTAATCAGTGCCAATCGAAAATAAATAGCCTCAAAAAATCATTTAAAGAAATAAAAGATCACAATAACACATCCGGGAATGACAGAGCAACATGGCCTTATTTTGAAGTAAGTCAATGGTTTAATTGTGCAAGTCAAAATAAAGAGTGACTAAATAATTCTTACTTTTCAAATTGTTGTATTCTTAATAAGAAAATGTGTTGTTACAGCGAATGCAAGAAATTTTTGGAACCCAGGGATGGGTAGAACCACCTGCTGTTGCGTTAGAACTGGGGCCAGCAGCTACTGACGCTGCTGCTGAAGCAAGTAGTTCTACTAATACAAATAAAAAGAGGAAAATTGAAACCATATTAGAAAATTTAAATGATCAGAGAAATCAGCGCCACTGACAAAAAATGGAAATATTTAACAATCTATTGCAACAAAAAGAAAAACACCACCAAGAGAAATTGGCTGTTTTGCGCAATTTGTGTGAAAATTTAAATAAATAACATACATCTATACATACATATACAAACTCACGGCTATAAATCCCTAGAAGGGGTAGCCAGAACTAAGAAATTTTAAATTCCTCAGCCACTTTTGGAAGTTAAGTGGGGAAAAGATTGTAAAATAAAGGTTGTTGGTGATGGGTCTCCAACCGCATCGCCCAAAAAACCATTAAAAAGCCCCAATACCTTTAGTCACCTCCTATGTACACCCATGGGAAGAAATGGGGTAGTGCTATTCTAAGCCAACACTACACAGCATAAATAAATAAGGAGTTATAAATTCAAACTAGGTGTAGTAGATTGTTGACTTTGGGATAATTTAAATTTTCCTTGACTTTTTAAAATAGTCATTATTAATTAAGGCTTGGAAAGATTTATCTCATTAATAAATTAATGTTTGGTTGATTGTTGTGAAATTAGTTATATATGAATAAAGATAATTTTATTTATATATTAGTGTTCAGATCCAGAGACTGATTATAGATGACTTAAATGACATCAAGTAAGTGAGTGTATGTGATAGTGCTGTGGAAAGAATATTTCAGTTAATAAGTAAACATATAACAAATTATTATTTTTATGTATTTGTTTCTCAAAATAGGTTTAGGTTATTGATTTACAGATATTTCTAGTTTTCTTAGACTTGTTAAAATAGTTATTATTATTTAAGTCTTGAAAAGATTGATCTCAATTATAATTTATGTTTGTTTGATTGTTGTGAAATTAGTAAAGTTTATAATTATAAATAAATGTGTGATTTTGTACTGTCCTGCTGTTATGCATCTAGGCAAGCGTGTGCACTGCACCCATATCACCCTTTTTAGAGTAAGCTCAAACAAAATATTTAATGAAGTTCATACTGTAATATAGACTGCCTCCGTGGTCTCTATGATAGCATTTGGTTTCAACTATGGAGGCCTCGGGTTTGATCCCCTGAGGGGTAAACTCACAAATTTAATTTGTAATATTTAACTTAGCTTGAAAGGATATTGCAGGCCTGAATCACCCTAATATCCGAAATCAAGGATGATTCTGTGCTTCGGAAAATTAATATAACATAAATGTTTACACCGAATATCCCCGAAGGCATTGGCAGAGGTACTAATATTTCTGAACATCACATGACTGTCACCTTATGTTCAAAGTACCCTCGTTTTGTTGGGACAGTGTAATCACTTCAATTTTGTACAAATACACTGTCATATGACTAAGTAAATGTTTTCCCTCACCGTTAACAATCATGATAAATTAACCACACATAAGTGTTAAGATGCGAAGACTGACTACAGATGACTTAAATGACAACAAGTAAACTTATAACAAATGATTATTTTTATATATTTAATTGTTTAGAATTAATAAATTATTCATTATATGCATTTTTTTAATTATTCCACTCTCTCTTCCTTCTTCAATAAGATGCCCCCTTCTGACTACTCTTAACTGTACTTGTTCCACATCAATTATTTCACCATTTAAAATGCAGATGTTATGTAATACTGCAGAGCCAACAAATATTCTGGGATCTTTTCTATTACAATGCACAATATTAAATGCCCTTTCAATGGACATTCTAGCTGATGAAAGGCAAAAATTTTTTTTTTTCTGGTGTTGTGTCAGATGTCTATTGTCTTTTAATGGTACCATTAAACTTTGATTTTGATTTCAAAATTTTCCTAACTTTATAATACGTTTTTTCTTTTTACTAAACGTTGGCAAAATTACTGTGTTGAAACACGGTCAAAGGCCATTTAAGAAAAAATGAAATGAAACAAACAAGAGCGATTACAAAATGCGTCCCGATTCGATAGACGCGCTGTTAGCACTGTTATCACTTTTAGCGCGATAACTGAATCGGACCGCAAAATATCGCTGACAGCGATAAAATCGATTTCATCGTCATTCGGACCAGGGGGTATGATGAGTAAAAGTTAAAAAATTGTTTTTCCGTATACGTTATGGCAACCAATGGAAATGGTGGCATATATGCCCCACTGAAACAAGTCGTATCGGATTCTGAATCGGAAGATGAAAATAATTTGAAAAATGACACCCGGATGAAAAGAACCGATAGCTGCAATGTTATGGATATTAACAGCGGTTTGCAGTCATCAAAAAACTACAGTATTAGTGATATGGATGACTATAATACTAATCTTAATACAGTGGAAAGCACAATGGATAACGTCAGTTTCTTGCAGTCCGACTTATCAAATAAGATGTCATTTCAGCGTCGTTGCGCCTTTGTTGCATCAATATTCGCTTGTCTATTCACAGTGGTAATTTTCCTTTGGGGTATTCCTTGTTCCGACGTTAGTAGCTGTGCTAATGGTGAGTGGCATGACAAAACTACAAGTTGGGAGCTTCCTTACGATGACATTGAGTTCTCTGGAGCCGTGCAAGTGGTGGAAGGTGCCATTCCCAATACTAAGAACATGATATTTATATACCGTGGAAATCATATGCGTCTGCAAAGTAAAAACAATGATAATGTCAATGGGGTTCTGCTTATTGTAGGCAACACTGGTAAAGTAGGTTGGTATACACGAGAGACTAGAATACCAACAGAAATAGATTGTAATCTCCTTGATGTGAATAGAGACAAGTTAAAAGATTGTTTAGTGTCTGGGTCAGAGGGTTTGTTAGCTGCACTCAACCCTATATCAGGAACTTATTATTGGTACATCCATAAGCATGGCAAAGTGTTCAGCAATATAGCATCTATTGACTTCCCAATATTGCTGAAAGATATGGACAGAGATAAAGTTAATGATTTACTTACAGTGGCTACAGTATATCCAAA